>CM031235.1:337242295-337896342 GCA_018340775.1 Taxus wallichiana var. yunnanensis | reverse complement strand
CAACAAATGTGGGTCACACTCCCTTTGGTCCCCTTCAATTAATTAACTTAATGCATTTAACTAATCACGACCCCTTTACCCCATATTAATATTCATCCTCACATTATTAATTAATTTATTTAAGTTAATTTAATCCTCACACCTCCACTTCATCATGACACCTCACCCTAGACCCATTTCAGGGCATTTAACTCACAGGTGATCAAGTCATCACTCTTAGCACCGAGTCATCACCCCTTGTGTTGAGTCACTACTTGACCTAACCAACTAAAACTTCTTTCTAAACCTAACTGGACTTCTTCCAAGATCTTCTTGCCTTCTCTCACATGAAATCTACTTCCCTAAGCGAGACCAATAAGGAAAGCACACCAAATCTAGGAAGATCTAGCTTATTTTTGGTAAATAGGACTATTTCACCCTAACCGATGTCGGTTTATCCTCGGCCAACGTTGGTCACCTAACCACCATCGGTTCCTTTATATAAAATTTTACAACTCTTTACATGGGTTGGTCATTCAATTTTGGGAATTCTATTGCAATCAAGCGTGAGTCTCAAATCCATTCCTACATCCAAACAATGACGACACACCACCAGAGTGCAAAGCATAAGTAACACGTTCTCTTCTAGAGCATTATAATATTCATGGGGATACAGGGTCGCATTGTCATGCAACTAAACCAACCATCACCACGCCAATCAATCACCAGCCACCTTCATTCACGAGATCTTCATAAAGAACAAGTAAGTAATGTGGTTTTCATCATATGTGCTTACTTTATTATAGATATTTTACTTCTTTTAGTATTTCCATCTATGTTGTTACCCAGAGCATCTCCATTTTCCCACTAATCCACCTACCCAACCATTTCAAACCTTTCCACCTTTCTTAACCTTTCTCTCTGTATTCCCGAGTCTTCTCACCATATTACGAGCCTAACCACACCTTCATCGCTCTGTCTCAATCATAAAGAGGCCAAAAGGCCATTTTTATTAATTTATCACCCATTTCCCCTACCGATGTTGGTTTACCTTACCGCCATTGGTTTCACCCTATATCTTGGCATTGGTCACCCAAAGGATACCGATATTTGTGTTATTTTACACCCTCTAACCAACAAGCCTTCCATTCAACCAAAACCAACCCATACCTCACCTAATCAGTCCTAGACCCTTTACTGGACCTCATCCCAACCTAAAAACTCGTTAATCTACTAAACCTATGAATCTAATCGTAACTTTTCCTATTAGATTAGATTTGCTTATTGTATTAACATGATCTACCTAAATCATACAACTACAGTAGAATTTTCTTATTTCATGGTATTTTCTACATTAAATTGTATTTGAAAGTGAATCGACAACCTTCTAGGAAGCACCTCACTTCTCGGATTTCATACTCGCTAGACAGTCTACTAAACTATATTTTTAATGTTATTTTGTGGTCTTGTTGTATTTCTTACAAGTCGTTCCTCCTAGCCAAAGGGAAGCTCTCCACGATTAGCTTGGTTAAAAATTCAACAATGCACACATTCTATCTTCAACCTTTGATCTTACAGGTATTCCTCCTAACATCTTACCTTATCTATTTTATGCAATTTATTAGTGAAACATTTTGGCACACTGGTGGGACCCTTGTTGGGTTTCATTGCAATTGTTCATTTTTAGGAAAAATATTGTCTATTTCATTCAAACAAGTTCACATTAAGCTTCTTCTCTGAAACATTCTCTTCTTCTAATTGTCTCGTTGACATTTTAATTTTGGGATTAAAAAGAACTCTCCTTTATTTTCTTGCATTGTATTTAGTGAAATTCATACCCTTTACCTCTTCATAATTTGTTCTCATTGAATTTCATTTTGGATTTGGGTTTAAAATATTTGCATCTCATTTCTGTATGTTGCATTGTAGCTCGTTCAAATTGTGGACAACCTATATGCTAGAAGTCATGACCAGCTGACGGTTGAAAAATTGAATTGTAGCTCACATTTTCACACTCTCTCTATACCAAACCACTAAAAACAAATTACACATTTCTTAAACAACATATTTCCCAAAAGAAGCTGTCAACAATCACACGATCAAAGGATTGACAGTGGGCTCCAATCCGGTTTTTGGCCATCATCATATCATAGTAGGGCCTCGAGTACTGTAAAAGTATATATTGGGGACACCATGCCAAAATTTACCTGAAACCAGCCATAGTTGTTAGTTTCCGTAGGGCACCTTTGGTAACCAAAAACTCTATTCTATTCACAAGTCAGTCCTAAATGGCATAAGCCACAACATAAAATCTACAACATAGGATTTTGTAGTTGTATTTTGCTTGATTTTTGTTTTGAGGTGTGAGTTCATTTTATCCATTTTTCTCTCCCTACATACTCCACAATCATAGTTTGTGTATTCGGATATTTCTAAGTTTGTTAGGATTAATCCTTCCCATACTCAACTTTTGAGTTGGTCCTTTAATTTGATATAAATCACCAAAATGCACTTTTCCCATCTTTTAACAAATTTCATTGAACCAATATTGATCCAACGACTCACGATCGGTTACATCATCGTATCATTGTTTAAACTAATCGATACCATCGGTTTTATGTATTTTTGGTCATTTGTACCAAAGTAACATTCAATCTTCATTTCTTTTCTCTCTATGACTTTTCTCATTACCTTATCATCTTTTATGTGTTCTATTATCACCTACGTAGTTTAGACACATATTATTCATACCTATTTCATCTCTAGATTTTAATTTGTTAACCATTCACATTAACCTAGGTATCACCAATGACTCGACATCGGTTATATCATCCTACCACCATCGGTTTACGGACCGCTTATCGGTGTAGTGTTGTTTTGGTAATTTTCCCAAATAGTGTTTCGTTCACATCTACCACTTTCTCGTGACTTCCTTTTCACTTCAATACCTCTCGAGTCTCCGATATATTCTTCGAGTCCGAGTTTCACCTAATTTTCACCTATTATTCCCAATTTTTAAGATCTTCCACCTTTTGATAAGTAACCACATCGGTCAAAGACCGTCATCGGTAACCCTCCAACACCGGCATTGGTTACCTAACCAATGTTGGTCTCTATGTTTCAATTTTCCTATCAAAACAAAGTGACTCGATTCCACTTTCTAGATCCATTATGTCCCATCTTTCTATATTTTTGTACCATCAATAGAGCTTAGATCACCAGTTCTATTATCAGTCACATGGTTTTGACTCGTAGACAAGCTAACACTAGTATTTCACGTTAGCTACCAACCGCTTCCACCTAGCCCATCACCACCTTCCATATCATCACCTATGGACCCCAACCATCCTATTACCATCGGGTACTTTAGTGACGAGGAGTTCGTAAGACTCCTTGATCAAAACCTCAACATTCATCGCTTCATGACATCCATCATGGCCTCATCTACTAACCTTAGTGTATGTCTACCACGTCATCCACTACCCATATACACATCACTTCCCGATCGGCCCCCTGTATCAATAGCCCACACTCCTTTTAAAACCTAGTTATTTATATCCCACAGTCATTTCCCCGATCACCACGAAATTCTTTAAGTCCACCTCACCTACCTACACCTATCACCAATAAATCCCCTATTTCATCTATCGCTTATCTAGATTACTTTCCTCCAACACCACCACATACCCGAGTGTCATCAACGTCATACCCATCTTATCTACCCCTTATACCAAAGTGGGTGCTCCGTCATCACATCCTATAGGTGATCTTACCAAAATTATAATGGACAAGATGTAGACATTAGAAGCATTTGTCTCTGTTCACGTAAATCTCTCCGACATATGACGAGATTTTCAATGAGCCTATTCACTTTTATTTTCGGTTTGTTTGTACCTACACATTGGGAAATTCATAAATTCAACTAATTCGATAGAAAACAAGACCTACAATTTTTAAGATATTCCACCTTTCGACAAGAATCGACATCGGTCCAAATACCCTCATCGGTAACCCTCCACCACTGGCATTGGTTACCTAACTAGTGTTAGTCCTCGTGTTTCAATTTTCCTATCTAAATAATGACCTAATTCCACTTTCCAAATCCATTATGTCCCATATTTCTATATTTTTGTATCATCAACTGTCAGAGCTCGATCACCGGTTCTACTATCAAGCACATGGTTTTGAATCGTAGACAAGCTACCGCTCTAGTATTTCATGTTAGCCGCTAACCACTTCCACGTATCCCATCACCACCTTTCATTTGATCACCTATGGACCCCAACCATCCTATTACCATTAGTACTAGTGACAAGGATTTCACAAGACTCCTTGATCAAAACCCCATCACCTTACAACATTACCTAGCTCACTTATCTACCTAAGACTCTAAAGGACAGCTTGATCTACGACATGCCCGTATCCATTTCCCTACTCTGCACCCACCTCTACATCGCTTACTACTAGTACATTATTACCCTCTCCTATATCATCTCCCGTGGTTTCTCAAATTGACCCCACATTATTGGTATCTATCACACCTATGACGACTACCATTCCCTCAACATTCATTGCTTCTACGACATCCACCATGTCCTCATCTACTAACCTTAGTGTAGGTCTACCTACATCATCCACTACCTATATACCCATCGCTTCCCAGTCACCCTAGGTGTAGGTAGCCCACACTCTTTTATAAAACCTAGTTATTTATATCCTGCAGCTTACTTTCTCCGATCACCATGAAATTCTTTAAGTCCACCTCACCTACCTACACCTATCACCAATAGCCCCCTATTTCATCTACCGCTTATCTAGGGTACTTTCCCTCCACATCTATTCTGTCATATATTCCTTCATCACAATTTGCGTACTCAAAACCACCACATACTGGAGTGTTGTCAACGCCATACCCATATTATCTACCCCCTTATACCGTAGCGGGTGCTTCGTCATCACAACCTACAAGTGTCTTATCAAAATGATGATGGACAAGATGCAAACATTAGAAGCATATTTCTCTGGCTCACGTAACTCTCTAACATATGGTGAGATTTGCAATGAGCCTATTCACTTTTAATTTTTGGTTCATTTGTACCCTATGCATTGGGAAATGCCAAAATTCAACCAATTCGATAGAAAAGAAGACCCACAACAACATTTGCAATCTTTTAAACATGTGTGTTATCTCATCCCTCACGATGACGCTTTACTCTTGCGAACATTCCCAATGTCCTTGACTAGGCTCGCTTTAGATTGGTATAGTGATCTACCTAGGCACTCCATCTTTTCATTTAATTAGGTAGCTTAGGATTTTCTAGACCACTTTTCTATCAACATTGTCAAGAAGGTCACAATGACCGACATGTACACGACACGCCAACATGAGGATGAGTGTATAAAAAAAAAAATCGTTCGTTGGCACAACTTGATTAACCAACTCACATTCCTACTGCCTCAAACCAATTTAATAGATTTTTTCACTCGAGCTTATGCTAGACACATCTCACCAACTCTCCAAGTCTAAAATTTTTGCACATTCGATGAGGCATTCACAATGGCCCAAAAACTTGAAATCCACACTATTGAGGAGAAGAAGTTGCAATTGCGTAACAAACACGCTCCTTTCAAAACAAGTAATTGCTCCTCTTCGTCCAAACCACAAAATAATTATCCCAAAGCAAAAGGATCTACTAACACAAAGGTTTAAAAAGCTGGCCCATCTCATCCGTCCAACCAATCAAATCCTTCTTCTAATATTTCTCTTGTTCAGAATTTCCAATTTAAGAGGGAACAACGAAAATATACTCCCATTGGAGAACCTTACTCAATTTTGGAAAATATTTTAAACTCTGGAGCCATACCTTTTCCACCCGTCAAACCACATACTAGTTTTGACCCTTCCCATCCCATGCCTGCATGGTACAAGGAGAACAATTATTGCAATTATCACCATGTTAGAGGTCATAGTGATGGTAATTATAAAATTTTGAAAAACATTGTCCAAGAAAGGTTAGATAATGGATATCTCGTCTTGGATAACCCCAATGAATCGGCTAACCAAAACCTTCACATCTTAAAGAAACTATTTGTGAATCATACCCCATCATCTAACCAAGTAGGTGAAACCTCAAACAATGATAAAAATGTTCATGAGGTTCATGTCATTTTTGATATCATACGCCCCTTCCGCTCGCTTTCTTCTATCTCGGCATTTCAAGAAATTCTTGCATGATATTCTTCATCCATAGAAGGACATATTTCTTCCACTCGCTACCCATGAAGGATTCCACCTTATCCTTTCCTCTACACATAGAGGATTTGATCTCATCTACAGATGCATCTACCCCACTCACCTCCCAACATGTCAAACAACCCACATTACTCACTCTTCTACCCACAAAAGAACCTAACTTACCTTTCACTTCACTGAAGGACGATCCTATACAATTGACCTTGCCTCTAAATTTGCTTAGGGAGGACCCTCTCATGGCATCTCTTCCTATTGGCGACAATTCCCCACTAGATTTTAAAGACCCTATCGATCGACCGTTATCATTTCTTTTACCCACGAGTTTGAAGCAAACCATTTCCCTATCTCATAGATATTCTTTACAGGGATTATTACAAAATCAACATCATGCCCCTCCACTTCAATGTCATTCTCATGTTTAGCTGAAAATTGGATTATGTTGAAAATTCCATGCTTTGGGGATGCCTTCGAATCACTGTCTCAACTCAAATGCAAATATTGTCTACCGACACTTCCACGATCTATCCAAAGGTGTTTAAGACAACCAAACCAACCATGCCTATTGTATTCACCTCTTATTCATCACCCTCACCCACACCTAAGCCATTACCATCCACCAAAATTTCACCTATGCCTAAACCCCGACTTGCACCTATACCTTCCCCTACACCCAAATCATTACCACACTGGGAGTTATGCTGAAATCAAGCCTAGTCCATCCTATTGCGAAACTAGATTTAGCCACATCCTCACAAGTTGTCGCTAAAACTATTCCCCCACATAAGACGAAGACCCAACCTCTTAGGCTGCATACACCGGCTTCAACCACTACCCCTCTATCACCTTCACCATTTCCATCTATCCTACATCCGCACCTATCAACCTTGGCCAAGTGGTTTTATACCCAAGGTAGACCAAAAACACAACAACCCACATGTTCATCATGATCTTCTGTCGCCTAAGTTACCTACACTACATATTCCTATGCAGTGCGATACCTACCACATTTCTACCTCCCATACCTACACCACTTCCTGTATCCACATTATTACCCATACCATTCGCTTCTCTTTAGCTATTCCTTTCTATATTTCCTCCTACCAATGTCTTCACTACACTTCCATTATCAACTTTGTTAACCCATCCCCTTCCATCATCTACCCTCCCTTTCTACATCACGCACTTCTTCTATACCTTTACCCAAGAAAGTGTAACCCAAAACCGTACTATCTACCAAACAGGTAGTCAAACTTACCCAACCTCCAATTAAACCTCTAGTCATGCCTCTTCCACGAAGTCAACTAAACTTCCATCTAGACCCACACTCACATCACACTATGATCCCTTAGCAGGGTATTACGCTAACGTCCTTGCTAACCTTGTAGAAACCTTCGTCAAAGACATTGCCACCTCTTAAGCCTTATAACCCACTCAAACCTAAACCAAAAGGGTTTGATGATTCTAAGATTTACGCCTATCATCGTGTGCCAAAACATGATGTTGAAAACTTTAAGACCTTAAGAATATTCTTCTTCAAATGTGTTCTCTCGAAGATCTCTTGAAGAAGATGATCTTTTGAATGAGGACCCCATTCCACCTTTGCAATCCCTACACAACCTCATCCCATACCTATTTAAAGCAACCTCCATCTCCACTTTTGTAGCCCTTTACCCTCCTCCAACATTTGAAATCAACATGGTCCGCATTAGATAACTAGCCAAAACTCCTCCAAAATGTCAAAGGTGTGTCCTACTTCTTTCACAAGATTATGTTCCTTCACCATTTTTTTCCATCTTGCTGTTACACCTTTCAGAAAAAAATTCTTCATCTCCCTCTTTTCCTAGATTAACAAGATTCAAGTTATGCCACGAGACACAAAAGGAAAGGAAAAAGAAGACAGATAAACCGTCCACTACACCTTTACCTAACATTTCATCTACACATGCGCCCAAAATCACCATCCGTGGACCGACATACCCCATTTCTAACGGAGTTTCTCACCGCACCATGATTAAACAAATTCAACAATCACCCCTAAAAATGTCTCTATAAAACCTTATCCAAACCTCTGATTTTCATCGTAAGGCCCTCATTGAGGTCTTGAAATCTATGGAGGTTCCACCTAATGACCCTACTCCTGCTTCCTCCATTATCACTCCTCATTATGTTTCCTATCTCACCACTTCACCCCCTTCCTCTACTCCTACTACCACTCATCAAGTAGCCACTCTCAGTTTCGATGACGACGAGATTTTACCTCTCTAATAAGAGGATTTTGACCCCACCATGTTCATATCTCTGCTTATATTGAGAATACACGTGTTTGACATGTTATGATCGATGGGGGTACTAGTATCAACATCATCTCCTCTCATGCATATTAACAAATGTGCATCCTTCCAATTACATGAATGATAACCCGGGCTTATGTTGCGTTATTATACCAATGTCATAACTTCCACCCCGAAACTATCATTCTCCACATCCGCTTGGTCCCCCGTACTATTCCTGAATTATTCTACATATTGGAGGGGGAATTATTATATAATCTGCTACTTAGCCAACCCTACATTCGCGCCATCAATTGTGTTCCTTCAACCTTACATCGATGCTTAAAATTTAACCATGAAGGACACAACTACACCATTCTAGTAGATCCTTCACCCTTCAAAACCTATAACATGCTCTACCGACCTAACGATGTTCTTATACTAGTTAAGGCATCTACCACCATTGCCACTTCTTCTTTTGTCACTACCCCATCTCCCACCACTATCACTTCTTCTTCACTACCGCTTTATCTACCACTTCTATTGCTACATCTCCCACAACCAACTCTGTTATTCCCACTACACTGTGCAGCTTCTACCATTGATCCATTAACCAACCCATATACTTCACCAACGATTTTTGTTTCTTCTTCTCAAGTTTCTAGTGATTCTTCCATTCCCGCTACCCAAATTCCAATTTATGATCCCTTACTAGGTGTTTTTCAAGGCCTCACTTTGGGGGAGTATTGTCTTTATAACATCAACACCTTCCTTGCTCCTCAAGAATATGGAAGCCTCCATCAACACCCACATTACAACCAACGGGTAGGTGATACATTTCCCTATGGTCTTCCTCATTTTCACACTAATTTGACGTATGGGGGATTTAATACTTGTTCACATGCTCCAGAACCACCTACTCAAACCCTTCCTTTCTCATCTGATTTCCAATACCTCACCAATTGACATTTCACCCACACATTCCTCCATCATTATGCATGGAAAGGCTTTGGCTTTGGTCTCTACGAACAGGTTCGTCACATAGTCATTCCCTGTACCACTCGGAAACACAAGGACTGTCGTGTTCTTGGATTTTCTGAGGATCCTTCCTCTAAGAAAGCTCGTATCGATCTCATAGAGGAAGATACACCTTCACCCCCTCCTTCACCAACATCACAACCTTCACCTACGAAGTCTATGGATCCAAAATTCATTCCTCCTAACTTTTTTTTCTTGAACACCGTTTCCTTGGGACCTATGACTTATCACCGCAATGGCGAATCTCCCTCTTCTCTTCCTTTATTCTACCCTAACATGATCGATGATGACATGCCTTCTATCAACGTCATTTAATGTCAAGATGGTGATTCCTTTCTCACCTATTTAGGTGTAGAGGATTCCTACATTCACCGATCGTTACCTTCTGAAACACAAACCATGTTGAATGAATCGACCATAGAGATCAACATTCACACTGAGGACAACCATCACATTCTAAAGATAGACCAATCTTTAGATCCCACTGAGTAAGAATCTTTCAATTCTTTCCTCCAAGAATATAGCAACGCTTTCGCTTGGTCTTATGCTGATATGCCCAATATTGACCCAAATATCATGGTCCACAATATCGTAACTATCCTTGATGCTAAAGCCATGAAAAAAAAGTTGTGAAAAATGCATCCTCACATTTCCCTTATTTTGAAACAATAAATCCAATTCCTCCTCTTTGTTTCCTTCATTATACCCATTAATTATCCCCAATGGATATCTAACATCATTCCTGTCACCAAAGTGATAGGGGGACTCCCCATATGCATGCATTTCCACAACCTTAACCTAGCTTGCCCTAAAGATGATTTTCCTCTACCTAGTATTGACCAACTAGTTCATCTCACCACCAGCATGAGATGTTATCACTCATGGATGGTTTCTTGGGTTATAACCAAATATTACTCGCATCGGAAGATTAACACAAAACCGCTTTCACCACCCTTGTGGGGACCTTATGCTATCGCTTTATGCCTTTTGGCCTTAAAAAGTTGGTGCTACATACCAATGTGTTATGACCTATTTTTTCATGACATCATGCATAACATATTGGAATATTATGTCGACGATCTTCTTGCCAAATCCAAACAAATGAAATAACACCTTGTAGTTCTTAAGGTTGTCTTTGACTACCTCATCTAATATTGCGTTAGCCTTCAACCAAAGAAGTGTATATTCATTTTTATCTCGTAAGCTCCTTGGTTTCATTGTTTCTTTGCATGGCATTAAAGTTGATCCCATGAAAATTAAGGCTATTCTCAAGATGCCTCCACCTACTAACCTTTGTCAACTTTGTAGTTTGCAAGGCAAGTTGCAATCTATTTGTCACTTTATTTCCCAACTTTTCGACCACTTGTTAACCTTTTCATCATATTCTTGAAAAGGACATTTCCTTCAAATGGGATGATGAATGTCAAAAATCCTTCGATGCCTTACAACAATACCTCCTCCAACCACTTGTGTTCATTCTACCTAAAGACAACTAGCCATTTTACCTCTTCATTTCTGCCACTAGCCATTTCCACCACTCTTTGCCCTTTGCTTGTCAAGGGACTTCACAGCCAAGATTGGGGGGTATTTGTCTGCTGATTGGTCTCACATGCTATTTAGAACAAGGTATGGAACTAAGGCTACAATTAGGTCTGAACCTATTGCAAACTTCCATATTGAGCCTTACACTCCAAGTCAGATTAATGCCAATTGCTCAGCATTTGATCAAGAAGATCACCCTAGTACTGATGAGGCTGACACCAAGGTTGGAAGTATCCCGGATCTAACTCTTGATGAATGGGCAAGCAAGGTGCATGCTTTTGATCCTTATCGGGAAGTAGAAGAATCGAGCTAGGGGTTTATTGTTTACATGAAGAAAATCAACCTCTCCCTAGATCACCAAGCCAGATCATAAAGACAAGAATGAAGTATGGCAATTGTTCTTTGATGGGTCAAGGAGTAGACAAGGTGCAAGAGGAGGAGTTATGCTCATTTCACCACAAGGTATAAGGTATTACTCAACCTTCCGTTTCCGTTTTCCTGTTCAAATAACACTGCTTTGAATATGAAGCCTTGGTGCGAGGGATGCATTGGGAAATCAAGAAGAGCATGAAGAACTTGCGGTGTTTGGAGATAGCAAGCTAATCGTCAACCAAGTTAGGGGACAACATGCTACAAAGAATGACCTTGAAGAACTACAAGAATAGGGTATGGGACCTCATTAAGGATTTCGAAGCTTTCAACATTGTGTCCATACCTAGGAAGAAAAATGAAGCCGCGGATAGGCTTGCAGCAGTTGGAGCAATGTTTGATGTGGTTGACAACATCAAAAGGGAAAAAACACAGCCACATATCCATGTGATTGTGAGGCCAGCAGTTCCAGATAATAATATAAGCTAGCAAGTGTTTGAGAACGATCAACAGATCATCAATTTCTTACAAGAAGAGGCTGAATTCTCAGCTAGGAATCAAGACAGATTAAAACAACAGTATGGGGATCAAGTAGTGCAGCTACGAACAAACAAGCTTCCTAGGGGTTTAGTAACATTGGAGTCTATCTTCAATCCTAACGACTAGTTCCGTAAGGAAAAAGCTAACATACAGGTCAAGAGAGAAGATTCAGAGCCAATTCCGGTTGAGGAAGGCAAAACACTTCAAATTGGTAAAGTGGCCACTAAGCAGGAGAAATCAGATTTCATACAGCTTTGCCAAGAATTTCCAGATGTCTTCGCTTGGAGCTATGAAGACTTGAGAGGATTCAATCTGAATTTGGCTCAGCATACCATAGAATTGGATCCAGATGCTAAGCCCATTAGGCAGAAGCAGAGACCAGTTAACCCTCACATTGAGCCTCTCCTGAAGAAAGAGCTAAATAAGCTAATAGAGGCAAGCATTATATTCTCGATCAAGCACTCAAGTTGGGTCGCAAACTTGGTTCCAGTCAGGAAGAAGAGCGGAGAAATCAGGTTGTGTGTGGACTTCCGAGACCTCAATAGAGCATCTCTGAAAGATCATTACCCGCTTCCTTCAATGGAACAAATATTGCAAGTAGTATCCGGTTCGAGAGATTCTCTCTCTAGATGGCTACTCGGGGGTATAATCGGGTGATGGTGAAAGAAGAAGACCAATTCAAGACAACCTTCACAACTAAATGGGGCACATATGCTTACAAGAAGATGCCATTTGGGTTGTCCAATGCTTTGGTGCTACCTTTCAAAGGGCAATGGATATGGAATTCAAGGGGTTGATCAATAAAATAGTTTTGATATACCTTGATGACATCACTATATTCTCCAAAAATGCAGTGGATCACCTTTTTCATCTGAGGCAGGTGTTTCAGAGGTGTAGAAGATTTGGGGTGTCATTGAATCCCAAAAAATGCATATTCTTGGCTCATGAGGGAAAACTTCTTGGCCATATTGTTTCAAAGGAGGGATTGATGATTGACCCAGAAAGAGTTGAAGCAATTCGAGCGTTGTCATTGCCAAGTCACAAGAAGGCTCTTCAAATCTTCTTGGGAAGGATCAATTTTGTCCGCAGGTTTGTTCCAAACTTTGCAGCTCTCGTAAATCCAATAACGCTGATGTTAAAAAAGAGCATGGCATTTAAGTGGACATCGAAGGCAAGGCAAGTTTTGAGGCGAAAAAGAGGCTATATCTCAAGCTCCCACTCTCGTCCAATCCGACTTCTCCAAGGGCTTCATGCTCTATGCATTTGGAGGCGATGACACTATTTCGCAATCCTGCACAACAAAACAAAGAAGGATTAGAACAAGCAGCTTGCTTTCTTGATAAAGGCTTGGAGGAATACGAAACTAGGTACTCTTTCAATGAAAAGCATGTACTTGCAGATCGGAGTTTAAAGAAATTCAAGCACCTAGTCTCAAACAACAAAATCCAATTATTGGTCTCTCATGCTTTGGAGTTAAGGACTTCCTCCTTAACAAGGATTTAAACGAGAAGAGGGTAGGTTGGATCACTCGAGTGATGGAATATGATATTGAAATCAAAGTAACCAAACCGGTTCGTGGCAAAGGTTTGTGTGAGCAACTCGCTTCCAAACAACCAGACGGCTCAGAAGGTAAAGGAGATGTTGTCTTGGTATTACAAGATGGTCAAGAACAGGAAAATGATGATACGCCCACTCCCTGTTGGACTCAGAATATGATACACTTCCTGAGGCAGTGCCTATGCCCTCCGTAGAAATGAGCAAAGCAAAGAGGAGACACTTTAGATTACAAGCCATTCCATATGTGTTTTTTGATGGTGTTTTGTTTAAGAAAGACATCAATGGAGTTCTACTGAGGTGCATTGGGACAGGTCAAATTGAGAGGGTGTTACGAGATTTTCACGATGGAGATTTTAGAGGTCATTTCGCACAAGAGCGACCGCTCTAAAAATCACAAAAGTTGGTTATTATTGGCCTAAGATCTTCAAAGTGATTGCCATGCATGGATAAGAAAATGCAAGAAATGTGCATTTTTCACGGGGAAAAGGAAGGTTAGCAAAGACCGCCCCTTCGTTCGATATCAATGGATCAGCCATTCATGCAATGGGGACTGGACTTCATTGAGTCATCAACCCCACCCGAGTCAAGGTCACAAGTGGATACTCACAGCAACGGATTATTTCACCAAGTGGACCAAAGCAGTAGCACTCAAAGAGGCAAGTGAGTCTAACATACTAGACTTTTATGAAGAAATAGTGACCAGGTTCGGTGTGCTGCCACTATCATATCAGATAATGCATTAGCATTCATAGGTTCCAAGATTACAGAATGGGCTGTCAAGAATGGAATCTATTTGAGCACCTCTTCAAATTATTACCCACAGGGTAATGGACAGGCAGAGTCCACGAACAAAAAGTTGCTAAGGATCATCAGAAGAACTCTGGATGAAAACCAAAGGACATGGCATACCAAGCTAAAATCAGCATTATGGGCTGACAGGATAACACCAAAGAGGTCTACAGGTAGTTCTCCCTACAAATTGGTCTATGGGAAAGAGGCAATATTGCCTATATCATTAGAATTTCCAGCATTGGAGCTCATGAAGCAGTTGGAGTTGTCTGAGTTCAAACCAATGGAGGCTAGGTACGCAGAGTTGATGGAATTGGAAGAAACAAGAGAACATGCAGCCCTGATGATTGAAAAGGACCAGGCCTTAGTAAAAAGATGGTTTGACAAGAAGGCAGAACAAAGACCTTCCGGGAAGGGGATCTGGTTCTGAAATGGGATGCAGACCGGGCGAATCCTGGAAGGCATTCCAAGTTTGATGTCATTTGGAGCGGCCCCTATATGGTCACGAAGTGCAAGAACAACAATACTTTCCAACTGGCCTCATTGGATGGTGAAGAACTACATATTCCAGTCAATGGAATCTATCTCAAGCATTTCTTTTAGAGGGAAGTTTACCACCTTGTAAATATTAGATTAGATTTTCCTTCCTCCAAGTGCGTATGCATGTTGTCTTGTTGTAGTTAGGTTTCAGTTTCCCTAAGTGCTTGGCGCAGGTTTTGTCGCTCCTAGATTGAGTTTCTACAGTTCATAGTGCTCTCGAAGAATAAGTTGCGATGATCGATGCTCGGGACTACAAATCAGGTTGGTTTTAGGTTATTACTCCATGCCCAATGAATTGTTAAAAGGCCACTGATCTTCTACCTAGCAGGAAAGTGACCCCATTGAGTCATCAAAACTGTTGTCAAAATTTACCCCCAGGGTAATTGTTGATAACATGCATCAGATTCTCAAGTCCCCGAAATGGATTGATTCAGGGCCAAAGAATCATGTTTCTAGGGTCCCCTCAAAATTTTTCTAAGTTCCCAGTCCGAGAGGAGAAGAGCAAGCTCTGCGGAAAAGTGGAAAAAGCAGCAAAAACAGGCTTGAAACAGGAAAAATCGTGAAAATTGGCTAAGTCCTTGTCCTGGGAACAGTTGGGACATTCGGGGCGAAAAGGCGCGGTTCGGCCGAAACGCCTCCAGGCGGCCCGCGAAGCACTGGGACAAGTGGAACAAATGTACGCGGAGGGCGCGAACCGGCCGGTTCGGCCGAAAAGGAAAATTTTAGCACAGGGACAATCGGGTCGTCGGGACGCGAGGGACGTGGAAAGCCGGTTCGCCGAGGGAGAAGAAAATGACTAACGACGGGACATTTGGGCCTTGAGGACGCGAACCGCCCGGATCGGCCGAAATGGAGAACTTTCATACTAAGCAGTTGGGACATCTGGGCCACGAGGACGTGAAGGATGCGAACCGGCCGGTTCGGCCGAAACAGGAAACTTCAAAGCACAAAGACAAGTGGGACAAAGGGACGTGAGGGACGTGGATAGTCAAAGGATCTCAAAGCCAATCGAGATCACGCCACGTGTCACCGGTAGAAAAGGGGTGAGGAAGCCCATTTCGGGCGGATCGAGAGGATTCTCGTCCTACAAAGCACTTTGGGACATCCAGGACAAAAAGACGCGGTGGACGTGAAAATCCGTGGCAGGCCCATGGACAAATCACAGCATGACACGTGTCGCCAAGGAAAAAGGTCCAAAAGTCAAAGGGGTGAGTTTTCGAGCACCGATCCAAACCAACGAAACAACGCCACATGTCCAAGTCTAGGGGCCCACAAGAAAAGCCCGTGAAAAGGTGGAGAGAGGGAATTACTCAGCGAATCAGGGCCTGCCACGTGTCATCCAGATGGCAGAACACGGGAAAAGATTTTAAAACCTGTTCTTGCTCGCTTTGTGCCCTAAATCTTCGAGACCATATCTTTCGATCCAGAGCTCGATTTGCACGTTCTTTATATCAACGGAAAGCTGTTGAAATTATCTACATGATTCTGGGGTCAATCTTGCATTTTGGTGTAGTTTGGAGGGAGAAAATTAAGAAAACGTCCTGACGCATGGTAATGCCAAAGAAATGCCTCAACAACCAACTTTAATGCAGCCCAGACAGGTTCCGCTTCACATTGACAAACGCTGCTTTGCCAGATCCGCCGCTTGATCATAATGAAATGATTTTAAATGTATCCGTAAGTGGTTTATACAAACATGGATTTGATAGTATCCTCTTCTGATGTCTCACTAGTTCTGAAATCCCATACACCATTAAGGAAGTTCATGATGGGATTTGTGGCGGTCATTTTAGTGGCATCACCATCACTAAACACATCCTTCGCCTCGGATATTACAAGCCAACCCTAAATCAAGACTGTTGTGACTATGTAAAATTTTTTGTGAAATATCAACCAATGGATCATCACTGCAACCGAATATTACACTAAATGAGTGGAATTCATACCTCTCAATTCCACAAAAGCTGAGAAAATATGTGAATTAATGAACCATCACATCATTTTCTGCTTTGGTGTTCCTCACCGCATAATCACTGATAACAGAAAACAATTCAAAAATAAAACCCTACGGAAACTTTGTGATGCCTTTGGCATTCAACTTAGTTTTTCCTCACCTTATTATCCTCAAACAAATGGTGAATCCAAATCAAATAAAAAAATCCTAAATAATTTTTTTATGAAATTGGTTGATGATACTGGTAAGGATTGGCACATGCACATTCCTTTCACCTTATGGGCCTATCACACTAGTATTCGCACCTCAATCATTGCCACACCTTTCTCTTTGGTTTATGGTACAGAGGTTTTCTTGCCTCTTGAAGTCTAAATTCCATCTCTTTGTATCTCACTCAAAGATATGCTCAACACTGACGACTTCTACCAAGACTATTTGGCGCAACTTGAGTTATTAGATGAACACCATTTTAATGCTCTTGATCACCTTCAAAATTAACAAAAATGCATCAAACGGGCTTATGAAAAATATGTACATGAATGAACCTTCAAGGTCGGTGACCTCATCTTGAAGGAAAATCAACATATAACAAAAGTGGAGAAAATTAAACGGGGAAAATTTTCTCCTAATTGGCTTGGACCCTATATTGTTACTCATGCCTATAGATCATGTGTTTATCATTTATCTTCCCTCAAAGGTAAACTTGAACATGAACCCTTAATGCCTTGCATCTTCGACCATTCTATTATTGAATCAAGTACTATATCACCATTTGTGTATTACAAACTCGTTCCTTGAGTACCCATTCCTTTCATCTACCTCTTTTAAGGACCAATGACTAAACAAGAATTGTGTGATTATTTGTCACCTTTCAACCTTATCTTAAATATGAGTACCATGAATCTACTCATGGCATGATTCTCATGGCTACTTTTCATTCTCTTCAGGATGGAATCCCATGGTCGTTCATCAATTAAAACCTCTCTTGCATAGTTAACCTTCGCGTGTTATGGTTGTGCCTTCATAAAAGAAGCCTATACTCCTCTATAGTCTTGTCCATGACCTAAAAGTTCAAAGAAATTCAAAATTAAGATATGGGATATTCAAACTCCACTCTTTCATTCAAACTTATGGTAACTAGATGAATCCCTCAAAAAGGACATCTACCTCTCTATCTCGCTGCTATAAATAGACTGCTCCCTCGAGGAAAGCTATAAAATTTATCCCTATTGTACATAGTCTATCAAAAAAGAAGACTATTTCTATACAAAAATTTAAACATTCTAAAGCTTCCTGCATCGATCAACTTCACGAAGACCTCAAGGATTCATTTTATTCATCCCACATAGACTTCTCGCATCGATCAATCTATTAAAAAGCAAAAGTAAAAAGAAAATACAATTTTTTTGTCATGGAATTTCCTATTTTGGTTTTGAGTATCTTGCAGAAGAGGCATGCTGTCTCACAACAAGGTTATTCTAACTAACCCACTTCACCTCATCTTTTTTCTTTCTAATATCCTACCTACTCAAGGGATTTTCATAGATGTGACATTTCATGATCATGTACCTTCCTTCACCCTTAGAACAGTCAATCATGCACTACCTTTTGGGGTTTAAGTTCATCAACATGTCCTCGGTATGCTCATTATGGTCCTTGCAACTTATGAAGCATTCCACCTCTTTTATCGTTCACCTCTTTTCTTACTTATTGATTATGCTACACAGGACTAGACTTTTGACACCTACATTCTGGGATTTCTTCCCCTTCAACCATGCCTAAATGACCTAGACTCCCCCATGCCTACACAACCTATACTCAACCATGTATATACCTAACTCCACCATGCCTATTCAACCTAGAATCAACCATGTCTAAACAACCTAAACTCAACCATGCCTAAATGACCTAGACTCAATCATGCCTCAAACCTACCAACCTATACATCTACCTCACCATATTCTTCCCTAGCTTATGGAAGAACTACATCGGCCTGAGGCCCCTTTTTATCTGGGCTATGTAGGCAACACGCCGAGGGCATGGGGCCCTTGGAGGATAGTTAGGCCACTTTTACACCTAACCATTTTATCCCCTTTACATTCACATTCTAACCTAGTTAGTTTACATTTACACAATAACTTGGAAATTAATATATTACGAATGACATATATCATTTCATCATACCTAAAATTTTATAACCTCAACCACATCATACTCGAAACCATTTAACATTTCCATGATATCAATTACTTGAAATTTAAACACAACATACATACAACACATCATTTCCATAAAATCAGTAACTTGGAAATTTTCAAACTCAACCATGCCTATACCTAACTCCACCATGCCTATACCTGACTCAACCATGCCTAAATGACCTAGACTCAACCATGCCTAACTCACCTAGTTTCCATAATAAACAATAACAATGGAAATGAAAACTAGTACATCATCAGCCAATAATCATCATCAACTATATAAAAGGGAGTGTCTGTGTATCAATACATATATACACAGGGATAAATAATCAAAGTATCTCAAAAACTCTTATGTATAATCTCGCAATCTTCATCTTTGTGTGTGTGTGGTGGTGTGTGTGTGTATATATATATATATATATATATATATCAAAATCATAATACAATATCAAATATCATGATATCTCATCCCCATGTAGGGTCCTCACCTCCACCCTCACATTTACCCTTCTATGGTCCCTGTCTACCCACCATCTCCTCCTCCTTGCCGTAAGTTGGGCCCGGTCTATGAGAGCTGGTAACCTCACCATGACCCTGTCTCTGGGGCCGACGACACACTTTTCTACCTGAGATTTGAGTCTTTGACCTGGTCCTCTCATTGGCTTCCTGTTGAGCCATGTGTTCATCGCGTATGATGGGACATCAATACCTATCACGTTCAAATGATCCTAGTAATAACGGGCCTTGTTCAAGGCATCCTTGAACCTATCCATTGATATAGTTTGGGGTGGCCCCATTGGCCTAGCTGAAACCTATGAACCCTGCCCTAACAATAGTGGGCCTTGTCCTCCTACCTGTACTACGAGACCCTATCCTGGTGCCTGTGCAACTACTTGGGCTTGTAAGTCCGCAACCTGTGCCTGAGCGACTACCAACTGACCATGTAAACCAATGACCTATGCTTGTAGCGCCGCTACCTGTGCTCCATCCCCTATGGGAGCCTGTGTAGGAACATGAGCCTGTACCTGTGCTAACTTGCCCTGTAATGCAGTCACCTGCCCTGTCAAGGTGGCCACCTGCGTCTGTGTTGTTATCACCTATCCATGTAGTGCATCTCTCTGAACTATAACAATAGCCAAGTCTTGTTGACCTGGCCACTGTGGTAATGCCTATAACTTGGGATGCCCACCAGGATCTATAACCATCTGTAACACCGACATCAACTATCTCCTGTTTGCCACCTGCTCCTCCTGCCCCACGGATCTGCTGGATGTAGCGGAGAAAATGGTCTCTCCACATCATCTCTACGGTACTGAGGGAATGGTGGAGGCACATCCTGTTGTAGTCTAAACTTGTGTCGGAATCTATCCACCAGAATCATCTCTTGCTCACCCACACCCCTCCCTTATATCCAACTAAGTATTTTGCAGCCCTACATCTCCGGGCCATGCATCTGTAAACATGAAAACCAACATAGGGTTTTCATAATATGTCCATGACATACAATCCCCCCAGTTTTTGCTTGTAGTAATCCACGTCATTTGCTACCTCCTCCACTTGTGGATGTCCACCTACTACCACCCATATCCTGTACCTAACCCTCTGTCCACCACGATGCCAATCTACTACTGGCAGTCCTTGTGGGCGCACAATCACTATGTGCTCGTATGCCCAACAATGTAATAGGTATGTACAACATATGTCGTATCGCCACATCCTCTGGTAGGCCCACAACTCCCTGTACAATTACACTAAATATGTCGGTGCCCACGTAAAACAAACATGATCCTCAATCATATCACATAGAACTCCCATCAATCCCCAGGAAATCAACCACCCTCTGAGTCCGGGAGTACATAAAATCCCACAACTACCATCATCGGTACTGCTAGCCGAGTCTCATGCGGGTGCACAACATACAAATCCCCATACACAAGACTGACACTATGCTTAGTCAGGTCACTCGTTATCTCTCCAAACACTGTAATCATTTCCTCAAAAGCCTCATCTGCTGACACTAAATAAATAGGATCACCAACAATTGGTAGTCACAGAATCCTATGTACATCCTCCAACGTGATCATCATCTCACCGGAAGGTAAATGGAATGTGTTGGTCATTGCATCCCATCTATCGATGAGAGAAACCATAAGACTGTGATCCCGTCGGATCCGGTTATACCGCCTGATCCCAACCAATCCAACCTCCCACGAGAGTCCACTCATCCTCCATGACGCTGGGTCACATCTCCCCCAAAAATGGTGGGATCTTGTCCCGCATCATCAACTAGTGACGTGCATGCATCCATGCAACTCAACAATGTCAAGTATTCACCTACTCTACTCATCTCTTCACCCCTACCTACCCCCACCCCACAACTACATTGCTCTACCTACATATCTATTTCCTAACTATTTCCTAACCTATCATCCATTTTATCTAGCCTAAACAAGTTGTTATGTTCTATTTCATCATTTTCTCTCCCTCGATATTTGACCTAACCCATACCCACCCATTCCTAGCTATATATGCCTTATACCCACCTACTTCTATTCTACTCTGCCTCCCATCTCTCTAAATTTACCCACCTATTTGTTTTATAAATCCATTTTTTCCCCATTACCTTAACCTTTTCTACACTAGGTCACTTTTCATAGTGATCGACATCGATTACTTTCAACTGACACCGGTCACTCTAACCGGTACCAATCACCTATCTATCCACCGATGCCGGTATGCCAAACCCACGTCAGTCGAGACCTAACCGGCGTCGATATCTGGTTTGGCCCTAAGGCCAACCCTCACGCCTCAAATTTTGAAAAAATTGCAAAAACAACCTAAAATCTACCCCAATCCCACATAAACCCCACCCCAATTCATTTACCCACCTACTTAGTCTACATTGCACCCTCCCAGTACCCAACTCCATTCGTTGGTAACCTCATTTCAAATTTTTAATTTGCCACCCCATTTTTCTACTTTACCACAAATTTTAATTGAAAATACATAGTATGGATTGATTCCTACCTCAACACGATGCCTCCTCCTCGTTGGCACCTCTGGTCTCTAAACTGTGGTTCTCCAGTGCCTCCTCCTACTGTAGCCTAAATCACCCAACCCAATATCACTCATTGTGACACTCAATTTTGTTTACTCGATATATCTTACAATGATGATACTCGTGTTGTTCAGCCTTATGACCTTACCTTGCCTAATGTCATATTGTTTAGTACATGACCTAACCTTTGGTGCCCTAGAACAAACCCATTGCGGTTTTTGCACCTTGCCTAGTTTTATTTCAGGAGCATATCATATACCTTGGATACTTGAACCACTTCCATCTTGTTTGGATAAACCTATCGACCTTTGACAAAGAAGAGTTTGCAAGCTCTTCAACTTGGTACCTTATCACCTTTTATACGTGTGTGTGCGTTAGACTGCCATTACGTATTACCTAACCAAAATCAACCTTATCTACATCCCACCTACCCTTGTTTTCATCACTTACCTATTTATCAAACCACTCACCGACTCCATTTAACACCTCATCAGTTCTGGTTTGAGGGGGATCACCTCCACCCATACTTGGGGCAACCTAACCTTCACTCATACCTAGGGCACTGACTTCCCATTTTTTCAACATCACTTATAAATACAAGCTACGCGACAAAAAGGGGAAAATGTAGACACCAAATTTGGGTCACACTCCCTTGGTCCCCTTCAATTAATTAACGTGACGCATTGAGCTAATCATGACCCCTTTACCCCATATTAATATTTATCCTCATGTTATTAATTAATTTAATTAAGTTAATTTAATCCTCACACCTCCACTTCATCATGACACCTCACCCTCGACCCATTCCAGGGGCATTTAACTCACAGTGACCAAGTCATCACTCTAAGCATTGTTTCATCACTCCCAGTGTTGAGTCACTACTTGACCTAACCAACTAAAACTTATTTCTAAACCTAACTAGACTTCTTCCAAGATCTTCCTGCCTTCTCTCACGTGAACTCTACTTCCCTAAGTGGACCTAACAAGGAAAGCATGCCAAATCTTGGAAGATATGCCTATTTTTGGTAAATAGGACTATTTCACCCTAACCGACGCCGGTTTATCGTCGGCCGACATTGGTCACCTAACCGCCATCGGTTCTTTTATATAGAATTTTACAACTCTTTACATAGGTTGGTCATTCAGTTTTGGGAATTCTATTGCAATCAAGCGTGAGTCTCAAAGCCATTCCTACATCCAAACAATGACAACACACCACCAAAGTGTATCACAAGCAATAGGTTCTCTTCCAGAGCATTGGAATATTTGTAGGGACACACAGGTCGCAATGCCGCGACACTAAACCAGCCATCACCTCGCCGATCAATCACCAACCACCTTCATTTATGATATTTTCACAGCAACAAGTAAGTAACATTGCTTTCATCATCTGTGCTTCCTTTATTGTAGATCTTTAACTTCTTTCAATATTTCCATCTTTTCTGTTACCCAGACATCTCAATTTTCCCACTAATCCACCTACCCAACCATTTCAAACCTTTCCACCTTTCTTAACCTCTCTCTCTGCATTCCTGAGTCTTCTCAGTCATATTAGGAGCCTAACCACACCTTCCTCACTCTCAAGTGCAATCATAAAGAGGCCAAAAGGCCACTTTTTTACTAATTTATTACCCATTGCCCCTACCGACGTCGGTTTACCTTACCGCCATCGGTTTCACCCCTATACCGGCATCGGTCACCCGAATGATACCGTTCTCTGTGTTATTTTACACCCTCTGACCAACAAGCCTTCCATTCAACCAAAACCAACCCAGACCTCGCCTAATCAGTCCTAGACCCTTTACCATACATCTTGTCCAACCTTCAAACCCAGAGTAACCTACCAAACCTCTAGATCTAATCGTAATTTTTCCTGTTATATTAGATTTACTTATTGTATTAGCACGAGATACCTAAATCATACAACTACAATAACATTTCCTTATTTCATGGTATTTATTGCATTAAATTGTATTTAAAAGTGGATTGACAACCTTCTAGGAAGCACCTCACTTCCCGGATCTAGCACTCGCTAGGCAGTCTACTAACCTATATTGTTAATGCTATTTTGTGGTTTTGTTGTGTTTGTTACAGGTCGTTCCTCATAGCCAAAGGGAAGCTCTCCATGATCAGATCAGATTAAAAGTCAACAATGTGCACATTCTACCTTCGACCTTTGATCTTATAGGTATTCCTCCCAATCTCTTACCTTATCACTTTTACGGAACTTATTGGTTTAACTCGATTTCTCGCAATCATCCCAAGTTCAATTGTTGCTATCATTGGAGGCTTTTCTGGTGCCGGTGAGTTGATCATGATAACATTAATGATATTGTCATTTGAGTTACCATTTGCACTTATTCCTCTCCTCAAGTTTACTAGCAGTAAGACGAAGATAGGTCTACATGAAAACTCACTTCCAGTTGCAATAATAACGTGGGTGTTTGGCTTAACCATCATGATTATCAATATACAATTTCTTACAACTAGTTTTGTGAAATGGTTGATTCACAACAACCTTCCTAAAGTGGGAGTAGTATTCATAGGAATTCTGGGATTTGCAACCATGATAGCCTATTTGGGTGGGATTTTATACTTGGCTTTCCAAAAAGACAAAAAAGTAACATACTTATTACCTTTGGAAGAGTCTATTGTAATTGAATCAAACTGCAAGCAGTGATACAATAACAATAATTCTGAACTTCGTGGCTCTTTTGGTGCAATTCCACATGAGGACATAGTAAGGTTGCAACTTCCAAGAAACAGGGGCTTGATGGATCTTGACTGAGCAGCATGGCATGCCACAATTCACCATTGTTTCAAGGGTGAATTTAAGCAAGGTGAATAGATTGATTTGTTCAAGTAAATGGGCTCAAAGGTATTCAAATTCTCACCTATCTGACAATAATGTCCAACTAATGACCCCTACTAACTACTGTATTTACACCATTGCGAGAAGATGTTTGAGACATTGGAAAGATTCATATCTTTTCAATTGGCAAAGGCGACAGATCCTAATTTCATTAATGTGATGAGAAGATAGCATTCTAGTATCTAACAAAGTGGGAGAGTCCATTTCTCATACGGTTGAGATAGGAAGACCCCACTTTAATGGATAAGGCATGGGGTCTTGTTATATGTTTTAAAATGATATTTTAAAAGTGATGTTATTGTTAAACTCGCTTTTGGCAGACTTTTGATAGCTTAAGTGGTTTCTAATTTCAAGTTACTTTTTTAAAAGTTATTTGAAAAAGTCAAAGTCACTTAAGGTGCCCTAATTTAATGTTCATGTAAACCCTAACTACCTTGTAACCAACTTTTGGGTTATAAAAGGAAGTTAGGGGCTCATTTGTAAGGGTGACTTTGAGAGAGGAGAAGAAAATACTTTTGTGTGCAAACTTTATTTCAGGAAATAAACTTTGTGTTCTTTTGTGAAGACATTTTTGAGAGTTAATGAAATATGAACTTTGTATCCCATTCGTCATCTCTTGTAGCATTTGATGTTCTTATGTTCATTAGATGTTAGTGTTTAAATCTTGCATGCTTATAATATCTTTGATCTTATTGCTAATGCTATTAATCTGTTGTTCTTGTTCACAGTGATCAAGCTCTGATATTTACTTGCTCTTGTGTGTTCCGTTTCATTTATTCTTGTTTAGCTTATTCAAACTTTGTTTTATTTGAGTTAGTTATTCGTCGTTCTTCTTCTTTATGCAATATTAGGCTTTGTTTTTACCTAGCTATTGTATGCTCCTTCCATCCATTCCTTTCCTTCATTCCATTCCATTTCCCTCATTCACACTTCTTTCCATTTGATGTCCATAAACACCCCCATATACAATTTTGAATGTATAGATGTAAATACAATTTTGGTTTTCAATAAAGGCAACCTCACCTTCTTTGAGGAGGGACTTTGTCCCCTGACTGTTGCATGTCATTTGCATGCGTGCAAATCCATTTGCTAACATGTTCTATACATGTTTTGTGGCAATGGATGAAATGTTATTCCTGTTATGATTTTACCCATGTCCTCTCAATATGAACATTGAGAAGATCCATGCAAACACTCTTGAACTTATGAAAATAGAGCAATGGTGGTTGTGTTTTTGGACTTTTATGTTTGAGGTTTAGTTAGTAGATCTTGCAATCCAAATTTGGTTGAGTGGTAAACATCTCATTTCTCTGTTGGTTTTGAAGGAGCTTACTTGATTTTTTAGAGTACTTTTAAAATTCATGGAACCTTTTTCTTTCATTTCATTTGCTAGTTTTTATTCTACACATTGATGTGCGCAAGCGTTCAATTTATAAGAATGGACTCTTGAGATTTTGTATGAGCTTTTTGACATTTGCAATCAATTTATAAGAATGGACTCTTGATATTTTTCATGAGCTTTGTGGTTTTTTAATGTGGTGGATTTTGTTTAAAAAGAAACAAATTTCATGTGGGTTTTATGGGTTTGGCTTGCAATATATGGGAATGGGTCAAAAATTAAAAACAAGATTTCCATTTGTAGTTTGATGAAGAAAAAAATGTGGTTTTGGGTTAAGAATGAGAAATGGTGAATAGTTTTTTAAAGTGTAATTTATTTTATTCAAAGTTCAAAATACATACTTGCATTTCCAATATCCAATTTTGATTGTTAACCTTCTTTTCAAATTTAGAGAAATTTATCCTTTTGATCACCTTTCTAGGCCCTATGGGTCCAAAGTTGTGAGCTTCATAGATTTAGTCTTACTTTTTAAGTCATTGTTAAACAAACTTAACTGCAGTTTGAAAAAATAATACGACAACAATAAATAAATTGTATTGTAGCTTCATATAGAAACCACCTTGCAACACCCGTGTTATGGAAGAAAAATTAGCTGAATGACAAGTTAAGATTCAACCCAAATGAAACTCAATTACAATGCCTACAAGGAACTAAATACTATAGTCATTTCGATATTTTTTATTTTTGAGAGGTTTTTCATTACCTAGGAGTATTTTCAATACTCACGTCTACACTTCGATGAAATTCTTCCATAAGAACTCACTTCTCTATAACTTTAACTCATTTACATTGGTGAATAATCACAAGGCACAAGGACCCATTAAACGCACAAACACTTCTAAGAATTTGGTAATATGGAAAATGAACAACTTCTTTTATAAAACCCATTGCCTCCACCCTCACGCCCCTTCCTAATTGAAAAAAAGTTTTGTGGGCATGTATGTGTCTAATAAGTCTTACCCTGGACTCACTATAGGTGGGGATATTCCATACCCAACACATTGTTTGCAAATGTATGGAGCTTCTATAGTAAGATCATTTTTTAACTAGTTGATAGGCCTTTATAAATGCATGTTCTTGAAAACTGTAATCTTAGTCATTACATAAATTACAAATATACTACTAAAATGCTTTATCTTCTATTGTTAATGCACAACCCATATGTAGTTATATTTCCACCTCTTCAATGATTATTTTCTTTTCAGTAATTATTTTGCACAAATGGCATATGGGAGGTTTCTTCTAACAACATGGCACATCAGTTAAGGCTTTCCCTTCTGCTTCTCAGGGTTGTGTTTTCCTTTATCATATAGGAGATGGGTAGATGCTTTTAGTATCATATAGGAGATGGGTAGATGCTTTTAGTAACACAATTTATTTTCCTCCGCTACATCGGGTAAGGCTTTCCCTTCCGCTTCCTAGGTTTGTGTCTGTCCTTGATTATATAGGAGATGGGCAGATGATATATTTTAGTACACAATTTATTTTCCTCTGGTATTCTTCTTGTTATGTTCTCAATTGTGAATTTGTTATACAGAAACAAAGCCATTTGTATGTTGGTTTCTGTTCACGGAATCCACATCACTAGTGATAGCTTTGATCTATCACGCAGTGGTGAAATATCAAATATCAAATATCAATACTTGTCTTCATTCAGCTTAAGATTCATCTACTGGTTTCCTTGATGGCTTCAGTAACAAGAATTTCAATGGGTGGCACTAACATTACCCAAGTGCAGTAGTTTGTATGCAAATTATAGGAGCATAAAGACAACATGTGAACTGTTTAACAAAATTCCTCAAGATCCAAGGAACTTAAAAGCACTATTTACACGTCATCAATACTTCAAAGATCTTTATTTTTGAGAAGGCAAGCAAGATCCTCCGTAGCATCCATCTCAAAGATTCAACTTCCTTCTCCGACTTTGGTCCTTTCACCTGCAATTTTAGAATAAAATGAAGAGACTGGATCCTCCGTAGCATCCATCTTAGCATCATATATCTCAAGGGACAGAAGAGACTTTTGAGGTGCCAAAACAGTCTCCATCAAGCTTCAAAAGAGTACATAGGTCAATCGTATCACCAAAACCTCTAGATTCCATCTCTGGATAATCTTTATTATCGCCAGCATGTGGGCAGTCTTTGCAGGTCTTGGCCTTTGGTTCTCCGGACGAATTCATCCACATTTGATAAGGAGAATGAGAAAGAAATTCTGCAGCAACCTCACTCTCACCAGATGAGAGTGTTGCATCCATGAAAGCCTGAGCCCTAAATCCCATAATTGGGGTCTAAACTGAATTTTGTATATGGAGATGTCGTGCTAGATTGAATTTCCCTGCTACAATTCTCAAGGTTTGAAGAAGTGGGTATAGGTTTGTCTTCTGAGTTTCTAAACATATTTTTTCTTTTGGCAAGAGAAACATCAGGGTTTCTTCCAAAACCCTCATTGTTGCTCCCCGAATTCTTATTTGGGGTATCCTCGGAAGGGGATTCAAATGCAATTCTACGTTCTACCTACCAAAAAAATAGATTGAATCTGTTACAGACAATTTCCCACAAATAATATAAGAGAGCATCTACCGGTTTCTGCCAAAATGGTCTGAACTAAATTTTGGGTATGCCTCAAACATGCTAATCATTGCAAAAAGAAACGTAACCAAAAATAATTTGCCCAAAAACAAAAATTAATAAAATAAAATAAAAAAGAAAAAAACCCACAAGCAAGAATCCATGAATCAAAAGACAACCTTGCATTAATCATCCGAGAAGTGCATGAATGCTTTTGTAAATGGATCCTAGAATTAGGATATGTTCTTACCTATCTTAAAGATGAAATGAAAGAATCCCGTCGATAAGGCTTCATTCATTATCGGGAATCAGACTCTTTCGACATTTTCATTGCCTAATTTCTACCCAAAATTATTAATCGACTTTGGAACATAAACACGAGCCCAGTCCCCAACACACACAAAATCCTAATGACCAATAAATACTAACAAAGGAACAAAACAGACACCACAAACTAAGCCATCAAAATCACAATAGTCAACCTCAACAACTAATCACAAAACTAATAGTAAAAGGTCAATAAAACCAATATCGTCAAAAAACTACAAAGGATGGCCCCAAATGGGCGAGCCCAAACCATACCACAAGTTTAGGGAATCAAGTTTGATTTGATTAAAGGTGTGTATCCAAAAGATAGGACTTTGTTTTGGATTGGGTAGATTAGATTTTTGATTGGATTGGCTCGGATTTGAATTTGATTTTGTTGTGGAACACAAGTTTTTGATTTATAAAAAGAACGTTTACAAACAACAAGCAAGCAATAATATTTTATTTGATTTGGCTTAAAGGTAAAATATTGTCGGGAAATGCAAAGTTATGACAATACAATCAAACAAAATGTCGTGGAATGAACAAATGGTAAGGCGCTTATAACTCCGAATAAGATACGTCTTTTGATATATCTTGAACTTGATATACAAAATCTATACGGGGACAAAAGTGGTATGGGGAACCCTTCAAATACTGAAAGAGACTCACCCAATCAATAATAGCCCTCTTAGAGGAGTGAATCACCATTTCAATGATGGGTTTTATAATTGGGTGGTAGGGTAATGAGGGAATGAAATGTGAATGGTGTTGTTATTTCTCCCTAAAGATTTATAAGGATGATGCCACAAACTTCGTTGTTATAGTTATATTAGGAATATGCTCGCAGTAACCCGTCACGACAACTTTACATGTAAGCAGGGTACAAAGTCGAGGAAAGCGTCGAATGTTGTTTTGAGACTAAGTATCAAGTACAATGCAAATGCAATATGAGTGGTGCATGGCGGTAAAATCCTCATCACTGACATAGCTAGTGGTAATGAAATCGACTTACTATGTGCAAATATAGTATGAGGTGTTCAACATGTAATGTTTTTTCCAACTTTAACGAAAAATAAATGCATAATTGACAAGCCTAAATAAAGGATATACCTGATATTTTAGCAAAGTCTTTTTAAGCGAATCAATCCAGCATGAAAATGATTAAATTTTTTTGTAAAGCTTTCCAAGCGAAGCGATCATGCGGGGAATTGATTGATAGTTTGTTTTTTGACCTAGTAACCATGCAAAAAAAAGTTAGAAAACAAAAATATGCAAAGGATCTTGACCGTTTCTGATTCTTAAGGTCACCCAAAGGTGCGAGAGGAGCATACACTTTTTTTTACTGTGAAAATGTAAAGCAAAAAATGACAAGCAGAAATGAAACGAGACAATTATTTAAACAAATGATAGAAGGATCTCAACCGTTGATGATTCTCAAGGTCGCCCAAAGGGCAAGAGAGAAGAGCATACACGGTTTTTGACCGTAGAAATAAACAATAAGAAACGAAAAGTGAAAATAAAACGAGGAAATGTGGTGTCTCCATATTTTACCCTGAAATCTGATACTACCCCATGTTTAAATTTTTTTGTTCTTTTAAAATAACAAGGCTTTTTGTGTTTTTATTGCCAGAAGATGTCTCTATTACGTTAAGATATTCCCAGTGAATCATATGAGTCAATTTCAACAAATACCTAGATGTTGAAACTCATTTTATCCCTCCGCCAAGTTTTGTCTACGAGAAATTTTTATTTAATTATTTATTAAATAAATAAAGCCCCGTTTGAAGTAAATTGTGCTCTGGTTGAATCCTGTTGAAATTTTGCATGCCGGTATTCACACATCTCAATAGGGTTTTCACCAGGAATGAATTTAGAGCATTGTCTGCAACTTCTGGCAACATTTTTCATTTTTATTTATTTCTTTTGCGTTTGTTTTCCGGTTTTCTCCTTTGTCTGTCTATTAAATTCCCCTTGATCCATTTTGTATAGTCTGTTTGATTATCAAGAACATTTGGAGATCATTTATGACTACAGTACCATAAGGAATCAGTCTCAAAAGGAAAACTTCTGACCAAAAAAGATGAAGTCAAGCAGAAAAAGCCTCTGCTAGGCAAGTCACACTTTTTGGAATAAATAGATCTAAGTTGCAATGGGAATTTCGGTAGTGACAGCAAGCGAGAATTTCTTACCTGCCTTGCAGGGTACTTTTTCCCATGAAGTCAAAGTCACTTAAGCTGCAATGAGAATACTTAGAGGTGGCAGGCATGCAGGAATTTCTTACTTGCCTTGCAGGTAAAAATTCTCATTATAAAAGAAAAATCACTTAAAGCACCGGTGGAAATTTCTTACCTGCCTTGCAGAGGTAAAAATTCTCGTGATGAAAGTCAAATCACTTAAGTGGAAGAGGGGATTTTTGGAGCTGCAGTACAGGGTGGAAATTCCCATCAAGTTGACTTCCTATTTTTAGCATCTACCCCTGCCAAAAAGTGCGACCCACCTTGACATTAAACAATGCATTTAATGATATTTATTAATGGTTTTTTTAATCTAATTTTTGCGCCATGTATGGAAGGAAAGTCAATGCAAAAGGACAAGCTAAAAAGAAGTCAAGGATGCATGCCAAAAATAAATAAAATAAATTCATAAAAAGCAACCAGCAACATGCATACTTGGGCGCCCAAATTGGATGAATAGACATGATTATTTATGAATTAAATTGCCAGAAATAGGAAGGGCAATTATTAAAAATAGTATACAGAGCGTTGTATAAGCATGGAATGCCATAATGAAGAAGCCATTAATTCTTTTTGCTAAGGATTGCAGCCTAGACAAGTTTTGGCGCCAAGGGAAGAAGGTTTTTGCATTAAAGAGTGTTTTTCATTGCCAGGAAGCTTCAAGGTTTGACGCCTAGGGTTGGAATAGCTTGAGTTTTGCTATGATAATTATCTACATGTTGATATAAGTGCCTAGGTGAATTAAATAATATTTTTGCTTGCTTTGCATGTAAACAAAGCCTCAAATTTTAGGGCAACAGACTTTATATGCAGATTTTGGTGATAAAAATCAAGTATTCATGCCCTGGACTCCATCTTTGTCTGAATTAATTGTAGGTATTCATTACATGTGCTCATATAAGTGAAAGAGAATTCAAATCAATGTTAGGTACATTGAATATATATTCTGAATCAGAAAAATTGTTAGATCTGCACAAATTGATCCAATTGCAAGGGATTCCGGCAGAATTAAAAGAAAAAGAGCTCAGACAAAGATTGTCCCAACCATGATGAAGCATGATGAAAGAAAAAGATCAACAGAATCATGCATAGCTTCCAGATTTGCTGAAGTCAATGATACATAGACATAGGCCCTGAACTTGTCACCGATTTAATTGACAGATCCAGATCTCATAATTGCAAAAGGCTTCCGACAAAAATTCATCCTCTTGTTTCTAACGCAACCCGTGTAGAAGTCAGTGCATGTGGTGTCTCCAAATTTTACCTTGAAATCTGAGACTACCCTATGTTGGAAAATTTTCGTTCTTTTAAAATAACGGGTTTTTTTGTGTGTTTTTATTGCCAGAAGATGTCTATATTAGGTTAAGATATTCCCAGTGAATCATATGAGCCAATTTCGACAAATACCTAGATGTCGGAACTCATTTTATCCCTCTGCTAAGTTTTGTCTGCAGGAAATTTTTATTTAATTATTTATTAAATAAATAATGCTCGTTTGAAGTAAATTGTGCTTTGATTGAATCCTTTTGATGTTTTGCATGCCAGTATTCACACATCTCAATAGGGTTTTCACCGGGAATGAATTCAGAGCCTTGTCTGTGACTTCTTTCGCTTTTATTTATTTCTTTTGCATTTTCTCCGTTTTCTCCAGTTTCTCTGTAAAATTCCCCTAGGTCTGTTCCTTGTCCAGTATAGTCTGTTTAATTTCCTGAAGCATCTGGAGATCATCTTCTGACGCAACCACTGAAGGAATCAGCCTCAAAATGCAAACTTCTGACCAAAAAAGATGTAGTCATGCACAAAAAGCCTCTCCCAGGCAAGTCACACTTTTTGGAATGAATGAGTCTAAGCTGCAATGAGAATTTTGGTAGTGGCAGACAAGCGGGAATTTCTTACCTGCCTTGCAGGTACTTTTTCCCATGAAGTCAAAGTCACTTAAGCTGCAATGGGAATATTAGAGGTGGCAGGCATGCGGGAATTTTTACCTACCTTGCAGGGTAAAAATTCTCATTATATAATAAAGAAAAATCACTTAAAATACCGATAGGAATTTTCTGCCTGCCTAAGCAGCTAACTTTTCCCACCAAAGAGGTTTATTCACCCATGCAAGTTGCACTTTATCAAAGGAATCTATTTTTAATACAAGTCACACTTTTTGGGAGATGTTTTAATTTGCCAGTGGGAATTTTGGAAGTGGCAGGCAGGCGGGAATTTCTTACTTGCCTTGTAGGGTAAAAATTTCCATTGTGAAAGTCAAACAACTTAAGTGAAAGAGGGGATTTTTGGAGCTGCAGTGCAGGGTAGAAATTCCCATCAAAGTTGACTTCCTATTTTTGGAAATTACCCTTGCTAAAAAATGCAACCCACCTTGGGTGAATAACAATGCATTTAATAATATTTATTAATGGTTTATTCACCCAATTTTGGCACCATAAATATAAGGAAAGTCAATGCAAGTGGAAGAGTTAAGGAGAAGTCAATGATGCATGCTAAAAATAAATTATGTAAAACAAACCAGCAACATGCATAATTGGGCACCCAATTTGGGTGAATAAACATGATTGTTTATTAATTAAATTGCCATAAATAGGAAGGACAATTATTAAAATAGTATGCTTTGAGGATTATATAAGCATGGGGTGCCATAATAAAGAAGTAATTAATTCTTTTTGCTAAGGATTGCAGCCCACACAAGTTTTGGCACCAAGGAAAGGAGGTTTTTGCATCAAAAGGTGTTTTTCATTGCCAGGGAGCTTCAAGGTTTGGCGCCTAGGGTTGGAATGGCTTGATTCTTGCTATGATAATTATCTGCATGTTGGTATAAGTGATCTGGTGAATTAAATAATATTTTTGCTTGCTTTGCATGCAAATAAAACCTCAAATTTTAGGGCAGCAGGCTTCATATGCAAATTTTTGGTGACATAAATCAAGTATTCATGCTCCAGACTTCATCTTTGTCTGAATTAATTGTAGGTATTCATCACAGGTGCTCATATTAGTGAAAAGAAGTTCAAATCAATGTCAGATACATTGAATATATCTTTCGAATCTGAAGAAGTTACCAGATCTGCACAAATTGATCCAATTGCAAGGGATTCTGACAAAATTAAAAGAAAAAGAGCTCAGACAAAAATTGTTCTAGCCATGATGAAGCATGATGAAAGAAAAGGATCGGAGAATCATGTACAACTTCCAGATTTGCTAAAGTCAATGATACAAACATAGGCCCTAAACCTATCACCGATTTAATTGACAGATCCAAATTTCATAATTGCAAAGGCTTCCGGCTAAAAATTCATCCTCTTGTTTCCAACACAACCCGTGTAGAAGTCAATGCATGGAAAATTCCTTCTAGGATCTTGTGCATGTGCTCCCAATCTTCTAGTTGAAGCCTTCATTGAATTTACTTTACATGTACTGAAGAAGAATTGCAAAAGCTTCAAGGATAGAAGGGAAGACAGGTCAAAGGCAATACCCGCAAGCAAATCACAGTCATGCATAGCTTCCAGATCCAGTTTGGTGAGAATCAAAGGCAAAAGAGTCAACCACATGCAGAATATGGAATAAGAACAAGAGTAAGAGGGTTGCACCTTTCTTCTTATTTCTTTACCTTTTTCTTTTGTTTTCTCCGACAAAGTAATTGAGCAATCAATTAAATTATAAAACTTAAGTGATTGGTTTAAAAGCCATTACTTGAAGAAGTCAATTTCTTGGAAACATGTGGCAGACATGCAAAATAGAAGGTTCTATTTTCAGTTATAAATCATGCATGTCATGCAAAGAGGAATTCTAGGAGGAAGATTGCCAGTTGTTTCCCTTTTTATAGCTTCCGCATGCGGGAATTCATTTAAAGATTCCTATTTGTAATTGCCCTCTATACACTATAAATAGAGGAAGAGCCTACGGGTTAAAGGGAGAATTTGTAATCAGCATTCTTATGTTCCAGACTTTGAGCTGAAACCCTTTATAGCTTTCTTAAAACTAAGGAATTGAAAGGAGATAGATTTCCAGAGAACTTTGTGTCACGGTGTACTTGTTTCTTATTTATTTTTAGATCTCTACATAAACTTTATGTTATCTCAGATCTAGATCTGAAACTTTCCTTTGCTTTAAATTATGTATTTCAAGATCTATTTGTTTTGTCTATGTGCATGTGACCAACTCTACAAACTATTGGTTAGATTACACATCTTCTTTCCTTTCTTTTCGTATTTAATTATTTCCCTCTTCTGCAAATATTTCTTACAGCTGCTTACTTGCTACAAAATTGTCTGGCTATGGTTCATGAGCTACGTAGTTAAAGTAAAACCAATAGATAGATATTAGGAAATATAATTGACAAAATTTTACACGGGAGCCTCACCGGTAAATGAGGGAGATTTATCTCATGACTGTTTAGGTTTTCGGCTGTGCAAAAAATCTAGCCAACAAACTGTAAGTGTTAGACCTATTTTATGTAAAAAAAAAGCTGCATGAAATTGTCAGAAAATTAGAGAAAACAACAGGGAATTAATTTTTAAAATTCTGAAAATTTGCAAAAAATTATTATTTTTTACACAAAACACTAGCGCAAAGACTAAACATGAAAACACAAATAGATTGCATGAAAATGTGCCTTGAAACAATAGAAACAAACTTTAAATCACACACAAATGCACCTTGAATTCTCGCTAGCGCAGATACTAGCATGCTAACGCAAGGACTAAAATGGAAACACATATCACAAAAATGTAGACACTAACATGCTAGCACAAGGACATCCATTCTAATGTAAACCTGCAAAAAGTTTTAAAAAGGTACGCTAACACAGATCACGGGCTACGCTAGTGTAGGGAAAGCCACATAAACGCAAATTAGCCAGTTACAACAAAAAATGGTTGATTTTTTATAACTGCTCTCAATCCAGCTCATGGAATGACCTGAAAATTGGTCAGTAGTCTCCAAACACCAAGAAAGACACAAAAATGGTATTAGTTTTGTAAAATATGATTAGAAATTTGTAGGTGTCCCATCAGGCGTGCCAGAATGTCAACTAGTGAAAATACTCAACAGAGAAAGAAACACACAAAGAAATGAATGAAAACCTTCCCAAGTAGCTCCTTGTCACCTTAGATTGGATTAGACTGAAGAGTGGGGTCAAGTGACACTCTTGTTGGATCCTGAAAAGTTGAACCTCGTGATTTGTTGCTGCTCCAAAATGCTCTGAATGAAAGTATGCTAAGCTACCAACAATGCATATTGAATGATTGAATGATTGGATGATCAAATGGACATCATAACGGTATGCAAGATTAATTTTCAATGACAATTTAGCAGAATAATAGTGCAAATTTCTCAAGCTTCCAATGATGATTTGAGAGGAATAGAGCTTCTTATTTGTAGGTGAAGGAGAAGCCATGGATTGAGGAAAGTGGATTTTTTAATGAGAAATAAAGAGACTTTATTTCAAATTGGTTGGCTTTGAATTATTCTAAAGTGTATGTGCATATTTGCTTCTATGTTTTTAGGATTGTAGAACTTGATTTGAACCACCTCACCAAAGTGGGTGCTCAAGTGGCATTTCTTAGTCAACTTAAGTGAAGTGACCAATGAAGTGGAGATGAGTGGATAGTGAGGATATTTAATTTGTTTTATTTATTTAAATAGTTAATTAAATTAGTCAAAGGGGTGTGTAGTGTATAGTGAGTGTAATAGAATTAATTAATTAATTCTAGAAGTGGAATATTGGTGAATAATGGATTTCAAAATTATCTGCAACCGAGGAAAGTGCACCAAGTTGGGGGGCCAAAAGGGGGTCTTAAGTGGACGCTTTTTTCTGAAAAATAAAAAGCTTCAACTTGTATGAATTATTTGGAATAGCTACACTAAAAAATGGAAGATGTTGTAAGAACATGAATCGTAGCATTTCGAGTCTAGTTTCTAAGCTACTAAATTTTATTGAAAATGGTTAAGTTTTAAGTGGGTCAAATAACTAAAATACCAACAGGTGCTCTTGTTTTTTAAAATATAATAGAGTGACTTTCGTGCCCCCACCATTTTTTAGCACCATGTAGTATTTTTTAAAACCCTTTGGTAGAAAGCTAGCTAGGAGCATCTAGTTTGGGCCCCACATTTTTTAGATTTTTTTAGCGAGTATTTTCTTTTATGATTTTTCTAGTACAAAAATTTTAAATTTTGAAAAATAACGGAGCTCGACCATGCCCCCTAACTACCTCAAAAAATATCAAAATTAGTTTTTTTAATATGTATAGAATTAGGCCTAGTTTGGGCCAGTATAATTTTTTTCAATTTCGATGAGAAAAAAAGCTACACGATGAAAGATAGACTTGTTTAAACTTCAAAAAATAGCTACAAAAAGGCATAGTTGGAAAATAAATAATATGGAAACCTTATATTAGTCAGAAAATTTGAAAAATTATATTTTTAGAAAGAAGAAAGTTTGTTCTACGTCATAGTCATATTTTTATTAAACGAATCAATCGTTTTAATTTGATTTATGATGGCGGAAGTGGCATTTTAACATTTTTATGCAAAAACATGTTATTTGTTGTGTTTATGCAAGTTCATGCCTCCTGCTTGGGGATCCAAACTAGTTCCAAGCCTTGAGGAATGCCTTGGAAAAAGGGGGATAACATAACATGTATGCATAATAACGTGTACACGTTATGTTCTTTACATATATTACGGGCCCCCAACGTCCTTTTCACCTCTTTCATGGGATTTCTGCCCTCTTTCTATCTGGTCTGCAGATTCATGTACATTCTTCTCGAATTTTGAGTAGTCCATCTTGTCCCCTATCCCACTATATATATTTTTGCAATCATGGGTGAAAAAAGACGACGTAAAGACAAGAAGAAAGTCGAGAACAAGACACCAGAGAAATTGGAAGAATTGAGAATAAAGAAAGTGATGAGGATGCTAAAACTTTGTGTAGGGCAAGGTACATCTTCTATATCAAATGTACCTAATGTTAGAAAATGAGGATGAAATACATTATGAAAATGTAGAGAATAATGATAAATGAAGAAAGTAACATTGCTAATGAATCTTCACCTCTAAGAACACCTCCTTCCATTTTGTGAAGAAAACCAATTCACTTAATTGAAATTGATGAAAACATTATAAAACCAATGCCTAACAAAATGTTTGAAAGAAATGCGAGAAGAAATCTAGAAGAATTTGGCATAATTAACTTGAGAATTTAAATGACACAAAAAGATGTCAATTATTTCTTACATTGATGAAATTAATTAAGATGAGACGTACAATGAAGACCCTGGGGTTAAGAACAACTAATGTTGTTGATCGAAATGTCAATTGTTAAAAATATACATAAAGCATACCAAATTGTAGGTGTCAACAGACACACCAAAGATAGTAATGTTACATGGCGTGCACTTACTAATTGTATAGTAAGTGATAAAATAGTTAATAATTGCTTGATTAGAAAAACAAGCAGAGCTTTGAAGCTAAACAGAAAAACACTAACGAAAACAATAGGGAGGCGCAAAAGCCTTGAGTCAGTCAATACCACTAACTATTGGGCATTCTCTAACAGACTCCCACGGAAAGAAAAACATGTGTTTGATATTCTAAAAGACTTACTTGTAAAGTATTGGATTGAGAACACAGGGGTGTCATCGAATAGAAGAGATATAGTAAAAAGAAGAATATGTTCTCGTAGTCGTGAATCGTGTGCAAAACATTTTTTGGATATGAATCAATCACAATTGTTCTCTAAGTTTAAGAATGAAAATTCAAAAATTAACATTAGTCAAAGATTTTTTGAAATGGACAAACCCTTTTATGTGAAAATCAATCACTCACGTACCACTTGTTGCTGCAGAAATCATGTTGAACTTTTAATGCATTATGATGTTTTTTTGTCAAATACGTTGTGTTTTGCATACTAACATCATGTTGTAGGAGTGTGGATTAAATGTCCCACCAAAATTTGTAAGGGAATTTATTCCTACGATACTTTGTGAAAAATCAACTAAACAATTTTTTTATAACAAAGTATGTTTAGATGGAACGTGCAACGTATGTGGTGGCTTGCCAAAATTGAAAAGTTGTATCCATGAGGAGAGTACATATTCAATATGAAAATAATTAGTTGGCTTCATCAAATATAAATCAGTGGCATATCAATTAAAATATGGAAAATAATGTAAGAGGTGTGAGCTTGTTAGAGAGCAATTACATGTATCAGAATATATGGTCAAATTCAGAGAAGAAATTATTTATGAGTATGCAAGGCACACACATAGAACTTGATGGTTGGATGAAGAATTCAAGTTAAGCAAGGACACATTCCCACTCAGCTATATTGTTTCAGTAGTTGACTTCATAGAGAATTACACATTGCAGCCAAAAATGGAGGTTTTGTCTCAATACTATAACTCGGTGCAAGTTGTTGTTTTTGTGCATATAACATTCATGCACTCTCCAGAAAGCACTGAGCAAAATCAAAAAATATTAAAAGAGTATCATTTCTACATTAGTGATGATCGGACACATTCTACAAAATATGTGCAAGGGTGTTTCCAGGTGTTTTATGCGAACTTGAATGAGAGGAATATTTTCTTCAATCAACATTACATTTGGCCAGAAAACTGCACATCACATTTCAAGAATGCACGAATGTTTTATTGGCTAAACAGATGCACAAAGAAACAAGTGTAAAACATATCTATATTTTTACTAAAGCGGGACATGGGAAATCAGAGCATGATGGTGCAAGAGCATGTGTGAAAAGAACACTTACAAGAGAAGAGTTAAAGTTCAAGGATGTGCTCAATTTACAGGTGCAAAAAATATTTTTGATTGGTGTGTCAAGAACATGGGCCATGAATCTCAAGAGAGTTCAATGGTTCGTAGATATTTTTGGTTGATAGAGGAACAACATTTGGCAAACTATGAATACCGTATTACAGTTCCAGGATCAAGTGATATGCACTCATTTCATAGTTCAGAGGCAAGTTATTGGACTATTTATACTAGGTGCATGACATGTTTTTGTATATCATGCATTGATTTTGCATGGAATGAGTGTGAGTCACAGTAGTGGGTGGACGAATGGACTTGCAGACCTATAATTCCACTCAACACATATCAAGTTCCACGAGCATTACAACTTGTAGTGTCTTTAGATCATATGACAACATCACCTAACTTTGACCAAGTCTCTAATTTAGTGCAACAAAGTACATATGTATGTCATGTTTTAGATTTATAAATTATTAAATGATAAAATCTTAATGTATTTTAAATTTGACTTGAGTTTTAGTTTGTGATGTAGGGCACGTTTTTGTAGTTATTGCAACAAAATTTAACGAAGAGGGAACAAACTACTTCTTGTCTCATTGTGTAGAGGGGAAAAAAATTGACTTCCGCAGTCATTGATGGTGAAGGCTGAAACATTTTGGATACGGGAGCGGGAGCGAGGTATCCGATACGTGGAAATGGCAAAAAAATTTTGACCCCGGATACGGCGTAGGATACGGCAGTACAAAAACTATATAAAAATTAAAAAATATATAAATTTCAGCCTTTTAAATAGGAATTTAATTATTAACCACATATTATGCATATGAAAGACAAGATAAAAGACAAGTTATAAGCTAAATAAGTGAATAACCACAACAAACAAGCTAGGATACCGATAAAACTTAGAAACTTAAAAGCTTAAAAGTTAAATTAAAATTTAAAATACTTAAATCGAACACAATGTGAATGTCATGAATCTCATGATATATTAAATTCAATCATAGATCAATAGTCAAAGTTCAAACTATCTTTCATTGTCAATATTCATCATATTCCTCTTCATCAAGAGGATCAAAACTAGCTACATCATCATCATTATGTGGTTCATTAGAACCACATGGGCTCGAACCACTCGCACTAGGGCCACTGTCAGTTACACCCCCTTGTGCATGTAGGTCTCGTGGTGCTAGTGCCACAGAACTCCCCTCATCATCATATGCTCCATGGTGGGAAATGGAAGCATCCAAGTCAACTATCTCTGGATCAATGTCTCAATGTCTTGTTGACCCTTCCTTGTACTCCGGCTGCTTGTGGGATAAAAGGCGCAAGTTGGAATGTATGTATACCAAATCTTCATCTCTTTTAGCCCTCAACCTGTTGCGTTTCTGTGAGTGGATGAAACTATATGTACTCCAGTTACGCTCAGAGGAATATGAACTTGCAACCTATTAAGGCAACCCAAACTTCAAAGTCAATGTAAAGTTCAACTTCAAACTTAAACACTCAAACTTAAATTTTAAAAAACTAAAAGAAAAGAGAATAAAAAAATTTAAAAGTTACCTATGTGCCAAGACCTTGATTGCAAGAGGTTGCAAGTAAACCGATGAAGTACCATGGAGGTACCACCACATATGAGCATCCATCTTGTATTTTCTCCGAAGAGCGAGAAGGCTATGACCCATTTTTGCTATGAAACTGCCAAACTCTACCATAACCTGGTCTTGGGCCTCAGGATCAGGGAAGAGCCTAGCCAATGATGCCATATATCCCTCACTGACTTCCGCATACCTGTATGGTGCTACCCTCCCTGGAAAGGAAAGGATCTTTGTGCTATAAAATCTAGGAGTCAATGCAAAAGCCAATAGATGTAATGGGGTGGTCATTTTGTTCCACCGCTCAATGAGGATTGACTTCACTTGTTTGAAAAATATTTCCTCGGATCTTGTTCTTTTGCATTTATGACGGCTTTTATCTTCTCAATCATTGAGTCGATGCCATCATATATCTCTCCTAGACATGGCTGATCCGTGTCAGTAAACCAGATCATGCTCATAATGGGCTCCGTAAAACTCAACAGATAATTCACTCTATCCCACCAAGGGTCCTCTAAGATCAGGGTCTTCACTTTTTGAGCCCGTTAAGTGTTTGATTGCCTCCATATAGACCAAAGATTGGATGTTACCATCCTCATGAGTGCCTCTCGCACCTTCACTAGTCATCTCAAGATGATTGTGTGTGATGCAAACCGAGTCTCAACAACCTAATAAGAATGAGGAACAAAAATTAAAAATAAAATTGAAAGCTAAAAGAATACTAAAAAACTTATATTTAAATTTTAAATTAAAAAGAAAGAAAGAAAGCTTTTCCTTACCTTCAGTAGCTCCAACTGCGAGAATGATCTAAAAATGCCCTGTGACATGTGGTGGTTGGTGACAAACATTTGGATCTCTTCAGCTTCTTCATACACTTGTTGGATCCACTCTATTTTGTTTGCCATTTTCTTTAGCATTAAATTCAATGAATGCACGGCACATGGTGTCCAAAAAATATGCCCATACCGTGCCTCAACTAGCATCCCCGCAGCTTTGCAATTTTTGGCATTGTCCGTTATGACTTGGACAACATTTTCAGGCCCCACTGCCTCAATGGACTCAAAGAGAATGTTGGCTATAAATTGGGCATCCTTCACTTGCCCCTCACAATCAACCACTTTCAAAAACATTGCCCCCTTAGGGCATACTGCAATCACATTGATTAAAGGGCAGTTTCTTGTATCTTTCCATCCATTAGAAACAATGGACACACATGTTTTGGTCCATGAGTCCCTAATTGGTTGCAAGGAGGTTTCCACATATTTTTTTGTTTATCCAAAAGGGTGGTGCGGATCTTCTCATATCCTGGTGATTTATACCTTTTTGGTGCCTCATTGATGGCTTTCACCATCTCATGCCAATAAGGTGATCTCACAACATTAAAAGAAATCCCATTAGCATATACACACCTTGCAATGTGTTCATCTACAATTGCCCTGGTCTCATTCTGAAAGGCCTTTTCCAATGGCCCTTTTGTCTTGCTTTTCTTTTGTGCAAGGGAAACATCCTCATCCGTGGAGATAGGAGCCACAAATGGATGTGGCATGGCCACAATTGGGGATCCACTAGGTGATGGAGCAACTGGAGGCCTCATTGAACGAGATGAACCTCCTCTTTTAGCCAATGGATGACCCGCTCTCGTAGCCACATTTGCCTCTTCATCTTCCTGCTCTTTGATATATGCCAAAACTTTTGCTTTTGGCACCCCAACAATAGCACAACGAGAGAACCGAATGGATATGGAGAAAACCGAGACAAAATTTTATAGAGGGTCCCAACATGGAGGTGTGGGATCAGACGAGACCTCTCCAAGTGCCACGGAGACCGAGATATAACATGTCGAAGTTATAGCCTTTTTTGGTCTCAGGGCTCTTAAGGGATTACGCCTGACGAAGTAGTCTGAAAGCACCAGGAGCATTGGCATCCAAAATGATGCCTCCCCTAATGTTTACCTAGCTACCCAGACATTTTAGCGTAGTCAGTTTGGTGCCACGAGATTGCATTTGCAAAATATAGCATCGAAAACCTTACACTGACTCAAAGTACAATATTTTGTATTGTTGCAAACAATAGCACAACGAGAGAAACAAATCGAGATGGAGTAAACCGTGATACAATTTTGTAGAGGGAACCCATGTGGAGGTGTAAGATCAAACGAGACCTCTCCAGGGGCCACAAAGACTGAGATATCACATGTAAAATTTATAGCATTTTTGGTCTCAGAGCTCTTAAGGGACTACGCCTGACGAAGTAGCCCAAAAGCACCGGGAGCATTTGCCTCTGAAACAAAGCCTCCCTTAGCATTTACCTAGCCACCCGGATGTGTTGGCATAGCCAATTCGGTGCCATGAGCTTCCATTTATAAAATAATACATTGGACAACCTTACACTAACTCAAACTGTAGTATTTCACACGGTTGCAAACAATAGCACAACGAGAGAACCAAATCGAGACGGAGAAAACCAAGACATAATTTTGTAGAGGGTCTTGATGCGGAAGTGTAGGATCTAACAAGACCTTTCTAGGTTCCATGGAGCCCGATAAATCACCTGATGAAGTTACAACCTTTTTTGGACTCATGGCTCTTAAGGGACTACGCCCGGACGAAGTAGCCCGGAAGCACTGGGAGCGTTGGCCTCCAAAAAACACCTCCACTAGAATTTACCTAGTCACCCAGATGTGTTGGCACAGTCGGTTTGGTTCCAATAGCTTCCGTTTGCAAAATATTGCATTGGACAACCTTATATTGACTCAAACTGCACTATTTGGCATGGTTGCAAACAATAGGACAACGAGATAACAAAATTGAGATGGAGAAAACCGATATAGACTTTCGTAGAGGGTACCCACGTGGAGGTGTAGGATCTCATAAGACCTCTCCAAGTGCCACAGAGTCCAGAATTCACCCAGTGAATTTATATCCTTTTTTGGACTTAGAGCTCTTAAAGGACTACCCCCGAACGAAGTAGCCCAGAAGCACCAGAGCGTTGGCCTCTGAAACGACACCTCCCCTAGCATTTACCTATCCACCCTGACGTGTTGGAACTGTCGAATCGGTGCCATGAGATTCTATTTGGAGTATTTTGCACGGTTGCAAAGAATATCACTCGATGAAGTTATATCCCTCAACTTTGTCCTTTCTCTCTCCATCGCACTCAACTTCGCCATTCTTCCTCTACATCCACACACACTACTCACAATATAAATATAAGATATGTCTTTACAACATAAAATCTGGAATAAGATCTGTTAACAAATGCAAAAAGGACAATGACCGTGCAACATTACCAACAAAGGATTTCTTTTGGTATTATGGTTGGATAAGGGTCGGCTCTCGAGGATCATATTCATATTCGGTGTATCGCCATCGAATAGGGCAGCTCCCTTGTCAAATCAGTTATTCAGTATGGCGTGGAAGATGAGCAAATCAAATGAAAGCTGAAGAATTAGATTTCATGGGTAATTAGTACTAAAAATCAACAAGACTAATATGGCTTCCGACTTCCTCTCAACGTAATCATTGTACCTTGAAAATTAAAACTTTGGCATTGCTACTTAGTAACAAGAACTCGTAACTTCCATACTACTCATACCTAGAACCATCATTGAGTCTGCTTGTACAAAATAAGCATAGCAACTAGGGAATGGCTAAGAACACACATGGGTTATCAATCACCTAGTAGATCTTTCTTGTTTAGTTTTGAATGGGATTCATCTGGCCTATGACTTAGTGACCTTCCATTCATTGATAATTCCTTGCTACGCCCTTAATCATATATCTTACATTGGACGTGTATAGCCGACTTGTGGCTATCATAACTTCTCATCATAATGTATCTCTTTCATATATGTCATATTATCATTAGTGGGTTGGCCTCGGTGATGGCCATAGTGTTAGGAAATAAGGGATAAGATATGCAGAATAATCCCTCACAGAATCGCAATAGTAGAAACTAATATGCAAAAATATTACAGATCTCAAATTAAAGTGTAGAATAAAATAACACAACACAAAGAGACAATATTTAACGTGGTTCACCCAATTTGGGCTACGTCCACCAAGAATCACTTGCTCATATTTTATTACAAGCCACCGCTCTCTCAATACAATACCCAAATCTATTTGGAGCTATGCTCAACAAACTCTACAAAATTCACACCCAAATTCAAAACACATCTGCAATGTTACATTATTCTACCATATGCATAAAACCATACAAGTAGACAACTGCTTAAGCAGTTTTACAAAACCATGGGTATTAAAACCATGGGAAAAAACCATCCCATAAACCTATGGGTCGAAATCCCTCCCATATAAGAAAAGCACGTTTCCCGACAACTATGGAAAGTGCACAGTACTCTTAGTGTACATTTTTCAACACTTTCACACATGAAAATAGGCTCCACAACATAACACATAGCATAGGAATAGTATAAATAGGGGTTAGTAGGTAGTATTTGAGGATCATATTGAGTATTTGAGTCTTATTGTATGGTTTGGAGGTTGCCTCGTCGAAGTGGCTAAGTTTTTACACTTGCATATTGAGATCATTTATCTGCAATCTTGTGTTCTTTGGTGTTCTATTACTATTAATATTCATATTTATACAAGTAATTCCATTACAAGTGGTATCAGATCCTGAACTCAGCTAAAGTATGCGTTAAACCCTAATTGTGAAGGTTCAGCTATATCTCAAAATTGGTAGTGAATTTTTTTGAATTTTTTTATTGGTGTGGCAAATAAGGCATGCAAGAGCCTCTCCAAATTTCAAGCATTTTTGGCTTGTTTTGCAAAAGCTATAATGGTTTTATGTTTTTTTATAATTCGTCTCCCTAGTGTGCAATTTGTCAATTTTTTCCAAGTTCTTTACATTTCCAAAAATAGGATTAAAAATTACTTTGAGTTCGTTCTTGAGTTTTTTCATATTTGGCTGAATTCCTATTGAAATCCCAAACCCTAAATTTTTACCTTGATCCCTAAATCCTACCATTTTGGGGCATCATGGTGGGGCCTTCCAAGAGACAAAAAGAATCCCATCACTCTGGGTAAAACCCTTGAAAATGATGATATAATAGTTGAGGAGTTAGAGTCAAAAGGGGTAACTACAGAGTCCTCAGGATTAGGGTTTACTTCAATGGATCATAAGGAAAGCCAACTTGAGTTTAAGCTACGAAACCTCGAGGTTAGAGTGGCCAACAAAACAGATGTAGAATAGATTGGACAACGATTGGAGGATTTCATTCACCAATTTAGTTCCAATATAATGGGTCATCATATCCTTCCTAATCAGCCACAACTCAATCATACTCATATCAACTAGGGTGGATCTTCGAACATGCCCAATCCAAATACAAACACTCTGCTTACCCGTAACATGATTCCAAAAGTGGAAATGCATAAGTTCGATGGAAAGGATCCACTCAATTGGATTAACTAGATGGATAATTTCTTCGATCTTCATCAGATTCCATCGGGAAAAAAGGTTACCATGACATCCTTGTATCTCTAAATTGACCAATTCGTTTGGTACCAATGGTTATGTGCTCAAAGGAAAAAGTGTGGTCTCAATGTTACATGGACAGTCTTTACCGAAGAGTTGCAATTGCACTATAGTTATAGTGCCGAGAATTATTTCAGTTAATTAACAAAGCTAAGACAAATAGGAATAGTCAAGGGTTGCATTCATCAATTCCAAAACCTTTCCTTAAGGGTGGAAAATATTATTGAAGAGAATCTGAATGACTTATTTCTTGGGGGTCTTAAAGAACACATTGCGACTGATGTGCGTATGTTTAATCCTCATAAGGTTTTAGATTCCATTATCATGGCACGTAGGGTAGAGGAAAAAGTTCTTTCCAGTAGGAACAAAATTTTCAGTAATATCAAAGATCATAGCACCTTTCCATCATCATTCCCTCGGTCAGTTAGACTGACACCTCAACAAATTGAAGAAAAGAGAGCCAAAAGGTTATGTTTTAATTGCGACAACAAATTTGGACGAGGACATAAGAGTGCTGAAAAGAATTTTTTTTTATATTGAGGAGCCTAATGAAGAAGAAAAAAATGAAGAAGACGAAGAGGTAGAGCCAGAGGAGGAATTAGGAGATCCCCAGCCAACGATATCATGTCATGCAATTTCAAGTATTAACACTCCTCAAACCCTCAAAGTAGTTGGATTCTTAAAAAATCAGATGGTAACATTGTTGATTGATTATGGAAGTACTCACAACTTCATCAATCATAAGTTGGCGATATGTTTGAACTGCTTTGTGTATCCAACTCCAGAATGTCAAGTAATGATCGCTGATGGGAAAATTGTTAGTTGTTCAAGAAAATTCCATAACATTAATCTCACCATGGGAGATTACTTGCTAACTAGCAATATGTATGCCATTACCATGGGAGGAGAAGACATTGTGTTAGGAGTTCAGTGGCTTACCACCTTGGAAACCATTGAAATGAATTTCCAAGAGTTGTTCATGTGATTTCAATTAGAAGGGAAGACTTTTAAAATAAAAGGATTAAGAGCAAAGTACCCATAGTTAGTGAGTTCTCATCAAATGCAAAAATTGCTTAGAAAAGGTGCAGAGGGTTTGTGGCACAACTATTTTCATTGGAAGCACATCATTCAAATACATTTATACCCTCATATATGCAAGAAATTATAGATGAGCACTCAATGGTGTTTGGAGAAATGCCAAAGGGTTTACCTCCAAAAAGAGACCACGATCATGCCATCCAGCTAGTACTAGGGTGCCAACCACCCAACATCAGACCTTATAGGTACCCCTATATGCAAAAGAGTGAGATTGAGAAGATAGTACAAGAGATGTTAGAAGCATGACTTATTCGTCATAGTCAGAGTGCTTAATATTCTCCTAGAGTGATGGTACAAAAAAAAAGATGACAATTGGCGCATGTGTCCAGATTATAGGGAACTCAATAAGTACATAGTTAAAGATAAGTTTCCTATTCCTTCAATTGATGCTTTGCTAGATGAGTTACATGGTGTTGTTTACTTTACAAAACTTGATCTTCATTCTAGATATCATCATATTAGAATAAGGGATGAAGATATTCATAAAAAAACCTTCAGGACACATGAAGGACACTATGAGTTCTTGGTAATGCCTTTTGGACTAACAAATGCCCCCTCTACATTTCAAAGCTTGATGAATTCTATCTTTAACCCATTTCTGTGGAAGTTTGTTTTGGTGTTCTATGATGATATATTAATCTATAGTAAAACATGGGAGGGAACACCTGCATCATGTAAATAAGGTGTTGGAAACTCTTGAACAACATCAACTTTATGCAAATCCTTCTAAGTGTTATTTTGGTGTCAAGGAAGTTGAATATTTGGGTCATATTGTCTCTTATGAAGGTGTTAAATTGGATCCTAACAAGATAAAAGCCATTCTTGAATGGAAGATTTCCAAAACCCTAAAAAATCTCCAGGATTTTTGGGGCTTCCAGGTTATTATCATAGATTTGTAAGGAATTATGGCAGCATTGCAGCACCACTCATAGCTTTACTGAAGAAGGAGTCTTACCATTGGGATGAGGAAGCTACTACGACATTTGAGAAGTTGAAGGAGGCCATGTGCGCTAGTCTGGTTCTAACCACCCCAAATTTTTCCAAAACATTCATTATTGAATGTGATGCTTCAGGGTATGGTATGGGGTAGTACTCATGCAATAAGGTCAACCCATTACCTTTGAGAGCCACCAGTTCAAAGGTAAGAATATATCTAAACCATTTTATGAGAAGGAAATGCTAGCCATACTTCATGCAGTGAAGCAATGGAGACCATATTTAACGGGTAAACATTTCAAAGTAAAGATAGATCATGATAGTTTTAAATACTTCTCAAAGAAACGTTTATCATATGAAGAACAACAAAAATGGGTCTAAAAAATGTTGGGGTATGATTTTGAGATAATATACAAGAAAGGGAAAGAAAATGTAGTTGCTGATGATTTATCTCGGAAGGATGAATCAGCTGAGGCATTGTTGTGTGTCATATCTATATTGCAGGAGGATTGGATAGAGGATGCAAGGTCTGAATGGAAAAATGACCCAGGTACACAAAAGCTCATTCAGAATCTCCGACAAGATCCAAGCATGTCAGAAAAAATTGTATGGAAAGGAGATGTTTTATGGTATAAAGATAAATTATACTTATGTATGAATTCAACCCTTAAAAATAGGGTTCTATCTGAGCTCCATCCTTCTCCAGTAGGGGGCATTATGGATTCTTGAAGACTTATCATCGAATCAAGCAAGATTTCTTCTGGGAAGGGCTAAAATGGGATGTCCAATTTTTTTTGGGCATAATGCATGGTTTGTCAAAAAAATAAGGGTGAAAAAATTAATTCCCCAGGTCTTTTACAACCACTATCTATTCCTAGCCATAGGTGAGAAGAGGTGTCAATGGACTTCATCACAAGATTGCCTAAATCAAAAGGTAAAAATGTAATCATGGTGGTAGTGGACAGACTCATAAAATATGCCCATTTTTGTGCCTTGTCACATCCATTTGTTGCGAGTATAGTAGCAACAACCTTCAGGGATATAGTTTAGAAGCTACATGGGACACCAAAGATTATAGTAAGTGATCGAGACCTTATCTTTACTAGTAATTTTTGGATTGACTTGTTCTCATGCTTGGGCACACAACTAGCTCGTAGTTCCTCTTATCATCCCCAGTCTGATGGGAAAACAAAGGTGGTAAACAAGTGCTTGGAGGGATATCTTTGTTGTTTTACCTCAAATAAGCAAGTGAGATGGGTCCAATGGTTACTTCTGGTAGAATGGTGGTATAACACATCCTTTCATACTTCATCTAAAATGTCTCCTTTCTTGGCATTATATGGGTACCATCCACCATCCATCACCTCATTTTTGAGAGTCCAACCAAGGGTTCAAGCAATGGAAGAACATATTCAACACCAACAAGAGGTGTTTTCTAGTCTCTGGGAGAATTTGGTCATGGCACAAAACCGCATGAAGCAACAGGCAGACCAACATCGTAGTGAAAGACATTTTGAATTCGGTGATTGGGTTTTTGTGCATTTACAACCATATAAGCAAATGTCCTTGAAACAACAGAGTAAGGATAACAAGCTTTCACCTAAGTATTATGGCCCTTATCAAGTGTTATAGAAGATTGACATGTGTAGCATACAAACTGGAACTTCCTCTGACCACTCGAATTCATCAAGTCTTCCATGTATCTTTTCTGAAGAAGGTAATTGGATAGTCGGTATTAGCCTAGACAATGTTACTAAATCTTGATAAAGAGGGAAAAATCAACCTGGAACTAGAATGCATCCTTCAGACATACATTAAGCGATTGAGGACAAGGGTCATCACTGAGTATTTGATCAAGTGGAAAAATCTAGACAATGAAGACACAACTTGGGAGGATGCAAACTTCCTGCAGCAACATCCAAATCTTCTCAACATTGGGGACAATGTTGCTTTGAAGGGGAGGGACATGCTACGCCCTTAATCATATATCTTAAATTGGATGTTTATAGCTGATTTGTGGCTATCATAACTTATTATCATGATGTATATCTTTCATATATGTTATATTATCATTAGTGGGTCGGCCTTGGTGATGGCCATAACATATGAATAGTATAAATAGGGGTTAGTAGGTAGTATTTGAGGATCATATTGATCATTTGAGTCTTATTTTATAGTTTTGAGGTTGCCCCCTCGAAGTGGCTAAGTTGTTCTACTTGCATATTGAGATCATTTATCTGCAATCTTGTGTTCTTTGGTGTTCTATTACTGCTAATAATCAGATTTAGACAAGTAATTCCATTACATTCCTCCTATGATAAACCCATGGATGATTTCAAAAGTGCCTTAAAAAAGATAGGGGTATTCATCAAGCCTAGTGAAGGGTGTGATGTGATTTTCAAACATCTTGAAATTCATATAGATTTAGAGGTCATAACACAAATTTACAAATATCTCTATCATTATAAATGGAAGCCAAGTAACGGTGTCTCCCTATATCCAAGGATCGAGGACTACTGGGTCTGTGGCAGGATTGGACATTTAGGAATCATCAAGTTTCTAAATCATAATGTCATTGCATCTAGAGAAACATTCTCAAACATTGGAGTAATGCATCTTGGAAAATAAAATTGAACCTCAAAATCCTCTCAAATTGTTAGTCTAGGTCCTGGTCTAGGTCATGTTCCTGGTCTTGTTTTTGTTTCTGGTTCTGGTTCTGGTCGTGGTCATCGAATATGGAAGTTTCAGGAAATAAATCCACACCTGAATAATTATTCCCATTTAGATTGTTGGAAATGCCAATGGCAGTGGTAGTGCCTGTGGAATTCGGTTGGTGGAAGGTGGGGTTATGTCCTTGTTGGTTTTTTCTCATGGTGTCATAGGTAGCCTTTCTGGTATTATCAAAGAGAGCTCTCCATGCTTGTGTTATAATTTTAAAACCTCCCTCAGCTCCTGGGAACTTGTTTTTATCAGGATGTAATAGGAAGGCTAGTTTTAGCAAGGTGATTCGTCTTTCCAAGTTCTCCATATTTGCCAATTTTGGGGCAAATTGACATTCTGACCTCTGAAAGCGTGAAAAAAATGGCGAGTTCATTTCCCCCAACCTTTCTTGAAGTGAATTTAAATGAAATGAAATTTGGAATTTAGAGGTGGCACGTGGTAGACATTGATTGTCCTACCACCGATTTACTTATTGATGACTAATTGTTATTAGTTGAATTTATTTGCCATTATTATGATAAGTACGTTTTTGAGATTGCCAAATCACCGTCAGGTTTATTCATGAGAATACAATTATTATTGTGGCATGGTGGAGGCAACTCCTTGAATCCTACCATAATCACAAATACCTCTCCTACGGAACCTCATACAAGTGGATATATGCTACACAATACAATGGGACAAGGCTAGTTAGTGCTTCAAGAGCGAAAAGTGAAAAAGTGAGCTCTAAGGAGTTGTAGAAGGAGTTGGAGTATAAGATTTTTGGAGAACCTTAGGGATGGAAAAAGTGAAATAATGAAGCTTGTAAGACTTTTTGGGTATCCTTAGATCCTTTTATACATACTTGTTGCAAAAAACATTGTATTAAGGGGCATAGTTGACAGTTTTGGTAAGATGAACAACAATGGTGTTTGGAGCCTTGTGAATCAAGTTAGTGATTTTCCTAATGATTGTCTGAGGTGTTTTAATAGAAGAGAATACACATAAAGCCATTGATAAATTAAACAAATAATTACTTAGATTAGATAACTCTTTATATACATACATTATATAAATATTTATTTCCAAAGTTTCATGCATATTATACATTGAAAATGCTAGTATACAACACCAATAAATGATAAAATAATCCATAATGTCTTATATTGTCAAGTGCACATCATATTAGTTTCATACAAAAATAATCTCAAAAATGTAAGGTCTCATACAAAAATATTGAGTTCCAAATTGTATTAACATGCACAATAAATATAAAAATGCATGAATAGGTCATATAATATCAAGTGAATGCCATATAGGCATACATACAATGTCAAATGTGCATACAATGCCATGCACATAGGCATACAAAAAAATGTCATAAGACATATATATATATATATATATATATATATATATATATATATATATATATATATATATATATCTCCATGACTGTCCTAATCATCAAAATATATCCCTCTCTTGGCCTTGCTTGAAGAAGGCCCTCCCTTAGACGTAGTTGGAGATCTCTGAGATGACTTCAGATCTTCCAAGCGGTCCATACTACAAGTTCTCTTCCGCTCTAAACTCACCCGTAGTCAAACATAATTTAATAATGCTACAATGAAGGACATTATTTTAAACATAATTTAACATAATATGAATTATTGTATGAGCTATTTAACATAAATACATGTAGTTTGAATACCTCGGTGAGTTGTTGCACAGATGAAATTGCAGCGACAACACCTTTCTGTACTCCTCTCAGAGATGGTGGTGTGTCTAGTGAGGCCATCAACTTTATCAAACATATATCACGTCAAGTTAGTTGAACATATATAATATATATACAAGAACATACATATATTAGATATATATTTGAGTTCAAAAGTTGAGTCTAGTTTCATACGTGAAAATTTTACACAATTAACATTCTAAATTACCTTTGTGAATGTATACATAGACATGGTGCTCATGCAGCCTGTGGTCGGGATGATGAGGTCCCTCCCACATGCTATAATATCAATGCATATATGTATACATACAATTATTTCAAAAATTTAACATATATAAGTAAATCAAGTACTCATATCTTTTTGTAACATACATAATAAAAAATAACAAATACCTACGAAGGTGTCACCGATGGCTGGAATCCAAATGTATCACTCAAAAAGGTGTCTGACATAGCGACATTATCATGTGTACCACCAGTGGCGACTCCACCAACACCAGAATGCATGAAAGTATCATCCTCCTCGGCCCCAATCATATGCTACCACATGACGAGAAAAGATGTGGCCTCATGCTATTACTTCCTGAGGGAATACTCTATGTACCTCCACGAACATCTGGATCAGAAATGTCCCTCGTATGTCGGACAAGGGTATCGATAACCCATGACCAAATATTGTATTACTTGATATGTTATGCCTCTACCATTCGAGAAAAAATCTTAATCTACTAACTAAAATCCCCAATTAATTCTCTAACATATAGTATATATAATCCTCTTTTTCTTATATTTCCCAACTATTTTTTCCCACGTTCTTTAAATATTCACCTTTCTTGATCTCTCCTCCAAAAAAACTTTCATAACTTCAAAACAATACAAATTATGAAAAATACATGAGTATGAATTAAATTTAAGAATCGTGCAATGAAGACACTTGCATAAATATTTGAGGCCTCCTAAATATCATATTTTTAATACTTGTTATTTAATATTAATTTTATTTTGATTGAAGTGAGTTGAATTGGTATGTAAGGTTGGGCACTGCTACTAGCATATATTAAACTAATAAACTAGCAATCACATGTGTACAATACAATGTGAGCACCGAACGGTATATGTTATTTGCTTTAGAGGGATAGTTATTACTTTTGTAGTTGATGTTGATAAGGGGTGTGATTGTTTTTTTAAGTGTAGGATTATAGATGAAGCATTACATTTAAAGGTTCTATGTCTACATTTCAAATTTGTTACAAATTCGTACATATACATTTGCAAATCTTATATCATGAGTGGTAGCATTTTCCAGACTATTTTATTTGAACTAAACATGAATACATGAAGACTTCCGTACATTTGTTGCTTTTATAACATGAGTGGTAGCATTTTGTGGCCAATTTTTTAGGCACTAAACATGAATACGTTTGATACCGCTTTGGATAGTTAATTACTTTTGTAGTTGTTGTGGTTTGTAATTATTTGGAGGAAATTGTGTTAGTGTTGCAGCGTGTTTGAGACGATGGTTGCATCGGTTGTTTGGTTGGGTTTTTGTTCAAAAAGTCTTTTTTGTACTATTGATAACATGTTGATAAGGGGTGTGATTGATAGTGGAAGTGTATGAATATAGATCAAAATGAGCAAGGCCAAAATGGAAGGTTAGAAATAGGGTATGGACACCAATCAGAGCATTATTGAAAAAAATATCGTCAAACCGTATTACAAATAATACCGAAAATCAAGACTTTTGCATTGTGGTATAATTCATTTTACAGGAGCAAACTGTTAACAATTTTTTATTTGATAGGCACCTTTAAGTTTAAATTCCAGTCCTGCCCACATTGGAAGCGTCTGTGAAGAAATAAACTCTACCAAAATCCCATATTTGTAGACAAACAATGAAAGAATGTATTGATAATAATTATGTACATGAAATTCTTGGGAAGATGGCATTAGGAGCAATCTGCAGCAAGTTCTAAGGTAGAAAAGACACCAATTTCCTAAGATTTTTTTGGTAATTTCTAAGAAATTGGGATAAAGCAAACAAATTTGAGCTAGTTATGGGAAAAATCTATGATTAAAAAGTCTGAGCCAAAATAAAACGGAGATGGGTGATCTTGGGAAGTTTTTATTCTTCTGCATTAGCTCGGGAGAAATAATTTTTGTGAACCGCTACTTATTAAAGATCGATTCCAATCAATATAACTAATTCCCCAAAATGCATTATTACATAAAGATGCCTTACAAAACACCAAATATATCTTCTAAAATGACTAAATTACCTGTTGAACCTAGACTCTTAATTGTATGTTGTAGTATGGTAGTAAAGCAAAACACTTGAATTTCCCAAGAAAACAACAAATTTTGGCAGATCAGAATTCCCATGTTGCAACAAGATGTGCAAGATCCTCAAACTGATGGAACTAGTCAATGTCAAATATTGGGTTTGTGCCACATACCCAAGCATGAGAATGATTTCACGTCTTTATTTCTTTCATCAACAAGCTCTACTTTTATGGCCCTGCTTCAGCTTGCAATACAAACCCACATTTCTTCCTTCAATTGACTAGTTAATTGAGCTATTAAAGATATTGCAAATCAAGGTTATCATTCTCCTGTCATGTCACCTTTCATTATTTACCAATTCTCTTGGTGATGCTCTTGATTTGTGATGTGGATTTCCAGACCGCAACATCTCAATCACATTTCTTGTGAGGAAACCACATAATTTGCAACAACGAATAAGCAGAAAGTTGAATAACAAAAACAACAATTTTAGAGATAGAGATAAAAGAAATATACAGAATACCAAACATGCAAGAGACAAACACTAAATTTATAAGGTAAAACCACGGCTCAACGCATAGGGAAACATCCACGGTGCAAGACATCAAGCTTTTACTAACTCAAGATAAATATATTACATGCAAACTAGTTATATGAGATACTTTGGCTATCCACAAAGATAAATACACCTAATTGGCAAAGTGTTGTTAGGATTCATCCTCCTAAAAGATAGAGTGGAAAAACGCCTTAAGGATTTTCCTTCCCGAAAATAGAATTCGGTGTGTTGGCTAGATTTTCTGCATAGCATCAAACCTAGGCAAATGTGAGATAAATCTCCCTCATTTAACTCCGTGAGGCTCCCGTGCCATATTTGTCAATAAAAATGTGTTATTATCTATCAGGGGTTTTACTTTAACCACTTAGTTCATGAACCATAACTAAGAAGTTCTGCAGCAAGTAAGCAGTTGTTTAAGAAAGGAAAGTTATAGAAGAAAGAAGTAAAGGAAATACAGAGAAGAAATGGGGAAGATGTGCATCCCAATTAGTAGATAGCAGAGCTAATTACATGCACATAGAAGAAACTTAATAGATATGAACACACAAAATTATAAAACAAAGGCAACTCTAGATCTAGATCTAAAATAACAAAATTTTTATCAAGAGATCTAAAATTCAAAGCAAGAAACACAGTACACCGTGACACAAAGTTCTCCGGAAACCTACTCCTTTGTATTCCTTTGCTCCAAGTTGCTCTCAGGAGTTCAGCACAAAGTCTAGAACTCAGGATTGCTGCTTACAAATTCTGATCGATCATTAACCCGGAGGTTCTTCTCCTACTTATAGAATGTAGGAGGGAAAGTACAAATGGAAGACTCAAACTGAACTAAAGCATGAACAACAAGTAAAGATGACATTTGACAATCATCCTCAACTAACTTCTTCTTAAGTGACACATGTATCACTTAACTAATAGAATGGTTCCACATGACTTCAAGTAATGGTTGTAAAACCAATAACTTAGAAGTTTTACAATTTCATCCGGAACATAGAAAATAGAAGAAGAAAGAATAGAAGAAGTCATGCCAGCTGTAACATTTATGTCTTCTTCTTGTTCTGATATCGGATATACTTGTCGAACATGTAATTCAGCATCTTTCCATCTGTTTTAGCCACTGCTTCCTTCTCTGTCCTGAATTGCAGCAACCCTTCATTCAACACTTTGCTGCACGCTTCCACCTCTTCCAAACTCGGCCCAAACCTCGCAATGTCTGCCTGCAGAGCCACCAGTCTACTGATAGAATTCATCGTGAAAGGCTTGGTAGCTTTATCAATTCTCTTTTGTACCATCAGAAGAGAACCTTCCAGGGAATTAGGCACTTCGTTAGAAACGATCCGCACGTATGAAGTAACACCTCCGTCCACTCTTTCCTCAGTGAAAGAAATGATACTGTCTAGTAAATCTGATGTTCTACTCTCAAGTGCCTGCATCCTCTTCAGCAAAACTCTCTAGATTTCCAAGTGGAAAGATATCGCAAACTCTAGCCGCTTCCCCTTCTTGACTAATCCGTCTGCGGTATAATATGTTCCGTAATCAATACATCTCTCAAGCAGCTTGTTGATCTCGGCAAAATACTTAGGTTACTCTCTGCAACGTATTCATGCCTTCTACGTTTTCCATCGCTTTCTTTAGTTGATTTGCTGCATTGTTCATAACCTTTAAAGTGGTGGCACTTCCCAAGTTGTGTAAGTTTGAAGAATAATCATATCCTTCCATTCATCAATAGCCTTTACTTGATTTCTTGCGTCCCTCCATTTCTTGCATAAGATGATCACTCACCGCTTTGAAATGGGTTGAATGGAAGGTTTAGCAACCTTGGCTATGATCTCATATAATTGAGATACTTGATTCTGCAGCTCTTATTTCTCTGCCTTTTCACTGTCAAGCCTAAGGAATAAAGCGTCTATCAATGTCTACGTGTCCTGCTTCAATCCTTCAGTGGTGGCTTCACCGAGTGGTACTTTGGTCATCACACATCTTCCGTCGTGAGCTCCTCCTCTATCTTTCCTTCTACCGGAATTGATATTTCAACAAACTTCTCTCCCGAATTCTCAATGATCAACCTAGAAGTTGCTTTGGAAACTTTAGGCCTTCTGTCTCTTCTCGCTCGTATCCTGGAGTAGCTGCAAGTCGTGATCCCGGAGTAGACTCCCCATCTCATCATCTTCATACCCCTAATCGCATCGCAGGCTCTCGATGACTCATCCGAGCGCATGATGCAAATTCGGCGTGATCGACAACTTGCATGTAAGTTTGTGTATTTATGTAAATACTTTCATTCTAGCATTGTCTTAAATACATGTTGAAAACATATATAAATTAAGTTTTGACAAAAAAACATTGTTTGCATTTACAGGCTCATCTATAGGCGAGTATGCAGTGGAAGAGGACTCGAAGCATGGGCTCGGGTGATCCAAAGTCATCTCATGGATCTCCATATTTGCCTAAGGGGGCCTTCTTCGAGCAAGGCCAAGAGAGGGATAGATTTTGAAGAGTAGGAAATATATATGTCTTACATGACATTGTTTTTGTATGCTTATGTGCATGGCATTGTATGTAAGCCTATATGGCATTTGAACTTGATGGTATATGACCTATTTGAGCATTTTTGTATTTATTATGCACATTAAAATACTATTTGGAACTTGATAATTTTGTATGAGACCTTATATTTCGAGATTATTTTCGCATGAATCTAATATGATGTGCACTTGACAATATTTAAGACATTATGGATTATTTTTTCATTTATTGGTGATGTACGTGTACTAGCATTTTCAATGTATAATATGCATCAAACTTTGGAAATTAATATTTATATAATGTATGTATATAAAGAGTTACCTAATCTGAGTAATTATTCATTCAATTTATCAATGTGTATATGTGTATTTACCTTACTTACACTTCTTCTTGCTCATGGTCTCTTTGTATTGGTTCCTATCTTATCATGCACTTACTACAATCTTCTATGCTTCGTAGTCTTCTCCCCCGTTAAAACACCCGATAATCATCACAATTTGATGCCTTTCATCTCGTTGATATTTTTAGAATGTCTCTCCATATACATTACTCCAATGCTTGGTAATGTCTCCGGATGCAATAACATTCTAATTCGTACACTCAATGATTCTTGATTGTCTAATCCTATCCAATTCATGTTACTACCTTTAAATCTGTAGGCATTTCAAGTTATTTGGAAATCACAACACACCCTTCACTAGGCTTTATGACTAGCCATATCCTTTTAAGGCGCTTTTGAAAGCATCCATGGGTTTATCATAACATAAATTATCAATGAATGGAAGGTCACTAAGTCGTAGGCCAGCTGACTCCCTTCCATAACTAAACAAGAAAGATTTACTAGGTGATTGATAACTCCCATGTGTTATTAGACATATCCCTATCAAATTCATTCTTAAGCCAATCTAGTCATTCAGGGCTCTTAAGAGACTACGCCTGGATGGGGTGGCCCTACACTGCCTCAGACTGCACTATTTCTTACATTTTCAAATAATAAGACAACGAGAGAACCGAATGGAGAGGGAGAAAACCACGAGAGGCTTTTGTAGAGGGCCCCGATGTGGAGCTCTTGGATCTGACAAAAAATCTCTAGGCGCCACGGAGTCTGAGAAATCACCCGTCGAAGATATGGCGTGTTTGGGCCTCAGGGCTCTTAAGCGACTATGCACAGATGGGGTAGCCCGAGAGCACAAGGAGCGTAGGGAAAAAAAAATCCTCCACTATCGTTCACTAGGACATTTGGACGTGTTGGCATAGTTGGTTCGGTCCCACGAGCTTCTATTTGCAAACTACAAAGATCTCTGCAGCCCATACATCGACTCAGCATGCACTATTTTTTTGCATTTACAAACAATAGGACAGCGAGAGAACCGGATGGAGAGGGAGAAAACCATGAGAGGATTTCATAGAGGGCCCCGACATAGAGCTCTTGGATCTAACGAGACATCTCTAGGTACCACGAAGTCTGAGAAATCACCCGTCGAAGATATGGCGTGTTTATGCCTCAACGCTCTTAAACGATTACGCCCGAACGGGTAGCCCGAGAGCACGGGGAGCGTAGGGAACCAAAAAAAGCCTCCACTAGCATTCACTAGGCCATTTGGATGTGTTGGCGTAGTTGGTTCGGTCCCACAAGCTTCTGTTTGCAAACTACAACATCTGGCAACACTACACTGACTCAGACTGCACTATTTCTCGCTTGCAAACAATAGGACAGTGAGAGAACCAGATAGAGAGGGAGAAAATTACAAGAGGATTTCATAGAGGGCCTTGACATGGAGCTCTGGTTCTGACGAGACGTCTCTAGGTGCCACAGAGTCTGAGAAATCACCCGTCGAAGATATGGCATGTTTGGGCCTCATGGCTCTTAAGCGACCACGCCTGAGCGAGGTAGCCCGAGAGCACGAGGAGCGTAGGAAACCAAAACAAAGCCTCATCTAGTGTTCACTAGGCCATTTGGACATGTTTTTGTAGTTTTTCGGTCCCATGAGCTTCCCTTTGCAATAGTACAAAGATCATCTAGGCACCTACATTGACTCGTTATTGCATACTTTTTCTCGTGTTTGCAAACAATAGGACAACGAGAGATTTGGATGGAGAGGAGAAAACCGTGAGAATATTTCATAGAGGGCCCCAATGTGGAGCTCTCAGATTTGACGAGACATCTCTAGGTGCCACGGAGTCCGAGAAATCACTCGTCAAAGATATGGCGTGTTTGGGCCTCAGGGCTCTTAAGCGACTACGCCGGACGAGGTAGCCCGAGAGCACGGGGAGCGTAGGGAACCAAAACGAAGCCTCCACTAGCATTCACCAAGCCATTCGGACGTGTTGGAGTAGTTGGTTTGGTCCCACGAGCTTCCATTTGCAAACTACATGCACTCTCCGACAATGCCCTCTATACTCGACTCGCATCGCAATATTTCTCGTGTTTACAAACAATAGGACAGCAAGAGAACCGGATGGAGAGGGAGAAAACAACGAGATAATGTTGTAGAGGGCCCCAACGTGGAGCTCTTAGATCTGACGCGAGATATCTGTAAGCGCCGTGGAGTCCGACAAATCACCCGTCGAAGATATGACGTGTTTGGGTCGCAGGGCTCTTAAGTGACTATGCCCGGATGGGGCAGCCCAAGAGCACGAGGAGCATAGGGAACCAAAAAGAAGCCTCCAATAGAATTCATTGGGCCATTTGGATGTGTTGGCATAGTTGGTTCGATCCCACAAGCTTCCGTTTGCAAACTACAGCATCTGGCAGCCCTACACTGACTCAAATTGCACTATTTCTCGTGTTTACAAATAATAGGACAGTGAGAGAATCGGATGGAAAGGGAGAAAACCGCAAGATTATTTCGTAGAGGGCCCCAACATGGAGCTCTTGGTTCTGACAAGACGTTTCTAGGTGCCATGGAGTCTGAGAAATCACCCGTCAAAGATATGGCGTGTTTGGGCCTCAGGGCTCTTAAGCGACTACACCCGGACGGGGTAGACCGAGAGCACGGGTATCATAGGGAACCAAAACAAAGCCTTCACTAGCATTAACCAATCCATTTAGACATGTTAGCATAGATGGTTCAGTCTCGTGAGCTTCCTTTTGCAAAACTACGGACTGCAAGCCTACACTGACTTAGACTACACTATTTCTCACGTTTGCAAACAATAGGACAGCGAGAGAACCGGATTGAGAGGGAGAAAACCATGAGAGGATTTCATAGAGGGCTCCAACTGGAGCTCTTGGATCTGACGAGATTTTTGTAGGTGTCACGGAGTCTGAGAAATCACTCATCGAAGATATGGTGTGTTTGGGCCTCAGGGCTCTTAAGCGACTACGTTGACTTAGATGTTGTAGTTTGCAAATGATAGCTTGTGGAACCAAACCAACTACGCCAACACATCCAAATGGCTGTGAATGCTAGTGGAGGCTTCATTTTGGTTCCCTACGCCCCCATGCCCTCGGGTTTTCTCGTCCATGCGTAGTCGCTTAAGAGCCCTGAGGCCCACACACGTAATATCTTTGACGGGTGATTTCTCAAACTCCGTGGCACTTAGAGATGTCTCGCTCGTAACCAAGAGCTCCATGTTAGAACCCTCTACCAAATTCTCTCGTGGTTTTCTCCCTCTCGCATCCGGTTCTCTCACCTGTCCTATTATTTGTAAACGCGAGGAATAGTGTAGTCTCGAGTCGGTGTAGGGATGCCAAATGTTGTAGTTTGCAAACGGCTCGTGGGACCGAACCAACTATGCCAACATGTTAAAATGCCCCGTTAAACACTAGTGGAGGATTTGTTTTGGTTTCCTAAGCTCTCCCGTGCTCTCGGGCTACCCCGTCCGAGCGTAGTCGCTTAAGAGCCCTGAGGCCCAAACACGCCATATATTCGATGGGTGATTTCTTGGAATCCATGGCACCTAGAGACATCTCGTCATTAGATCCGAGAGCTCCATGCCGGGGCCCTCTATGAAATAATCTCGTGCTTTCTCCCTCTCCATCCGGTTCTCTTGTTGTCCTATTGTTTGCAAATGAGAGAAATAGTGCGATCTGTGTGTAGGGTTGCCAAATGTTGTAGTTTGTAAAGAGAAGCTCACGGGACCAAACCAACTACGCCAACACATCTAAATGGCTTGGTGAATGCTAGTGGAGGCTTTGTTTTGGTTCCCTACGCTCCCCGTGCTCTCGGCTACCTCGTCCGGGCATAGTCACTTAAGAGCCCTGAGGCCCAAACATGTCATATCTTCAACGGGTGATTTCTCGAACTCGTGGCACCTAGAGACATCTCGTTAGATCCAAGAGCTCCACATCGGGGCCCTCTATAAAAGCCTCTTGTGGTTTTCTCCATCTCCATCTGGTTCTCTTGTTGTCCTATTGTTTGCAAACGCGAGAAATAGTGCAATCTGAGTCAGTGTAGGGCTGCCAGATGCTGTAGTTTGCAAACAGAAGCTCATGGGACCGAACCAACTATGCCAACACATCCAAATAGCCTGGTGAATGCTAGTGGAGGCTTCATTTTTGGTTCCCTATGCTCCCCGTGCTCTCGGGCTACCCCATCCGGGTGTAGTCGCTTAAGAGCCCTGAGGCCCAAACACACCATATCTTTGACGGGTGATTTCTCGGACTCCATGGTGCTTAGAGACATATCGTTAAATCTAAGAGCTCCACATCGGGGCTCTCTAAAAAATCCTCTCGCGGTTTTCTCCCTCTCCATCCGGTTCTCTCGCTGTCCTATTGTTTGCAAACGCGAGAAATAGTGCAATCTGAGTCAGTGTAGGGCTGCCAGATGTTGTAGTTTGCAAATGGAAGCTCGTGGGACCAAACCAACTACGCCAACATGTCAAAATGGCCTGGTGAATGCTATTGGAGGCTTCGTTTTGGTTCCCTACGCTCCTTGTGCTCTCAGGCTACCCCGTCCGGGCGTAGTCACTTAAGAGCCCTGAGGCCCAAACACGCCATATCTTCGACGGGTGATTTCTCAGACTCCATGGTGCCTAGAGATGTCTCGTCATATCTCGATAGTTCCATATCAAGGCCCTCTACAAAATCCTCTCACTTTTTTCTCCCTCTCCATTCGGTTCTCTCGCTGTCCTATTGTTTGTAAAACACGATAAATAGTGCTTGCTTTCATCCGAGTCAGAGGGGCTGCCAGATGATGTAGTTTGCAAACGAAAGCTTGTGGAACCAAAACAACTTCACCAACACATCCAAATGCCCCGGTGAACACTATTGGAGGCTTTCTTTTGCTTCCCTACGCTCCCTGTGCTCTCGGGCTACCCCGTCCAGGCATAGTCACTTAAGAGCCCTGAGACCCAAACACGCCATATCTTCGATGAGTGATTTCTCGAACTCCATGGTGCCTAGAGACGTCTCATCACATCCAAGAGCTCCATGTTGAGGCCATCTACGAAATACTCTCGTGGTTTTCTCCCTCTCCATCCGGTTCTCTCGCTGTCATATTGTTTGTAAATGTGAGAATTAGTGCGATGCAGGTCAGGTAGAGGCCGCCAGGAGGCTATACTTTGCAAACGGAAGCTCATGGGACCAAACCAACTACGCCAACACATCCAAATGGCCTGGTGAACTCTAGTGAAGGATTTTTTTGGTTCCCTACGCTCCCGTGCTCTTGGGCTACCCCTGTTCGGCCATATTCGCTTAAGAGCCTTGAGGCCCAAACACGTCATATCTTCGACAGATTATTTCTCAGACTCCGTGGTTCCTAGAGACGTCTCGTCAGATCCGAGAGCTCCACATCGGAGCCCTCTACAAAATCCTCTCATGGTTTTCTCCCTCTCCATTTGGTTCTCTTGTTGTCCTATTGTTTGTAAACGCGAGAAATAGTGTAGTCTGAGTCAGTGTAGGGCTGCCAGAGGTCAGTTTGAAAATGGAAGCTCATGGGACCAAACCAACTACGCCAACACATCCAAATGGCCTAGTGAACACTAGTGGAGGATTTTTTTGGTTCCTACGCTCCCCGTGCTTTGGGCTACCCTATCCGGGTGTAGTCACTTAAGAGCTCTGAGGCCCAAACACGTCATATCTTCAACGGGTGATTTCTCAAACTCCGTGGTGCCTAGAGATGTCTCGTCATATCTGAGAGCTCCATGTCGGGGCCCTCTACGAAAGCCTCTCACGGTTTTCTCCCTCTCCATCTAGTTCTATCGTTGTCCTATTGTTTGTAAATGCGAGAAATAGTGCAGTCTGAGTCAATGTAGGGCTGTCAGAAGGCTGTACTTTACAAACGGAAGCTTGTGGGACCGAACCAACTATGCCAACATGTCAAGGTGACATTTTTGTTCCCTACACTCCCCATGCTTTCGGGCTACCTCGTCCGGGCTACGAAAGCCTCTCGTGGTTTTCTCCATCTCCATTTAGACTGAGTTAGTGTAAGGTTGTCCATTTCCAATCACCTGAATAATATAGGTGGTTCATATAATATAGGTGGTGAAATGAGAATTTTAATAAGATATTTTTACAATATAGGTGGTGAAATGAGAATTTTTGTTTGTTGTTCCTTTCTAATATTTAATTTTCTTAGCTTCACTTGGCTTCGAGAATAATAAATTCTCTACTAATGTGCAACCACATGAAGGTGGAAGCTTTTTTGGCACCACTAACCTACATAAACATATTAGTAAGCAATTAAATAGAATTTTAAATCATACAAAATTTAGATAAAATCATTTAAGTAAATATTCAAATTAAATTCATGAAGAACATACCTTTGCAAATTCAATCCAATGAACCGCAAGGATCAACTCTATTCTTGACAGTAGCAAGAATTGCTTCATGATCTGATTCACGAACCTTCCATAGATTTTTGTTTGATGGCCGAACTCGATATTTGATCAATTTAATATTTGTTACAAGGACCAAATGTGAATAGTGAAGTATCTTCCGATGTACTTCATAGTCTTCAAACAACCAAATGTTTGATTTTTTGATAGGATATCGTCGAAGCCAAGTTCCAGTGACTACCACTGATCCAATGGGATACTCAAGGTCTTCACCATCAATGACTATGGAAGTCAAAAAAATTCCCTCTACACAACGAGATAAGAAGTAGTTTGTTCCCTCTTCGTTAAATTTCGTCGCAATAACTACAAAAACGTGCCCTATGTATCACAAAGTAAAATTGTTCAGTCAATTTATAAATACATTAAGAGTTGACCATTTAATAATTTATAAATCTAAAACATGGCATGTACATATATGTATGTACCTTATTGCACTAAATCAGAGACTTGGTCAAAGTCAAGTGATGTTGTCATTTGATCTAAAGACCCTGCAAGTTGTAATGCTCGTGGAACTTGATGTGTGTTGAGTGGAATTAGAGGTCTACAAGTCCACTCATCCACCCACTGCTTGTGACTCACATTCATTCCACGCAAAATCAATGCATGATATACAAAAATATGTCATGCACCTAGTATAAATAGTCCAAGCATTTGCATCTCGAACTACAAAATGAGTACATATCACTAGATCCCGTGCAATCGTCATACAATCTTCAAAGTTTGTCGATGTTGTTGTTATATCAACCAAAAATATCTACGAACCGTTGATCTCTCTTGAGATTCATGGCCCATATTCTTAACACACCAGTCAATAATGTTTTTGCATCTCGTAAATTTAGCACCATCCTTAAACGTTAACTCTTCTCTTACAAGTGCTCTTTTCACACATGCTCCTGCACCATCATGCTCTCCTTTTCCATGCCCTGCTTCAAGTAAAACTCTAGATATGTTGTACATTTGTTTCTTTGTGCATCCTACTTAGCCAATAAAACATCCGTGCATTCTTGAATTTTGATGTGCAGTTATCCGACCAAATGTAATGTTGATCGAAACTAATGTTCCTCTCATTCAAGTTCACATAAAACACTTGGAAACACCCTTGTACATATTCTGTAGAATGTGTCCGATCATCACTGATGTAGAAATGATACTCTCTCAATATTTTTCGGTCTTTCTTAGTGATTTTAGGAGAGTGCATGAATGTTATATGCACGAAAATAGAACTTGCACTAAGTTATAATATTGAGACTAAACCTCCATTTGTGGCTGCAATGTGTAATTCTCTGCAAAGTCAACTACTGAAACAATAGTACCAAGTGGGAATGTGTCCTTGCTTAACTTGAATTGTTCATCCAACCATCGAGCTCTATGTGTGTGCCTTGCATACTCATAAAAAAATTCCTCTCTGAATTTGACCATATATTATGATACAGGTAATTGTTTTGTAACAAGCTCACACCTCTTAGATTCTTTTCCATCTTTTAATTGATATGCCACAATTTATATTTGGTGAAATCAACCAATTCTTTTCCTATTGAAGATGTACTCTCCTCATGGATACAACTTTTTAGATTTGGCAAGCCACTACATACATTGCACATTCCATCCAAACATGTTTTGTTATAAAAAAATTGTCTTGTTGATTTTTCACAAAATATTGCCCGAATAAATTCCCTTGAAGATTTTTGTGGGACATTTATTTCACACTTCTGCAACATGATGTCAATATGCAAAACACTACGTATTTGACAAAAAAACATCATAATGCATTGAAAATTCAACATGATGCCTGCAACAACAAGTGGTACGTGAGTGATTGATTTTCACATAAAAGGGTTTGTTCATTTCAAAGAATCTTTGGCTAATGTTAATTTGTGGATTTTCATTTTTAAACTTAGAGAACATTTGTGTTTGAGTCATATCTAAGAAATGTTTTGCACACGATTCACGATTACAAGAACCTATTCTTCTTTTTACTGTATCTCTTCTATTCGGTGACACCCTTGTGTTCTCATTCCAAAATTTTACAATTAATTCTTTTAGAATATCAGATGTATTCTTGTCTTTTCATGGAAGTCTACTAGAGAAAGCCCAATAGTCAGTGTTATTAACTGACTCAAGATGTTTACGTCTCTCTATTGCTTTCATTAGTGTTTTTCTGTTTAGCTTCAAAGCACTGCTTGTTTTTCTAATCAAGTGTTTATTAACTATTTTATCACTTACTATACAATTAGTTAGTGCATGTTGTGTAGCATTACTATCTTTGGTGTGTCTTTTACCACCTACAACTTGGTATGCTTTATGTATGTTTTCAACAATTGACGCATTTTGATCAACAACATTAGATGTTCTTAACCCCAGGGTCTTCATTATAGGTCTCATCTTAATTAACTTCATCAATGAAACAAATAATTGACATCTTTGTGCGTCATTTAAATTCTCAAAGTAATTATCCCAAATTCCACTAGCTTTTCTTCTTGCATTTCTTTCGGACATTTTGTTAGACATTGATTTCATAATGTTTTCATCAATTTCAATTACGTGAATTGGTTTTCTTCGTGAATGGAAGGAGGTGTTCTTAGAGGTGAAGATTCGTTTACAAGGTTACTTTCTTCATTCAGTGTTTTTATATAAATTTCGGGGTTAACATTTAGATTCTCAAGTAAGGGTTCAACAATTAGATTCATATCAATCTCTTCATCCATACCAACATTATCATTCAATTAAGTATCATTATTCATTGCAATATCATTATTCTCTACATTTTCATTATGTATTTCATCTCAATTTTCTAATACATTAGCTACATTTGATATAGCGGATGTACCTTGCCCTGCTCGAAGTTTTTACATTCTCTTCAATTTATTTATTCTCTTCTCTTCCAATTTCTCTGGTGTCTTATTCTTGACTTTCCTCTTGTCCTTAGCTTGACGTTTATCACCCATGATTAAAAAAATCAACTAGTAGGGTAGGGGACAAAATGAAATACTAAAAAATCATGCAAGAATGTAGAGAATATTGCAGACAAAAATAGAATGTTTGCAAAATTCCCATGAAAGAGGTGAAAGGGACGTTGGGGGCCACAAGATATAAAACAAATCAAAACACGTACGCGTTATGTAACGCGTACGCGTTTTTTTTTTCTCTTTTCCCAAGCCATGCCTCAAGGCTTGGGATCCGGTTTGGATCCCCAAGCCTGAGGCATGGACCTACACAAACACAACAAACAACGAGTTTTTACAAGAAAATGTAAAAATGACACTTCCTCTCTGAGAAATCAAAATAAAACAATCGATCCATTTTAAAAAAATTATACCATGACGTAGAGTAGAGTCTCTTCTTTCTTAAAATATAATTTTCCAAATTTTCTGACTAATATAAGATATCCATATTATTTATTTTCTAACTATGCCTTTTTATAGCTATTTTTTGAAGTGTAAATATGTCTATCTTTCATGGTGTATCTTTTTTTGAGTGATTGAAATTAAAAATATATATATACTTGCCCAAACTAGGCATAATTATATACATATTAAAAAAAAAATCTAATTTTCGATATTTTTTGAGGTAGTTTTGGGGGGGGCACAGTCGAGCTCCGTTATTTTTCAAAACATAAAATTTTTGTACTAGAAAAATCATAAATAAAAAAATATTCGCTAAAAAATCTTTTAAAAATGGAGCCCAAACTAGATGCTCTTAGCTATCTTTCTACCAAAGGGTTTTCAAAAATACTAAATGGTGCTCAAAAAATGGTGGGGGCATGAAATTCACTCTATTATGTTTTTTAACAAAAACATGAGCATCTGTTGGTATTTTAGTTGTTTAACCCACTTAAACTTGTCTATTTTCAATAAAATTTAGTAGCTTAGAAACTAGACTCAAAATGCTACGATTCATATTTCTACATCTTCCAATTTTGAGTGTAACTATTTTGAAAAACTCGTACAAGTTGAAGTTTTTTATAGAAAAATGCGTCCACTTAAGACCCCCTTTTGGTCCCCCAACTTGGTGCACTTACCCAAGAGTGGATATGCTTAAAATTGTAATGCACAAGTTGAGAGAGAACCCGACATTCCCATAGGACTTGGGAATCCAGACTAGAAGATTTATTAAGACTTTTGAAAGACCATGTTTTAGATTTATTGAGATCTCATATACTTATTATATTTCACTCATGGTGCACCATTTCTAGAGTTTTCTTACACATTAAGGGTTACAACAAAAAGTGATGTGTATAGTTTTGGAGTAGTGCTCCTTGAACTGATGCCTGTAAGTATCCAATCGATCTAGCCTACAGATAGGGTGCCAACATTGTCATCTAGGTTAACAATCTAGATTTGTCGAGGCATCCAAATGCTTTACTAAGGCAAATTAGGCAATCTAGAACACTTCTTTGTCATCTGTTCACTAATATACTATCTTTAAAATGTTAGGGCAAATGTCGACACCCTAAAAATAACCATTACGCATTATAACCTTCGAAAATACCCATATCATCATATAATCGTTGCACAACCATCCTACAATCATTTTTAATTCCATTCAATGCATCCCGCTATTTACCAATATTTAATGGCATTTTTAAAAAAATTCGTTATATCATCGTAACCAACATTTTCATCCATTCCAGTCATCAAAATGACCCCCTTTATCAATCCTATCGACTGCTACACATAATATTAAATCCATTATTCACCCATATTCCACTTCTAGGATTAATTAATTCTATTACACTCACTATACACTACACACCAATTTAGCTAATTTAATGAACTATTTAAATAAATAAAACAAATTAATTATCCTCACTATCCACTCGTCTCCACTTCATTGGTCACTTCACTTAAGTTGACTAAGCAATGTCACTTGAGCACCCACTTTGGTGAGGTGGCTCAAATCAAGTTCTAGAATCCTAAAAACATGGAAGCAAATATGCACATACACTTTAGAATGATTCAAAGCCAACTAATTTGAAACAAAGTCTCTTTATTTCTAATTAAAAATCCACCTTTCTCAATCCATGGCTTCTCCATCATCTATAAATAAGACACTTTGTTCCTCTCAAATCATCATTGTAAGCTTGAGAAATTTGCACTATTACTCTGCTATATTGCCATTGAAAATCAATCTTGCATACCGTTATGATGTCCATTTGATCATCTAATCATTCAATCATTCAATATGCATTGTTGGTAGCTTAGCATACTTCCATTCGAGCATTTTGGAGCAACCACAAATCAAGAGGTTTAACTTCATCCAGGATCCAACAAGAGTGTCACTTGACCCCACTCTTTAGTCTATCCAATCTGGGGTGACAAGGAGCTACTTGGGAAATTTTGTATTCATTTCTTTGTGTGTTTCTTTCTTTGTTGAGTATTTTCACTTATTCACATTCTAACACGCCTAAAGGGACACTCACAAATTTCTAATCATGTTTTGCAAAACTAATATTATATTTGTGTCTTTCTTGGTGTTTTGAGACTACTAACCAATTTTTAAGTCATTCCGTGAGCTAGATTAAGAACAATTTTAAAAAAAAAACCTTTTTGTCATTGTTTGTTGTAACTCGCTAATTTGCATTTATGTTGCCTTCCTTGCACTAGCATAGCCTATGATTTGCAATAACGTGCATTTTTAAAACTTTTTACAAGTTTGCATTAACATGGATGTCCTCATGCTAGCATGTTAGTGTCTCAGTGCATTTTTGCGATCTACGTTTCTATTTCAGTCCTTGAGTTAGCATGCTAGTATCTACACTAGCAAGAATTGAAGGTACATTTGTGTATGATTTAAAGTGTGTTTTTGTTGTTTTAAGGTGCATTTTCATGTAATTCGTTTGCATTTTCATGTTTAGTCTTTGCGCTTAGAGTTTTTTTTTTCAATTTTTGACAATTTCATGTAGGTTTTTCACATAAAATAGGTGTAACACTTACAATTCCTTGTTTTTTTTTCACTTTTTGTTTCTTATTGTTCATTTCAATGATCAAAAAAAAATCGTGTATGCTCTTCTCTCACGCCCTTTGCATGACCTTGAGAATCATAAACAATTGAGATCCTTCTATCTTTTGTTTAAATAATTGTCTCGTTTCATTTCCACTTGTCATTTGTTGCTTTACATTTTCATGGTAAAAAATAGTGTATGCTCCTCTCGCACCTTTGGGTGACCTTAAGAATCAGAAACGGTCAAGATCCTTTGCATATTTTTGTTTTCTAACTTTGTTTTGCATGGTTGCTAGGTCAAAAACAACCTACTAATCAATTTCTTGCATGATCGCTTCGCTTGGAAAACTTTACTAAAAAAACTAATCATTTTCATGTAGTATTGTATCGCTTACAAAAAACTTGCTAAAAAAATGTTAAAAAATCAGGTATATCCTTTATTCAGGCTTGTCAATTATGCATTTACTTTTGTTAAAGTTGGAAAAAACATTACATGTTAAACACCTCATACTATATTTGCACGTAGTGATGTTGATTTGATCACCACTAGTTATATCAGTGACGTGGATTTTACCACCATGCACCACTCATATTGCATTTGTATTGTACTTGATACATAGTCTCAAAAAAATATTTGACATTTTCCTCACCTTTGTCCCCCGCTTACAGGTAAGGTTGTCGTAACGGGTTACTGTGAGCATATGCCTAATATAGCTATAACAACGAAGTCTGCGACATCATCCTTATAAATCTTCGGGATAAATAACAACACCATTCACATTTCATTCTCTCATTACCCTACCACCCAATTCTAAAAACCAATCATTGGAATGGTGATTCACCCTCTAAGAGGGCTATTATTGATTAGGGTGAGTCTCTTTCGGTATTCGAAGGGTTCCCCATACCACTTTTGTCCTCGTATATATTTGGTATATCAAGTTCGAGATATATCAAAATATGTATCTTATTCGAATTTATAAATGTGTTTGCATTTGTTCATTCCACGACATTTTATTTGATTCCATTATCATAAGTTTGCATTTCCCGATGCTATGTTGCCTTTAAGCCAAATCAAATAAAATATTATTGCTTGCTTTGTTGTTTGTAAGCGTTCTTTTTATAAATCATAAAGTTGTGTTCCACAACACAATCATTACCAAATCCGAGTCAATCCGATAAAAATCTAATCTACCCAATCCAAAACAAAGTCCTATCTTTTGGATACACACCCTAAACTTTACAAAGCAAATAGTATGACTAACTAGGAAAGGCTAACACCATTGCCACCTATAGTCAAGCTCTAAGTCTAGGAATGTAAACTAATGATCAAAGCTTAAAAGCATGTTAAGAATGTAAACTAAATGGAATTAAACACTAATCTACAAAGCATCCTTACTATGTATTGAATTGCTAAACTAACAAAGACCTAAATAGATCTAAGAGGGCAATCAAATTGGGATTGTTGCTACTCCAAACAAGGTGAAATGGTCTCTCCAAATGACTACAAGATCATATTGGATACCCATCTACTAACCCCATTGAAGACTTTAGGAAAGGATTGAGCTTGGCTATAAATCATATTTCTTATATGAGATGCAAATCAAAGCATGGTGTAAAGTTGGAAGGTAGTACTTAGTCTTATTTATAGTTTTTCCTTTGAGGAAAACTTGCATCTTGGTGCATGTGGGACTAAAATTACAAATTAGATTAAGACTTTCTAATCATGATTAAGCTTTTTAATCATAATTAGTGAATTAACAAGTGATTAAGATGTGAGGAGCCTTAATCAACCACTTAGGGTCAATTAGGAGGCTAGGATAAGCTTTTGAAGCTTCTTTGAGATGTTGTGGAGGAAAGTGGGGTGATTTTGAGTGGTTGGAAGAGGGGTTTGAGCCAATAATAGGGTATATTGACCAAAACATGAGAAAATAGGCTTAATTAGCTAATAATTGCTAATTGTCTATTTGGAAGAGGATTTTGACTTATGATTCGTCGTAAAGTGGCATCCTGAATGTGAAAGAGGTTAGGCAATCAAAAATGTGTTGTTAATTGGCCAAAATGGTAAGAAACGTTAGTTAATTAGCAGAAATCACTAATTATAATGGAATTGGTAAGAATGAGAGTGATTTGTGTGCGTTTGGCAATAAGATTGTAAAAGCAAAATTTAGGTGTCTACATTTGCCCCTGTTTGAGGTGAAGTAAGTGACTTCACTTCAAATATAGTAGACAAGCATAAATAGGTAAATTTTGAAGAAAAATTAGTAGAATGAAGGATGCCCCTCGAGTGTCGATGAGGTGATAAAAGAAGTCAATCGACGATCGAAAATATGATTGAAATGGATATAAGAGATAAGGATAGGGATAAACATGGTTGTTTATTGCCCCAAGTGATTTAGAAGAAATTAGTAGTGATAATAAATGATAATGGAAAATAAATGATAATGGAGAATATAGGACAAGCCCAATCTTTGCATCCAATCTTTCAATAAGAAACTTTGTTGTATCATTTTGCCCCTAGATCTACATCATCGGCCTTTATTGAAATAAACAAAAGTGTAAGATAACATGAAAAACTAAATTACTAACAATACGTTGTTAGTTGTTAAAAAAAGTAAATGATGTTTAACTCCATGCAACATACATAATGTAATGCAATACGAGAAAGTAAACCAGCTAACCTAATAGAGAAACTAATACAATCACACATACTCAAACAAACAACATTCAAAACAATTATACCAATGTTTTTATTATCAAGCTTCAATTCCCAAATGTTCGTGTTGTAATGAAAAGGGTTAAAAATGGTGCCCCAAGTAAGGATACATGCGAGGGAATAACAGAGGACACACAAGTAGTCCCATGGAAATCATTCATGCAATATGACACAGTCTTTGGCAACTCATTGTTGCATGGAGTACCGAACATATTAAGCAAGCCAACTTTGTTAATGGAGGTAGATCACAATGATCCGTAAGTCATTTGAGACAAGAACAAGAAAGAACTTTAGAAAGATGTTTTTGTAGGACAAATTTTGATGTTCGAGAACAATGCATTTGATACAGCTTCAGTTGCATGCATGTTGTTTACCATTTTTGTAAAATTTTAAATTTTTTACAATTTTTTGGATTTTTAATGATTTTACCAATTTTTTTGAAAATTTTTGGGTTTTTGAAAAATTTTATATTGTTTTAATTTTTTTAATTTTTAGGAAGAATATATTGTAGAAGAAATAACGAAGTTATGAGACCTCGTTAAAAGTCATCATAAGGAAAAATATGCCCCAAGTAGTAGAAAAGGCCGCCAGGAAGAAAAACATGCCCCAACGTAGTAAAAAAAGGGTGCAAAATAATTATTTATTAAAAATAATCATCACGACGAGTTGTAGAAGAATGTAGAAGAACCACAACGGCTCTAGGGTGCCTCGGGGTGAGAAACACGTCGCGGGGGTAAAAATGGGTATATAAGCCATCACGGCCAATTCATTTACCACATTCACTTACCATTTTATTGTTGATTTGAGCTCTAACCTACGGGAGGAAATGACGAGGGTGCAAAACTAGAGACATGTGTGGACCACGTGAGACTAATGAGAGACTTCATGCATGATGGCCCACAGGTACACAAAGTCAAAACCTTTTTACCTCAATTTTTTAAATTTAATTTTTGTTAAAATGCATTTTTAGGTTAAAATAGGGTAGAAAAATGCGCAATGTGGCCCTGCGTGGGCACATGCTCATGGGGGTGTGCCTATGCATTACGCATGTGTTTATTATTATTGCATTTAGTTAGTGAACTGTGTCAAGTGCACTGGGGTGCTGCTACATGTCAAAGTGATGCGTGGGCATGCATATGCACTATTTTCTATGCATGCGAAAGAAGAATGCGCCTATGCACACCTTTGTTTTTTTGATCAAACGATGGGAGCATATGCACATATATGCAAAAAGAATGTGCATATGCATATGCGCCTTAAGGAAAAAAATTAATGCACCTGCGCATGGGGTGTGCGTGTGTTGGTGCACAAAGTGTGTTGCACCTATGCGCCAAAAAAAACATTTGAAATGTTTTAGTAGAAAATGAAGGTTTTTAGAAAAAATGGTAAAAATAGATGGATTAGATAATAAAATAGAAGAATTTAATGATAGAATAGAAAATTAGATGATAGAATAGAAGAATAAGATCATAATAAATGACCTGATTGGTTCCATAGGCAGACTTGGATGTGTTGAGTCATGGGAGCGACAGGGTGACTCCAAGCCTACGAGGCAACATTTAGCTGACGTGACCAAATTTTCTTGGAGATCACCCTAGAGGTGACCGGTTTATCTTACGTGGCTCACATGCCATGAATTACCTTAGATCATAGCCTGCTCACAACCTTAGCTAAGAGATGGCGAGCGAGAGTCGACCTTTTGTTTTCTACCTACCGGTGAGATGAACATTACATTGGAGGATGTGTGGTAGATCTTACGAGTTCCTATCCAGGGTTGCTTGATCACTTATGATGGTCGCCAGGACCGTATTCAACGATGGATATCCTAGTTGTTTGAGTAGTAGACATACCCCATCGGGGTATGATATCTTCATTAGAGGTGTATGGCTCGATCAACGGCTGGGATGGGTACCTTGTATTTTTGTTAGCTCTTGTCAACGACATATTGTTTCTTGATAAGACTTGTGCTTGATTCCTCTAGGCCTTATTAGAGTGATTCACGACCTTCTTCAGGGAGAGGTTTATTGTTGGGGTCAATGTATACTGGCTCATTTATACATGGATTTACACCTGATAACTTATCATGGACAAAGGTCGTGGGTCACTCCACATTGTTATACACATGGGCTTGGGACCATATTGTGATTGGACATCCCTTAGGAGCATTGAGAGTTCAGGTTCTTGGAGATCCATCTGTCATGGGATGGGTTCGGATGGGGATGATATTCGTGGCCATAGGGGACACATATTATTACATGTGATAGTTTGATGAGGTACAACCTCACATGATCACATGGTGGCCCTACGGTTGTACCATGGCCTCGAAGATGCGATTGAGTTGAGTACTACTATGTGGGATCATTTCATTCTTGGGAGTAGGAGCCATATCATGGAGTGGTATAAAGTGGACCGGTCCAGCGTTAGTTTGGTCTCATCCAGGGATTCCTAGTGATGAGATGTGGTATGCACGTAGATTTAGAGAGGTCTTCCACATGGGGCCTCGAGATCGGTTGGGTCGAGCATGCACTATCTTTTACATGTAGTTCCACAACCTTGGGTATAATGGGCACAATAGTGGATCCAGGGACAACCCAGATTATGTAGTGTGGTATGTGACAATGTTGCCACAGAGATTGACCACCATACCACTAGGGTATTGGATGTAAGCATCATGGGGGACAGGGCCAGATCTAGATCACATGCATAGGAACAAGCACATGAAGATCCACAGGGGAGGACCACATATAGGGGACGGTGAGGTAAAGGTGCTAGTCAAGTAGCGGGTTTTAGTGCAGCAGTCGGGTAGTGGTGTGACCACAGGTATTGGCACCACGGATGCCCCTTCAGGTTCCATTACGAGCACCATTGCAGGGACCTCCATCACCCCTCACGTGATTCCACAACACAATCCACCAGGAGGTGGAGGAGATGGCGGGGGTGGTGAGGAGATGGAGGAGGATGTGCTTACGTACGGTGGGGGTGGTTACCTTGTAGTAGTAGCTATATAGGCAGGTGACAACTCTATACTTCGAGTTGCGGTGAGAGGGACCAGAATTTTTCATAGAGAGAAGACCAGCCATTACATAGAGATAGACCTAGCTATCACAAAGGGAGATCAACTCATGATAGAGCAATATCGAAATTAAAGAAGTCCATGCTAGGATGGAGATATTACAGGCCATGAATTGAGTGAGATCAGGTGACCATGCGGATAGTTTACATCTACATGACAGAGAGGGATCACGCTATAATAGAGAGAAATCATGTTTGTAGCAGATAGAGCCCAGTTGCAGATAGAGTTAGCTAGTGTGAGAGAGGAGCTTGATATGCGCTCCAGCGGCCGAGGCACTACTTCGAGGGTACATTATTGATTGGTCGAGTGCCTCCTATAGCCGAGGCTACATATTACAGGATGCAGTATCATGCGGTTGTCCCTACTGAGCAAGAGCTCCTGAGTATATTCAGATAGATGGCAGCATGTCTAGATCTAGATCTCATAGGCCATCATGATTAATTTGATTCGTCAAAGGTCCTTTAGGACAACATGCTTCAGAGTAGCATGGGTCATCTCAACATGGCATGCACTTTCACACATCAGACATCCTCACCTGCCTGCCCTCGCCTAATGGTGGACCTAGACGAGGAAGTCCCGATGAGGGGTGAGAGTCATGGTTGACTCTCTTATTGATGTACTTGATGTATTTTTTTTTGGTGTATCACCTCGATATGAAGGCATACTTTTGTATGGATGTATATGTATATTTTTATCATGCCTCATGATGAAGGCACATTTTTGTACAAATGTACATTATATATTGTTTTTATTATGCCTCGTGATGAAGGCACAATTTTTGTATAGATGCCCATGATGGCTCATCGTATCAAATGTACTTTTGAGACATATTATTTTGTACATGGACATTTATATTTATGATGATGTATGATGATTTGATGGATTACTGATGTACCACATTTTTCTTATGAGATATCATGTTTAATCTGTATGTTTTACTTGTATCACATGTTTGTTAGATTATGAGATAGCCTTAGCTTGATGTCATATTGCATGTTGATGAGATACTTTGAGTAAAACATGTTTTTATTTTTGATATTGGTGTGGGGGATAGATTTGTGATCATGCGCAACCCCTCTTGCCCCATTGATGATACAATATTTGATGATTAGCTTTAGCATACATGTGTGATGTAGACTTAGCATTTATTGATATATGATGTATAGATGTGATGGTTTATGATATGATGATGAAATGATAACAAAATGTACAAGTAAAATAAAAAGCACAAGTTAAACAAATCTAATCAAAGCAACACAATTATCTACAAGTATGCAAGATAAAATGAACTCAATGCAATGCACTATAGACTAAAGTAACATTCAATCTAAGTAAGCAAGTGAATCCAATTTAAAGTACACAATACAAAAAATTAATGTAACTAAAACCATACAAACCAACAACTAAAAGTAAGAAAACTACTACTTTGTTTTTGTGGGACAGTTTTGGGATGTTTTTCGCTATTTTGGGTTTTATCTCTAAGACAATTTTCTATTGTTTTGGAGTTTTATACAAAACGTATTTGAATGTTTTGATTTTTCCAAGGAACATATTTGTATGTTTTGGGATTTTCAAAATTTATACGAATGTTTTTTATGTTTTTTAAAAACTTTTTTTAAAGCAAATGTGCAAGGAAATGAAGAAACGTGGATGCCCCCAGTGTTAGATGGGATATACAAGGGAAAAATGCCACATGTTATGTGCCAGAAGTGACATTGAGAAGTTTCCCCAAGCATGAGATGGGAATATTCAAAGTCAAATTCTCCACATTCAAAAGGTTAGATCAGCCACATCAAGGCAAAGAGGGACAAGCTCACAAGGGACTGAGAAGGAAAAATACCACTTAGAAAAAGCTACCATTCCTAAACCTGAAATGCTTGTGACCAATGGACCCTCAAATGGCGCCAAAAAACCGGTTTTCACCAAAGGACTTGTCCAAAGTGCCACCATTGTGTGGTTTTCACTATTGGATGCACCTATTTATTTTTCTTTTTATTTTTTTATTTTTATATACTTTGTTTTTTTCGATACTTTAGAGACCCCCTACTTAAGCATAGAAGCGCTTAAGATACATATTGCATTCATGAGTTTTCAAAGCTCTTGGCCATCTGAATAGGCAATCTTATAGGCACCTGAACCAAACTTAGCAACCACAACATATGGTCCTAGCCAATTGGGCTCAAATTTCCCTTTCTTTTCTTGATCCTTATTAGTGTTCTTTTGATTCTCTTTTAACACCAAGTCTCCTACCTCAAATTGATGAGGTATGACTCTTTTATTGTAGCTTCACCGCACTCGATCCTGATACACTTTAAGGTGATTGAGGGTGCGAAGACGTTTCTCATCTAATAGCTCTAACTCTTCCAGTCGAGCTACTACTTTGTAGTCTTCCTCTTCATTTAGGTAATCCCTTAGCTCAATACGTACAAAGGGGATCTCGATCTCTAGAGGTAGGATGACTTCCATGCTGAATACTAAGGAGTATGGAGTGGCACTTGTAGGGGTGTGGATAGATGTTTTGAATGCCCAGAGGGTACATGGTGAATTTGTAGATGTCAGTTACGACCATGTGGTATTCACCATCTTCTCCATAATGCGAATGAGGGTTTTATTGGAAGCTTTGGCTTGCCCATTACCTTGAGGGTAATAGGGGTCAAAAACTTGAGGGAGATTTGAAAGCGTTTGCAGAGTGCTTTCACCATTTTATTTTTAAATGACTTACCATTATCAGTGATAATAGCATAGGGGATATCGTATCGACAAATGATATGGTTCATTATAAATTTAGAGATTTGGGGACCTTTTATATAGGTAAGAGGAACAACCTCTACCCATTTTATAAAGTATTCAGTAGCGGTGATGATGAACTTATGACCATCTAAGGTATGGGGTTAAGTTTTCCTATTAGATTGAGACCCACTTTAAGAATGACCAAGGGTGTCGTGATAGGTCAGTAAGGATTACGCCGGTGCATGTATCAAGTTTCCGTACTTCTAACAATCCACACATTTCTTCACATGGTTACAATAGTCATGCTCCATGGTAGGCCAATAGTAGCCTACTCTAAGTATTTTCTTTGCAAGGACGATCCCATTAGTATGAGCCCACATAGATGCCTTCATGCACCTCCTTGATTTCTTGGATGGACTCATCCAAATTTAAACAACAACAGATTCTCGTCGTAGCCTCGATGGAAGAGGGTGCCCCCAAATAGGGTATAACGGGCTATACGTTGGATGAGGTTGTGATTTTCAGCATGAGAAATGTTTGTAGGGAAGGTTCCATAATGAAGGTAATTAAAGATTTCAGCATACCACGGGAAAAGGGACCAACAACGTCGCACACCAAACAAGATTCTGGTATGTCATATGCCGATGTTCTTAGATTTTCAACAAAAAATGCCATATCGTTGTTCCCTGGTGGAATACTCAACATGGACCCTACTATAGCCATAACATCATTGATCTGTTATGGGCTCTTGGTATTTTCTCAAGTGATCTACTCGAATAACTCCTTCAAAGAATCAACCATTCTTTTGTATGGAAGAAGTTTCTCATCTTTTACCTTATTCATCTGTGACCTATTTTATAATGAGCATTGAATCACCAATGCAATTGACTTGTCTAATATCCCATTTGATGCCTAGATTCATCCCTACAATGAGAGCTTCATACTCACTATATTATTCATGCATGGGAACCCGAGCCAAAATGCACAGGGAATCAAGTCTCCCATAGGAGTAATCAACACAACTCTGACACCTGAACCATGAAAGGTAAAGGAGCCATCAAAGTATAGTTGCCACATGATAGATTCCTCCAAGTACATTATGGATGCATTTGGTAATTCCATACTCAAAGGTTCGATACTTGGTAGTAGAGCTTCTACTAGCTAATCTACTAACACTTGTCCTTTTACTAACTTTTGATGTACATACTCAATGTCAAACTCGCTTAACAAGATGATCCAATTATCCATCTTTCCTGTGAGTGTGGGCTTTGACAATAAGTATTTTAGTGGATCCACCTTTGAAATAAGCTTGACTTTATTGTTGAGCAAATAGTGGTGTAGTTTCTGGAAGGAAAAAACTACAATGAGACAAGCCTTTTCGATCTGCGGATAATTAAGCTCATAAGCTATCAATGTTCTACTCAAGTAGTACACATATTTTTCCTTCTTCTCTTTATCATATTGGGCCAACAATGCCCCAATTGCAAAGTGTGTAGTAGAAATGTAGAGTAGCAAGGGTTCTCCTACCATGGCGGCATGAGAACAGGGGGTTTAGCCAAGTATTCTTTTAGCAAAGCAAATTCTTGTTGTTGTTTTGGCCCCACTTAAAATTGACATCTTTCTTAAGAAGATGTGTGAATGTATGAAATTTGTTTTCTAGTTGTGAAATGAACCTTCTGATGGCCTGAATATTTCCTTGTAAGCTACGCAATTGTTTAATATTTTTGGGGAGGCATTTCTGTGATAGCAGTGACCTTTGCAGGGTCTACTTCTATTCCTCTCCTTGACACAATGAATCCTAGTAATTTTCCAGATAACACACCAAAGACACATTTCTTCAGGTTAAGTTGGACTTTTTAGTCCCTTAATCGTTGAAAGATGCACCGTAAAATCTCTGGTGTTCTTCCCAAGTTCTAGACTTTTCTAATATATCATCTACGTAATCTTCCATGATGTCACTAATCATATTGTGAAATATTACAATCATTACCCGTTGATAAGTAATGCTTTTGCATTTTTAGGTGAAGGGCATGACTTGGTAGAAATGTCCCCCATGGGGTAGTGAAAGTTGTCTTGTGTTGATATTCCTCAGCTATCTTTATTTGGTTATATCCTGAGAATCCATCCATGAGTGAGAGCATCTCATAACCTGTTGTAGAATCGACAATCATGTCGATGTTGGGAAGAGGAAAATCGTCCTTAGGACAAGATTTGTTAATATCTCTGAAATCGGTACACACTTTGATACCACTCTGAGTAGTCGATAGGCCTGATGAAGCCTATTTCTAATAACCTTTCTAGCTCTGCCTTAACTAACAAGGTGACGCAAGGATGCATCTTGCGGAGCTTTTTCTTTATAGGCTTGACATCCGGCGTACAACAAGATTGTGCACCACTAATGCAGGATCAAGTCTGACATGTCTGTAAGACCAAGTGAAGATATCTGCATATTCTCTCAAAAGTCTTGTAAATGTTTTCTGCTCTTGAGCTGAGAGTGAAGCTCCCAACTTAACCATTCTAGGCAGCTCCTCATGTCGATGTTAACATCTATTGTCTCCTCCACCAGTAGCTTGGATTCGTCTTCCATGTGCGTAGGATCGGGAGGGAGATTGAGATCCTCCTCTACCAAAGGTGGTTCAGGAGATCCTCATCTTTAGGTGGGTACATTATCTTGTCCATAGGTTGTTACTGCTTGTTTGTCCACAAGCACCTCAAAGAGGTTTTCGCTATAGGACTTGGACTTTTCTTTCCACAAGGATTTTCTATAGGACTTTTTCCCTTGCTTATTTTCTTACTTAAGTGACCACACAACTCTACCTCCTCTCTGAAGTATGCACATGCATTGAGATGAATGGAGAATCCTTTCTTGTGGTCATTTCTTGGAATGTTGTCTCTAATGCCAAAGAACTCACCAATAGCCTCATCATTCTGAAAGACGTCGATGGGTACATCTTTGATGTTGTCCCATTCACGAGTGATGGGACGATGAGGTCCAATGTACGTGTTATAGGGGATATGGCAAGTGTAACAAGGGTTATGGTAAGGATAACCATGTTAGAGAATAGTTTTGTGGTGATGAGGTCTTCGTAAAGACTACACTTTGGGAATCTAATTCGCTTTAATTTTTAACAAACTATGCTCACACTCATAAGAAGCATACTCATCATCTGAATGGTGACACTCATACAAATGGGTTCCAAGACCAGACTTTCCCATTATACGATGAGGTATTGGAAGAGCTTCCAATGAACCTTGTTCTTGACAACCACAACCACGTCCTTTATACCTCATAGTAAGCATTATTCGGTTAGGAATAGGATATCTAGGTGACCTATAGCATAATGCCATTTCATCATCATCAGGATGAAATACAATATCTTTGAGTATCCTTTCATCTTCTAGTAAGCCACCTAAAGTGAAATTGTCAAAGGAATAATTCTTCCTTGATATTTGGAACTTGTAGCATGGTCTACCACGTGCTTGGGCTGATAGTGGAATGTTTTGAACCATAAGGGCTTATTGCAGATCATACTCTCCACAACCGCTTGGTATAACCTTCATCTCCCATGTAGCAAAAGGAGTTTCTAAGGTGGAAGCATTGTTGTCATTGGTAGACTTGAAGCATTTGGATCCACTCGTAAAGCAAGGTCCTCCGACTGAACAGGGACAATAATTTCCATAGAGGGACACTCGTAGATGGTAGGAAAATATCCCGACAATGCTCTGCAATGAGCAAATGGTTGGGTATCTCCGTGTATAGTAAGTGTTTGTCCTTCATGTTATAAATTTAAACATTGATGATACGTTGACGACACGACTTGCATGGCATGAATCCATGGGCAACCGAGTAAGATGTTGTAAGGGAGCTCTAGGTCCAAGACATGGAACTTCGTATCATGGGTTATGGGACCAACTTCCAATGAGAAAGTGATCATTCTAGCTGATTGTCGTTCTTCATTGTAATATGCCTTAATGGTGATGAACTTTGTCTCCAAATCAACTTATGTGCAGCGTAGTTGATGAACTAGTTTAAGAGTACAAATATTTAGACCCGATCCACCATCCACAAGCACTCTCTTGACCTTCCTACACTTGATTATTACTTCAATGTGCAAGGGTAGGTTATGGGAGGAATTTTCTGCTAAGACTTCTATCGGACTGAAAGTTATGTGTTCTAAAGGAGTGATTTGCACTACCATGGCCTGTAAGTGGGTTGGATCAACATCAACGGATACTCCTGACCCCTGTAAGGTTTTGCAAAGGATCTCCTTATGGACATTAGAAATCTTTAGAAGATCTAAGATTGAAATCTTAGTTATGGTCTTCTCTAATTGATCTAACACATCATAGTGACTCTCTTAAGGAGGAGGGGAGTGGGTTTGGGATAACAAGGAGAGCTCGTCACGTTGCCACGATGCACTCTCTTGTTTTGATTTTGATTGTGTTGACATGTTCAACAGGTGAGTCAACATGACCTATCAAGGCATCAAAATGATTTGTGTTTGACACATAGTTAGCATTCTTATTTTGAGATGAATGTCCCTGATCGACTTTTCTTTCCCTCCTGTTTGGGAAAAGGATGTTTAAAGATCCCCATGTTTTTGTTTGGAGACTTAGATGCAACAACGACGTCTACTTCTATATCACCACTTTCGATTAGGTTTTCGATGTAGTGTTTTAGTTTCAAACACTTGTCAGTTTTGTGACCCTTTACGTGGTGAAATATGCAAAATTCATTATCCTTAAACCATGATGCCTTAGGTGCATCATCCCCAAAGGATTGTGTTTCCGGGTATCGAACCATGTTTACGGCCTCTAACTGCTTTAGAATAGGTGATATGGATTCGGATAGAGGGGTGAAAGCATGACATTTATACTTCATGGGAGTTCCCTTTGCTAGTTTCAAAGGTGCGTGGTTTTGACGGCTTGTACCCGCTTTAAGTCTACTATCCCATCACTAACGATGTTTTTATTCTTATTATGAACAAACTTTGTTTTGTCGTTTGATTTGGAATCGTTATGATCGCGTGAAAAGGGTTTTAGAGTCCCCCTAGCTAACAACACTTTTTCAATTTGACTCCCTTTTTCGATTACCTCTTCAAACGTGTTGCCATAATGCATTTGCAAGTGGAACGTAATGTCAGGTGGAGGTTGGGAACAAATATACTTATCAACTATTTTTCGGGTATGGAACAAGGAAAGTGGCTAGCTAATCCTCTCCATCGTTGCAAGAAAGCAACGAAGTTTTCGTTATTTTGTTGTTTGGCATTGCAGAGATCTAACATGGTGACATCCCTAAACTTGTGGTATGGTTTGGGCTCACCCATTTGGGGTCATCCTTCCTTTGCGGTTTTTGACGACATTGGTTTTATTGACCTTTTACTATTAGTTTTGTGATTAGTTGTTGAGGTTGACTATTGTGATTTTGATGGCTTAGTTTGTGGTGTCTGTGTTGTTCCTTTGTTAGTATTTATTGGTCATTAGGATTTTGTTTGTTGGGACCGTGGATTGGGCACTTATAAATTTTCAAGTTTTAGACTTGTGTGGCATAGACATACCGATTCACTGGGATTTAATTTCAGGTCAATTAACTTGTAATTGCAAGTCCACACCAAAACACCAAACCATAATGCTTTGTAAGACTCACACAAATTTTCATGACATATGATAACCTCTCTCATAAACATTCCACTCATTTTCTTATGTAATTAATTAAAAACGTATGTATATGTACACACCGATTAATTGTTTGAACTTTTAAAAATATGAATAATTACTAAAAAATATAAAAAAAAGAATTTTGTGATTGATTAAACTCGAGGAGCAGCAGATTTGGGCATACAAAGAGTAGAAATTAGGCAATGAAAATGTGGGAAGAGTCTGATTCTCAATAATGAAGCCTTATCGACGGGATTCTTTCATTTCATCTTTAAGACAGGTAAGAACATATCCTAATTCTCAGATCCTTTTACAAAAGCATTCATGCACTTCTCGGATGATTAACCAGAGGAGTAAAGGTTCTCCTGTGTTCAATACAAGGTTGTCTTTTGATTCATGGATTCTTGCTTGTGGGTTTTTTTTTTTGATGTTTTTGGGCAAATTATTTTGGGTGACGTTTCTTTTTGCGATGATTAGCATGTTTGAGGCGTACCCAAAATTTCATTCAGACCATTTTGGCAGAAACGAGTAGATGCTTTCTCTTATATTAATTGTGGGAAATTGTCTGTAACAGATTCAATCTGTTTTTTTGGTAGGTAGAACGCAGAATTGCATCTGAATCCCCTTCCGAGGATACTCCAAATAAGAGAGAATTGAATTCCGGGAGCAACAATGAGGGTTGTGGAAGAAACCCTGATGTTTCTCCTGCCAAAAGAAAAAATATGTCTAGAAACTCAGAAGAGAAACCTTTACCCACTTCTTCAAACCTTGAGAATTGTAGCAGGGAAATTCAATCCAGCACAACATCTCCATATACAGAATTCAGTTTAGGGACCCCAATTATGGGATTTAGGGCTCAGGCTTTCATGGATGCAACACCCTCATCTGGTGAGAGTGAGGTTGCTGCAGAATTTCTTTCTCATCCTCCTTATCAAATGTGGATGAATTCATCTGGAGAACCAAAGGCCGAGACCTGCGAAGACTGCACACATGCTGGTGATAATAAAGATTATCCAGAGATGGAGTCCGGAGGTTTTGGTGATATCATTGACCTATGTACTCTTTTGAAGCTTGATGGGGACTGTTTAGTGGCACCTCAAAAGTCTCTTCAGTCCCTTGAGATATATGATGCTAAGAGGGATGCTATGGAGGATCCAGTTTCTTCATTTTATCCTAAAATTACACAGGTGAAGGGACCAAAGTCGGAGAAGGAAGTTGAAGCTTTGGATGCTTGGATCCATCATTTTGCAGATCGGAGGAAGGAACCGTTCAGGCTTGCCCACCTTCTCCTAGCCAAGGCTGTTGCACAGCGCAATTTAGGTGAGATGGAATTCCCAGAAACTGCTCAAGAATTTTTGGTCACTTGGCCTTCAACTTGTCAGAAGCATTTAGAATGTTGCAGATAACTACATTTAATCTGTAGTGATAATTCCATTTACTTAAACAGAACTGAATCATGGCCCCAATCTCAGTGTTATATGTAACAAGATGGATACTGATCATTAATGTTTATGGCAAATTCTATGGCCTTCTTTTTTTCCTTTTGTGAATTGCATAAATTTCTAAAAATAGATTGCTCGATTAGCAAATTTTTATAACACAAATATTAATGGAAGTTATTAGATTCACCAAAAATTAAAAGTATTGTTAATAAGGCTAGTGTTTTTACTCTAGCTTATTAATGTATAATACTTATGTTTCTTATTTTTGGGAAGAGAAAGATTTACCAACCATTCTATACTTGTAAAAACAATTCCCTAATCATGGCTTATGAAGCCCTAATTGCATAAGGCAATAACATTTGATCTTGGATCAGTTGATGGATGGACTAAATTTTGCATCTGTATGTGGCTGCAAATGTATTTTGTCATAAATTACAACAGTGTTGCTCTTGCACGAGGGCAATAATATTTTGGACAATGATTACAAAATCCACGTGTTTTGGTTTGACAGGCTAATGAAAAAGAATTGCAGCTTATTAAAATTTCTGCTAAACTCGCATTCCTTTTATAATGTTTAGAAATTCACATTGCATTTGAAAATTCTGCCAGCACTGTCTTCTTCTAAGTATAATGCTTACGACTTGTGCTTTCTCTTCATATATTTATAGGAGTTTTTGGTGGTTTGGGTTTTTGACAATTTGTGATATTATTGGTGCAGGAACATATTGTGTTTAGGGTGATTTGAATTTCTTATTTTTCTTAGAATATATGTTTTGTTACCTTTGGAATTTCAAATATGGCATATTAAGCTTTGACAGTTTGCAATAAAAGGTGAAAGAATAAGGTTTTTTTATAAGATCGCTGCCTTGGCAATTTGGCAAAAGAGAAACCCCCTGTAGAAGTCCACGAGGGAATTTCTGTCCATTTTCCTTATATACTGATCAAATTTTGTACCCATGGGTTTCGATGTCATGACCAATTTCAAAAGTAAACCAGGCCTTGTCATTCCACCTACACTCAGTGTTTTTGTAAATGAGCTATATGGTAACCCTGTCTTTTGGCCCTTTATTCAACCTTGGAAATGCAAATACTATATAGAGGTCTCAGCTAGGGACATACATACGTTGATATTTTTATGTCGATATACCTGTTGCTAACTTGAAAGACCCTGTAGGAATATTTAACAGGAAACAAGCTTCATTTCATTGTCTAAAAGTATTCAGGATTTGTTCATCTTCTACTACTCTAGAATCATAATTTCTTGCTTGCCAATGGGGCGCTCAAACAGTATGCCTCCTTCTGGACTATCTTCCAACTGTTTGGATATTCTGATATTTGTATTAATGGTGTCAGTAAGTTTCCCTTATTTTTTATTTTTTTGCATTTTTAATAGTTTTGCCTGAGAGGTACACAATTGCAAGAATTTTTTGCTACATTTACACACATTTTAACTTCCATGGAAGTGTTGTATTTTTCAGATTTTCATGATGGGATGTTGCATTGATGATTCTTGGTTGTAAGGTTTACATTGAGAACAATTGTCTGTGCAATTTTATAATTCTCAATGAGTCTGTTTACTATAAATGTGCTGTCAAACAAAATGTTTTGCAACAACTAACATTTTGAGGAAGTGTTTTTTATTTTCTATGCTTGTACTCCTCTTTTGTGGAGTGATTACCGTGTGAACTTTAGACTAAACTCCCTTCTGAGTTTGAGTACACCAATTCAGGTTGGCTCACATATGAATACATGATGGAGCTACTTCAAACTAGCAAACTATGTACTGCCAAAATGCACCACATTGACAGGCCAGACAGTTTAGGTGCAGAGGAAAATCCGTCCATCGTTGTGGTCCGTTTTGGCACTTTGATAGATTGGCACTTCACATCACCTTAAAACTAGCAACTGCATCCATAAGTGCTTGTGGAAGGCCGATAAGCACAAGTTTATTGGTGCAAAATGACTAACACAAAACAAAATTCACATCAACAATTTGATCTGCAATTTCTGTGACAGCAATGGAGCTTACAGGAGATGATTTTGAATGATGAAAGTGTTGTTATAAATGATATGTAATTCACAAACTGAGCTTCTGTCACAAGAGTGCATTTAAAGATTGTTTATAATAAACAATGTCTTGCTTGCCTTCTCAAAAATAAAGATCTGTGAAGTATTGATGACGTGTAAATAGTGCTTTTAAGTTCCTTGGATCTTGAGGAATTTAGTTAAACAGTTCACATGCTGTCTTTATACTCCTATATTTTGCATACAAACTACTGCACTTGACATACATGTTGAAATGCTTACTTTGAAAAAATGGGCCTGCAGCAAATGCAACTTCCCTATCCAATTATCAGCCCATGTGATTTCTTTCCTTGTTTCAGAACTCCTAATGTTTGACACACTTGGGTAATGTTAGTGCCACCCATTGAAATTCTCGTTACTGAACCCATCAAGGAAACCAGTAGATGAATCTTAAGCTGAATGAAGACAAGTATTGAGATATTTTTGGTCATAATGACAAATCAGACAATCAGAGCAAGCTTCAAAAAGAGGTGTAAGTTTAATAAAGGCACAAATACATAGATAGTTTCAGTCCTAATGTAATTCACAGATAAGAAATTAGACAATCAAACAATGCTTGAAGGATTTATTTCAAAACTGGACACCCATGGGAGAAATTGTCTATTCATTAGATAAGGAATGCCCATTACAATCATCTAAACTAGTAATACATTATGATTCTACTTAAAAACATATGGAAAGAAAAGCCCTATGACAGTTTAGATACATATTGAATCCACAAGAAACAAATAGAAAGAAACAATTCACCCAAAATTAAATTTAAAGAAAAATCTGAAAAAGTATACGAGGCAGATATGGCAATCAGATGATCTGAAGTTTTATTTTAAAGTCGGACACCCATTTGAAAATTCTGCCCTCAAAGGATCTATCTTAACTCATGTCATTTTATGGTTAAGTCTTCTTTTACTATAGCACCTGGCCAGCTCCAGTAATAGTTGAAAGCACAGTCAATGCTCAGTTGCTGTAATGATATTTGAAAGAGCTGAGAAAGTCATAATTAAAAAACAAAGAAACAAATGGTACAATTTACTGAGTGAAATGATAAATGGACCCTTTACAAGAGGCCTTCCCAATATTCTATAAGCTGCCTTGACTAAAGTTTTACATCCAAACAACAACAGTCATAAGCCAATGCATCAAATTGCAAATCATGGCAATCAAATAAAACATGGAGAACTTTAACTTTGAAACTAAGTATGCATTGACCAATCATGCAAAAAAAGCACATACTTTGAGAGGTGATACAACCCAATTTAGCATTAATGAACGGATCAGTCTTTCTGTGTTATTTGTTACCGTGGTTCCAAAAGCCAATCCTGCTATGGCAGTTCCCAATTGCCACAAAAACCAATTCAATGGTGTGCAAATGGCCAGGAAGGTCTGTGTAATGGTTCCAGGTGAGTACTGACAAGTAGATGTGAAAATTGCAGGCCCTGCAACGTATCAGAGATTCTTGGATTCAATCCAGCTGGGGAAGCTGCTTGGGACCATAAATGGGGGACTTTAGAAGGAAGGTTATCACTAGTGTGAATTCAAGCAAAAGCCTCATCGTGACCATTTTGAACATGAACATCAATCAGTGATTTTCACATTGCAACAACTGAAAAAAATCTACTTTCAATTATGCTTTGATGGATGCCCTTACGCTGTTCTAAAGCTATCATTTTGGCTCAAGCTGGAAGGATGCCAGCAGAGGTGGTCAAATCTGGCTTTATACCACGTCTCTTTGAAGCATTTTTCTTCACTATCTTGTCCTCCTTTTGAAACATGCACAGCCACTCGATCTATGCCAAAAGATGGTTGTCAAGTCATGGTTGGAGACATATTTTCCTTGTGATAGAAACGTTCATCATAGTTGTGGATTTGAAACATTTTCATTTTTCCATTGGAATAATCACTCAATAGGTTCTGCATATGCCCCTTTTCTCCAAGCTCGAAGTTGGTTATGGCATTTCATCCCTAAAATTTGAGGTCTGTAATTTCACGAGTAGTGGTAGCATCATTGAAGGTCGCGGCCATGTTCCTTGACACTTCCTCTGGCCTCCCGTCTTCCATTAGGCTGCAGAGCAATGTCTATATACTGTGAGGACGGCAATTTCATCTCAACTTAAATCCCTCTGGTTCAAGTACAAAGCAACAAACTCCAAGATGGCACACGGTCCTACAAATATTTCACCTTCAAATTACCTTGAACTGCAATAAACAAATGAAAGAACTATGCTCCATGATTCCCTGTACCATTCATCATTCCATGCAAATATCTCTTTCAATAATTGGATTGGACAGGAGATTAAACTACATAGTGGACTCCATACCAAAATGTGAAATAAGAAAACGCTGAAGTTTGCAAGTAAATAATCAAAGCCCACCAACGATGATTTGCGTTCTAACACATTAAAAGCATTTGACTTCTCATGGCTGCGTTTCAACTGTTCTCTACTTAACTCAAGTATAAAAAGAGTTTGAACGCAAGATAAAACTAAATGAATATACAATTTTTTCTACATGCAGTTTCTTTGCCACATTTGACTATGGTGATGGGCTCCTCTGCTCGACATAGGCAACCAACAAGCATTTCAATTTCTGAAAATCATATAACACGAATTTACAAGCCCTCATTGAAAATCATATGCCATTCATGCAAAATAATTACTGAAAAGAAAATAATCACTGAAGAGGTGGAAATATAACTACAAATATGGGTTGTGCATTAACAGCAGAAGATAGAGCATTTTAGTAGTATATTTGTAATTAATGTAATGACTAAGATTACAGTTTTCAAGAACATGCATTTATAAAGGCCTATTGACTAGTTAAAAATGATTTTAGTATAGAAGTTCCATATACTTGCAAACAATGTGTTGGGTATGGAATATCCCCACCTAGTGTGAGTACAGGGTAAGACTTATTAAACACATACATGCCCACAAAACCTTTTGTCAATTAGGAAAGGGGCGTGAGGGTGGAGGCAATGGGTTTTACAAAAGTTGTCGTTCATTCTCCATACTACCAAATTCTTAGAAATGTTGATGTTTTATGGGTCATTTTGCCTCGTGATTATTCACCAATGTAAATGACTTAAAGTCATAGAGAAATGAGTTCTTATGGAAGAATTTCATCAAAGTGTAGACATGAGTACTGAAAATACTTCTAGGTAGTGAAAAGCCTCTCAAAATAAAAATATCTAAATGACTATAATATTTAGTTCCTTGTAGGCATCCTAATTGAGTTTCATTCAAGCCGAATCTTAACTTGTTATTCAACTAATTTTTCTTCCATAGCACAGGGGTTGCAAGGTGATTTCTATATGAAGCTACAATATAATTTGTTTATTGTTGTCATATTATTTTCTTCAAACTGCAGTTAAGTTTGTTTAACAATGGCTTAAAAAATAAGACTAAATCTATGAAGCCCGCAACTTTGGACCCATAGGGCCTAGAAAGGTGATCAAAAGGATAAATTTCTCTAAATTTGAAAAGAAGTTTAACAATCAAAATTGGATATTGGAAACGTCCAAGTACGTATTTTGAACTTTGAATAAAGTAAATTACACTTTACAAAACTATTCATCATTTCTCATTCTAAACCCAAACCCACATTTTTCTTCATCGAAATACAAATGTAAATCATGTTTTTAATTTTTAACCCATTCCCATATATTGGAAGTCAAATCCATAAAATCCACATGAAATTAGTTTCTTTTTAAACAAAATCTACCACATTAAAATACCAAAAAGTTCATACAAAATATCAACAGTCCATTCTTATAAATTGATTGCAAATGCCAAAAAATTCATACAAAATCTCAAGAGTTTATTCTTATAAATTGAACGTTTGCCCACATCAATGAGTAGAATAAAAACTATCAAATGAAATGAAAGAAAAGGGTTCCATGAATTTAAAAGTACCCTAAAAATCAAGCAAGCTCCTTCAAAACCAACCAACAAATGGGATGCCCAACACTCAACCAAATTTGGCTAGCAAGATCTAGTAACTAACCCCAAACTTAAAGGTCCAAAAACACAACCACCATTGCTCTATTCTCGTAAGTTCAAGGGTGTTTGCATGGATCTTCTCAAAGTTCATATTGAGGGGAGATGGGTAAAATCATAAGAGGAATAACATTTCATCCATTGCTACAAAAACATATATAACAAAAATACAACAATGGGCACCACATGAGTGACCTTAGATTACTTCCAAATGGATGAAGGGGTTGCATCGATTTCTTTGATAATATCAACCAAATGTTTCCAAAGTTTTGGAAAAATATAAATCCTCTATCTTTAAGGTAGGTATGAAATGGAACTCTCCACCTCCAAGGTGGGAGTGTAATAAATCTTCCACCTCCAAGGTGGGAACGAGATGGGTGGAGGAATGTATGCAATTTGATCAGCAAGTTCATTCGTCCAATCCATTAGGACTTGCCTTGCAAGCATGTATAAACATGAAACCTTGGTATGCCCTCACCCCATTCACATCCATTTGCTAGCCATACCATAATAATACATAAAATTTACAAAAATATACAATAAAAAGCAAGCAAGCATTAAAGTAACCAAAAGAGGCTCAAAAGGCCATAAATCAAGTGGTCAAAACTATGAAAAGGTTTGAAAAAAACCCATAAATCCAAACTAAAGAAGCATAGCCAAATTATGTTAAAAATTGCTTGAATCAACTTGTAAACATTTACAAATGCATCATATTAACAATATGGATAGAAAATTATGTCAAAGTACTCTTGTTCAATCTCCAAGTTCCCATCTTTTAAGCCCCAAGCTCCTTTCCAAATTTTGCCAAAAGAGCCCACATCTCTAAAGGAAACATTTTTATAAAAACCCTCATAAAACCCTAACTAATAAAATCATGACACATGTCCAATGATATCTTGTTTGCTTGTTCTCTAAGAATTCCTCAAGCTTCTAGCCCTCTTCAAGAGTTTTGTACGATTCGTTAGGGCTAAAATATGCTAAAAATAAATGTGCATGTGCAACTATGGGCCCTACTAATTAATATCATGTTTATCTTCCTTTATTTTCTCTCCATGCCACTTTAAAAATCAACATAAGCTCAAAAATGAACTCCCATATTCTTGTAATCTTATGGAGTTAAGAAATATCTAAATGGAATATTCTAAAAATGTCTCACTTTTTCATCTAGTGAAGGGTTCACATGTTTAAGACTACCATCGCATAGGAGTTGCAAACTATGCCGGAAAGGATTTGAATGTGCGTGTACAAAGCTCCATGGGCGTATAGTTTTGATAATGGAGTGGTGATATTTTCGCCTTAGAAACGTGGAATCTTTCGTGTTGCCATCTTGACTAAGGTGGGTGGAGGCTTGTTGGGCCCATGATTTATCATATTGTTTATTCTTTAAGTCCTGAAGGACTTGATTCTTTATTCACGATTCATTATTCTTTGAAGGTGCATGCGGAGAATTTCACAAGGAAGTGCACAATATATAAATAAAGGAGTGTGTAAGAGGTAACCATGCAAGGAAAAGGGAAATGAAGAATGCACTTAAAAAGAACATTGAAGGTGCACAAAAGAAATCACAAAGAGCATCGTGCAAGTACATGATAAGATCAAGGAAGTGACATGTAGAGCAACAATAGATAAGGATAAACATGAGTTTGAAAGTGGACTTAAACTTCAATTCTTGACATCTGCATGAAGATGACAAAGGGATTAGATAAGGCCAAGAATAAGCAATGTCTTATGCGGAGGATCAACATGTAGCACAAGTTTAAGGCGGTGAAAGGATAATTTTGGATATTGATTGAATGTATTAGTTAACTGGAGTTGTAAACTCAAAGGCTATTATTAGCTCTTATAAGACTAGTGAAGGACAAGTTCCCACTAGTATAAATACCTATGAAGGGGTCTAGTTTAATGGTATGCATAGGTATGTGTTTGTATGCAATTGTGCACAAAGAACTAGAGGATTAAGGTGCGAATGGCTTGTACTTGGATTTTGGGCTACTAGATGGCTAGAACTTGTAATTGTGCAACAATTGATATATGATCATTATGTTTGGTCTATGCATGGTTGTGTTGTATTGTTAATACATTAGGAATACAAATCTAATTTCTAAATTAACAACTCAATTCACTTCACTTTTGCTAAACTATGATGGGACCTAGAAACTCCTCGTGCTTCGGTGTGTTGGGAATTCGGGATTGCGGAATAGTGCTATGATTTAATAACAAACAAAATCATGCACACATGATCTAAACAATTCCCCAAAATCTACAGCAGTGGAAGTATAAACTAGAATAATCCAAATCAAGACAAAGTACACACACATAACACATCATGTACCGTGGTTCACCCAATGTGGGCTACATCCACCAAAGATAGAGATCTCATATATATAATACAACAAGAGTACAAACCAACTCTTCAATACAAGAGTACAATGCATCTCTCCAAGAGTATCTCCTCTCCTCCATATCTCTAAACAGATCTCCATGAGTGCACTACAACTGTGCCTCCAAACACCACCAGCAGATCTCACATAACCTAGAACTATTGCATCTCTGAACTACTACCAAGTTCTCTGTGGATCTACAAACAAGACCTCTCACATGGGTCTACCATATGTGCAACTATGATTGTACACCAAGAAGTAAGTTTGTCTCTCCATCACTGCATGCATAACCTGTGTAAACATGAAGACAACCTCCTCTACAATATCTAGATCTACATGGATCAACAATACAATATGATCTCATGGATCTACAATACAAGACTAGATCTACATAGATCTATAATACAAGATCTCACCAACATGTGGATCTACAAGAAGAAACTCTATGTGCTTTGCATACTATGCAAGCCATTACAATGAGGAAACAATAATTGTACAAATAAAATATAGTAGAAGACGTTACCCTCTTCTCACCATTCAGATGTACCTATTATTTCCTTCATCCAGCTCCTCTCCATGGAGACTCTGTCTTCATGTAACTTGTTCTTTCTTTCTCTTCTTCTTCTTCTTCATCCTCTCAATCTAGGAGAATCAAGGATCTAATTCAATCCTCTTAATTCTCTTCTAAACCCTAGCTTTCATGCTTATATAGTCATTTATAAACTTAGGGCACTTAGCCATGCAATTACAATCAATATATATACTTTAATGCTAAAAATAGATCTAATTCCCGAGAGTTAATTAAAATACTCCCGCACAGGTAATCGACGTTGGTTCACCCTAACCGACGGGGTTTCATCTACTAACCAATGGCGGTTCTTATGTTGGTGATGGCGGTTCTTATGTTGATCGGCGCTTACACCACTGATCGACATCGGTTACTGTTAGAACTAGTAACATGTAAAAGCAAGCTATTTGTGAAGCAATTCAACTCCACAATCCTAACAAGGTGATCGCGCCTAGTTTTCTAAGTGTGATATGCCACCGCACGGTGGGGAAAACTCACACACCACACACACGGTAATGATGCACGCATAAGGCGGGAGGAATACTAGATTATAACTTTTTGGTTCCGTCGTCGGGACCTTCATTAAAATGTAAGGATGAAGTGGACAAAAGATGCATCGTTTAACATAAGATAACATTGAAGCTTGGATACACACTATTGAGGACGCTTTTGCAAAAACATCATCCAAGTTTTAAGGATTTCTCTCGAGAAAATGGGTTGAGGATAATCTTTATGATTCACTTTGTATGAATGTTGAGAGGGAGAAATGGCTAAGTACTAGCCAAGCGTGGAGGTTTGGAACCACATGCAAGGGGTGCGCAAAGGGGTGTGCACACATAGGAAGAATCAACACGCGAAGGTTCACGCATGAGTAGATAGAGTCCGGGACTTAGCCAATTTTCCAAAGACACATCTAAAAATAGAAAAACAGAGGAAGAGTGGTGTCCAAGTAAGGTTTATAAATAGAGGAAAGCAAGAAGGCTTGAGACACACACAAAGGAATCTATATTTGGAAAAAAAAACATGCAAAGATAAAAGAAGAACATACACATGTTGAGATAATAATAGGATTAAAGCAAATCCTATATTTAGGTTAATCTATTATTAACATAGAATGTAAAAATCATGCATGCTATTTTTACGCACGCCTATTATTAGGAAGGTGCATGAAGCGGTGAAGGGAAAGTCCCCACCCTTATATAAAAGTCCCCACCCTTATATAAAGGTAGTGCACTATGTTAAGGGGTCGGTCTAAAAGTGTATGTGCGAGTTAAAGCTTCTTGAGGGTTTTATGTTATGTAGTCATGGATTTCAAAACATGTATGAGAGCACACATGTCTTGTGCACGAGTCTACTGAGGTTATTGTAATCAGTTGTTATGTAATACTATTGTGTTCATGATGGTGTTCAAAATTCTCAGTTTTGTTGTTCTTTAATGATTTGTTTCCTTATTATATGTGTCTCCAAATTATCTTGGCTATGTTGCTTCTCTATGCATGACCGAGTGTACTCATTATGAATATGGTAACTATGCATGCTAACCTTATGATAGGCATAATAAAGGAGGGACTTGGTGGTGTAAGTGCTTCGGGTGAGCATCCAGACTTGTTTGGATGAGGTGCCATCACACATAGCTATTGAGTGGGTAAATAAAAGACTACATTTTGGTGTTGTTTACGGACCTCTTTTTAACTTGTCTACCAAGATGTTGCATGCACCTTTATCAGGCCTAAGATATTAAATAAATATAACAACCAATGTTTACACATATATTATAAACAACTTTATAAACATGAAATAAAGTAAAGAACATTATAACACAGACACAAAATTTAACGTGGAAAACCCCTAAATGGGTAAAAACCACGGAAGAATAATCCACTATAGAGAAACTTTTACAACATTAGTCCAATAACTCCTTCCTCACTTCTACTCCATGTTTTTACCCAAAATCCATTGATTCACATGATTATATCGAATATGACCTATAGCCATATTTAAATAACCCGAAGGGTTATAACCTTATTAAGTGATGGGGCACACCTCCCCAATTTAATTAGTTGATTAAATAATTTAACCAACCCCTAATATAAATTTTATATTTAAATAATATGAATATAGTTTATTCTATATTATTTAAATATAAACTATATATTATGATGCACTTAATATTATAGTTCTAACACTCCCCTTAATATTAAGTGGGATCCATATGCCAACATTACCTGTTTGTACAACAAGATTTACAAATCCATAAACCCTAAAGGTTTAGGCTAACACATGTATTTTTGAAGGAATTATAACACCTTCATCATGCTCAACTTACCTTTTGGTACAAAAGGATTTGGAATCCATAAATCAGACATATGATTTAGGCTAAGCATGATTTGTGAGACTAAATCTCATTGTTTCTTGTGGAAATATTCTTATACCACATCTTTAGGAGCCTTTTATAACACAAGGTTCTCCTTTACAAACAGATGCACATTGGACTGTATTTTTCCCGTAAACTCTATCAGTTTACATGTAAACTCTATCAATTTACTTTAGATCATACAAGATATTTTACAATGCTTTTAAACCAGAGTAGAAGTATAGAGGAGAAAGAGTCAATCAATCAACCGACCATTAGGAGGTGGCATTTCCATGCACACTCCCCTCAATGGCAACTCTGAAAGGCCAATCATTGCACGAGAACTTGCAAAAATTTGCAACACACAATGGCTTCATGAACAAGTTTGCAACCCGATCTTCAGTCGGGCGATCTTTGAGATCTATATCACTATGGAGAAAATTCTCACGAATAAAGTGCATATGTATCTCAATATGCTTCATTATTTGATGTTGAACTAGATTCTTAGCAAGAGAGAGCAATACAACTCTGGCTATCACACAGAAGAGAGTACTTCCTTTAACTTCCATGTGCATCTCTTCCAATAGCCTTTTCAACCACATGGCTTCTTTTGTTGCTTCCATTACACTTCTATATTCTACCTCAATAGAAGAAATGAAATTGTCACCGCTTTTTACTGCTCCAAGTAATGACACCTGCACCAAACTTGAATATATATCTAGTTGTAGATTTATGATCTATCACATCACCAACATGGTCAAAATCACAATATCCATGTAAATATGCATTGTTAGATGAAATATAATGTAAACCATAATTAATAGTGCCCTTTACATAACACAAAATTATTTTTGCTAACTTCCAGTGATCCTGATAAGGTTCTGCATAAACCTTGAAGCAATCCCTACTGCATAAGAAATATCAAGTCTAGTAATAGTTAGATAAATCAAACTACCTACAAGTTTCCTATAAAGTAGGATTAGCTTTTTCACATGCAAGTTTAGGATCAAGTTTACATCCTACTTCTATAGGAATAGAAACTAGTTTACAATCAAACATATTAAATCTTTTAAGCAAATTAGTTACATATTGTGATTGAGATACTACAATAGAATTTTTATCTTGAAATATAGCCATGCCTAAAAATGATGCAATAATCCTAAATTTGTCATCTCAAAATATTGCATTAACTTTCCTTTAATTTTCATAATTAAAGTGTTAGAATTACTAGTGATAAGTAAATCATCAACATACAATACAATGAGAATAATAACATTTTCTTCAATTTTAAAAAATAAATCATTATCAGATGCACAATTAGAAAAACCAATTTCATTGAAAAACTATTAATTTTAGAATACCAAGCTCTAGGAGCTTGTTTTAAACCATACAAAGATTTTTTCAATTTACAAACATACATTTATTTTCCTGGTTCTTCAAAGCCTTTAGGTTGGGTCATATAAATTTCTTCTTGTAAATCACCATTCAAAAAATATTTTTACATCCATTTGATGGATTTCCCAACCATATTGAGCAACTAAGGAAATCAAAATCCTTACTATGCTCATTTTTGCAACTGGTGCAAATTTTTCAACGTAGTCGATACCGGGTTTTTGAGTAAACCCTCAAGCTACAAGTCTAGCTTTGAATTTATCTATACTTCCATCTACTTTATATTTGATCTTGTATAGCCATCTAGATCCGACTATACTTTGTTTTTTCAGGAGGAGGGACTAATTCCCATGTTTGATTTTTAATTAAAGCAGTGTATTCAGATTTCATAACATCTAACCATCTTTTGTCAAAAGAAGCTTCTTCAAAATATTGGGGTTCAGGTTCATACAAGGTCATCAAAGCATGATATGTATGATGACTCCTTGTCATTTTCTAAAGGTTTCCTAAGTTAGAGTCTTGAATAATAGACTCATCCCATCTAGGTCTTTTAGTTACAGAGGAACTAGGAACAATCTCATTTTCAACTATAGGTTCAACACTAGTTTTCATTACATACATCATTTTCACAATTTTCAAATTCAAATTCATTTTCATTTTCATTTAAAACATCATAAATAACAGAAGATGAAGAAGAAAAGAACAAAAAGGTTTTTCCAAGATTTTAACATTCCTATTTTCTATAACTTCTCTTTTTGATGGATCAAATATCCTAAGACCTTTAGTTTTTATACCGTATCCTACAAAGATACAAGGAAAGGAGGTCTGATCAAGCTTCTTCCATTTTGATTTTGGAATAAAGAGAGAAGTTGGGCTACCAAAGATTCTTAAATGAGATATACTAGGTTTTTGGTTTGACCACTTTTCCAAAGGAGTTGAATTTACCAAGGCTTTAGTGGGAACTTTGTTCAAGATATGAACAACAATGTTCATAGCTTCTACCCAAAGGAACTTAGGAACTTGAGCATAATGCATCATGGTCCTAGCCATTTCCAAAATAGTGTGGTTTTTCTTTCCACAATCCCATTATGCTGAGGGAATAGGGAGTAGTTAATTCCCTTTGAATGCCACATTCAACACAAAATGAGTCAAAATATTGACTCACATATTCTCCCATTGTCATTTTCTAAGCCTCTTAATTTTATACTTAGAAGAGTTTTCAACTAAAGCTTTAAATTCTTTAAATTTTGACAAGACATCTAATTTCTTTTTAATGAAATATGACCAAATCATATGAGAGAAATCATCAATGAAAGTGACAACATATAGAGAACCATTAAGAGAAGGAACTTCTAGAGGTCCTCTAACATCACTATGGACAAGCTCTAAAGGTTCAAGAAGAGTTATCATCATGATGACTATGAAAAGGATTAGCAGATTTCTTACCACATAAGCATCCTTCACAAGTTTCATGATTTTGGGAAATAGGTGGTAGACTAATTACTAGGTTTAGTCAAGACATGTCATACATGCTCTCTGAAATTGACATGACCTAGCCTCTCATGCCACAAATGCAAGTCACTTCTTTGAGTTGTCAAACAAGAAGCAGAAGGAAAACCAAAAAAAACATACAATCCATCTCTTTGAATGCCTTCAACTATAGTAACATTATGTTCATTTTTAATAAACCATTTATCTTTTAACAATGTAACACTATAGTTATTTTGAGTTAATTGAGAATAGGAAAGAAAATTCATTTTTAGTTTAGGTACTAACAACACATTGTTAATAAAACCATTTGCTACTTTTTCTTTTCCTAACCCTAAACATCAGAATGGAATGATCACCTAAGTAGATTTGATCATTACATTCACTAAGTTCAGATAGGATATCAGATCTAAAAGTCATATGCCTAGAAGCACCACTATCTAATATCCATTCATTTTCTTTTGCAGTGACAAAAGCGGCATACAAAGCAATTACATTTGATTTTTGGTTATTTTTCTGATTCTTGTTTTGATTTTGATTTTGATCTTGAACATATTTGTTACCCTTTTGAAATTTAGGATTTGTTTTATTTTTAAATTTACAATCCTCTTTCTTATGTCCAAATTTACCACAATTATGACATTTTCCATCAAAGCTAACTCTTAGATTTCCAGGTTTCTTATCCTTGCTAGGAGGTTTAAAAGTTTGCTTTGTGTTTTTGTTGAATCTAGAGGTTTTACCTTTTGATTTCTAACGAGAAGTGCATGAGACATTCTCCTTAGAATCAAAATTTGACATTACTTGTTCTTCCTATATAAGAAGAGAACTAAGGGTTTGCAAATCTAGAATGTCTTGTTTTGTTTGATATTTAGAATTCAAAATTGAAATGAAATTTCTAATTTTTTCATGAATATTTAATTAGATAATAAAATAGAGCAATTTATCATGAATCAAATTACTGCCACATCCATCTAACTCATGACTTAATATTTTTTATTTTTTCTAAATAATTAATCACTTTTTCATCTCCCTTCATGGGAGTTGTCATAAGATCTAAAACCAATTTAATATTTTTTATAAATGCGTACCTTCGTGCATCGACTCCAATTGTGTCCAAGCTTCACTAGGACTCTCTAGATTTCCTATATGAAGCAAAAAGTCATCTTGTATGCTCCATGAAGATAATAGACATTACCTCTTGTACTTTTTGTTGATATGTGACGACATTATCAACAGTTGCATGTCTTCCAGTAGGAGATCTCTCTCTTGTTCCATTTACAACTACCCATAATTTGTGAGCCATGAATTCTACTTTTAATCGAATCTTCCAAATGATGTAGTTGTTTCCATTCAACATCTAAGATTTATCAATTGAAAATTGATTAGACCCCATTTTTGCATAAAATATAGATAAAGAAATGATTAACAAACAAGGATTAAAATAAGAGTTTTATAGAAATTCCCCCTATCGTATTTTAATCCTTGTAATCGATCACGATCAATTTTACGCCACAAAAGGAGGTCTGTTAATTAAATAGTCTATACATGAAAAAGTTAGAACAATATAAAAATTGAAAAATGTGAGTGAATTTTTTTTAGATTTGTAATAAATTGATGACAAAAAAATCTTATCGTCAGTATGAGTATATATCATTAAAAATGATAATTTTACTATTTCACAAAAAAAATTATAATTTGTCTATATTTTGAAAAAAAAAAATAAACAAATTATTTTCCCATAATTTCTAATTTTTTTATATATCTATATAAAAAAATTGGGGGCTCTTGCCCTTTTGATTAGATAATCAACTCGATGAGCCATTATATTCCACAAACTAACTCGGCGAGCCATATAACTATCAACTCAACAAGATATTATTTATTGCAAACCATATTACCAAATGCCAATGCCAAACCAACCAATATGCACATGATCCATGGCCAAGTAAGCGCTTAAATAAACTAAGCACCGCACCCGCGAAGGGGTTAACACAAAGGGGGTGGTGTGACCTAAGTCACACCACCGAAACATTGTGGGAAGGCTTTTAAAGCCTTCCCCACTACTGTGTTGTCCCCATGTGGGACTAAACCCACGCATAGGAGATAGGGGGTCGCAGTGTGGGTAGTCGTAGGCGATGGAGGGGCCCAGCGGGATGTGTGGCGGGTGTGTAGTGGGGGTATAGTGCATGAGCGGTGAGTGCCACTTGGCACCAAGCTAGGAGGGGGTGGTATAGAGGGGGCCACCCCCATTCATATTTATATAAGTTAGGTTTACATAAACCAAATTTTTATATATGTAAAAACTATACATATATTTTTATAACTCAAATAATTTTTATAAATATTAAAATTACACACACACACATACACACACACACACACATACACACACACACACACATATACACATTGTATTTTTATAAAATACAAAAGATTTTAAAAACCATTCAACTATTATAGTTGAATTAAACTATAGAGAGAAAAAAATCTGGGGCCCTATTCAGGACATGAATAAGGGTTTTCAAAAAACAAATGTAAAAACAAATGTATTACAGGGGATAAGAAATTTACTTGGCCAATGAAAAAAATAGAAAAGCCTATTTTCTCGAATCTTGTCTCCCCTGTAAACTCAAATTTAACTTGGATTTTTACTTCCCCTTTTTATTTCCTTGAATCCTTGCAAAACTATATAAAACTATATACAATTTTTCAAAGATTTACAATCCTTACCTTAGTTTTAGGGTCTTGATAATTCTTGAAGTAGAATTCTTTCCACGTAGTTGAAAATCCACAATACCTTTTCACTTGTGCAATAATCATCCAACCAACTACGTACGAATGGGAAGGGGGATTAAATAATATTTCAAATATTTCAACTACCTTCCCAACTGTTATGTCCTTAGGTTACATTAGGATTATATTTAATAAATTAATCTCACTCTGGTACCATGTCAGGGCGAGATATTAAATAAATATAACAACCAATGTTTACACATATATTATAAACAACTTTATAAACATGAAATAAATGAAATAAAGTAAAGAACATTATAACATAGTGACACAAAATTTAACGTGGAAAACCCCTAAATGGGTAAAAACCACGAAAGAATAATCCACTATAGAGAAACTTTTACAATATCACCATTAGTAACTCCTTCCTCACTTCTACTCCATATTTTTACCCGAAATCCATTGATTCACGTGATTATATCAAATATGACCTATAGCCATATTTAAATAACCCAAAGGGTTATAACCTTATTAGTGATGGGCACACCTCCCTGATTTAATTAGTTGATTAAATAATTTAACCAACCCCTGATATAAAGTTTATATTTAAATAATATGAATATAATTTATTCTATATTATTTAAATATAAACTATATATTATGATGCACTTAATATTATTTACATGTGCGAGATGGCGTATCGACTATCTTTGGAGAGTATTGAAAGTTTGGTAGAAGACGACCAAGACATGTTTGCATAGAGATATATAAGACTCGAACCTAAATTTGATGCATGAAAGTGGGTGGAAGACAAACTATATGATTTGTATGCATGAGACATTCTTGATTTCATTCCAAAGTAGAGCTATACCAAAGTGGTTTGTAGCTTACACATCAAATAGATATTTTTGTCCAACGGAGAGAGTTTGGATGCAAGAAGACTATCGGACCCTCTTTGATTTGATGGAGATGTGGAATAGAGCTATTTATTATTGGTGGGAAGGTGTACTATGCAATATACTTTGGAGTACGCAATTTCCACATATTCATGCCTCGAGGAAGCAGAGTTCAAGTTCTTGCATGAGCTCTAGAGGATCCTATTTACGCGTGATACCCTTAGCTATCAAGATCTTAATGGTAGAACTGGACCGGAGATATTACCTATGGCTAGTGAATCCCCACCACGTGCGGGGTGGGAGAAGACATGGAGAAGGATACTAGCGGCTCTGGTCAAAGAAAGATAGAGAAAAGAGAAACGACTCAAGTATAATGAAGTACGAAAAGGGCAGTTTATATAATGCTTCTATCGAGAATAATGATGATTGGAGAAAGTGATGAGAGCCCCATGGAAGATGAGGAGCTGCAATATAATGTCCTCCCGAAATTGGGAAAACATAGTAGAGATACCCCATCAACTTCTGATGAGAGCGCGTCCCTGTGAGAGAATGAGGACCACAGGTGCTCATCTGATCCAACTTGGCTACCTAATCCTTGTGCAAGGTGTTCCAGATCTAGAAGTAGTTGTTGAAGAGCATCATAGTGAAGGTGAACAAGTAGGTTCTGAAAGATTTTGTGAGAATCATACCGAAATCTGCATGCACCTCGATGAAGTTGCACTCTAAATGAAACGTAATAGCTCCAACGTAATCACAAGGAGGAATCAAAATCAATGGAAGAAATTACATAACAAAACAAAGCTTGCACATAGATAAAGACAACGGAGTGTCTGGCATACTCATAAATGTCAAATGAAGGGATACATATAGGGTGTTTAGTAACCTTAGTGCATGATACACAAGCAAACCCTAAACCTAACCCATGTGAGATGACCCTCCATATGCGAGTGGAGGACACATATGATCCCACACACCAATACCCCCTTCATTTAAGTTGGGGTAGCAGGTTATGATGAGTCAGACTGAACAAGAAGACACTCCTAAACAACTAAGAAAGATGTGTCAATGGGGCCCAACAACTAAAGGCCTGATAAGGTGCCCATATACAAACAACATCTTCCTAGAAGAATAAGAAGAAGAGAAATGGGTCCCGGCATAAAGCCTGATGAGGTACCCATGCACAAAAAATAAGTCCCAAGCAGTGAAGGAAAACCCAGTGGGAAAAACATCCACCACAAGAGAACAAAATACTCTCTAATATAAGAAAGATGCCAAAGATGGGTCCTAGTCATAGACTAGCCTTGTAAAGGTACCCATGTACAAAAGGGCAATCTCTCGAAAGATGAAAAAGAGAGAAGAAGAGGGAGACAAGATGGATGCGGAAGATGCCATGGATGGATCTGAACTCTGTAACTCTAAGAAGTCTCCCAGAAGAATGTTGATGATGAGATCCTCTACCTCTGGACTGAAGAAGATCCATCCGCACCGAACTGTGTGTCTACCCTTAGGAAGGACATAAAAGATGTGCTAGAAATCTACCCACTCCATGAAGGAAACCGAAGGCAGTAGCACAAAGAACTCTGAGTCTAGTCCATGAAAGTGTGACATAGGTCTAGCAAGTGAGTGCGAAGGAACCGAAGGTAATGTCACGAGTGTAGAACTGTCAAAGTATGAAGGGTGAACACATGTAGAAAGGATGTCCAACTGATGTGAAGGTAATAAAACATCCCCCACGATAGAAAATGGATCCAAAAACAAGGGTGGATCAATGAAAGTCTCTGGAAAAGTGGAAGTGGTAAGAGTCCCAAAAGGGGCACTCCCAACAATGGAGATGATGAAATCCTCTAAAATACCTATAGATGGATGAGGAACCTATAGTACATCACAAGTGTACAGTATAGGAGATTGCTCAATAACTGATGAGATGTGCGATGTGTCAACACTCTCTAGAATAGTGAGAGAAGGAGGAGAAGAGTCCTCTGTAGTACTCTCGACATAAGAACCGGTGCACAGTCCTCGTCATCGAAGTAGAACTAAGTGATTCTATGTCGGTGGAACTATCATCACACGAAGAAATATAGGAGACAACCAAATCAGAAGAAGAGGCGAAGAAAGAGTGGAGTCCAACGAAATCTGAGTGAGTACATCTCATATCTGAAGTATCTCCAACTAAATCTTCAATACTTTACAAAGTTTTCCTAGCCCAAAGAGGACTAGGAGAATCAAGCTTAGAGTCAGAAGATTCTTCACTTGAATGAGAAGGGACATATTCCTCATCATCACTACTATTAGAATCGGAAGACTCAAAATTCTGAGGGTCATGAAGAGGAGCACGCTCAACAACATCATCATCTAAGGAGTCAGAGTCCGAATTAGAGAGCTGAAGAACCTCAGTAGGTAGAGAATTAGAATTCGAATAGGACTTAACACTTCTCTTAATATCAAGAAATGAAGTGGGCGTCGAATCAGAAGTAAAGTGGGAAAAGGTATACAACCGTGAATGGTGATCTGCCTTTCCCTCAACCACTATAGTATCATTTTTAAGCTCACGAATAATCACCGAGTTAGGACCAAATTCCACTCACATTCCTTCACCAAGGTGAGTAATTTGGTAAACTGATAGGAGATTGGTAGAGAGATCAAGAACACTCAACACTTGGTTAAATGTTCCCCCATCTATCTCTACTGATCCACTACCGGAAACTAACACTTTCGTGTTATCACCCAACATGATTTGGGACATATCACAAGGTTCGATGTTGGAGAACTCAACATGTGAAGAAGCCATGTGGTGCGAGGCACCGAAATCTATAATCCACGTCAATGAAGGAGCAACTTGAGCTATGAGGGCCTTCCCTTTCTTCTTATCAGATTTAGACTCTCTTGTAGTAGAAGACTTGGCCTTTGGAGCATTTTGTTTGATAGACTCAGGAACACCTATTTGATTTTTCTCAAGTAAATGAGTAAGGTGATCAATTTGTTTTCTCATACATAGATGCTCTTTATGACCATATTTCTTGCAATAGGAACACAAAAACTTGTCTTTCTTTTCTCTAGGCTCAAAATTCAAGCATTCGTGTTAAATTTAGTTTTGGTCTTGGTTTCCTTCTTAGGTTGATCCTTTTTCTCTATCTCATTATCGTCTTCTTTTCCTTACTAGTACTTGCTACAAGGGCATGTGACTTGGACTTGAGAGACCCCATTTGAATGAGTTTGTCCTGTTCTTGAATGAGTTGGGACAAAAATAGTCAAAGGAGGGCATATTCCAATCCTTGCCCAAGGAAAATTTTGTAGCGTAAAAAGTTGACACGAAGATGGAGTATTTGGGACCTAACTTAGAAAGAATCAACAAGATCAATTGGGAATATTTCTTCTCTACTTGACATTCCTTTAACAACAATCTAGTGTGGAAAAACTTAGAGAAGAATGCTTGTAGGTTTTCAAAATCACTATAATTTAACCATATTATTTCATTTTCCAACTCATGCGCTCTCATGTTATCTTGTTGTCCAAACATTTCATCCAACGTTTCCCACGTAGATTTAGGTGTTTCAGACGACTCAATTTAGAAGAGCAAGTCGGGAGAAACAGACATGTGAAGAAGACCTAAAGCTTCATCACTACGGTTCAACCATTTAGACTTTTAAGGGTCATCGTCAGTTCAAGATCGGTTCCTATGATGATGCGAATAACCATTTACCTCTTAGTTTTATAATCATTTTCGATCTCCATTCCAAGAATTTTAATGACGTAAGTAAATGAATTGAAAGTGCATCCATAGTGAAAAGAGAGAGAAGGAATGCGAAAAGAAACACAACCACCCAGACAATAAAATAACCCCCCTATTTTGGCACTTTATAGTTTAGTTTGTTGAATACAATAGGGTCCGAGCATGCATCTTGAAATACTTGGTAACTCACCTTGCAATCAATGTAATAACGTGCAAGAGAGGAGACCAAAATTATGTTTCGTGGAGTGAAGCCAAGTGACACCGTATACAAGCAAAATTGCAAAAAACTAGGAAGGAGATGAAATCAAATTCTAGTTGTGAGAAAAAGTGTCTCACATCGTAAATATACTCCCTTGCTTTATGCCGCAAACCGTGGCGGATGCGCTCACTACTCACAAGCAATAATAAGGGTAAAATACAATGTTTTAAACAAACTCAAATGAGTCCCGAAAGATCTTCAGAATGTCAAAAAAGCACGCATAAGACAAATAGGTGCTTAGAGTGTTACTACACACTTGAGCACACAATTAGTAAAAAAATGACAATAATGCCTAAAATTACCATTTTGAAACGTCCAATTTGGCTAATTTTAGAGCTATTTGGACTTAAAAATGACAATAAGCGTTAAGCAAAGGACGATTTTAAATAATACTAATCATAAATGAAGGTCAATTTAGAGTCGTAATTAATAGAAATAGATTTAATATAATTAAATCTAATTAATTACTGAAAAAACTAATTAAGATCTAATACAAATTAAATCCTAATTAATATTTAAATATACTTTCATTTCTAAAAATTCAAATTTAAATTGTTTCCCACTATAATTTAAAATGCGGTTAAGATCTATTAAAGGAAACTAAATAAGATCTATCAAATTTAAATGAAACTAATTACTAAAAAAGGCTTACCGTTATTTGAAATAAATAAATTTTAACAACCTTACCAATTTGGAAACTTTCCCAAAAAAAAGGATACGGTTTTGGAAATCCAAGTTGGAGGAGCCGGGAAAAATGATTTTTGTGGAGTCCGTTCGGCGTGCTGTGTGGAGGCAATTGAGAGTGTCGTTGGGAGCAGGTGGAGAGCTCAGGGAGGAGCACACATGGCCATGACAGACCACGGAAGACCGAGAAAAGCTTGTGCTCAAGGAAGAGGGAATACGATGGAGGTTGACGGTAGAACGAGCGAGCCGAGACAAAGCACGCGAAAACGAGCACAAAGGACTTGACTCATGCGAGGAAACAACTCAGGGCAGGCCTGCAAGCTAGAATGAGCTCGGCCACACAAGATCCACACCCATGAAAACACAAAACCACCAGATGAAGAGCCCATGGGAAAACAACTCGTTGGGGTTGCAGGCTTGGTCAAATAGCTCAAAGGAGGAAAAACAAACAACTCGTCGAAGCTGAATGACTTGCTCAGGGATGCAAAAACACCATGAAAGCACAAAGAGCCAAGCGAAAATTGGAAAATATTTTGTAGAGCTCATGTTTGGAATTATAGCTCGCATGGAGGTGTAGAAGGAGCTTGGTGGTGAGTTGAGATCGAGGATGCAGCTCGGTGGAGGGAGCCAACACAAAACACGCCAATCACTGAATTTTTTGACCTAAATCTGTAAACAAAAACAAAAACACAGAGAAAACCAGAAAACAGAGTTCTAAAAAATAATTTCTAGTTTAATAAATGATTAAAAAGACCAAGATAAAGAACCTCTATTTTAGCTGATCTGCTAGATTTAGTTATGGCTAGCTAAATGTAGTTGCAAAACCCCTGAAAAACTCAAGGAGATCTGCACATGCACGAAGAACACAACAAAACTGAAAACTTTCCAAGAGCAACTTATTAACAACGTTAGCAATAAATTTCTAGAATCTAATGATCAAAAAACTTGCATGAGGAGTAAAAAAATGAAACCAAGAGTAATCACAACTTAGATGACGAATGCACGTTTACCCAATCTCACTCTGATACCATGAAAGATTTTGTGAGAATTGTATTAAAAATGTGCACCATGATGAAGTTGCACTCTAAAGGAAACATAATAGCTCCAACGTAATCACAAGGAGGAATCGATCAATCAATGGAAGAACTTGCATAATAGAACAAAGCTTGCACATAGAGAAAGACAACGGAGTGTCTTGGCATGCTCATAAATGTCAAATGAAAGGATATGTATAGGGTGTTGAGTAACCCTAGTGCATGATACACAAGAAAACCCTAAACCTAACCCTAAACCTAACCCATGTGAGATGACCCTCCATATGTGAGTGGAGGAAACATAGGATCCCACACATGAATAGGTTCTCCATGTTGGGAAGGAGATACATGTAGGAATATTCTAGTTTCAGCTCAAGAAGTGCGAGAAGATTAAGGACACACACATGGCCACGCACTAGGCGCCAATGTTTGGAAGTAATTTTGGAGGATTTTTACAAGCACATCACTAGAACAAAGTGTTGAAACTCGAGACCATTGAAATAAATCTTATAGGTGCTACTACAACGTAGATAGTTGGTGTACAGATTCAACACAACAATTGGGACACAAGGAATTTCATCTATACGACCACAGACTGTGGTAGGTGGCATGGGAGGCTCAAGAGGTTCAGGAAAGCCACCACATGTAGGGAATCCCGGTGGAAGATCACGTTTTGGATCTGTTCTTAACCCAGTGGCAGCGCCCACACCCACAAGATAACCACCTCAGTAACCTTTACGCAACATCAAAAATCACAACAGTAGACACCTCGAGTTTTATTTGAGATGTCTCTTCACTTATCGAAGTATAGAGGTGTGGAAGATGTTGTTGAGCATGTGCACAAGTGTAAATTGTTATGGAGGGCCAAGAATGTTACATTTCCAAATAGAAATGTGAGTCACTTTGCTACCACACTTTAAGGGCACACACATAATCTGCTATAACAAGTATGATCCACACTAGACTACGGTGGACCATGATGTGTTGCACACCACATTTTTGGTTGATTTCCACATTCCAAAGTTTGAACAACATAGTATTAGCGTGCTCAAGGATATTAAGCGTGTTTTATTTGAAATTATGAGGGAGTATTATGTATGGTTTAAGAATCACTTGTCTAAGCTAGCATATGATATCCATCAAAGTCAACATACTAAATGGTTCGTTGCATAGATTACTCGAATCCCATCTGCAAAGGGGATTTGTCACACAAGACATACATTGATCTCGTGGGAGGCTTTGGAAGGTGCTATGCTAGTTGAAAGCGAAAATGGGATTGCAAACACTAGGGTGAGCCATTTTCTTGACGGACAAATAGTAGCTATGGCTAAGCAATTGGATAATATTTTGGAAAATTTAGAGCATGAGACGCATAGTGGGTTATGGTGCACTAAGCTGTGAAGTAGAGGGACACATGAAGGATAAATACTCATGAAAAATTGTGAGCACACTATTACAGTCTTATGAGATTTTCCACTAGAATCAAGATGTCGAGAATACCCCCACTTGTAGCACACACAACGATGAAGAATGTCTCTATGTATTGCAAGATTTGTGACGCACACACTCATGATACAAGGGATTTCCAGTTGATAGACAAAATTCATGAGGCATGCGATATTAGATTACAATAGACGAGGGTTGCAAGTTGCTCTCAAACACAGGAATCCCAACCTAATGAATGATGCAACAATGGATATGGTGGGTTTTGAGGAGGATATAGGAGTAGAGGTCATGGCGGTAGAGGAATATTTATGTGCGGGACTTGCTATACTTGTGGGTCCCCAAATCATTACCAATGCGAGTGTCCCCATAATTAGGTATGTGCGTATTGTGGAAAGCAACATAAAGGTGAAGTCTCCTTGAAATTTATGAGCATATGTGCAAAAGTAAGAAGAAGGAACAAGGCGTGGAGATGATCAAGGTATAATAAACAAAGAATGAGAAATGGGCACCAAAGAAGATGCTTGACCCAATTACATCCTTTACTAGTGACTACACATGCAAAAAAAAAACACGTGTACGCGAGTCTCTTACAGCTAAACCACTCATTGGGAGAGAATAAGTTATGAATGTCATGTATCCAGATGTTGCTCATTAGAAGGAGGTCTATTAAGAGACAATGGGTGTGATTAGATATTTGCAGGGTGAGATCCAATACTTGAAGGGGCTGATGTGCAATAGGGAACATGCTAAGAACATTTAGCTCCCACATAAGGATGTAAATGATTTTAAGGAGATATGTAAGATGTTTTCAAAAGAGAATATCATCCCACTGCTATGAGAATGAATGCAAGAGAAGGTAGCACGCGCAGAGATGAGCACGAGCATCAAATACTACATGCAAATTTACCACCACATAACCATGAGTATGATAAAGAAATCACATTGGATGCAATGATTGATGGTTGGATGGTGAGTAATATTCTGATTAACATAGGCACCGAGGTGAATGTTATGACTTTGGATGCATGGAATCAGATGGGAAGGCCACCATTGCAACCATCTTCTAATGTGCTATATATGGAAAATAAAACAAGGGCCATGCCTATTGGGGTGTTGAAGGATGCTTCAATTACTATTCAAGGATCCAAGTTTACAAGAGATTTCAAAGTATTGGAGCTTGTTGAGGCAAACAACTTCCCGACATTACTTGGGCATCCTTGGTGTTATGCAAACAATGTTTACCTATGCTTTAACAAGAGGTATATCAGTTTTGAGAACGAGGAAGAGTATGAGGTCATACCCCTAGATGATGTGAAGGTTACACCTTACGTTGAGCTAGTAAGTGAGGAAGAGATGAATATGATTTATACACACATGATGCGTGAACTTGAGAAAGTGGATCCCTTTAAGGAAGGAGTACTTCGGTGGGAAGGCACACGATCGATAAAGTGATACCACTAGTATTTCTTGTGATAATTGTGCCCATGACACATATGGTATGGTTGGGCATGAGATGAAGGGAGGGTCACTAGGATGATCATGCCCCAAATAGTTAGGTGCTTGGGAAAAAATCAATTACCTAAGTATATTGGTGAAGAGAATCTGAACAGGGAAATTTTGAGTGGCAAATTTTTGTAATATCATGAAAATCAAGGATTATGGAAATTTGAATTGGTGAATATTGTGTGATTCACAACTGACTTATTCATCGAAAAATTCAACTGACATGTCCCTTATACTATTCATTTCACCTATATTTTACACATATATAAGATCTTATGAATGTAATTCACCACCATTTTGAATCATTTCGTGCATATATTGGCTGAACTAAACATAAGAAACCCCTCAGTCGTCTAACTCTGAGTCATCCAACCCTAAGCCATCTAACCTCTGAGCCATCCAACCCTTGGCTGTCCAACACCTAACTTGTCCAACCCTCGGCCATCCAACCCCTTAGTCTTCTAACCTTGAGTCATCTAACCCTGAGCCATCCAACCCCTAACTCATCCAACCCCTTAGCCATCTAACCCTAAGCCATCCAACCCCTTAGCCATCCAACCCCTTAGTCATTAACCCTCATCCATCTAACCTAAGCAGCCGTCCAACCCTCAACCATCTAACCTAAGCCTCAACCATCTAACCCCTTAGTCATCAAACCCCTCAGTCGTCCAACCACTTAGTCGTCCAACCTCTCACCGTGAGTCGTCCAACCCCTCATTCGTCCAAACCTTTTTGTCCAACCATAAAGATGTCCAAGCCTTTTCCATCCAAGCCTTTACCATCCAACCACTATCGTCTAACCCTAAATAGTCCAATCCTAGAGCCTTCGAACATAAGAGCAATCCCTAAACAATCATGGATACTAGAAATCAAGGTAAGAAGGTTACAAATTCAACCAATTCAAAAAGGGTGCAAATACTTTTCTTGGCTATTTTGGAAAATCACAAAAATACAAAGGGGGTTTCTACATCAACTAAAAATATTGGTATGTGGCATGTGCTATTTATAGGTTGTTTAATCTTACAATATTTAATACTTATGGATTTCATACTTTGGGAACTGTTTGTATTGTGTAAAAATTTAACTATAGATAAAATTAACACTATATATGTAACAATTTTATAGAATTATATGCAAACATTTTAGAAATTCCTTCACAAAATAATCAATTTAAAGATATCAATGATCCATTATATGTTGAGGAAAACATTCTATCCCTTGATGACATAGAAGTACAAGAAAATTCATTGAATTCTCATGATACACTAGCAGAGGAAGCTTCTACTCCAAGGTATATTTCCAAAAAAAGGAGACATGAGAATCAAGATATTCCTGTTGAGAGCCTAGATGTAGAAGTTGAACCCCAAGAAAAAAAAGAAAATATGTCAGAAGAAAGAGGAAAAACTGGAAAATTGGAAGGAAATTCTAGTTCGAATGGGTTGCAAAATATCCTTTTATTGAACTTGTGTACACTGAAAAATGGTAATGATGTTCCAACACAATGTCAATGAAAAATATGTGGTTGGAAACATGGGAAGATCACATGATGTAGCTCAAACTGGACATGATTGAAAAGCGTTATGGGAAAATAATTGACATCTTTGCGTGTCATTTAAATTCTCAAAGTAATTATCCCAAATTCCACTAGCTTTTCTTCTCGCATTTCTTTCAGACATTTTATTAGGCATTGGTTTTATAATGTTTTCATCAATTTCAATTAAGTGAATTGGTTTTCTTTGCAAAATGGAAGGAGGTGTTCTTAGAGGTGAAGATTCATTTACAAGGTTACTTTCTTCATTCAGTGTTTTCATACAAATTTCGGGGTTAACATTTGGATTCTCAGGTAAGGGTTCAACAATTGGATTCATATCAATTTCTTCATCCATACCAACATTATCATTCAATTCAATATCATTATTCATTGCAAAATCATTATTCTCTACATTTTCATTATGTATTTCATCCCCATTTTCTAATACATTAGCTACATTTGATATAGCAGATGTACCTTGCCCTACACGAAGTTTTTGCATTCTCTTCAATTTCTTTATTCTCATCTCTTTCAATTGCTCTGGTGTCTTGTTCTTGACTTTCCTCTTTTCCTTAGCTCGACTTTTATCACCCATGATTATAAAAAATCAACTAGTGGGGTAGGGGAAAAAATGAACTACTAAAAAATCGTGCAAGAATGTACAGAAAATTGCAGACCAAACAAAATGTATGCAGAATTCCTGTGAAAGAGATGAAAGGGACATTAGGGGGCCACAATATATAAACAAAGCATAACACGTACACATTATAACGCGTACGTGTTATGATTTTTACCTTTTCCAACACATGCCTCAAGGCTTGGGATCCGGTTTGGATCCCCAAGCCTGAGGCATGGACCTGCACAAACACAACAAACCACATGTTTTTGTAGAAAAACGCAAAAATCTAACTTCTGCCATGATAAATCAACATCAAATGATCGATTTGTTTAAAAAAATTATACCATGACGTAAAGCAGAGTTTCTTCTTTGTATAAATATTATTTTTCAATTTTTCTAACAAATACAAGGTTTCCATATTATTTATTTTCTTAACTATGCCTTTTTATAGCTATTTTTTGAAGTTTAAACATGTCTATCTTTTGTTGTGTATCTTTTTTTTTACTCATCAAAATTGAATAAAAAATTTTAGGCATAAACTAGGTGTAATTCTATACATATTAAAAAAACAATAATTTTTGATATTTTTTGAGGTAGTTAGGGGGGCACGGTCGAGCTCTATTATTTTTCAAAACATAAAATTTCTATACTAGAAAAATCATTAAAAAAAATACTCGCTAAAAAAATCTTTAAAAAATCTAACACAAACTAGATGCTCCTATCTATCTTTCTACTAAAGGGTTTTCAAAAATACTAAATGGTGCTCAAAAATGGTGGGGGGCACGAAAGTCACTCTATTATGTTTTTTAACAAAAATAGGAGCACATGTTGGTATTTTAGTTATTTGACCCACTTAAACTTATCTGTTTTCAATAAAATTTAGTAGCTTAGAAACTAGACTCAAAATGATACGATTCATATTTCTACAACATCTTCCAATTTTGAGTGTAACTATTTCAAAAAACTCGTACAAGTTGAAGTTTTTATTTTTCAGAAAAATGTGTCCACTTAAGACCCCCTTTTGGCCCCCCAACTTGGTGCACTTACCATTAACATGAACATCCCTTTTCCTCCCTCTTTGGGGAAGATTCCTACATTGCATGGCTCGGAGGAAAACATTCATCAACAAAGTGAAGAAATCTCCATTCATATCGATATCACTATAGATGCTCACTCTTGCATTCATTTCCTATAGATTTTATGATCCCAGATGAAATCTTTCTTTGTTTCGTGCGAGATGATATGGACCTCTTCATTTTAGTTCATAGCAGTCATACTACGGTCAAACATGCTCTCATTGATGAGGGAGTAAGCACATGTGGGGCCTCATTAGATTTCATTAAGGCTCTTGGCTATTCAATCAACATCTTAAAATCTACACGTACATTTCAGCCCCCATGAGAGCATGTGGTCCAGCTTAGAGACCATAGTTGACTCTTGTGTAGTGGATGCTTCCATTCGATATTGCAATGATGGTTATGCTTTAGACAACCCTCACTTGGCTAGTTATGCCCAAATTCGTGGTCAAGAAGTCTTACGCTACCAAGAAACCCTACGCACCAAAATTACTCATGAAATAAATGTCATCCTAGTACAAGAGGAAACTCTGAGCACAGTTGATAATTCTTCCCCACTAGTGCCCGAGCCTCATATTGCTCCACCGGCCGCACCTCCACATACCACCATCATCCTAAGCAAACCATTTTCATTAAAAAAGTGGATGATCAAAGGTTGTTGGTTTTGACTATGAAGTCGATGATGTTATGTTTGTGGAGCCTATTTGCATGTTAGAATGTGGTACACCTTCTATGTGTTACACTCGGGTATTTTTACGGTGGTCCCGCCACCGGTGAGTCGGTTCGGGGCGAAGCCCCCGAAGCAAATTTTCATGGGTGGTTTATTAACCCATGGGTAATGGGTAACCGTTATGGGTTGTTTTTGGGCCCATGGTTTTTTCGGTCTTTTGCCCATTGTTTTGATACCCATGGTTTTTTCCTTGGTTTTGATACCCACGGTTTTGTATCAAACTGCTTAAGCATTTGTCTATTTATATGGTCTTATGCATATGATAGATGTACAAGCAAATGTATTGCAGATGTGTTTTGAATTCGGGTGTGAATTCTGTAGAGTTTGTTGAGCATAGCTCAAACGGATCTCGCTATTGTATTGAGAGATCAATGGCTTGTAATAAAATTTGAGCAAGTGATTCTTGGTGGATGTAGCCCAAATTGGGTGAACCACGTTAAATATTGTCTCTTTGTGTTGTGTTATTTTATTCTGCAATTTTATTTGAGATCTGTAATAATTTCTGCATATTAGTTTCTACTGTTGCGATTTTGTGAGGGATTATTCCGCATATTTTATCCCTTATTTCCTAACAATTGGTATCAGAGCTTGGTTTGGTTTGTTGAAGTGTTGAATCGCAAGGAAAGTTTTTAGCTTGAGTGGGAGCTATGGCAGATGAAGGAAGATCTAGGGTTGATAAATTCAACGGGTAGAATTTCAATCTTTGGAAGATGCAGATGGAAGATTACCTTTATCAAAAGGATCTTTATACTCCGCTATCTGAGAAGGTGAACAAACCCTTGAGTATGACAGATGTGGAATGGGATTTGCTGGATAGGAAGGCACTTGGGACAATCCGGCTGTGTCTTGCATCTTCGGTATTATTTAATGTTTCAAAGGAAAAGACTACAAAAGATCTAATGGATGCATTAGGGAAGTTGTATGAAAAACCCTCTGCCTCTAACAAGATATTTTTAATGAAAAAGTTGTTTAATATGAAGATGTCTGAGAATAGTTCAGTAGCAGATCATTTAAATGATTTCAATACGGTTGTGAATATGCTAGCTTCAGTTACAATAGAATTTGATGAAGAAGTTAGGGCTTTATTAATTATGTGCTCTTTACCTGAGAGTTGGAATAGCCTGGTAATGGCGGTAAGTAACTCGGTTCTAGCTAACTCGAAGTTGAAGTTTGAGGATGTTGTAGGGGTGATTCTAAGTGAGGAAATGCAAAGAAAAGCTCGGGAATCTTCTACTTCAGGGAATGCTTTGACAGTGGAAACTAGAGGGAGACAAGAATAGAGGAAACCGTGGAAAAATCAAAATATTGGGCAACGTCAAAATCCAAGAACAAGATTGTATGCTGGAATTGTGGAAAGCCTGGGCATGCAAAGAAGGACTGTTGGGAGCTTCGGGATAAGAAGAAACAACAGGAAGAAAACAAGGAGGAAAATGTGGCATCGGGTAATGTATGTCAGGATGCTTTGATTCTTTCTTTGCATAATATTTCTCGAATCTTGGTTTTTACATTCGAGGCTTCTTTTCATGCTACTCCACATAGGAATTATTTTGTTGATTATGTTCAAGGGGATTTTGGGCATGTTTTTCTTGGTGATGATGAGCCTTGCAGTATAGTTGGAAAAGGTTATGTTCAGGTTAAGATGCAGAATGGGAATACATGGCTATTGAAGGATGTCAGACATGTGCCTACATTAAGGAGAAATTTGATATCGTCGGGCAATTGGGAAGTGATGGTTGTACTGTGATATTTACAGCTAACTCTTGGAAGGTTACTAAGGGTGCTCTTGTGGTGGCAAGAGGTAAGAAGGTTGGAACCTTGTATTTAACCACTGATAGTACTAATGATTGTAATCTTGTGGCTTCAGATGTAGATACAACATTATGGCACTATAGGCTCGGTCATATGAGCCATAAGGGCATGGACATCATAAAGAATAATTTGCCTAGATATACAGAAATAGGTTTGGAGTTCTATGAGGACTGCATATATGGGAAACAGAAGCGAGTAAGGTTTCTCAAGGTTGGACCTACAAAGAAAGAGAGTAAGTTAGAGCTGGTGCATTCTGATGTGTGGGGACCAGCTCAGGTATCATCTCTTGAGGGTTCAAGTTATTATGTTACTTTTATTGATGATGCAACAAGGAAAGTTTGGGTTTATTGTATTAGAAACAAATATGATGTATTTGACACTTTTGTTAAATGGAAAGCCTTGGTAGATAATGAAACAAGTTTTAATCTAAAATGTCTCAGGTCAGATAATGGAGGGGAGTATTGCAGCAATGAATTTAATGATTACTGTTCTAAGAATGGAATCCATGCGGGCAAAAAATAGTTCCAGGAACTCCGCATGACAAAATGGGGTATCGAAAGGATGAACGAGAACAATAATGGAACGTCTTAGGAGCATGAGATTACATGCGGGACTGCCTCTTTCTTTTTGGGGCGAAGCGGTAAGCACGGCGATGTACTTGATAAACAGAGGACCCTCAAGTGCCTTGGATGGAGGCATACCTGAGGAGGCTTGGTATGGTAAGAAAGTTGATTATTCATTTCTTAGAGTCTTTGGATGTGAGGTGTTTGTTCATATAGACAAGGATGATAGGACCAAGCTAGAGGCTAAATCAGAAAAATGTACTTTCATTGGTTATGGTGGTGATGACTTTGGATATAAATGTTGGAGTATTAAGGAAAAGAAAATCATTCGATCTAGGGATGTGGTCTTTAATGAGAAAGTCATGTATAAGTAGCAGTTGCAGGAAAATAGGGAAGAATCCAAGAAAGAATATGCAGCGGTAGAGGATCTTCCGGATGGGAAAGTGACACATGAATCAATTCAGGAACCCCCTCAATAGGAACCCCAAACTCCTATATTGAGGAGGTCTTCTAGGGTAAGAAGAGAACCTGAACGTTTTTCTCCTTCTCTTTATTATTTATTACTCACTAATAGTGGAGAGCCAGAGAGCTTTGATGAAGCAATGTAGGTAGATGCCAGGAAGAAGTGGGAGTAAGCCATGGATGAGGAGCATCAGGCTCTCATGGAGAACCAGACATGGGATTTGGTGAAGCTACCCGAAGGCAAAAGAGCATTACAAAATAAGTGGGTGTTCAGAGTCAAAGACAAAGAAGGAGGAAAGAAAAGATATAAGGCCCGGTTGGTGGTCAAGGGTTTGCACAGAAACAAGGTATAGATTTTGATGAGATTTTTTCTCTCCCGTAGTAAAAATGACTTTTATTAGAAGCTGTTCTAGGAATAGTTGCGGTAGAGAATACTTGCACTTAGAACACCTTAATGGAAAGACTGCATTTCTCCATGGTGATTTGGAGGAGGATCTATATATGCAAAGAACCCGAGAGGGCTATGAGGTCAAAGGTAAAGAGGATATGGTTTGCAAACTGAAGAAAAGCTTGTATGGCCTGAAATAAGCTCCACGTCAATGGTATAAGAAGTTTGATAGCTTCATGATGGAGCAAGGTTATATCAGATGCCATTATGACCATTGTGTGTATACAAAGAAATTTGAGGATGGAAGTTATATTATCTTGTGTTTGTATGTTGATGAAATGCTTGGTTGCATGAGAAATAAAAGTACTCAAGAAGCAGCTAAGTGAATCCTTTGCTATGAAGGATTTGGGTGCAGCCAAACAAATCCTTGGTATGAGGATATCTCGGGATAGGAAGGAACGGAAGCTGACTTTATCTCAGGAAGAGTACATTAAGAAGGTCTTGGAGAGGTTTAATATGCAGGATGCTAAACCGGTTGGGACTCCTTTGGCAGGCCACTTCAAGTTATCAAAGGAGCAGTGTCCCAAGACAGAGCAGGAAAGAAACTAGATGTCAAAGGTACCTTACTCATCAGCAGTTGGCAGTTTGATGTATGCTATGGTGTGCACTAGGCCTGATATTGCCCATGTAGTGGGAGTTGTGAGTAGATTTATGAGTGATCCAGGTAAAGAGCATTGGCAAGCAGTAAAGTGGATCCTTCGATATTTGAGAGGGACCATGGGGATAGTTTTGTGCTACAGTGGATCAGACACCACTTTACATGGTTATGTAGATTCAGACATGGCTGGAGATGTAGACAGCAGGAGGAGCACAACAGGTTATATTTACACTGTAGGTGGGACAGCTAGTGAGCTAGATTTCACGACTACAGAAGCTAGTGGCTTTGTCAACCACGGAGGCTGAGTATGTTGCTGCCATAGAGGCAAGCAAAGAGATGATTTGGCTACAACAATTGCTTGAGGAGTTGGGGCATAAGCAGGAGGAATGTAAGCTATATAGTGATAGTTAGAGTGCTATACACCTAGCTAAGAACTCTGCTTTCCACTCCAGGATGAAGCATATACAGTTGAGATATCACTTCATCATGACAACTTTGGAGGAAGATAAGTTGAAGTTGGAGAAGATTCATACCACGAGAATCCTGAGACATGATGACCAAGGTGGTCACAAGGAATAAACTAAAGCTATGTTCAGCTTTGGTTGGCCTTTGTAGATGACAGTGAAGGGTTGAGAAGCTTGCTCAGTGGAAATCAGTCTCCAAGTGGGAGATTGTTATGTTTGTGGAGCCTATTTGCATGTTAGAATGTGGTACACCTTCTATGTGTTACACTCGGGTATTTTTACGGTGGTCCCGCTCGCCGGTGAGCGGGTCGGGGGATTCAGGCGAAGCCCCCAAAGAAAATTTTCATGGGTGGTTTATTAACCCATGGGTAATGGGTAACCGTTATGGGCTGTTTTTGGGCCCATGGTTTTTTCGGTCTTTTGCCCATTGTTTTGATACCCATGGTTTTTTCCCTTGGTTTTGATACCCACGGTTTTGTATCAAACTGCTTAAGCAGTTGTCTATTTATATGGTCTTATGCATATGATAGATGTACAAGTAAATGTATTGCAGATGTGTTTTGAATTTGGGTGTGAATTCAGAGAGTTTGTTGAGCATAGCTCCAAACGGATCTGGGTATTGTATTGAAGAGTGGTGGCTTGTAATAAAATCTGAGCAAGTGATTCTTGGTAGCGTAGCCCAAATTGGGTGAACCACGTTAAATCTCATCTCTTTGTGTTGTGTTATTTTATTCTCTGCAATTTTATTTGAGATCTGTAATAATTTCTGCATATTAGTTTCTACTGTTGTGATTTTGTGAGGGATTATTCCGCATATTTTATCCCTTATTTCCTTACAGATGACCTCATGGGTAACGATTCTACCTATTATGCCTCAATGACTGGGTAACACACTACCCCATTGGAACCATCCTCACCCATTAGATCAATACCCTCATCGGATACTCTCACTAGCCATATGTATCCTATGAGACCTCTCCCCTACCTCTTGTCATTATGGCTCCTCTATCCTATATGAAGGAGTCTTATTGCACATGGCACGACGAGCTCTAGGGCATGAGTTTCTAATTGTAGATCCCATCGATGTCACATGCATAAGCTTAAATTTGAGGTCAAGCATGACCAAACCCTAAAGGCTACATAACCTTCCGCTTCAACTCTTTTCTTTTTCTCTCATCACGAGTATTGCACACACTCCTACATCGATTGTCAAGTTTTGCATGGCAAGCATCCCATTCCCAAAACTTCCTCTCGTAATTAGAAGTGTGGAATTAATTCCTCTCGAATCGGATACCTTCCCTTAACCAACTAGACCATAACCTAAATATATACCACCACCCTGCTCTGATCCTCGTCCCACTATGGATGTTGTTTGGCATGATATTATCACCCAGCTAGAGGATCAGATAGATGGATCCTTGTTTGCCATGAAGTCTAAAGTTCATTGGAAAGTCACTATTACAGAGCATGTCATTGAAGACCTCATGACTTGTGTTAGAATCCATATCTTGAATCAAGTTGAGGACATTATTACCGATACATTACGATCTTTCACCCTTTGTGGCTAGTTATCTATAGTGTAGTGATTACATATTATCTCCCTTCTTTCGCCTAATCTCTCACATCGCTTGGGCTCTCGGCCCTCGATTGGGTTTTACACATACCTTGTTACATACATCCTTGTTTGGGTTGTTCACTCCGCTTAGATTTATCACCTGTACGCCTTAGTTTCTCCTACCATTGGAGTACTTTGGTTCTGACTTCACCTATTTTGGCTCTAATGCACCCTAGTCTTTCCTATTGGATCATCATGGTATTTTGTGCATTCGTGTTTAGGCCTATGGCCTTGTTTATATTTATATACCCAATTGTGCCCTGACATCCTACCATTGGATGTCTTGGCCTTATTCGCCTCTTGGCTTCTTCACATCATGTGGGTTGGGTTAGCTTACCAATTCCACCTTTCACTAGATTTACCTATCTAACCACATTATCATTGTTCCTAAATATCATGGTATCATTACATACATACATGAAGAAAAAGGAAAATGATAAGTAAAACAAAATACATACAACAGAATCCAAATACCAAATACCATCAAAAATCATATATATCGAATCAAGCTTTATACATCGAAAAATTCATACAAAATGGCTCGGCCCATCTAAAATATGACTCAAAGCACCCTCACCCCCTATGGGGGCTCTCTAGATGCTTTGGGTCATTGGGGTCGTGTTGGCCGCTCTCACTGTGTGAGCTAGGGAGGTTGCCCTAGACCAAGCTCCAAAGGCCTCTCCATGTGCTCTCATCATCTTGGTCTCTAATGTCGTTATTTGTGTCGTAACTCTCTGGGCATCTCGCTGGTTGAGTTGCATGCTCATGAACCAGGGGATGTCTACGTGCAGTAATAGACTCTGCAACATCAAATCTATGTTGTCAGTATCCGTCAACGCCTGTGCATCCCGATATCTCCTCAATGTCACGGATGCCTAGTACTCATGCCATGATGTTGAAATACAACTCAAATATGAAATTCCAAAGCTTAGTTCTCTCAATTCCACTAATAGTAATAACCAAATCAAAATCAAAATCAAAATCACTATATAAATCTCAATTTTCTATTCAAATTCGGTCGTGGTCAACCTAAATCTTCAAATGATCGCCATTTTCACTCTCCAACTATGCAATACGTGTCGTTTGTTGTGTTATGATTGTAATCACATGTTGTTTATTTTGACCTTTTACACGACTACAATCTAGTGTTTTCTTTTAGTGTTGCTTCTCTAGGGTTCTTACAAAGCATGGATTGTGCCTATATGTGGTAGGACGAGTGACACTATCAGGTATGCATTGGTGGGTATATTTCATTTCAACTAGTCCTTTCAGCATTCCTTTATGTACTTACTTTCAATATCGGTGTTATGGACTGTCTTTTTCCGTTGACCACCCCATGTTTTGTTATTGTGACATGCGACCATCAATGGTTGGGGCACATGTATACACCTAATTTTTCACTTTTCATCTTTCATACCTATTTTAACAATTTATGTTGTTCATATCAAGGTCACTAATGCATCTATTTCTAGAGTGGGTGCCTTAAGGGACTTTCCGAGAATGGGGAATGGTTATTCACGTAACCATTATGGGTTAGAGACACTACACGGCAAGAGTTCCGTTATTTTGTCTTAGCCTTAGTTGTCCTTGCACTAGCTATCTTTGTCCTCATAGGTCTTATGCACATCACATTCACAACTTCTTGCTTGCATCTCACCACTTTGCACCTTTTTTATCCACATCCATTATCTACAACACGTTATTTTCACTTTTCACAACACATTACCTCTTTTCACTACCCTTGGTTGACGTCATTGCCCATGGGCGATGGTGTCGGTGATATATTTTCACATGGCCAACGCCATCACCTACAGGCGATGACATCCTATGTATACTCACCACTCATTTGACATTCATAAGGAAAGGAGCCAAGATCATTCCATTTTCTCTACTCTTTTGTGTCATCTTTGCATTTTCTCACCTAGCTCTTGGTTCATCTTGCATCTTTCTTGGATTGGATTGGATACTCTTCTTCTTGGATGGTTTCTTGCACTATTAGGTCACCTATAGTGAGTCTAGGATAAGAACGGTGTTCCCCTTCTCCACCTAATAGCGATTCTCTCTCGGTGTGTTGCTTCTCTAGAGATAGATGCATTAGTGACCACCCTACAGGTACAGGTGAGTGTTCTAACCATCTCTTTTCATTTTACATAGATAAGTTCATTTCCTTTCCTCATTGTGCTATGTTAGCTTAGTATTACACATGTTTGGATGTTAGTTAGCATAGTACTCTTATCCATTATCAGCTCCTTAGTTATCACCACTTTCATTTCAGTTATATCATGCATGCTTATTGTTGATCTATACCTCTCCACACCCAACTACCGATATCTCATTAGGGTTCCTTCTTCTATCTTGACCGCGGGCCTTGAAAACCATAGTATGACCTAGTGTAAGGATTACTACCATCTAGATATGTTACCCTAGCGATTATTGTAGCTCATTTAAGTATACCCCCTTGTATGTCATTGAATGTGTGTTTCACACTCGTTGCCTTGATACCCTTGTAGAACGAGTGATTTAGGAGTGCAAGACATTGAGACACATATGTGGCCCGCATAAATATTTGATCCGTAAACTTCTACTTTGGAACTCTACGAATCACACAACTATGTTGTTCTACTTTCAAATCTGAAAACCAGATATTTGCTTAAATATTAGAGCTTTGTGACTGATTATCTAGTGCTATAGAAAGGAAATTGCAGAGAAGGAAAATAATTCAAACTTCAACACCAACAATTTTTATCCTGGAAACCTCCAAGGAGGAAAACTAGTCGGGAAGGGAAACTGCTCTTTCTTCCCACTTTTATTGGTCTAACATAGACAATTACATATTACAATAAGTATGAAAAGAAGCAACAGTGTAAACCTTCTCTCCAATTACTTGCTTGCTCTGTTTCTACACCTTGCTCCTACAATTCCATTCCAACACTGAAGATCTTGCTCACTGCTCTCATTAAATTTTGATTCGCCTTCGAATGTCTATTCTCTTGCTCCTTCCATGTATTTATAGGCCTTCACATGTCCTCCCATGCACTGGAGAATGTGAAAGGGCATGGAAGGGAAGAGACACGGTTGGGCGCTTCAAATTTACGTCCATTCGTGTTCCATTCTTATTTTCTGTTTGAAAGTTTTAGGACCGCTGCCCTAGTTGGGCGGCAGTTTCAAGACCGCCGCCTTGCAGGGAGGCGGTTCTAAAACTGCCACTGCACTGCATTGGTGGTTCCTTCCAAAACCTCTGTATTCCTCAATTTATTTATTTTTTCCTTCTTCTTCTTGGTGTTGATGAAACTGATGAAGTGGTGTGTTTTTCTGGATCCCTATGGATCATACCTCCCCTACTTAGGAGGATTTTGGTCCCATAAAAGCTTAGTGGGGGAGTGGTAGAGGAATCAATTCCCTCTCGTGCTCATTTGAGTACCGTTGGGTCTGCCTTGGTGTCTTCTCTTGTCCAACCTATCAAGACTCCTGTGGATCTCTGGTTTGTTGTTCCAGTGTTGCATCCTCCTCCGAGATGCCTTGAGTACAATCCTCTTTGGAAGGTAACTTCTATATCTTTCCTTCTTTGTCATGCATAGATGGTGTTAGTGGATGCAAGCTCTTGCAACTTACTATCGCGTGCATCTACATGAAGTATGGCCTAAAGGTTTCTTCTCCAACCTACTCAAGTATGGCAAAGGTCCCATATTGTAGTGGTTTAGTCCTTTCTTGTCTTTGTCCCTTGAGATGGATTGGTGAATCCTCTCCAAGTACGTTGTTGTTATAGTCACCATCGTTTCTTGTATCTCCTCTTCTTCTTGCTGCCCCACGGTCAGGTCCAGTGAATCTGTAGGTAGATATGGTGACTGCATAGCGGAAGTTTGTTTTGCTCCTTGAATGAGCGGTTCCTGTGGTGGCTTATTCTGCAAAAAATGACAAGTGCTATCCAAATTCTCCATCCTTTGGTCAAAAATATCCATGCTCTCACGTCCATTTTTCTTTTCTTCCAATGAAAGCAAACAAAATTGATGATTTTCCTGAATAAGTCTTGGTGCTTGGTTGGCACTTACCATAGCCTTCTTTGATTTGCTCTCTAGTGTGCCCGAATGTTAAAACTGACTCCATCCTTGATCCATCTGTACTGGTTCTCCCTCCTTGTGAACATAGCATCCCTGGTATACAAGTAAGGACTTCCGAAGACAACGTCAAATGCATCAAGTGGAATAATATCAACCTCTAATACATCTATGTATTGGGTATTTATCCCAAACTGAAACTTACACTTCCTTGTAACTTGTATTTCTACACCCTTCTTCACCCATCCCAGTGGGTATGGATGTGGATGCACATAAGTCTCTAGACCAAGTCTGTTCTACAACCACATCAGAAATCAAATTTGACTGAGAACCAGAATCTACTAAAGCGTTTACCTTAGTCTTCTTGATTTGGATTCTGATTTGAAATAGCTTACTCATCTCTTCTTCTTCTACTGCCTCGTACATGTTAGTGGCCATGCATCCTAGCCTCTCGTCTACATCCAAATCATCCTCAATCTCCACCTCTCTTTCTATCTTCACAGTGGCCATGGATTTCTTGGAATCCTTGGTTTAGTGCTTTGGGTGCAATTCCGGATGCAACTTCCAACATGTGGCATCAGTATGTCCATTTACATCACAATTTTTACATAAATTCTTAGGATATTTACAAGTATGCAAAGCAATAGCAGCATGTTTACCTTTCCATTTACCTTTGCTACTTGTCTTCCCATGTTCTTTTTCCTGTTGTTTTGTTGACTTTGGTCTCCCTTTGGCTCTATTTCTCCTTGCTTCTTCTCGTCATCAATGTAGTATGCTTGTACACAAGCTTCATTGAGATCCTTGGGCTTCGTGGAGATTACCTTCCTCTGAAGGTGAGTGTGAAGTCCTCCCAAATATTTGGTCAGAATGTCCTCATCCTCCAAGTCCATATTAAGCAACATGGCTTGTCTCCAAAATTCCGTAGTGTAGTCTTGCACACTTTGACCGCTACTACTGTCTAAAGTACTACCACTTAATCATCATGTCATTCTTATGGCCAATAGGATAGAAGTTAGCTCTAATCAATTCTTTAAAACCTTTCCAAGTACTAACAATAGGACGTTTCTTCTTCTCACAAGTGGCTAGATGGGTTTCCCACCAAACCAGAGCATGACCTTCCATTTTGAGACATGCAAAGGTAACCCTTTATGCCTCAGTGACATTATGCACACTAAAATAGACTTCCAACTGTTTTAGCCATTTATCCAATAATTTTGCATCTACTTGTCCTTCAAAATTCTTTATTTCCACTTTTGTTTCAACTTTAAAAGGTGTATATGCATATTTTACCTTCTCGCTTACAATTGGCGTCTCTTCATGCTCTTCCCATTCTTCCTCTTCGTGGCTCTTTCCGATACCGAATTTTTCAGCTAGTGCTCAAACCACTGAGTCCATGGAATCTTGCTTAATTGAAGTCATCTTTTACAGATCTAAAAGCTCTTCTTGTTTTCTATGCAATCTATCCATCATGGTCTCTAGCATCTTGACTCTACGGACCAAGTTCTCTTCCTCCATTTGAGCTTGAATTCTCTGTTTCCACTTCTTCGTAGAAATATCTGGCTCACAAGGTAAAACTTCTTCACCTTTGGACCTTGTCACTGTCATACAAAATCACAAGAAAGATTTAAATACCACACCTTGGATATATAATCAGCTCTGATACCAAAATGATCTGTAAACTTCTACTTTGGAACTCTACGAATCACACAACTATGTTGTTCTACTTTCAACTCGGAAAATGATAGATTTGCTTAAATATTAGAGCTTTGTGACTGATTATCTAGTGCTATAGAAAGGAAATTGCAGAGAAGGAAAATAATTCAAACTTTAACACCAACAATTTTTATCCTGAAACCTCTTGGGAGGAAAACTAGTCGGGAAGGGCAATTTCTCTTTCTTCCCACTTTTATTGGTCTAAAATAGAAAATTACAGATTACAATAAGTATGAAAAGAAGCAACAGTGTAAATATTCTCTCTAATTACTTGCTTGCTCTATTTCTACACCTTGCTCCTACAATTCCATTCCAGCACTGAAGATCTTGCTCACTACTCTCATTAAATTTTGATTCGCCTTCGAATGTCTATTCTCTTGCTCCTTCCATGTATTTATAGGCCTTCACATGTCCTCTCATGCACTGGAGAATGTGAAAGGGCATGGAAGGGAAGAGACACGGCTGGGCGCTTCAAATTTGAGTCCATTCATGTTCCATTCTTCTTTTACTTGAAAGTTTTAGGACCATCGCCTGCGTGAGACCGGTGGTCACGGGACCATCACCCTGGTTGGGCAGCGGTTTCAAGACTGCCGCCCTATAGGGCGGCGGTTACAAACTGCCGCTCTGCAGATCGGAGGTTCCTTCCATAACCTCAGTATTCCTCAGTTTATTTATTTTTCCTTCTTCTTCTTCTTGGTGCCGATGAAACCGTGAAGTGGTGTGTTTTTCCGGATCCCTATGGATCAATCTTGCTCTCTTATTTGCATATCTTGGTTTTGCAGCTCTTGAAGAAGGAAACATGAAGTACAAAGGATAGATCTAAGTTTTGCAGCACTATTCTAGTGAAATCTCAACACGGGAAGGAAACGTAATCGCTGCGATTAGCTTGCGATCTCCATGGGATTCTCGGTGAACCACTATTGCGATTGTCTTGTGATTTAAGTCGGGTATACTTGTCATTTCATTTGCCATTTCTCCTTTTTCAATAAATTGTATTTTGTCTCCTTAAAAGGATTAGGTATTTGGTTGAGGAAGGTCCCCTAACCACCAAAAATAACTAACATTTTCAAGTATGTTTGTTTGCAAGTTTAGATTTAGATCTGGAAGAGTTTTACCCACTTTATTCAATGAAAGAAACTAAAATTGTCCCTCTCTTATCAATGGCAACATAAGCCCATTCTATTTTAGTAGCATTGATTTGGTTGTTATTATTTGACTAATCCATCTTGCAGGTGATCCAAATCGAGCATACAAAAAGTAATAAAAAATCTACAACTATTTCCGCTAGACCAAATCAAATTGTCCCTAGTATTCCATGTGCTTCGAGAGCTCTTCCTCTAGCTTTGATATTATTGACCATGTGAAAAATTCCAAAGTTCATATCTCTGAATTGGAATACTTGCAAACTCACCCTGAACAGTTTGATAAGCTAGTCAAATTTATCAAAGTGAAAGTTCCAAATGCTTACCGATCCAAGTCAAAACCAAAATCTTCTAGTTTTTACCTCGTCATCTACCAAAAATTAAACCTTTCTATGTTTCCTTTTTGATCAATGGGTACCGACTTAACAATTGCATTATTGATTTTGGTGCATCTGAAAATGTCATGCCCACTAAGGTTGCTCAAGCTCTTGGTTTGAGTCTCTCTTGGGAATTTGGTCATTATTACTCAATGGAGACAAAGAAGTTCCACTTGTCGAAAGAATCAAAGATGCACAACTTTCTTTTGTGGCATATCCAAAAAAGTGAGTAAAAGCAACAATTCTAGTGGTGGATATGCCCGCTACCTACAAGATGCTCCTCAATAAAACCTTTTGCCAAGAGATGGAAGGTGAAATACGAGATGGACTAGTCTTTGGCCTTGATACTAGTCAAGAATGAAATTAAGAAGCTCCTCCCTGAATCTAAGATGAAATACACGGTTCGAAGTCGGATGATCCTAAAGCACGCGTTCTCTTCTAAAGTAGGGAATTTGGGAAATTTCCATTCAAGGAAATAGGTAATGGAAACTACTTCATGAGTTCTAAATGAGATGAAGAGTTTCCCATTCTTGAAAGAAATGCCAATGAGATATTGCCGATGAGATTCGGAGCATGAATTTCGATGGAAGTTGTTCAACAACTGGATCGGATGCACGGGTATTGTCTTGTCTTCTCCATAAGGAGATTTGTTCCCTTTAACTTACAAGTTACAGTTCTCCAACACCAACAATACTACTAAGGATGAAGCCTTATTTATTGGGTTGCGAGCTGTTGAAGAAATGGGGATCAAAAAGCTCATAGTGTAAGGATATGTTGAGTTGATTGTGAAACAGGTAAGGGATATATTCCAAGTGAAGAACTCTTGTCTCTGTCACTATAGGAATAGAGTTTGGTATTTCCTAGAAGCTTTTGATGCATTTCATATCAAGGCAGTTCCTCGATATCAAAACACAAGGGCTAACTCATTGGCGGTGTTCGCCTCTTTGATGATTTCACACACCGATTTCGATGGAGATGATTTTCCACCCAAGTGTGTTAGACAACTCAGAGAGTTGGCAAGTGTTTAATGATGATAACCACATTATGTCCTTCTTGCAGCAGAACCGGATATTTCAGGTCTATGTACTTTGAAGGAAGTGACTCACTCCCACGAGAGATTACCACAAATGATAGTGACAATAATACAATTGATCAAGTAGATGAAGATGGAGTAATCCAATTGAAAGGAAACAAAATTCCAAAGGGGCTAGTGTCACTTTGGAGGAATTGTTTGACAAGCATGACATGTTTATCCACGGTAAAGCCAAGGATCAACCTAGATCTTCATCTGAATATGAGAAAATAAACATTGGTATAAGTGAATAGCCAAGGATGGTGAACATAGGCAAATGTTGTTCACCTGAGGAATGAAGAAACTTCTCAACCTTGTTGAATAAGTATTCGGATGTACTTGCATATTTGTATGATGATCTCAAATCCTTTCAACCGCAATCAATGCAACACTCCATCCCTCTAAAACCAGATGTGAAGACCTAGCAAAAGCAAAGACAGTATAATCCAAAGATTGTCGAAACCATCAAAGAAGAAGTCGAGAAACTACTCAATGCCCATATCATTTTCATATCCATCACTCAACATGGATAGCACATATTATCAGACTGTTCGGAAGAAGAATGGGAAATTTGTATCTATGTAGATTTCAAAATCTAAATCATAACTCTCTAAAGGACAACTACCGCATGTTTGTCATGGATCATATCCTACAAAATCGAATGGTTCTAAAATGATGTATATGCTTGATGATTCTCTGGATACAACCAAATTGAGGTAGCCAAGGAGGATTAGTTTAAGACTTGTTTCACCACTCCTTGGGACACATTTGTATATCATCGCATCTCCTTCGGGCTAATCAACGCATGTGCCACCTTTTATAGGGCTATAGACTTAGCTTTCAAGGATTTGAGAGGGAAATGCATAGTGGTGTATTTGGATGATCTCACCGTGTACTTGAAAAAGAGAGGAGAACACTTGCAATAACTAGAGCAGGTTTTGATCCATTGCAAGAGGTATCACATCTCTCTCAATCCAAACAATTCAATCTTTGGAGTTACTGAAGGGAAGCTCCTTGGTCACATTATGAGCAAGGCTGGTACAAATTTGACCCAGAGAGAGTAGATGCCATTCAAAGATTATCTTTGCCCACATATAAGCCAAGTGTACACTCCTTTGGCAAGGCAAACTTCTCAAGAAGATTTGTTCCCGACTTTGTCAAGCTTAAAAAAGAAATGATCCATAAGATGAAACCCAGGAATCTTTCAAGTGGAGTAGAGAAGGGAAGAAGGTTTTCAAGTCAATCAAAGGTTTCGTTGCAAAATCACCCACTTTGGTGCACCCACATTTCAATAAAGAGTGCTTGAGACCATACCATTTCATTGTACTCATTCAAGAAAATGGTGATAAAGTTCAGATCACCCATTTCATTCATGAGTGCTCCTTTGAAGGATTATGAGCTTAATTCTTCACAACATGAGAAGCATGCATATGTGGTGGTCGAGCTTTGAAGAACTTCGAGGGTTTACCTCTTGAATTCACATACTACATCACGGTTCCTAGCCTGGCGATTAAATCCATTCTAATATAGCAAGATCCTAGTGTAAAGAGTGGAAATTGTGTGTCAAAAGTGCAAGAGTATGACATCGATATCAAACCCTCCAAATTGGTACGAGGCAATGGATTATGTGAACTCTTTGCTCGAGAAGAATGGGAAGATTGTTCCAACTATTACGAGTGCTTGATCAAGGATCTTCCTCTCATGCTCTTTGTAAGCACCACCAATCCTTGGTACTTTGACATAGCGTATTTTCTTACCTATGGTGATTGCCCCCCAAGATTGGATTACAAGCAAGGCGTACTCTCCGTCTCAAATAAGAAAAATATGTTATTTGGGAGAACATACTATATAATAAAGGATTGGATGGCACTTTCCTAAGGTGCATTGAGGAAGAACAACAAAAGAAAATTTCAAGGCATATCATGATCAAGCATGCGGAGGTCATTTCTCAACAATGGTAACAACCCACAAAATTTTGAGAGGTGGCTATTATTGGCCTACCCTCTTCTGAGATGCATACAAATGGGTGGGGAAATGTGATTTGTGCCAAGCAGTTTGTAGGGAAACCAAGGCTTGATGTTTTGCCTCTAAGGCCCGTGATCTTTGAGGAACCCTTCCAATAATGGGGTTTGGATATCGTTCATGTATTGAACCCGCACTTGGCGCAAGTCATATATATGTCCTCACATTTATTCTTGATTACTTCATAAAGTGGGTGGAAGTTATTCTAACCAAGCATGCCAACTCTGAAACGGTATGCAATTTCTTGAAGGAGAATATCATTGTCAAATTCGAGGTACCAAACAAGATAGTAGCCAACAATGTTACTTCTCTTCTAGTGAATTGATGGATTTTGCTATAACCATGGTATCTCACTAGCTCATTCTCGATGATTACTATCCACAAGGAAATGGCCAAGCGGAGTCTAGTAATAAAAATATTGTTACTATTGTTTGAAAATTGGTGGATGTTAATCAAAGGGATTGGCATAAGAAACTATATAATGCATTGTGGGTTGATTGGATCACGCCCAAGAATGTCATCGGCACTTCTCCTTTCAAACTATTATATGGACTCGACGCTCAAATCCCAATCTCTCTAGAGCTGTCTACCTTGCAAATGGTAAAAACAATAGAAAATGGAGAATACTCAGATGCTCTTGATAAGATAATTTGTTACTTGGAGAAATTGAATGAAGACGGGCAAGTAGTAGTTGACTTGCTAAGAAGACACTAATCGAAAGTGAAGAGGCTTTTTGATCAAAAGACACAAGATATAAGCTTTTGGATTAGAGACATTATCCTACTCTAGGATAAGGAAGCCATGGAAATTTTAACTCTTTTTGGCTTGGCCCCTTCAAGATCAGGCATTTCTGCGGAGAGAATACATACTATCTTGCTTTCCTTGATGGGACCCCATTGGAGTTGCCTCGCAGCAAACAACATCTAAAGTTCTACAAATAGTGAAGTTGGTTGTCCCCAACCATGTACCATAGTTTCCCTTCCAGTTGTGTGTGTTTCCCTTTCATTTTTTGTGTTTCCCTTTCTTGTCGTGTGTTTGTGTATATTTCCCTTGTGTGTGTTCGTTTCTTGTATTAGTCGGTAAATAAATGACTTTATTGCCCAATTGTCAAAGCACTAATTTTCTTACCAAGAGAGTTATGAGGTCCTCCATTGCTCCTTACAATTCAATGTCCCCAAGTTAGAGCCAGTTGTTGTCATGTTAAATGTCTAGCATGCAAAATTGAAAATTTTGGACCTAATAAGCCTACACTTGAAAATTTATTCTCTCGATCACTTGTGAATCATTCCTCTAGCTAGCATGTCCTTAGTTTCACCCTCATTTTGGCTCAGACGAACTTTTTAACAAGATTTTCAAGTGTGTTTAAATGTGCAAGGATATATGCCCAAGATGATTGATGAAGTCATTGAGATTCAAGGAAAACAGCTGCTCCCAGAAGCTTAGAAAGGGCCATTTTTTATCCTTTCACAACTAATAAACACCCTCTAGAAGCTTACATAGAAATTTAGGAAAAATTAGTGGAATAAATCGAATTCAGGAACAACTTGAGCAAGATTGTGTGATTTTAGGCATAGGGAATGAAGGCTCCAATGGTGAAAGCCAACTTGTCCAGATGATTCTGGGAGTTCTAGAAGGAGTTGGGAGGAAAACAAATAATTAACAGAAAAGCTCTTGAACCCTCTACATGATGGATACATCACCTTTGCTCCAAGATCTAAAATTCTTACATTACAATCGAGAACACCGTAGTTGACCCATCGAGTCAAGAATGGAATAAGCCCTAAAAATAAAATTATAGGCCGAATTGACTCTTAATAATGGCTTGAATGATCTCAACATGTGTTTTGGATTCAAAATCATATTATTTGACCCCAAAACACCCTTACATGCTCTGTGGCGAGAAAAAAGCACTCTCGGTGTCCCAATTTGTACTTGGAGTGACATCAACATCCTAAAATGGCATGAGTGGGGTTTTGAGCATGCTTTGTCCCCTTGGCTTGTCCCCAAGGTGCAAGGGGACAAAGGGGACACCAAAGTGTGTTCCCCCATTGATTTTGGAGTTGCGTCACTTAAGAACTTGACTTGACATGTTAAGGAGAGAAAATGAGAGAGTTGAAGTGCCAACACCACTTTTCATGTTAACCTAACCCCTTGGCGCACTTTTGAGCATGTTTTGTCCTCTTGTCTTGTGCACGAGGTGCAAAGGGGAGAAGGGGGACACAAAGTGTGCTCCCCATCCTTGTCAACTTCTCGCAAACTTAAGCTCACCACTTCTGCGCCTAGGCACTCAAAAAACTTACATTTTAAGTAACACCCTCTCATGTACCTAGGCCCATTGCACACTTTCAAGCCCTTGTTATCCCCTTAGATTGCACCACGACAGAACAAAGGAGTAATTCCTATTTGCACACAACCGATATGAGCAAACGTAAAAGTACTTTGTTTTTGGAGATCTTTTATATCAACAGTTCTATCAATGACATACCATACTCGTGGTTTCTAAGTTGTGAGACTTGGATTACTGATTCACGGGTTTTTAGTGTAGTAGACTTTGTTGAATGAAAAACATACAACTTATCATAGACTTCATTGTATGGGATCTTAGGTAACTTCCATGCTAGAAGCGCGATCGATTCTTCTTGCACATCTACTTGCATAATTAATCGGAAAAACATCATATAGACTTACGAGATCTTGTTCAACTTCCTCGCCTTGCATATGAGTGCGATCTTCAAATTCCATTACTAGTATTGTATGGAAATGTTCAACGAAACTTGCGGTATTGGCCTCAACAAAATTTATCTCACCACAGTGACTTACATAGGAGGTTCGCGTCTTGCACTAACTTACGATGTATAAACCCAGATTCACAAAATGAAACTTAATTATGCGGAGACATACACAGAGGAAAAGAAAACTAGAACAAAATTGTAATTGTATTACACGTAGATGTATTACAAGAACATTGCTCGATACCAAGTAAAGGTACACAAAGTGGACTCATAGCAAAATATGCTTTCAAACAGAGACATATATGATTTATATCATATCCAACAAATCGATAACCAAGAAGGCTAGCTCGATATCAAAACCATAGTGCCCTTTATTGATAGATTTCTTACAAATATACTTTTTGATTCTAGACTCTACCCTTTAGACTTCTAATGCTTTCTAAATATTCAATGTAGTGAATGAAACTCAAACTCTCTTTTATAGGAGAAGGATGAGATGGCTTACACCCAAATGGATCATTATCCATTAATTGACATAACTTGGCTCCTAAAGACTTCTAAGCCTTTATGGCTTCTTTTATATCTTATTTTTCTGGCGAGAGATGGACATTTGTCTCATCTATAATTTGATTAATAGCTCCAAAGCTTAGTTGTTATGGAGGTTTTCCATGCATAACTTTCTTGTATTCAGTAGCAAAATATGCAAGAAAAGATTCAATGTATCTAAGCTTCATAGTAGGATCATTTATAATGCCTGAATTATAATATAATCTCTCGCATATAGCATTGGTATTCCTTGATCCTACTCATATCCACATATTCTTGCTTTGAGAAATATAGTAGTATTTTTATTTTGTCGTTATCATCCGTGCATAAAAATTTGGCAATAAGAGCAGATGTCATAAAAGTAGTACATCCTAAGTATTGCTTTCCGATGTGGGTTGGAATCCCACCATTCTCTTACAATGCCAACAAAACCATTGGCTACTATTGTTTCTACAATGGTTCTAAGATCCTTATTATACAAAAGCAATTGTGTATTAGACCATCCTAACATTCCATGGATCATATCTTTCACTTGTGCTAGAGTAAAGCAATCCAACTTGTACCAATTTGGATGTTGAGATTAAGTCCTTGTTGTATGTAGTGGTTCATTGGATGAGGCTCCAGTTGTCTCATCTACTAGGACCATAACTTTTGACTCTTCAAAAGTGATAGTGACCATTCAATGGTATTGTTTCCTAGTAAAGCAACATTCATCTTGTTTTGCGAATCAACTAACTTAACATCTTTTGACCAACCTTCTTTGACCAATATGGGATAATTTCTTCACGCGTCTTAGTATTTTCTACTATTTGTTCTACCTAAGGAACAATATCTAGGACCCACTCGACCAATTTTTGGACTTAATCTATTTTTGACTAATTTCAACATAAGATTCTTTTAGTTGATGTAAGTTAGACGAAGAAGCTTATAGCTAATTTCAATCTTGGAAGATATTTCTTTTCTTGTATCATCAAATTGGTTAGCAAGAGGTTGGGCAATATTCACAACTTCATTTGACACGACTTGGGGATTTCAGGACATATAGACACATACGTCGAACCAAACTCTAGATCTTGATCAATCTTTTGTATAAAGAAATATAAAGATTCTAGTTTACTATTTAACATATGAATAGCATATTGCAACTCACTTTTTGGTGCATTTCTATGACTTTAAAAAATTCTCCATTACAACAAGTAAAACTTCTAGTTCTTAAGTCGGTCATGGATGTTTTTTAACAACTTTGTTGGTGTCCAACATCTTAGAAGATTTTGAAGGATCAACATGTTTGTCAATAGTTCTTTGATACCAAAAATGATTTTTACTTTGCAGAGGAAAGGATTTGACTACTATCTAAAGGATGTAGACTAGGAGGATTTTGTACATGAATTTGTTTGTTTAGAGGTCGTGTTGATTGTGGGTCCACTAGAAGAAACACATTTTTGTTTAATAATTTGTTCACAATCCTTACACCAAAGATAATAGGTATTTGGATCATGGATCAAATTATTATGGTTAGAGACATAGATTTGTTTTTGCCTTTAGTATAAAAGAACTCAAATTTGCAAAACAAACATGAGGTATCTAATTTAAAAAAAGCTAGATTTGGATAAAACAAGGAGAGACTTTTTAGATCGAAAGACAAGAATATTTGACTTAGCTTCATGAGCAATTGTAGCATTTTCAAGCTTGGATTGATCTTTGTCAATCATTTTCTTAAACGAGTTCGTTCCTTAGGAACTTTTATTTGAGGCCAAGGTATCAATTCTAGTTCTATTTTGTGGCTTTCTAGACTAGCATGACTCACCACGCTACTTTGCCCTTGGTTAAGCCATGTTTTATCACAAGGTACATGGTATTGACCAAGCAATGAATGACCTTATAATGGAAGGCTAAAGGATAGGATTTGTGCTTCATGTGCAAACAAAAAGTAGCAAGATGCAAACGGATAATTTGCTTAAGTAAATCACTTTTATGTAAACTAAAAGGATAATTTGGGAAAACTTCAAAAGAAATAGGGTTGTTATGCAAACCAATTTGTATAGCAACTAATAAAGAATCTTTAAAACTATCAAATCATAAATCCATAAGACAACATAAAACAAAGGCAAACTTATGAGCAAAGTGAACAAAAAGAGTAATTTTTGTTTGCACACAACCCATATGAGCAAACTTAAAAGTACCTTGTTTTTTTATAGATCTTATATCAGCAAAATCTATTAATGGGATATCATATTCAAGATTTCTAGACTTTGAGACTTGGAATAGATTCACAAGTTTAAAGTGTAGTAGCAACTATTAAATGAAGAGTAAACAACTTATCATAAGACTTTATTGTATGGGATCTTAGGTAGCTTCCATGTTGGAAGGGGATCATATTCTTCTTACACATCCATTGCAAATTAAAAAAACAACAGATAGACAATAGACTTACAAGAACTTGTTCAACTTCCTCGCCTTGCCTCACGAATGTGATCTTCAAATTCTATTATTGGTACTCTCGACAACAATTCAACAAGACTTATGGTATTGACCTCAACAAAACTACACTCATCCTAGCAACTTACAAAGGAGGCTCTCGCCTCTTCGCTTGACCTGGGAGTATATGAAACTTAATTATGTAGACATATACAAAAGAAAAGAAAACTACTTACAGCATGTTGCAAGAAAATAAAAATTTCAAAGCCGCAAAATGCAATTTAAACTCTTCTTAATAAAAACACGCTTTCATTGAAGAAAAATCCCCGAGACTGTCTTTTTGCATAAAAATATTTTCTAATTTTTTTAAGAAGATTAACCTTAAATCTGATAATCGCTTCCTTTGAATCCATGTCAATTATAAAGTCTTGATTGCGAATGATTTCCCCGAATGTGATTTCATGTTGTGTGAAGAATTTCTGGACAACCGTAGAAATCTGAGATAAAATCAGTCACAAGTCTTTAATAAATTAATTGTCATAAAAACTTAGTTATGCAACATTGAGGTGATTTTTGTTGAAATGCAGAAACCCTTAATTTTACGGTGCAATAAGAATTGTTTTGAATGTGTTTCGCTCATCAATGTATAAAAGATTCATCCATGACATTAAGATTATTATTTTAAATGACGATGAAGAATTTTGTTTTAGTGGATTTGATCACAAATTATCAAATAATTGTTTAATTCTTTTATAAAAAAATTGTTATGATAAGCAAATACTTTTATGAATTAATTTGAGTTGTAGAGAAATTGTTTATATCTCAAATCATTTTTGGTTTTCCTTTATATATATATATATATATATATATATATATATATATATTCCAGGTAGAAAAGAGAGAAAACTACTAATGGTGCACGTTGTCTTTCTTCACTTGTTTATATCAATTTTGATAATTATCTAGTGAATAAGGATTCTAGTTATTACTGACAATTAATAAAGCAACTAACGCTTTGTGGGATTTGTTTGTTGATGTTGATCTTCTTTGGACTTGTAAGTCTGCCTTGGTCATGAAGAGCTAAGGTGAGGAGAGTAACCCCCTTTCAAGCAATTATCTACTCGTACTGAACCCTGTTCAGAATAGAACCTGCAGATACAAGCTGAATATATTCAGAATGTGATTTAAACACCTCTTCCACGGTGGGGATCTTTAGATGATGAGCACATTCACACTACTTTTAATGGATTAAAAACAGAATAGTTTTCAGAGATCAAGGATGGGGAAAGAAGGCAGTGTCTTGGATATTGCTCCCAATATTGTTTTCAGAGATCAATGATGGAGAAAGAAGGCAGTGTTTCGGATATTGCTCCCAATATCATGTCCCACAGTATGCCATGGGCACTATAACTTTTCTAGTAAACAATAATGATAAAACATATAACAGTTATTCGATAATTTGAAGAGATGATACCATTAATAAGAAAATGACCAATGAGAGAATACAATATAAAATAGAAAACCCATTGATTATTCAATACTATTGAAAAAATAAACCATGTAAATACGTTTACCTTTCTTATTAACCAGCCTTCAGGAAAACCTATTGATTAAAATTGACAATACTTATCAATTAAGTTTAGCTCAACATTTTTTTAACGTGCACAAAATAATAATTTCAATCCCCCGTTGAACCATTCAAGTGACACTAGACCTCTGATGGGATGTCTAATAGTTGAGGATTGTTATATTACACTCTGACAATTGACACATGATTTCTATACTTTAGTCTAAAATCCTCATAGACAGCCTACCACTAATTAATTATTAAAAATACAAATATCTAAATATGCTGGGATATCAATCTAAAGGTTTTCTTATCTTGAATTTTTCACATACCGCAAGGATCAGTAATTCTTCAACCTTCCCCATAGACTTCCCACCTAAAACTTGTGGCACATGGTATCCAACATAGCCATACCACTATGATCGAGATACTACGATTTTTTGATTGACCTCTTCAAATAAAAAGAAAAAACTTGTAGGTGATAGTCAAATGGATGTCAACTTTGAAGTGGCATTGCCTTGTAAAATGAATGTCAAATTTAAGATGAAACAAAAGTGTGAACAACTCACTACATTAGATTTCCCCCGCTGCAACCATCATAAAACACCTATCAGCATAACAAGAACTGAGTGGACAACAACCCCCACAGTTATCTACTTCCAAACTCTTATACTAGGGTCTTCATGCAAATGGGGCACCATACAGTGGAAGATAACAAGAAACATCCTGTTCTGTTGTGTGTGATGCAACTATCATAACAGCTTTCAATAAATTTATTATTTATCCAAACACCATTTTGCATTTGGTAGCTGACTGTTATAATTTACAATATCGTTCTTTGTCTACTTATTAAGATATGCTTCTGCAATGTCCCATTCAACTTTTCTCAGTTCAAGGATCGATGGTCTTCTGCAAGTTGTGCATAGTTTTTGTTTCTGGTAATTGTTGAATAGGAACTAACAAATCTTAATGTCAAATCTTCTCATAACAGACTGAATATTTCATCTATCTTTCATGCTTTAAAAATATTAAAAACATTCAACTGAGCCATTGTCGCAGTGTCCCTGCCAACCATATATTGATTTCTCTCTATATTTAATTCTCTCACAAAGTTCATATCTGTGTGTGTAAATGGTATAAACTGAACTTAACTTTGGCGGCAGTTCTAAACACAATCTGAAAGGCAAGACCAGGTTGTGTTATCAAAAGAAATCAAGGAAAAGTCAGTCTTGCTGAATCTAACATTGTCACTGATTTTATGAAAATCATACAGCAGATCCAGCTAGCAATTTATTCAAGGGTACAGCAAGTAATGATATGTAACTGTTTATGTCACTTCATAAATCCACTCATGTAAAATTGTAGCTTTCAATTTCCTTCACATTGCAAGCAGAAAACTTGAATGTTATTTATCAGCATCTTTTTGACATTTAGAGCTCAAGTTATCAGTGAGAAAGGCAATATGACATATAAGATTTGCCATCAATCCCAAAAGAGTAACAGTTAATCTTTGGTGATGTGATTATCTATTAAGATCATTTTGTTGCATTTACTTTCTTGTCAGGCTTTCAGTATCCACATACCTTCTATGATTTATAAATAAACTTACAGATCAAGGAAAACAATATAATCATATGCTTGTTCCACTGATAGACCGTAAAATATTAGTTGACACATGGAAAACATTAAGGAATAGAAACTATTATCAAGGATGGATTAGTTAGCTATTCCTTTAAGCTTTGAAAACTTGAAATAAATGTATCTAGACTAATTCTGAGTAAAAAGCATTCCATTCTTATATATCAGTGAATTCAATAACTTTATGTGTACATTTTATACGAAAACATGTCAATGTTTTTATTTTTTATTAATTTCTAATTTGCAAACCAAAATTTTGTAAATTTTTGTCAGCAATTAGCCCATAAAAGGCATCCTAACTAGCACATTCAAAGTCAACTGCCATGTTTTCAAAGCACTTGTGCCAGTCAAAACTGAAATTGCTTAAATGTCAATAGACTGTAAGAAATGGTGAATTAAAGGGTCGCCAATTTTGAATCCCTATAAAATCAAAAGCAGCAGTGACAACCGAAAGAACCCATTCAAAACAATTCCCAACCCAACCCAAATTTCCATTACCTTTCTGAGGGCACATAATAAAGACATGCAAGAACACTAGAGATACTCATCTCATTGAATAACACTAGTACATATATCTTAAACACATCTATCTGAAATACATCGAGGTACATCGATTTCAAGTTTCTTATCTTACATTTTTCCTATATGTTACTAGTGCATTTTGAAATTGCTTCTACAACCCTAAAATCGTTCTGCCACATTGATTATTAACTCTATTACATTCTCTTCTATGATTCCACTGATTGATTGTTGACAAATGGCATCAATGTAGACACTATTTTATTGGTCCCAAAAATATTATCAAGAAAAAATGGCCCCCAAACTCTACCGTATATGGCCAAGATATTACTATTTTCCAATTGACTTCTCAAAGCTAAAAGAAAAAGCTTTCAAGTGAAAGCCAAATAAGCATCAAATACAAGGTTGAAATTGCCCTGTGACAGTCAAATGAACATCAAATTTAATCTCAAAAATAAATAAAAAGCATTGGCTCAACATCATATCCTGCCATTGTAGAATGCCTCTCGGCATAATAAAAATCAATTCAAAATTTTCCTAACTGCCCCCAAAATCTCCATTTTCCTTGCTCAAGATTTTCCATGTAATACAGACGTCCAAGAAAGGTTGTAGAAATCTCAATTAAATACAAATAAAAGGAGCGCCAATTCAGAAAATTTCCAAAGAACCCAAATCTCTATTTTCTTAGCTCGGATTTCCATCTAATACAGACACGAACAAAAAGTAGATACTAGAGACATCTCGTCTTAATGAATAAAACCAGAATAAATTCAAACAATTATCAACTAAAGCCCAAACTTCCAGTTTTTGCTCATGATTTTACATGTAATAGTAACATCTATGAAAAGAAAGGTAATAATAAAAATACAAACAGACCAATTGAGAAATGTTCTCATTTAAACCAATTTCAATTTCCTTGCTCTGGATTTCCAAACAATGCAGACATCCAAAAAAGTGGAGAAATCTATCTCAAAAGAACTAAAAAGAGAACCAATTCAAATATTTCCTTTATAAATCCAAATTTGGAATTCACTTCCCCCAGATTTCCATAAAATCCAGACATCGAATAAATGCAGATAAATCTCATCTCCATGAGAATCAATTCAGAAAAATCCTATTAAATCCACATCACCAATTGGGAATCAACATAGTAGAGAAATCAAAGAAAAGAGAAAGAACCTCTGATCTCTGCATAAATCACTTCTACATGAATTAGATCACTGGTCATTGGTATTCAATACGTAGGCTTAGGGTTTAAAATTCCATTTCCCTGCTTCTGATGAATGAGGTAGCTAGGTAGAAACCTTCAACAGAAAAATCTACTCGTTAATCTACTCGGTTTATCCAGAAGAACTTTGGCAGTTCACAAAAATAATCCAAATCGCCAATTGCCTTGCTTAGGCATCCCATATGGTACAAATATCATTGAAGATTACAAAACTCTGATCTCTTCTTAAATTACATCAGGCTACAAAATTTTTATCTGTCCGAAATATTACCAATGCGGAAAGCTTGATCTCTTACTCTAGAAAAATAGTGCTTTTTTAAGGGTTTAGGGTTGAGGTTCAAATAGCTTCTTACCGATGGCAAAGGAGACAAAGGCATCGATGCAGGCGTACTCGATCTGCTTCTGCTCAAGGCGCCTGGAAGCCCAATTGCTCATACAAACCTTCTTCGGCTTTGAAAGCTCCAACCCCAAGACAGCCAAAGCCAAGCCCTTAAGCCCCGTCTGCTTAAGCGCCTCTTGCTCCAGGATCTTGGCCGCCAAGGGCCCCAGCTCCACAACTTCACCCTTGCACTCCAACCCATGGTCACGCCTCAGCTTACCCACATCTTTCCCAACACCCACACCGACAAATTTAACACCAGGTTCTTTCAAAAACCTAAACAGCCCCTCCGGCACAAAATCCACATACAGCATCTGCAAAATTAAGCAGCCCTTCTCAGTACAAAGCTGCAGCAAAGCCGTTCTATTTTCCACGCCCTTTGCAAAACTAGGTCGCCATTCAACGTCTAACCCCACAATGCATTTTTTCGGCGTCTGTTGACGGACCCATTCCTCGGCTTCGCAGCCGCTGTCTGTTAGGGTTAGTTCAATGTTTTTTCCTGCGAATTGAATGCGAGTGTGGCTCGTGGTTCTGTTAAGGAAGCCGGTTCTCCTGTTGGAGAGATCGAGACCTTGGCCTACATGTAGAGATCTTTTTACGATATATTGCTGGACTCTTTCCACTCTTGAGATTAAATCAGGCTCTCCATGGGATTCGATCGCGGGGCGCTTGTTGTGAAGAAAATCTCCATTTTCAGAAGGGTGTTCTCTTTTGAAATGTTTTCGGGGTTTGGGATTTACTGTTTGAGGTGCTGCTTCTTCCGCCATTCGTCTGATTTTTGTTAGTATGTTCCGCAGAGAAGCCACCGCTGAACGTCCCCGGGCCCAGATTATGGTTTAGTGTTGTTAGGGTTTCTATAACACTTTTATAATGTGGTGGGAAAAGGAAACTAGTTATTGAAGCTTTGATACCAATGGGTGGCGATTTTAACCAAGTGAAAAATCTTATGGAAATTATATATATATATATATAAAGTTATAGAAAACTGATTATCTATACACATGTTTACTACTCATCGTGTTGGGTTCCTTCCAAAGCCTCTATTTAGAAGTTGGAGAAACTGCTCAAAGCTTTCTTATGGGCTAATGCTTCTACAGGAAAAGGTTTTCATCGGGTAGCCTAGGATATATGTTGTTTGCCTCGAAACTTTGGAGGCCTCGGGCTTATTCACATTCAACGCCAAGGACAAGCTCTTTGCACTAAATGGATTATCAGAAGCATTACTAGCCAAGAAGCTTGGAAAGTTCTCATACGGCATGGTATTGCGGAAGGTTCTCCTTATGGTCGCCCTGCATGGAAAGGCTTAGGGTTTGTCAATTTGCTCATCACCCTAGTGCCCGTCAAAATTGTTGGCACCTTTGTGCTTAAGAGTATTTGGAAAGCATGGGAATGTGTCAAACCCTGGCTTCTGTGGAAGGGGGATGGCTTTCGTAATGGACTTTCTCTCACAATCAACTAGCCAGAGTCTCTCACGGTGGTGTCATCGATTTTCAAGCCCAAGATAAATGCTTAGCAGAGGTCCCAGGAATCTCCGCGCTCAAATTCTTTAAGCACGGAATTCGCACCATAGAGGACTTCTTCTGCAAAAACACTCAATCCTGGTCCTCTTGGCGATTTTAAAGCTCTGTTTCGGCTTTCCAACCAAGATCAGGATACTTTTACTATTGTGATCAATTTGGTTCTTGATCACATGTTGCATAAGATTGTTGTGCATTCCTCTCGCCCATGGTGGATGGATTGGAAGTGGTATGTCGATACCCCATTCTATAATTACAAAGCTAGCAAAGGCTATCATTGGCTCTCGCCCCATTGCCCATGGTGGGAAAACTTAATACACGTTGGGGAATTCATTCCACTTTGGCTACTTGGGGTAGGTGATTTGAAACTGTTTGGACTATATGTGTGGAGCCCAAGATTGCTCATTTCCTTTGGTGTATTCTACACCAAGGTCTTCCTATCGGGGCTTGTCTTGTTCAAATTGGGATCCTAGCTCCCAAATGCCCTTTTTGTGGGCATCTGGAAATGATCTTGCATATCTTTTGGTTATGTCCCAAAGCTCAAATTTCCTGGAACTGGATCCATTCTTTTTCTTTCCTTCATGGCCTCACCTCTTCACTTGGCAACATATCCTTTTGGGAGATAATCCCAAACTTCTGCCTATGTTCACCCAAATTTGGCATGTTTTCGGGGGAGATTTTGTTTTGGATATGGAAAGAAATAAATGCTTTTTCTTTGTTGATTCTGCAATTGATCAATCTTTCTTAATTTATAATAAATCTATGGTGATCTCCAACGTGCTTCTGTAGATTCAAGTTCAGGCCAACAAGGTGGCACTGGAGGTGGATCGCCTCCAGACCTTGTTGTGCCACTGGGGGAAGCCCCATGTAATGTTGTGAGAGTGCCTCCATCTCCCACCATGTGTTCCTCGCCTTCCGCCCATGGTGGTCAGCACAGCCGGTCTCAACGTTGTGCTTTTAGTCACGCTCACAGCTCCTCGGGGTCGCATTACGTCGGCCACAATTACTCACCAACTCATCGTCGTGGCCGGGCTCTCTGCCACGGTCATCGGCTTGTTAGCAGGTTGGGGCTTGCTAACATAGGTGGGGCTCTCCCCCTCATGTTGCTTCGCATCAGGATGCATAGAACCCATTGCCACCTCCACCACCATCAAACAAATTCCCTCGCCTCAGCCTTGCCATTCCTACTCGTGGGGAAGTAGATTCAAAGGAAGAAATTGCTACTGGTTGGGAGCTTCCAGATGTTGGCAAGGACTTGCCTGGTTCGGGGTGGCCGGATGATTAGGATCTGCCCACCTTGGGCATGTTTGTTGTTGCTACTTGATTTTGTTTTTGTCTATTTTTAGGCGATGCCTTTTTTTGTACTCTCCTAGGCTCGACCTAGTTTGACTCTCGTTGCTCTAGGCTCGACCTAGCTTTGTTTGTGGTTTTGGGGCGTGCTCTCATATCGCTTTTTTGTTGAAAGTCATCTTGTATCGTATTGAATTAATATAATATAAGATCTTTTACATCAAACAAAATTGTTTGCTCTTAAATAAAAATTTATATTTGTAGGTGGATTGACAAGTTCAAATTTAGTATTGAACTTGGTCATTAGGTCAAATCTAGAGGTGCAAATTTTGAATATTTATATGCCAAAGGTATTTCTAGAAGTGTCAAGCCTTTCCAGGTAAAAAATTCTAATATCTTTTTGTAGATTTTTATTATTACCAAATATAGTAGAAGATATTTTATGAGAGAAGATGTTTGTAATATTAAATATTTTACTTGGCATTAAATTCTTTATGTTAGGTTGAAATGGATTATGTGAACCCTCTTATGTCCTTGGAAGGCCTCTTGAATTTCTTGGTTTGAAGTAAATTGGCTATTTTTTTAGGTAAGGGCAACTTGTCTTGTAGAAAGTCACGCAGAGTAGTTAGGAAAAAGAGATTTAGGTTTTTAGGTAGATGGTGTTATGCATCGAGAAGTCATAGATCCTCTTAAGAAGCGTGTCGAGCAAACTTGCCAAAAAAATTAGTATAATGATCAATTGATCAAATTGTCATTCTAACGTGTTTTTAAAATATATGCAAAACACATGTATTATGCAAAGTACATGTATTCGTGAAGAGCTTCGTGTGTTCTTGTGGATTTGATAACGAGGAAAAAGGCTAGTGGAGGCATAGTTTAGAGAAAACAAGGATATATTATTTTGAATTTCATGCAAAATTGTGACTAGAGAAGGCACATTCAAGGTGTTGGATTCCAAACCCTTGCTTACATGAAAAAATTATAATATCTTTTATGTTATTTACTTTCACATCACTTATTTTGTGTGGAATATCCATAGCTTTCGAGGTGTAGACCTTTCTCCAGAAGTTGGATGTCACTTGTAAGTTGTAAGAATGAATTCACTTACAAGGGTAAGTTATCTCAAGTTATTGTTTTATTGCATGATTCACTATTCTACAATGTTACAAAAGCAAGAAACATAAAGTAGTAGATAGAAAAAAAACATGATTGCACCGAAAGGATACTTATTAGAAATATGTGCTCATTTGCTTCAAAATGCCTTGAATTTCCCGTTGTCTACAAGAGACATGTGTAAGTTGTTTAATTACAAGTGCCTTGGCAGAGATGTATGCAAGATGTGGTAGCATGTGAAGTGTTTGATAAAATTCCTAAAAGATGTATTAAATTTCGTACAAATTTGTGACCAGAGAAGGCACATTCAGGTGTTAGATTCTTGGATTTGTGATTCCTACAAGGATGAGATGAATTTGTAATAGATTTGACTTGTTTTTTTCTTTTTAATCACATGTAATAAATTCATACCAAGGATTTTCTCTACCATAAAACTTAGTTTTACATATTTATTTAATCATTTTTATTCTTTTCAAAGTTATGAATGCTTTTTAATGAAATACCACTTGAAGGAGAATGTAATAAAGAAGTAATATATTTTATTTGTATAATGAATGCAAAGGTATTATAATATAGGGTGAGGAGAATAAATAGACAATATATTTGATTATAATGAATGCATAGGTGTGTAGGAGACAAATCACACCCACAAACACAAGGTAGTAGGGAATTTTCCATATTAGATTCATGTACTTAGGTGATGTGGACAAGAAGAGGAAGAACAATATTCCTCTGCTACCATAGTGAGAAGTTGGCTCTTGTGTTTGGATTTTAAACATGTCCCCTCGGACAACTCTTGGCGTTGTCAATAACTTTCATGTGTGACTGCCATACTTGTTATCCCAAAATTGAGTTTCATGGTAATTTTGAAACAACCTACCGAAATTTTACCATTGGATAGTTTGGAGTTAGTCATTTTTCCAAGAAAATCATGATGTTTAACCAAATTTGCAAGTTTGCTTTACTTTTTGGGCTTTCGGGCTTTTCTACACTTAATCATGTTTGAGGCAACTTGTTCCTCAAACCCTAAACCCCAAAATATAATTAATAGTGCATTTTGGGATTTTGGGGGTTTGGGACATCAAAGCATAAAAACATGTTCAATGTAACTTGATTCCCAAACACCGAAATAAGCTTGATAGTGTATTTCACAATTTTAGGGGTTCGAGACATCGGGACATCTTTACACCAAAACATGAAAATGCGATTAAACTCCCGAACCCAAAACACAAAGAGACCCTTTACTTTTCGAGCTTTGAGATTTACATGCATGAAAACATGGAATGCGATGTGTGGTTAAACCCCCGAATCCTAGTCGAATGCACTAAATGTCAAGTGGATTTTACCCTAACACACGTGTCACGAGGAAAAAATCCACCAATTCCATCAAAATCCACTTATCACTTAGGTACCTAGGAACATATATAAATACCATTAGAACCCCCATATCCAAATGTAAGTGAAGGTAGGGAATAATAGTTTCGAAGATATCATCATTTGAAGCAACAAGTTTTTAAGTGCAAGACTCACACATGCAACATCAGATTCACTCTAATTAAAGTTGAAGATCTCCAAATGAGAATCTAAGAGAGGTTTTGTTCCTCTTATTGTTAGGAGGAAAAACCTCTCTCCATTTTTACACAACAATAATAATTGAGGAGATATCTTCATTTTAATTTTCAGCATAATAAGGTTTGAGAAAAGTAAAAAAAGATAAAAAAACACAGGTTCAATAAAACTGTTATTTCTCCCTCATTTCTTAACAAAAATGAGAATTTCAAGATTTTTGGAAATATTACAACAAGGAGCACAAAACCTAGAAAAGGTTTGAAGATATTCTTCCAAATGAATTCACAATAAGGATCAGAAAATTAGGGATGAGAATATGGTGAGACAACTGTCATGTTGAAAGATTCAATCATGCGAGAAAACTTGGCAAATGAAAATAAATAGTTAAGTGCACGTGGAAGATATGGTTCAATCTAGAGTTGTAATATTTGATTAATTCTCTTCCACATTTATCTCCTTGTCATGTGGAAGAAGTAGTCAAGTGCAAGAGGAAGAGGTAGTTCAATCTAGAGTTGTAGTGTTTGATTAAATCTCTTCCATATTTGTCTCCTTGTCAAGTGGAAGAATAAGTAGTACAATCTAGAGTTGTAGTGTTTGATTAGATCTCTTCCATATTTGTCTCTTTGTCAAGAGGAAGAATAAGTAGTTGAATAGATCTCTTCCATATTTGTCTCCTTGTCAAGAGGAAGAAGAAGTAGTTAAATATGAAGTTGTAGTGTTTGAATAAAATTCCTTCCACATTTATCTCATTGTAAAGTGGAAGATGTAGTCAAGTCTTTCCCAATATTATAGGTAGGTAGTTCTATAATCTTGGAGTATTGGCCAAGGGATGAGTTATAAATATCTCTCCAAGGCACTCAATGTAATAGTGGTATGAAATGGATGATTTTTGTAACATCATTTCTTATTAATAAAATCCACAGTTTTAGTATTTTGGCAGCAACTTCTTTTTAGTTTTCTTGACCCAAATATGAGGGAAGAGCAAGGGCTTACCCAAGGAGGAGGATGATTTATTGTTTTGTTAGAATAGATTTTTATTGTTTTTTTATTTGTTTAAATCTACGTTGTGTGTTTTATTTTACTTTGTTTGTGAAGCTTCACTTTTATTTATTTGTTGTTATTTATTTATTTTCAGTTATTCATTTTGCTTTGATAGATTAAATTTGTTTTCATTATTTATTTCAGTTTGTTAAATTAGATTTACTTTCAGTCATTTATTTCAGTTATTTAGATTAGATTCATTTTTAGTTTTAGATTATTATTTCTTTTAGCCCCTTTTGCGAGATAGTCGTGAACACCGCTTTGGTTTCAACATTCTTTGTGATAAAATGATGATGACTAATGACCCTCGTCATGAAGAATCCTCATCCTTCGCCAATTATTTTCATTTATATTTCGAGTATCTGTCCTTATTCCTCTATCATTTCCTTCACCACTATTCCCGTGGTTTTTTTGTCGATCTTCCCCTCTTAGTCTTAATATATGCATGTTTTACTACTCCAACTTCTATTGATACATCAACATCTTCACGACAACAGTTACTTCCTTCTTCTACTCCATATTGGTTAGCAAAGAAAACCCCAAAGAAGAGAGAGAAGGTAGTGCTCCTAGAAGCATTTGACTTGAACACTCCTTCCTAGTTAACAAAGAAGTTGTTATCAATTTTTCACCCCTATGAGTTGGCTAACTTCAAAAATCTAGACTTAGCTATTTTCATGGAGTGTTGGTGAATTTTTTTTTAATCGGGTATTTTTCATGTTTTGGGCACTTGGAATTATTTTGATGCATTTCCTATTTCCCTCCAAGCTCAAAAAATCCAAAAGACTCATAAAATTTGGAGAAAATTGAAAAATTGGGCTCAAAGTGTATTGCGAGTCTTAGAGGTGCGGGTGGGGAAGGAATTCGAAATTAGTGTTATGAAAAATTGAGCTCAAATTTTTATGAAGGTCAAAAGAATTAGTGTTATGCGAAAATGCATGTGAGGGAAGGAAATTAGGAACAAGTTCCTTCTGGGTCGAGTTTCCCATAGGCTTGTGGCCCACTTCGAAGGAGTTAGGGCGTCGAAAGGAAGTGGAGTGGTCGGTGTTGTGTAGAGATGTAGAGGAATGCAGAGAGCAGCGAAATTGGTTCTCTTTGGGAAATAGTTCCTCGCAAAATGACTGGGTTGCGAATGCAAAGGAAGGGAAGTGTGAAATAATGTCATGGGTGAAGTGTTGTGTGGAGTAAAGGGGATGTAGGAGAACGAGGCTACAAAAGAAAAAAATACACACAGGACCAATTCCTCGGTTCCTTTAATGCTTTGAAAACCTAAAATACATGCAAGCCAAAGGGGAAAAGGGACATTTAATTACGGATTTGAAAGCACCTAGGAACCCATGTTCCTCCTTGATTCCTCCATATCCACATGGGCATAAAAGTAGAAAATCTTGAGTTAGGTGAGAGTACGTGGGTGAAAAAGAAGAAAACATTTCCATCATTAAAAGATACAAGTCCCAGTTGTTCAACCACCAGATTTGATGAAGTACCTTGACTTCTCCAAAGAAGCAAAGTATCATTGGGAATGGATTTGTAAGGGTGCCCATGATTATTTTTAGAGATTAAATGCATCTTTTTGGTGGGTGGAGACAAAATTTTGAGTTTCTCTTTTCCCTCTCTTTTCTCATCTTCTATATATTGTAAAAATCTCTCATTTATGAGGGGGATGTTCTAAAATGTAAAGAAACTTTGCCAAAATTGTTTTTGAGCAATTTGTGAGTTGTAAGCCTTCATTTGGACTTGGAAAGTGTTCTTGTGCCTTCTTCTTCACATGTAATGGTATATGCATATTTTGAAAGCAATATAAATCGGTTTTGTGGTATTTTCTGAACTCTAACTCATGTTTTATTGAATTTCCTTGCCTCTTCATTCTTGTTGTGGTATTTTGTGCATGTATTTCTCACTTGTAGGTTCATCTTGTTGTGTTTTATGGAGAATAGATGGTGAATGAAGTTTTGGGTTTGTGTCACTTATGTCTGGCCTCTCCCTTACACAATCTCCATCTCCCTTTTCCCTCATTATAATATCTCCACCCCTTTTCTTGGTGCTATCACCACCTTTTAGTTTAGGATTTCATTTTTAATGCATCTTTCTAACCCTCTCTCTATATCCCAGATCCTTGGAATCCATAGATTAGGATTAGTTAGTTACATTTATAGCAGTAGGATTAGTCTAGCATTAGGAATAAGTAGAGGAACCAACCTTCTCTGGAGGTTTGTCTCTAATTATCAAGTCCCACAACTTGAGAGACAATCCCATGTTACCCAAAAACACTTATTGCTCATCATCCATTCATGACAAATCAGAGGGTATTGTTTTTTGGTGATAAGAGTTCTGACATGCCCTTTGGGACAAGATTTGAAAGTTTTTATTTAGCGGTGTGTATCCTATCCACCTTGGTGCCTTCGTTTCTTAACAGATTATGGCACACTCGGCGGGACAATATTTGAAAGCTTTATATTTCACAAGTGTGTATCCTAGCCACCTTGGTGGTTTTATTGCCTAACATTCGGCATGCCCAGATGGCACAACTTTGAAGTCATATATTTTGTAGGTGTTCCATTACAACATCTGGTATACATTCCCATTTTTACCAAGTTTTATGTGTTCTTGGTGAAATTTCATCACTTTGAGATAAGTTATAAGCACATCTAGCAACTCCACCGGTCTAATCAACTCACTTTTTCATTCAATGAGACCATTTCCTCTTTTTTCGTCATTTCATTTTTTTCTTTCCCATGAAGTTGTGTAATCATGACTTCATTTCCTCAAAGGATTCCACACTTTCACTGCAGTGTCATTTGAATCCACCTCCATCCTTCAAAATTCTTCTTCAAGCTGTTATAACACACCTCCAAATTAGTTTTATGGACAAAATCAAAATCAGTATGCATATTCCTATGAGCTAGATGTAAATCAATATGGTCATTCATTAAACCATGGAGCTATTCAAGGGTAGGAGTATGCAAATTTTGGAGGTCATCCTACACCTAAAGAATATTTTGAAGGCGAGTTCAAAGAATGGAGAAGATCTTGTAGGTTTCAAGGAGTAACTACAAATATTGCAAGCTAGACAACTTGGTTTTAGGTAGCCCACAATGAGGAGTTCATATACCTAGTTGGCTTAGCCCACAACAAGGGCTTGAGGTAATGAGTGAATCCTTTACCCAAATGGTTGGTTTTATTTCATATTTGCAAGCATTAGAGGCTGATGGATCTAAGGTTGAAGAACCCTATCAATGGGATGTTCCTAAACTTTTTCCATATCGGTTCATTGATACCCACCCAAGCCTAAGGTTAAATTACGTATCTTCTCAAAGGATTATCCTTCCATCTCCTCTTCTCCAAAAGAAGAAATAACACCTTCCCCTTTAATAAACATATTTCAAAAATTAATTGAGACCCAACCTACCCCTCCTCTTGCATTCCCAAACCCATTTTGGGAAGAAACAAATCAGAAAATCAATCAAAGAGGGAAACAAGTTGAAAAACCCAACAAAAACTCTTGTAAAATTTGAAGGATTGGGATTCAAAATTTGAAACCAATTAGATGCCATAGCTGGTTAAGCCTTCAATAGAGGTTGGGATTAAATAAAAAAAGGCTGAGGCTAATTTTACGAAGAGCAAGAAAAAAGGGAGATGATGAATAATCTCTATGCTTTGAATGCAATGCATCATAACGCCATATTCTTAGAGGTTGTTAACTTATCTTCACAAGAATCAGCTATGGAGAAAGATAAACCGAACCAAAGTTGGGGGAGAATAAATCAGATTCAGAGGTCTTGGATGAAGAAGATATTATTGAAAGCTTTTTGTTTTATTTTAATGGCAACAATTTAGATCTATCTATTCCTTCATCCCTTATTGAGCTGATTTTGTTGATGAACTTGCCATGGAGGAGAACATCAAAAATAACCTACTACCTAGATTAGTCCTCATGATGACGAAAGGGATGAGTTTGATATTTCAAACTCCATGAATGAGGAAAAGGAGGAAGATGATGACACCATTTCCAAATCAAAGGTCATCATGGATGGTAAGTTTGAGTTTTCACACTTCTTGTTCGAAGAAGAAAATCAAAATATAAGTGTGGAGACAAGGGTGTTTGTACAAGAACAACAAGAAAATAACACAAATCAGTTTGCAAACATCCAAGGAAATGAGAAGAGTGCTCCTTGTGGCTCCATTCATGGGGTTACATGCAAAGAAGATGGGAAAAACCGGAAGATCGAGCCTTTCCCAATAAGGTATTTGGCTAGTTTAAAGCCAAAGAGGGAGTTAAACATGTCATGTTCACTTGAGCATGAGGAAGAGCTACAATGTACCAAAGGTCAACAACAATGCCTCCCAAATCCAAATGCAGAACAAATAAAAGAGGTATTTGTTCTATTTCAAACTAATGCTTTGATGAAAAGGGTGGAAAACCAGCTTCAAATCAATTTTTCACTCTTACTTAAGACCATGTTCAGGGCCAAATCATTTACATGGTCTCAATTTGTGAGGAAAGGCAACTACTTCTCCTTACATGTTGCAGGATTTGTTTGAGTTTCCTTTTCCTCTTGTTAGAGTAGGGTAGTGTAGGTTTGATTTTAGTAGAAGAAGTGCTTGTGCACACTCTATATGTTTCCACTTGGAACATGTATGATTTTTCCATTTTGTATATGGTTTTTGTGATCTCGTTGCTATTGCACAATCCATTTGAGGAAGCAATGCTCATGTGAAAGCAAAGTGTTTAGGACAGCTCCAAAGTGCACATACTCCATCTCAGAGACACCATACGTTCAAAGTTTTGCAATGCTTCACATTTTCCAAGAAATTAGTTCATCTTCTTCAAACTTGGAAAAATCATATTTGGGGAAGTTTTTAGAGTTTGTTCATTCAACCCCAATAGATCCATTACAAAATTTAGATCAAGATGGCATGCATTCGAGGTTAGGGCTGCTTCTACCCAGTTTCTTCATGGTTGAAAGGAAACATGATGAAATTTCATATTCAAAACAATTTCCCACTCTATAAAACTTAATTCAAAAAATTATTATAATGAGAATGGTTAATTCAAGCTTCATGTTCCAAATCCCGAATGGATGCTTTAAGGCCATTGATATTTTCAATCTAGTAAGCGATTACCTCATGAGTTGCCAAATTGTTATCCAATTTTGTACCCTTGTAAATTGGCTAACTTAAAAAATATGGAGTTAGGAATTTTCATGGAGTCTTGGTGATTTTTTTTAAAAATCAAGTAATTTTCATGTTTTTGGCACTTGGGATTATTTTGATGCATTTCCCTCTTTCTCTCCAAGATCAAAAAATCCAAAAGACTTATAAAATTTGGAGAAAATTGAAAAATTGGGCTCAAAGTGTATTGTGGGTCTTGGAGGTGTGGATGAATTGGTTCCTGCATTTGGTTTGGATCAACTGGTCAAAGGAATTAATGTTATGTAGAAATGTGGGTGAGGGAAGGAACTTGGGAACAAGTTCCTTTTGGGGTCGAGTTCCCTGCATAGGCTTACGGCCCACATCAAAAGAGTTAAGGTGTCAAAGGAAGTACAATGGGAAGTGTCATGTAGAGATACGAGCAATGGTGGAACTAGTTCCCCAAAAGGTGACTGAGCCAAAATCCAAAGGAATGGAAGTGTGAAGCAAAGTGTTGCGGTGAAGTGTTGTGTGGAGTAAAGGGGATGCGGGAGAACAAAGCTACAAAAGAACCAAATACACACAGAACCAGTTCATCGAGTTCCCTTAGTGCTCCAAAATCCCGAAATACCCACAAGCTAAAGGAGAAAAAGGAAAAAGGTACATTTAATCACTAATCGTGGAAGCACCCAGGGAACCCATGTTCCTCCTTGACCCCTCCATATCCACATGGGCATAACTTTCACCTAGGTTTTTAAATTTGAAAAATTTGGAATTTTTCAAAAGGTCTTTTCATACTCTAGACCATAGAAGCATAAAATCTTGATTTAGGTGAGAGTAGGTGGGTGAAAAATAAGAAAACATTTCCAACATTAAAAGATGCAGTCCCAAGTTGTTCAACCATGATTGTTTTCAGAGATTTAATGCATCTTGTTGGTGGGTGGAGACAAAATTTTGAGTTTCTCTTTTCCCTCTCTTTTCTCATCTTATATATATATATATATATATATATATATATATACACTGTAAAAACCTCTCATTTGTAGGGGGATGTTCTAAAATGTAAAGAAACTCTACCAAAATTATTTTTGAGTAGTTGTGAGTTGTAAGCCTTCATTTGGACTTGAAAGTGTTCTTGTGCCTTCTTCTTCACATGTAATGGTCTGTGCATATTTTGAAAGCAATAAAAATCAGTGTTTTGTGGTGTTTTCTCAACCCTAACTTATGTTTTATTGCATTTCCTTTCCTCTCCATTCTTGTTGTGGTATTTTGTGCATGTATTTCTCATTTGCAGGTTCATTTTGTTGTGTTTCATGGAGAATAGATGGTGAATGAATTTTGGGTCTGTGTCACTTACTGTCTCACCTCTCCCTTACCCATTTTCCCTCTCCCTTTTCCCTCATTATAATATCTCCACCCCTTTTCTTGGTGCTATCACCACTTTTTAGTTTATGATTTCATTTTAATGCATCTTTCTAACCCTCTCTCTCTCTCTCTCTCTCTCTCTCTCTCCTTGATCCCTTGGAATGTGTAGATTAGGATTAGTTAGTTGCATTTCCAGCAGTAGGAGTAGTTTATCATTAGGAATAGGTAGAGTAACCATCCTTCTCTGGAGGTTTGTCTCTAAGTAACAAGTTCCACAACTTGAGATATAATCCCATATTACTTGAAAAACACCGATTGCTCATCATCCATTCATGACAAATAAGAGGGTTTTGTTTTTTGGTGATAACGGAAGCCAAAAATGCTTTCCCATATTACCATTGATCAATTTAGGGAGATATTTTTGAAAATTATTGTCTTTGGCGGCGGATAAAAATAAGGATGCTATAATTACTACAAATTATCATATATCTCAAGTTACTTTGGCAAAATCCACCATAGAAGGCATTAAGCCGAGGTTTAATTTTCCCTTGGAAATATATTTAGCAAGCTTGACAAGGCCGGGGTAATAAATGATGAACTAAGGGAGAGGGTAAATCAATTAACAACCATTTTGTACAAGATCGATTACTTACTCAAACCACTACTCTCGTAAGAACAAGCTTGAATGCATCATCTATCATAGCGAGATGAGAAGACAAGACAACGAGAAGATTTGTTAATGCTTGGATCAAAAGAATTCTCAAGAATGGACAATAATTGATTGAAGAAGCCTTCAAAGTCCATGATGACATTAAAATCAAGAATTTATCGAGTTAAAATGATGAACAATGAGTTTGAAGATGAATGTAACAATTGGGAACTCACTTTGGAAACATTGAGTGAATTAAATAAGGTTGATACAAATACTCTCATTAATGATAAATGATTGAGGAATGAGGTATGCACTATGAATACTACAAGTCCATTGAGTTACTGTCTTTGGATTTTGGGTGGAGTGATGGAGCAGATACATGAAGAAAGAAGAGAAGGGATAGATGCCACCTTTGATATCGACGATGAATCTTCTAAACTGCCTTGTTAATTCCATGATGAGGATTTAAATGCACTACTAGTTAGCACATTTTTTCCAAATTCAAAATCTTGGTTGAAGGGGATTTGAGATTTGAGAATTTTTTTGATTTGCAATCAATTGACAAGATGGTGTTGTATCAAAATGTTTTGGATAGTTTGAGAAAGATTGTGAAAAGGGTTCAAAAGCTTTCAGAAAGAGTGTGGCTGATACTTGTGAAACACTCCATCAATATTCATCTAGGCTAGATGAAAATATTGTTCAAGAAATGATAGAAAGATATCATGAATATTGATAAAGGTTGAGATCCATGGAATATGAGGTCATCGACATCTCAATTGATCAAGATACACAGAAAGAAAAACATGATAAGGAAGCAAGTCAAAGTTTTTAACACATTTTCTAACCTTTCTCAAACATGTAATTTTTTAGTATGTTTTTACATCTTTCCATACAACATGTAAATTGATTTGGTCATTTTGCACAAGAACTAGTCAATATGTATTTAACATGGTCAAAATTTCAAGGTGGAATAAGTCTAGAAGTGTAAATCAAGTTGATTTATTAATTTCTATTTTTAAGTATTGGGAATTAGTCAAAAGGTGTGGTTGTACCTATTCTCTCTCTCTATATATATAAATGTAAGAATTCAAGGAATTTTTATGAAGGTAGCAAGGAATTTTGGAGTAAATAAGGATTTTTAAGAATTATTTTGAGAATAAAAGAAGCTTTGTATTATGTTTTTTTCTAGAAAAAGGAATAAAGGGACGAGAACTTACAAACTTTGTGTTGAAGTTAATCTTGTTATTATGTTATTGTTCTTATTTTCAATGCATTGTGCTTCCTTGTTATTCCAGAATTTTGTTACTAATTATTCGTCAAGTTTACTTTTATTCTTCTCAACTTGTGTGAGTAGATTAGGATCTGCATTTTCCATTCTAAAGCACAAGTCTCTCTTCTTTCTTCTCATTCTAATATTATTTAGAAACTTCCTTCCTCTAATGTCTAATTCTTTTCTTCACAAAATGAAATCTACTGGGATGAGATCCCACACCCATGATTAGATTAGTGAATATATTGTAATTATTCCTTCCTTGTTCTTATATTAGCAATAAATAGAGCACCTCCCCATATTCAAGGAGGGTATTTGTCCCACTTGTTGCCATTGAATGCCGTATTTTGGATTTGACAAAATATTAACCAACAATAGTGCAACCAAGTTTTAATCCAAGATTTTTGCAAAGCAAATATTTATGAGAAATGTAAAGCGGTTCCATCAATCCAAAAAATGACAATGTTCTTGTAGAGATGATTGGTAATGTTATGTGAATAAATTTGTAGACATAGATTGGCACTATAATAAGGTGTTGGATAATTTTTATGCAAATGTTTTGTGGATAAGTAGATTTTGGTTTCTAGTTTCAGTAATTAAAAATTTAACTCATTTTGAAATAGCTTGACCATGTTACATCAACCGAGGTCAATCATATTTTTTATTCATTATGGGGGTCATAACAAATTAATTCCAATTTGAATTTTGTATTTAGGTGAGATCCAATGTCTCAAGAATCCCTAGATGAAATTCTAGACCAATATGATATCATATACAAGAAAGATAGAAGTAACATTGAGATTCCCTACCTATTGTGTGCACACCGGTGTCATTCCCTTCCAAACCTCACTATTAGTGAGTCAAAAACCCACAAAACCTTTTCACGTATTTTAAAAATATATAGTGTGGATATATAACATATCTAACACATGTGTATAAAATTTCATGGCTACATGAGATTGTTTGGGTGTAGAGCCATAAATAAATGGTCACTAGCCAATTTTCAATATTTGACCACCATTCTTTGCAATACCTTACTAAAACCTTAAGATAAATGACGTCTTGAACACATGGATACTTCATGATGTTTGTGATCAATTATGTTGATCAATTTCTCATCAATTTGTGAATAGTGTTCCATATTAGAGGTCTAGATATTTGGATCCCACCGAAAGTACAATTGTTTCCATGTCAAAAGGCTTTCTTAGTCAAGATTTTTGCGCTATCACTAAATCCTATATGTCCCTCAACCCAAGAAAATTTGGAAAAACTGACACAACCATGTCTTTCCTAGAAGGAATGACACATAACTTTAATATCGAGTTGATTTTACTTTGAATTTTATTTATGAATCCAAGAACAAATTGTGAACTCGATGCAATCAAGGTAGTTTGGTTTGCATTTCTTATATGTAAATAAAAATGATAATATATTTTTGCTACGAAATACATGCTTTGATTTTAAAACATTTTGACATTATTTCATGACCATATTTGTTTTTTTTCTCTCTATCCTTATCGTATGTTTCATGATATTTTTATAAATAAAAATTCATTTCATAAAACCTTTAAATCTCATCATTTATATGAAATGTGCACAGTGAAATTGTTTCTAATATGAGCATTTTAAAATAACTATTTTTTAGGTGCTCCACAATTAGATTTCTTTCCTCTTGCATACATATTGTGGATTCTAACAAGCCATATCAAATTTATTGATGTGATTCACTATATTTTTGTGGTAATCAACAATATCTTTTATTGTAATGAATGAAAATGCAATATAGAAAAGTAATTTTAACGCAGTGTAACTAAAGAACACTATGGTAGCTCACAAATATGGGAAGAGTATTTTGAGAATGAAGCAATTGCAATAAAATGACCAAATTATTTCACCTCTTATGTTGAATCTTCCTCGACTAGGAGAAAAATATTAAAAATAAGTATTTAGTGTACTTCTTAAAATTCAACATTCCACAAATGTACTGTTATCTCAATTTTTCCCCGAGAAAATTGAGCAAACACGACCCTACGAAGGAAGAAATCTAAGGGTTGCTTCCATCACACGAGCCCACATTTCAAATCCGACAATCGGGTTGTAGGCGGGCTCAAAAATGGAGGAACAGTTCAGCTAGGGAGGCAAATAATGCTAAAGAAACTAGACACTCAAAGGAGGAAAATGGGGAAAGGCTCAAATTCTTCTAAGGCTTCACAAATGATTTGGAGCGGGCCCAATTTCGCTAACTATGGAAAAGTAAGTGGAAGCTACCAAGTGTCTCAATGACGTACCTTCAAGGGTCAAATCCAAGGGCCAGTCTTAAGTGAGCGCGGAGCCTCCATGTGTCCAGAGTCCCCCAAAAGTTGCACTGGCCATTGAAAAGTCTTCGACTCGGCGGAAGGTGCCAAGTGTTGACTTGGTGCAACTTCAAAGATAAATCCAAAGAGCGGAGACTCAAATATGCACCATCCCACTAAGTAGTCAGGGTTCAAGAAAAGCATCGGCCTGAATTGACTAAGTATCGCAGACTCGTGGAAGGCACCACATGTCATCTTGGCACATCTTTAAAGGTAAATCTAAAAGCGGGTTCCCAAACAAGCGCTAGCCTTCCACTTGTCCCAAGTCTGAAAAGGGACAAAGTTGATAGTTGAAAAGTCAAGATGGGAAGAGTCAGCGGAGGGTATCACGTGCCTTAACCATGCAAATTCAAGAGGGATGGCCCAAGGGCTAGACTCAGACAAGTGCCAAGTCTCCACGTGTCCCAGGTTCAGACTTGTGGCCTCGCCAAACAAAAAGACTTATTCAAAATATAAAGGAATAGAGCAAGCCATGGAAGGCACCACATGTCTCTTGGTGCATCTTTAAAAGAAAAATCTAGAAGCAATCCCAAACTAGTGCCAACCCTACACATGGCCATGTTCCAAGTCAAAGCGGGAAGGTGAGTCGTCGGAGGCAGTTTGAATTTTTGGCCCGAGAAGGCGTAAAGTGTAAAAATGAGCCACACCTCCACCAACGCCTGAGGAGCCACGTGTCAAGCCTAAATTACATGCGGGAAGGTGGGCCTTGGAGTGATTTTTGCCGAGAGCGGGCTGACCGGCACAGGAGAGACTTTTGCCTAAATGGAAAATGTCGATCGTCGGGCCTGAAGATGGTTTTTTGACAAAAATGAATTGCGGGGTTGTGGGGAATTTTTGCATTTTGTATTTTTGGTGCCAAAAGGCACAAAGTGAATTTTAGGCCCATGGACCCATTCTGCTAACTGGTTTTCACCATTTTTGTATGGAACCGACTCAAACATTTAAATGGACATATCTTTCGATCCAGTGCCTCGAAATTCAACAAATTTGGAGCCGTTGGAAAGGTCTTGACCTCTTCTACACCATGGGAACCTGAAACTTTAATTTTGACAAGGTTAGGTGGGTGAAAAATGGGAAAACATCTTTCAAGCCATTAATGCAGAATCTAATTGCTTCAACTACTAGATCTGATTTGATTGTATCCATCGTTCTTCCTTCTTCAACACAATAATAGACATAGGGAACCAAACTTGACAAATTGTGGGTGGATCCACAACAAGCATTGATGGTTGGTGGTTGGACTATTAGAACAAAGTTCGATTTTCCCTCTCTCTTCCTCTCTCATTCTTCTATATATTGTAAGGGAGGAGCATATTAAAAGGTTGTTCATATTTTCTCTTGCCCCCTCTCTTTTTCTTCCTTAGGGTAGAAACGCGGAGTCTAAGCCTCCTTCCATGGCTCTGTAATGGCATTTCCTCACCTCTTTCCCACCGATGATGTACCATGTAATCTGTTGGTGTAGGTGGCATATTTATTCACTTATTCGGTGTTATTCCACCTCACCAAAGTGAGTCATCTCACTTAGGTGGACATGGATCTAGGTGTCATCTTAGTTATGATAGATTCTCTTACAAAATCTGTCATATGTGTAAGTGTGTCATAAGAGTTACATTCCCATTTGGGAAAGTAACTCCTCTTATCCATTATGGAGGAATCTTCTCTTACATGGGAGTTACACATTCACTCCCTATATGTACACCACCTCTTTTGATCTATGATAAGATAATACAAGCTAAGCTAAGGCTTCCATTCCACTCCACTTTTTGAATCTTGAGCTCTCATATGCATGCACATTGCTTTACAAAGCTTGCTTGCTTCAATCTCGCAACTCCTACACTTTGGTGAAGTGTAACTATTCGATGCACGTGAATTCTACTTCATGGTATCGGAGCGTGGGGACCAGAATCACGTTGCTCACCATCATTGCTCCACCATGTAGTTGCTTGTGTAAGCTCTCTCTTTTGCATGTGCTCTACTTGCATATTTTGAGATTCTGTGGTGTTTTTGGGGTGTTTGTGGTTTTCCGTCTTTTGCATGCATTGGACTTGGTTGTTGACGAGCTCTTCTTGGTCTATAGGTCAATTTTGAACTTGCATCTCCTGCATTTCTCTTTGTATTCACGACCTGCACTGGTTTAGGCTTGTGTACACCTTATTGGTAGCTCGACCTTCCTCATCATGCACCCGGGCTCGTGGGCGTGTTGAATCATTTTGAGTTCACCGGCATGGCTGTCGGCCTTGTGGGCTCGTGCATTGCTTGACACTCATTTTTGTAACTCAAAACTTACTCATTGTGCTTTGGCAACTCGAGCGTTGTGATGACTATTGCATTATCAACCGGTGCATCAAATACAACTGGTGTAACAATCAACTCCACTTGTGCATTGGTTTGACGGCTCTGCAACGCCACTCAAGCTCATTTTTTTGTTGGCGAGTTAGTGTTTTATTGTGCATAGACGTTATTTGCATTGGCTTTTTAAGTTTTTACAATGGTCTAGCCTATCTCTCTAATGGATGAATCACCCTGCATTGTTTTGGCTCGAGTTCTGCTCCCTTGTGGTTGGTTTGGCCGCTCGTGCTTGGCTCGTTGGAATATTGATACATCGGCTTTCTTTGCCTCATTGGCTCAGTTATGAATTATTGATAGCTCAGTTGTTAATTCTCGTGCTCATTGGATGAGCTGAGCCTTCATGCATTTGGATTGACGCTGCAATCTTGCTTGTGCCTCCATTGTTTCTGTGATCTCCTGCTCAAAGGATTTCTCCATTTCCAACTCATGGTTTTGCAGTGTCGTTACAAATCTTTAGACCTGCTTCAGTTGTTTCCTATCTTCTCCAAAGTGGTTTAGACCTGCTTCAACTGTTGGCTCATGATTGATCCTCGCTATGTGTGGTCATTTACGTGTGGCTATTTAAAATGTTTTTTTGCACCCTCCGTTTGACATCAACGTGGAAACACTCTAACACGAAGCCTCAGACTCTACAAATGTTTCATTTCGCATTACTGGCGGTGGGCACATGGTCACAACTCGCTCTGCAATGGTTTCATTGGCCTTGGCGGTTACAACCAACACCACACGTGGGGTTCCATTCTCTAAGCTTGGTCAAACATTGCCCTCTCGCCCCTTTTGCAGTCAACATTCTTTTTTTAGTATTGATTACTGCTAAATCAAATCACCTTTTAATAGTTTAAGGTGTAAAAATTTAGACATGGCATGTAATTGATTTTTAGGCTGTAATTTTGCTTGATTTATGTCCTTCATTCGAGTGATGAAGACGGAGGAGGGTGAGGTTCAAGGTTGGTAGGAGGCTAATCCCCCCTCGCAAGAAAAATAAACCCTACCTGAAATTTGATTCCATTTCCAACAAGTAGTCACACGATACCCTTTGCACTCATTTTGAGCACTTTTTAATGTGTTTGTAGCATTTATTGACTTTTTCCATCGATTCACGGGAATTATATTTATGCCATAAATTGACTCGCTTGCTCATTTTTGAGCGCTTCCTTGGTCAAAGTTGCATGATTTTTCGCACACTACGTGATGGCATTGCTAATTTTGTAAACACACTACTTTTATAAAGTGCCACATTCTGGGGGTTGTTTGTACTCTTGGGCCTACACATGCAGATGCATTATCGGCCGAGTCCGACGTCTTGCTTTTGTGCACCTTGCATCTTGCATTTTTTTCATCATGGAGAGTGCTCTTTCTAGACGTGAGCATCGTAGGATCGCCTTATAGCCTCCGCCACTTCTCACCGGGAGAGAGACCTATTCAGCTTGGCGTGCTTCCATGGAATGTTACTTCACCCATGAGGGTCTTTTACCCTTCTTACTTGGGCCAGTTCCTGCACCCACTGATCATCGTCATCTAGAGGACTTCCTCGACACTTGTGACCATGTCTTTGGTCACATGATGATGCATGTATCTTGTTCTCTTTGGTTTCACGTGGTAGATTCAGATCCACCTCACCGTGTCTAGAGCATTCTTCAGTCCCTCTATGGAGACCCTTCACATTCTGCCGCCATTGTTGCTGTTGTTGGTTCAGTCATCTCCTCCATTTCTTCATGTGATGACAGTTTTGCTGACATAGACTTGCTTGATTCTACTTTTGATGATGAGGATTGTGCATCCAGTTTTGATGTCGAGAGTACTATAGAGGACTCTTCTCCTCTTTCTCTCATTATTCCAGACATTGTTGTCACCCCCCACATCTCATTAGATATCGAGAAGTCTTCTACTCACCTCACATTGTCATTACACCAGCCTCCTTTCCACTTCTAGTGTGCGAGGCCCACTCCACTCCTCTACCTTCATTGGATGACTCATACATATCTGACATCGCTCTTCTGTTTGTTGAGCCCCCTCATTGGGACAAGTATCTGCTTGACCTTAGTCATCTTTTCGCAGAGTCTACTGGTGATGCACTACAGGTTCCGCATCCATCTACAGGTGTTTCAGAGGAGTTCATCATCTCTATTGTTGGGAGTTCCCCTTCCGGGAATCATGTCACTTCCATGTTTCCAGAGACCTTCATTGATCCACCCTCAGCTGTGGATCCATTTTCTGTTGTGGAGGATGTTTTATTCCCTTCACATCACTTAGACATCCTTTCTGTGGGTGTTCCTCTTTTTCACTCGGCAGCTTCTACACACGTGGCATTTCCTTCTGTTCCTTGGCACTCACTCACTAGACCTATGTCACATTTATGTGCACCAGACTCAGAGTTCTTTGTGTTGTTGCCTTTAGTTTCCTTTGTGGAGTGGGCGGACTTCTAACACATCATTTCTGTCCTTCCTAAGGGTAGGCACACAGTTCGTTGCAGGTGGCTCTTCTTCAGTCTAGAGGTAGAGGATCTCATCATCGACATTCTTCTGGGAGACCTCCTAGAGCTGCAGATTTCATATCTATCCATGGCATCTTTTGCATTCCTCTCGTCTCCCTCTTCTTCTCTCTTCTTCTTCTTTCCGAGAGATTGCCTCTTTATACATGGGTACTCTTTTCAGAGCTCGTCTAGCACCGGGACCCATCCTTGGCATCTTTCTTAGATTAGAGAGTGTTTTGTTCTCTTGTGGTGGATGTTTTTCCCACTGGGTTTTCCTTCACTGCTTGGGACTTCTTTCTTGTACATGGGTACCTCATCAGGCTTTGTGCTGGGACCCATTTCTTGTTTCTGACTTGCCGCCTCATTCTAAGTTACAATGAAGGGGGTGTTGGTGTAGGTGGTATATTTATTCACTTATTTAGTGTTATTCCACCTCACCAGGTGAGTCATCTCACTTAGGTGGACATGGATCTAAATGTCATCTTAGTTATGATAGATTCTCTTACGAAATCTGTCATATTTGTACGTGTGTCATAGGAGTTACATTCCCATTTGGGAAAGTAACTCCTCTTCTCCATTATGGAGGAATCTTCTCTTACATGGGAGTTACACATTCACTCCCCGATATGTACACCACCTCTTTTGATCTATGATAAGCCAATACAAGCTAAGCTAAGGCTTCCATTCGACTCCACTTTTTGAATATTGAGCTCTCATATGCATGCACATTGCTTTACAAAGCTTGCTTGCTTCAATCTCACAAATCCTACACTTTGGTGAAGTGCAACTATTCGATGCACGTGAATTCCTTCCAAGTCTTTGTCCTACACTCCTTCAAGAACTTTTGGAGTAATAAAATCTATTTCGTGATGCATTTGTCCATCCTTGGCTCATTTTATTGTCTCTTCTTACCTCTCATCATTGCAGGGTATACTGTGCATAATTTGATGTTTATTATAGGTTCTGGGAGCTATAATTAATGGGTTTTGAAGTGGTGTTTTGTGTGAAATCTATCTCTGGTCCATGGTGCATCTTGTCCACCCTCTCCTCTGCTCACCTCTCTCCACTTCAGGCAGTTTGGGTCTGTGATCAGCCACTTCCTTTTCTGGTGTATCACCACTTAGTGTAGGCTATCTTTCACCCCCCTCTCTCTCCTACCCCTTGGAACGATTAGTTTAGGATTAGTTAGATTTTCCCCGCACTCGAGTAGGCTGGTGGCGGTAGATTAAGAAGTAAGAACTGATTTTCTCTAGAGGTCCATCTCAATTTTTGCAAGTCTCATGGCTTGAGAGATGGTCCCATGTTGTGTAATCACACCGAATGCCCCCTTCACACTCAGCCCATTTAGGGGTGCTATCATTCTACACTAATAATACCATTTATTGTAGTGATTAAAATCCAACATTCCATAAACACACCATTTACTATACTTGTGTTATGTTTTAGATCTTGTTTTCATGTGTGGAAGTGTTGAAGAATGTACACTATCCATATTTTTCTCACCGGGGTTTGGGGTCGGGCTCACCCCGAGTGGGGGTGCAGAGGCGGTAACCCCCACTAGCAGGGGATTGGGGACGAAACCCCAGAAAATTTTTGGCCTAAAAAAATGTGCCCACTACCTCAGAAACATGCTCTTCTCATACAAGTGGTACTTTTGACCCATAGGTTTATGGGGTGGTTTTTGCCCATGGTTTTAATACCCATGGTATTGTAAAAATGTTTAAGTAATTACCTACTCGACATGCTTTTAATAGGGGAGACATATTATTATAGATGTGTGTGAGTTCGAGTGTGAATTAAGGAGAGTTTGTTGAGCATGGCTCCAAACAGATCTGAGTATTACATATAGAGAAAGAGGTGGCTTGTAATACAATCTGAGCAAGTGATTCTTAGTGGATGTAGCCCAAATTGGGTGAACCATGTTAAATACTATCTCTGTGTTGTGTTCTTTTATTTTATGCACTTTTATTTCAGATTTGTAATATCTTTTTGCATATTAGTTTCTACTATTGTGATTCTATGTGGGATTGTTCTGCATATTTTATCCCTTAGTTCCTAACACTATGTGTACTGCACTATGTAGTATTATATCCATTCATGCATCTCATGGCACCACATTGAATTTTATACTTGAAAATATCTACTACGGGAGTTGTTTATGAGAACACAAACAAACAATACAACAATAACCACTACTTCACTAAATTTTAACTTTATTGGATAACTCACACCTCTTCTGGTTCAATCTAGAGATAATTCTTGAGTCAAATGTTTGCACTATTTATGCTCAATTCCATCATCAAAAACCCCTTCATGTTACCATCAAGAAAAACACATTTCACACCCTACTACGACATGTTTATATGCATGATTCTTAAGTATGAGAATTAGTCATTGAAAACACTTGTTTTGCTTTGATATCTCTTTTATAATTTTTATCTTTGTTAGTTTTCTTTTCTAGAATTACACCTTATAATTTTTCACACCATCCAACATCCTAGTCGGTCCTAATTCCACTTTTTTATCTTTCTCGGAACCCCGTGACAGAACCACCCATTAGGGACAGAGGATTTCCCGACACTCTGTCCCTTCAGGGCATTTTTGTTCTCCTTTTCCCTTTTTCTATATTTTTGGATGTTACATCTTTCATGTCTTTTTTTGGAATATATAGGGTAAAAGGAGGGTTTTAGAAGGTCCCACAACCTTATACAAAAAGGCCCATCAGCAAGATTTAGCAAAATAAAACATAGAAGATAAGTACCCTAGAAGATTCCAAAAAAGGAAAATGAAAAAGACAACAGGAGAAAAGAAGAAGACATCATATGAGCTTTTTCAGCTCAGCGACCACATTTCTAGCTCTAGGAGATCCCGAATCCTCAGCAAGTTGATCCGCAAGGGTGATGAGCTCCAAACAGTCTTTGGCTATGGTGCTCCTGGTAGTATCAGTGAAAATCTCCCAGGCCTTCAGGGCATTGAAAGTGTGTTGGAGCTTGTTTAGAATAGAGGACACCAATTCAACTCGTGTTCATCTCTCTGGGAGTCAGCAACCACATGCTCAACAGGATTTGCATCCAAATTCGAAGGAGACTTCAGGGTGTCAGCATGAGGTTCTTTGTCAGCGAAAACTGGAATATCCCCAAATTTTTGAGAATTGGGATCTTCAACAGTTGGTGCGACTCAATCTACTTCGAGGCAGGGGAGTCAAGGTAAAGTTTGGCAAGGCCCAGGATGTCATCGGCAAGAGAAGTATCGAGGCTGTAGACAGGGGAGACTGCCTTAATATTGGTGTCAATGCCCTCTAATAGCAGGCATGAATGAAGTGGGGGGAAAGCAGAAGGGTTTGAGCAAATGTGAGAAGGGCCTAGGATGGTGACATATGAGTCAAAATTAGAGGAAAGGTGCAAGCGTCGGTGGCATCTGGAAGAGTGGAGGGAGGTGGAAGAGGGATGGGGGAAGGTGAGGGAGAATGGCGATGGTGACCCAACTTGGGGGAAAGCAGATTAAATCAGCATGCGAGGCAACATCAAAAAATAATAAGTACAGTAAGCCCTGATGAAGGATTGCTCCTTCCCCTGTCTCTAGCTAATTGAACAGAATGCTCTAAGGATTGATAGAGGAAGGTTGCCAGATTGATCTTTTTTCCCCAACGCAGATGTGAGAGGATAAAAAAGTGGGGGCCATAGACCAGATGATAGTGGCCATCAATAGTGAAATATCGCATAATGACTTCAGCAACTCTATTCCATGGGGGAGGCAGAGAATCATGAGTGTACCCTGAGAGATATTTGACAGGCTTATCCCTTAGAGCGATGAAATCCTACATTTCTGCATGTAGCGAGCGCTTGAAATAAATATCGCTAAGCAATTTGGGAGACCACGGCATCGAGATTACATTTGTGGAGATAGTAAAATACGTATTACCAATCTGGACACGCCCCCTCGACCAGGAAGCCATTACCACGTACGAGACCAGGGCCGAATAACCCACCATTCTCTCAAGGAAAGTGGTGATACCATTTTCCAATAAGATGTTCCAAACCTCCTCGTCATCCTTAACCGTGTCACAGGATGCAGGTTCAATTCGCTTCAGTTGGCCACCCATACTGTTGAGAGGTTTGGAAAGAATGTGAAAGAGGGGACGCTGGAGGGCCTTAAAAAGCCCACCCAGGGCATGGGAGCCGTCTGCATCAACATCATTACCCTCCCGCCAGTACATCATATGATTAACGGGAGGAATTACACCATGCGTGAGGAAATCCTCCACATCATAACACATCTCACCCTTCAAATGATTCAGCGCCAAAGGTATAATCATAATAAATGAAGAATTATTATTACCGCCACCTTTTGGGGAGTCCATAAATGCATTGCTGACACCCAAGTCAGCTCACCCTTCCACCGCCAATGTTAGGAAGAGAGATCATTCTGGATAATTTGGAGAAGATCAGCTGGGAAGTTGTCCTTCCAGCTTTGTTGACTCTCAAGGAGAACTCCGATGTTAGCCAAGTGGTCCGCCGCTTTGTTCCCCTCCTGGAGGATGTGCTGAAACTGAATTTGCTGGAAACTCCTTTGTAAGATTCTGATATCAACAATAATATTTTGGATTGACCATTGACCAGTATCCACCGACTGTAGGAGATTGATGATATTGAGGGAATCACTTTCAACTTGGAGAGGATCATCGCCAAAATTGATAGCCAGCTCAAGGCCTTTGAGAATGGCCATGGCTTCCACGTGATGGTTGGTGCCATAACTAAGATTATGGGCAGAGGCAGCTACAATGGAACTAGAGGAGCTACGAAGGATGGCTCCTCCACCTGAATTACTAGGATTTCCTTTCGAGGCACCATCCGTATTAAGTTTTCTCCAACTAGGAGGGGGAAGCCACCACACTAAACCATGATCAGAAGTAGGGGCTTTACTTATAGGAAGATTTGCCAACAGCCGCTGCCACTCCTGAGAATTACAAATTTGAATTTTTTGTTGATATTTGGTCCAGAAGTGAGAGTTGAGATTATCCTAGAAAGTCAGAGCTATCTGAATAGCCACATGATCAGGTTCAAGACTCTGGTCTTTAAAGATCCTTCTGTTCCTTTCTTTCTAGATGCCCCAAATGCCATGCAGGAGGAGAAGTTTCCAGGCCAGAACCAGGGCCGGATGGGAGAAGGGGGAGCACCATTGAGAGAGGGTGTCCTGTATGGACTCTGGAAAGGTCCAGATCACTCCCATCCATGATAGGAACCAATGCCAAATATCTTGAGAAAAGGGACAGTGGATCAAAAGATGGGAAGAGGATTCCACTGCCTTAGTACAAAGCACACATCTAGTGGGAAGAGAGAAACCCCTCCTTTTCAAATTTTCTCCTGAGAGGAAAGCATTCTTAGAAGAGAGCCAGGAGAAAAAGCCAATTTTGGGGATTATTTCCTTCGGCCAAATTTTGGTGAGGGGAGGACCAGAGCCGGTACAATGCATGGAGAGGTAAGCAGCTTTAACCGAGAAAGATCCAGAAGGGGAGAGGGGCTAGATTAGCTCATCCTCAGCTAGGAAAAGGGGATATAGATGGAGGAGAGCTCACTTCTAAGTGAAGTCAGGAGCAGCCTCTACTGATCTCTTATTCCATCCCAATCTGGAATAGTCTAGGAGGGTATGGAGTTCACCACCTTCCAGTAGCCAGAAACTAACCTTCCATGCCTATTAATGAGGCTTCTTTTAACAGGATCCCATGAGGGGTTGTTATCCAGTGGCTTTTCCCCAATCTAGTGATCCCGCCAGAAGTCAATAAACCTACCATTTCCAAACCTCCATTTAGTGCCAGCAATAATGGGGAGGGAACTAATAACAGAATTCCAAATGGCCGAACCTCGAATTGGATTTGAGGTAAGAAATTCCTCATTATGAGCAAGGTACTTAGCTCTGAGGAGCTGAGCCCAATGAGAGTTTCCTTTAGCAACTTCCCAACCAATTTTTTCTAGGAGGGCCACATTCATATCAGCCATCCTTCTTAACCCGAGCCCCCAAGAGAGGTTGGCTTGCACACTTCCTTCCAGGAGACCAGATGGATCCTCTTTTTTTCTTCCGCCCCAGACCACAGGAAGTGCTTTTGGATTCTTTCCACCACCTCCTTCACCGAGTTGGGCAATTTGAGAAGGGACATGAAGTAAGTAGGAAGATTCTGGAGGGTGGCTTTAACCAATTGGAGTTTGCCAGCCTGGCTGAGCAAGGCCCCTTTCCAGTGCGAGATTTTTTTGATATCTTTCGATGACAAGATTCTAGAGATTTTTTGTTTGCTTTCCTTGGAAGAGGGAATGCCCAGATAGGAGGGGGAGGTCCACAATTTTGTAGCCAAAAATATCAGCAATCTTCCTCTGGGTCCTAGGAGCAGTATTTATGAAAGAGATGTTGCTCTTGTTGAAGTTAATGATTTGTTGAGAAGCAACTTGATAGAGAGATAGGATATCCATGAGAGCGTGAGATTCAATCACAGAGGCAATGCTTAATAGCAAAGTATCATCTGAAAATTGGCTATGTGTGGCCGAAGGAAAGCTGGAAGTGATCTTCGACCGATATGATAGATTGACTTTTAGCAGCCTCAAGGGCTCTGTGAGGAGTCAGCCATAAGAACGAAAAGGAAGGGGGACAGGGGGTCACCTTGCCTGATACCTCTGCTGCTTTTGAAGAAGCCCACCAGAATGCCATTTATAAGAATAGAGAAACAAGGAGTCATAATATAAGAGAAGACCCAACTGCACCATCTTTTATCGAAACCATATTTTTCTAGGACCCTGATCAAGAAAGGCCAACTCAATCTTGTTATCCAAATTTCACCCCCCAGAGTTAATTTGATAACATGCATCAGAGTTTTTAGTTCCAAGCAAGTAGATTGATTCGGGGAAAAATCGTAAATTGGCTAAGTCTCGCTCAAGGCCACCTTTGGGGCAGTTGGAAAAATTATACATGGAAGGCACGAGATCAGCCGAAAAGCCTCCAGGTGGCCCAAACAGAAAAGGGACATCTGGGACAAATAGACGCGAAATGCCCGAATCGGCCGAAAGAAAGAAAATTTGTCCAAGTCCTTTGCACGGACATTTGGGACAAATGGACGCGAAGGACGTGAACCGGCCGGATCGGCCGAAATAGGAAACTTCAGCACAAGGACATCCGAGACAAAAGGACGCGGTGGACGTGAAAATCCGGCAGGCCCGTGGACAAATCATAGCATGACACGTGTCGCCAAGGAAAAAGGTCCAAAAGGTCAAAGGGGCGAGTTTTCGAGCACTGATCCGAACCAATGAAATAGTGCCACGTGTCCAAGTTTAAGGGGCCCACAAGAAAAGCCCGCGAAAAGGTGGAGAGAGAAAATTGCTCAGTGAACCAGAGCCTACCACGTGTCGTCCAGATGGCAGAGCGCGGGAAAAGAAATTTAAAAATCCGTTTTTGCCTGTTTTGTGCCCTAAATCTTCAGACCTTCGTATCTTTCGATCCAGAGCTCGGATTTGCACGTTCTTTATATCAACGGAAAGCTGTTGAAATTATCTACATGATTCTGGGATCAATCTTGCATTTTGGTGTAGTTTGGAGGGATAAAATTAAGAAAATGTCTCTGACGCGTGGTGATAGACAGAAGTAATGCTTCAACAACCAACTTTAATGCAGCAGACAGCTCGCCGCTCCTGTTAGATAGCCCGCCGTTTTGCTAGGATCCGCCGCTTCTATCATAATGAGATGATTTTAAATGCTACCAAGAAGTGGTTGGGGCAGATTCTGGATTTCCTCTCTCTCCCCTCTCATTTCTTCATATATATTGTAAAGAAGAGCTCCTTTAAGGGGTCGGACATTTTTGTTTTGCATCCTCCCTTATTCCCTCGCTTGCCAGAGAATTTGTGGAGCTTTCAAACCTCCCATATGGGTTGTAATGCCATTCTTTTTGCCTCTTGGCCACTGCAATGTATTGTATCGACTCTTGAGCAATAATATGTGTTGTGATTGACTCTCGACCCTCTCATGTATTCATTCATTGTCATTTTGATCTCTTATTGCAGTTTGGTTACCTATGCATGGTGTTTGTATTGCATCTATGTGGTCTGTGTTAAATTTGCAAAACGAGTGTCTAACATTCCTCGGTGCATCACCTTTGTAGTTTAGGTTTTATTCTATGCATTTCCTTACCCTGTCTCCTTGGCAAGTTAGATTAGGTTTTAACAAACCCTCTCGTATTTTTGTGTGCATCGAGAACAGAGGAATAGAACCACCTTCTTTCTCGGAGAATATTTTCTCATCTTTACAAGTCCCACACTTGGAGAAAAGATTCCATGTTGTGCAATCACACTGGATGCCTGAACATCAACCTAGAAGCCTGATTTGCATCCAGGGGTGCTGTGAGTCTGCAACAACAACTCTATCAAAAGCTTTTTACATATCTAGCTTGAGGATCATTCTAGGGGATTTTGAGTGATAGGTGAGTGGATAGCCTCGTGTACCGTAATGATACCACCTTAGATGAGCCACCCATTAATAAATCCGTTCTGGTTCTAAGAGATGAGAGCATTCATTAGGGGTTTAAGCCTAGAAGCCAACATCTTAGTGATGATCTTGTAAGCAGTGTTACATAAACTGATTGGCCTAAAGTTGGAGACATCTTTTGAGCCCTACTCTTTTGGGGCAAGGGCTAAGAAGGTGGTGTTCCATTCTTTTAGAAGGTTGTTACTGATTTGGAACTCATTAACCGCTTTGTAGAGATCCTGCTTGATGGTCTCCCAGAAAACTTGGAAAAAGTAGCTGGAAAACCATCTGGGCCTGGAGCTTTGTCCCTTTTCATGGTGAAGACCACTTTATGAACTTCCTCCATAGCAAAAGGTTTGATCAGACTATTGTTCATCTCAGCAGACACAAGCTGGGGGATATGTTGGAGCATAGATGACATTGATTGCTCCAAAGGAGGTTGGTCGACCTGGAGGAGGTTAGAATAGAAGGAGACAAGCTCATTGGAAATGTCAGAATCAGAGGTTAACAGTTACCTGAGGATGACACCAGCTCTCTGATCTTGTCTCTACTTTTGTGCTTTGAGGCAGTGATGTGAAAGAATTTGGTGTTGTGATCCCCCTGCTCAAGCCAAAGGGCTCTAGATTGCTACCTCCAATAGGTCTCTTCCTCTTGAAGTGTATTGTGGTATTCGCTGAGGAGGGAGGTTTCTTTTTGGTGAAGGTGATCCAATCTCCCATCGATTTCCATTTGAGCAGAGACTGCAATTTCCTATGACAACTTCTGCTTGCAGATCTTGATGTTGCCGAAAACCGTAGTCTTCCAAATTTTGAGCTGTTTTTTAATTTCTTTGAGTTTGCTGGAGAACCTAAACATGTCAGTGCCCTCAACATTGAAATCCCACCATTTGGCAACAAGAGGATTCAGGTGATTATTCTCAAGCCAGAAAGCTCGAACCTGAAGGGAGGATTCTTGATATTTAGATTGTGATTCACACTGAGAAGGAGAGGGTTATGGTCAGAGGCAGCCCGAGGGAGGGAATTGAGGTAAAAATCAGGAAATAGAGAGATCTAGTCAAGAGAGCCCAGCGATCGATCTAGTCTACTTTGAATATGGTTCCTACCTAATCTGCGGTTAGACCACGTAAAAGAGGAGCCGTGAAGGTCCATGTCAAGAAGTGAATTCTCCCTAATGAAGTCAGCCAGAGCTTCCATGCTGATAGGTGAGGCAGGAGCTCCTCCCTATTTTTTGAAGGAAAAAGGGGGCAATTGAAATCTCCCATTATTAAAATGGGGATATTGCATAAGTGTTGATAAAGTTTGAGATGTCTTTCCACAATTTTCCACGTTGGGTCTCCAAATTGGGGGCGTATACATTGATGGCAATCCATGTGGAGTCTGAACCAACTTCTTGGAAGAGCATGCACAGGAAGTTGGGATGCTTGAGCAGACAATCACCTTTGAAGCTCCTGGGATCCCATAAGGTGCATAGTCCTCCAGAATTCCCTGCCGAAGGTTGAGATTCAAAAGAAGCAGTCAGCCAAATTTTCAGGAGACGATCATCTTTTTTAAGTTTAGTTTCCTGCAACATAATGATATCAGGAGAGTTCTAGAATTTTATATCTTTGATGACTCTTTGTTTTTGAAGAGAGTTGAGACCTCTTATATTCCAAGAGATGATCTTCATTTCTTAGATTTGGATTTACTCCCCACCACCATGGGGATTGTGCTCTGTGTTCCTTGAGTGACATTAAGAGCAGCTTCTTGCTAGAGTTTGATATTGATCGAGTCAATCCCCAACTTTTCTACGCCATATTAGGCTTCTTCACGCTGCTTCTTGTATAATGGGGATTAAAACTATCATCCGAAGAAGGGGTTATAGGGAGATGACCGAGTCCAAGGGAGGCGGAAAAGGGGGCCGGGGGAAGGCTCAAGGGGGATCTCGAGGAAAAAGGAGCCAAGGGGGAAGGGGAGGAATGAGAAGGGAAAGAGGAGAGGACAAAAGAGGAGGAGGGGAGGAGGAAATAACCAAGGAGGGGGAACTTCCTCGAGGAGGGGGAAGAAATGAGGTGTTCACCACGAGGGTGGCGTATACATGAAGGAAAGAGGGGGATCAACAAAGGAAGGCAATACAATGGTAGTGTTAATTTCTCCCTCTTCTAGGAGAGTAAAGGAATTTGAGATGGGGATGATTGGGGTCTCAGCAGAAGATGTTTTTGGAATAAAAGTTTTCTTAGATTTTGGGGAAGAATTTTGGGCTTTGGGTTTAGGCTGAGGTTTGGAGGGGCAACCAGAGGCCCGGTGGCCAATGCTTTTATAGAAGGAGTAGGCTTGAGGAATATATTCATAATCAATATTCTATTTCCAGTTCCCGATCAGATAGTAGCTCTATCTCTTTTGGGAGAGGACAACTGACATCGGTGTTAACACAGAAACGGGCATGGATGAATCTAGTTTTAGCTTTAGTGGCTTGATCAATAGCTATTAAAGAACCTATAGTTAGAGCAATACCTTCAATAACTGCTGGATGCCAGAACTCCAGAGGAAGCCCCGGAGGCGAACCCATATTGGAGCTTGGGTCATGGATTCAGTATGTGGGTTGAATCCCGAGACCATTCCCGATAGAAGCCATGTGCCGCCAAAAACCAAGGGCCACCAAGAAGAGCTCTCGCAAAATCCTCTTTCATGCTGAAGGAGAATAAAATGAATCATTGGGCATTGCTGCTATTTCAAGCACCCCACATGGGTGCCATTTCAACCATGCCCATTTTTGATATCCTCCAAAGGGGGTCTAGGGCCCATCAATTTTCCCACCAGTGAAAGATCATGTGAAGCAGCAGTAGCATCAGTGATGTGAGAGGGAATGTGCAGTGAGAAGGACCCATCAGCAAGTTAGGAGAAAGCTTTTCCGTACAAGGAGAGGAGGTGGAACCCTCCATGATCTTATTCCAGGAGTCGGGTGGCTTGGGAGAAAGGGCCCCTGACATGAGGGACCCCGATCCAGACTGTCGAAGGGTTTAGCATCCGAGAAAACACCAGAGGAACAGCAGGTGGCAGCAGGAGCTAGGGCTCAGAGCGTCAAGCAACAGTTTCTCCCTAGGTGACCTTTATCATCCTTACATCTTTCATGTCTTTATTTACTACCTCAGGTTGGCCTTTCACTAATGATGAAACTTAAGATAAGGAATTATATATATATATATATATATATATATATATATATATATATATATATATATATCTTATTTAACCTCATTAGGGGGAAAGCATTTAAGAGGCATATATTATTACAAGGAGCTAATATTTTCTATCTACTACATCAAGGACTGCATTTTGGGACTACATACTTCATTGCATAGGAGGGTTTATTTTAAATTCCATACCACACATTTTACATTGGGACAAAGTAGTTATAGCCTATTATTCTTTGTGCGATTGGCACTAGGGCATCCTAGCTCAAGGGACACTATTCTAATCACACACACACAAGAACTACATTGAGTTTAAAATGTAGTACATCACTCGGTGACAATCACATTGGGGTGACCATTGAGGTCAGTTTGACTCAAGCATATGCATATTTTATTCATCTAATTCAATATTGAGTATTGTGTAGGTAGCTAGGGTTTCTTTTGCAGGTACATGTATGAATGAGTAAAATTGTAATGAATCGATGTGACATACAATGAATAAGAAGCAACATAGAAAGAACCATGAACAAATCTATTCCACCGACACTAGTGCCTGAATAGGTGCTAACGCCTAGGTGACCCCGTCCCATCTCGGGGTGCTCTTTGTATACACTTATTTTTCACTTTTCATCTTTCATACATGTTACTAACAATTTCTTTGTGCATATAAGGGTCATTGATGCATCTATTTCTTAAGTGGGTTCCTTAAGGGGCTTGCTAGGAATGGGGATTGGCTATTCACATGGTCATTATGGGTTAGAGACAATACATAAAGAGAGTATTACTATGCGAGCCAAACTTTAGTTTCCTTGCATTAGTTATCTTTGTCCCTTTATATATCATACACATTACACTCTCAACACCTTGCTTGCATCTCACCATTTGACACTTTATTCATCCATTTTCTTGATCTATGACACCTCTTTTTCATTTTTCTTGACATTTAGTATCCTTGGTTGATGCCATCACCCATGTGCAATGGTGTCAGTGTTAGGTTTTTCCCTAGCTGACACCACCGTCCATAGACGATGGTGTTGTATGTATTTATACCATACTTTGATATTCATGAAGGAATCTAGAATCATAACAACTACCATATGATTTGCTATTTTATGCCAACTTCACATCTGCTCGCTCAAATCTTGGTTCATATTGCACTTTACTTGGATTGGATTAGACACTCTTCTTCTAGGTTGGATTTCTTGAACTAATATGTCATCTATAATGCATCTAGGTTAGGAAAAGTGTTCCCCTTCTCCACCCAATAACAATTATCTCTTGGTTTCCTGCTTCTCTAGAGAGATAGATGCATCAATGACCACCACACAGGTTAATTCTCTAACTCTATTTGTCATTTTACATAGATTATTTTGTTTCCCTTCCCCATTGATCTATGTTAGCTTAGTGTTATATGAAAATTTTGTAGACACTAAATCACACACTTTGGGTACATTTCTAGGTCCTGATCACATACCACTATTCATATGATTCCTAAGCAAGAAAAGTACTTATTGACCACTATATTTTGTCTGTTTGTTTTATTTCTGGTTTTCTTCTTAGTCTTACACACCTTCTTGCCTCATCGACCTTCAACACTTCAGTTTTTTTAGTTTGGACACTAAAGCACCCACCAAGACGCCACTCCCAAGAACCCATGTCCCCTCTGGGCACCCCGACCTATTTGTATTTTGCTTGCATGTTTTGGGTCCTTTCTAGTGTTGGGCATATTATTTTCTTAGTGGTCGACTTTTAGTTGTTAATTATGAAATTTAAACTAGGGAATCATATAAATACAAATATATGTGACCATAATAAAGGACTAAGCACTACACATCTACTATCATCGCCTAAGGTTGCATCGAAAGGCATTACAAGAGCATGAAAGCATCCATCTAGCATCCATTCAAGGGACAAAGGGACTGCATCTTCTACATACACTTCATAGGTGGGGAAATTCAATTTTCCATGCACACATCTATCGATTAAAAAAATATTGAAATGAATATATGACTAAATATGATTACAATGTAGTAGTAAATGAATAAGAAATTAAGTACAAAATAGATCCAAACAAATAAACAATTAATATTTAAAACCCTAAGTGTAAATGAGGAGATAAAATGACTTAGTTGTTTACTTGTGATCTGGAGGTGGTGTACAAAATCAAGAACTAGAAAATTTGAAGTGTATACCATTGCAAGAAAACCCAAAAAAATGCAGAGATGGAGGAATATGTTGGATTGGGGCACCTAGGATGGGTCAAGGGCACCTAGGATGAGTCAAGGGCACTGAGGGTGTCAGTAGACTAGTTATGTGTGCATGTGACTATCAAAAGCCTCGAAAACTATCTTTGACTGGTTGCAAGGTGTTCGTTGTCCTTCACTTCTTGTCACTAATATGTCACACAATGATCGCCGATGTCACTGATAACCCGTAATAAAAAAATTGACCCTCAAAATGTATCCCAAAAAGAAATGAATAAAAATGAGGGGTTGGATTGTCCTCATCTTTCAAATGATTAATCTTATGATGGAGTGCTACACTACATTTCAAACCCAATGTAGTTATGTGTGTGTGAAGAGATTGTGCCCTAGGTGGCTCTTGTGCGTGTCGCACTTGATAGCGAACAAATAACTAGATGTAAGAGATGTAAGTAGATGTGTGTATGTAATAGAATGAACTTCCCCTCCTATGAAGTGTATGCAAAAATAATGCAGTCCCTTGCCCTTGTGTGGATGTTAGATGGATGTTTGAATGATGTTGATAATGCCTTTGGATGCAACCTTAGGTGGTGATAGCTAATGCTTAGTTTTTGGTCGCTTATTATGGTCACATAACTTTATATTTATATGATTAATTTGCTTGAATTTCATGATTAACCTTGAAAAGGCCAACTATCAAAAAGATAAGATGCCCAAACAACTAGAAAGGACCCAAAAGATGTGAACAAAGTACAAAGAGGTTGGGGCACCCAGAGGGGACAGGGGCACTTGGTGCGACATCCTAGTTAGGCGCTGGTGTCCAGACTTAGAGAAATTGAAGGGTTAGAGGTCGATTGGGAATGAAGGTTTGTAAGACCAAAAGTGGCAATAGAAAGCAAGAAAATATTTCCAAAGACATGGGTTGATTATTAATTTTCTTACTTAAGAATCATATGAATAGTAGTATGTGATTAGGACTAAATAGATACCCAAAGTATGTGATTTAGTGTCTACATTTTCCCCCACTTTATGTTGTTGAGAGAATGCTTTGATAACATAAAGTAAATAAGAGATGCGTACCTTATAACCATGTAGATCAATGGAGAAAAGCATCTTCGAGAGAGACAAGGAAAAGTGTGGAGTGATAAAAATGTGAAGCATGGAAACTAGAGAAGAGGAAGTGAAAAAAAGTGATGATGATGATGATGACCCTAGGGTGAGAGCGTATGTGTAGATGTTGTGATTATGCATGTTGTTGATGTCAATTGTTGTTGATGTTTTGATTGTGATTGATGTGTGAATGATGATGATGTGATTTTTTCTTCCCATAAGGACAAACCTACAAAGAGAAGAATGAACAAGTAGTCAAATACGCATATATATGATCAAAACATGTAAAAAGTGTGTAAAAGTATGTAAAAAAATGAAAAAGGAACATGTGCACTTGATCCGTGATGAGTAAAAAGTGTAGAAAGGATCCTGAAGATGATGTAGAAGAACAAGTTTTTCAGGTGATCTCATGCCGCCTACGCTCATTGTGAGTTTTTGGGCGATCTCATGCTAAGAATGAAATAGCCTAGGGAGAAAATTCTGGTGTCATCCTCCAACCTTTAACTTTCCCACAATGTATAACACCACTACAGATGGTGTGTAAAAATCCGATCCATTTTGAATAGTTTTGATCCAACACAAAAGTAGAAAATGTTGTGTAGTGCATGCATGCTTTGAGTGCTAAGGATTGTGTGCCATATAAAATCCATTGTGAAGTGATGATTAATGTGTTAAAATGAAAATGTTATGTAACCTTCCCCCTATTCACAAGCATCCATGAAGGGTAACGGGAACCTAGGCACTAATGTCTGGTTTGGGCACTAGTGTCTATGTTATGTTAAGGATCCAAGTCAGATTTTGAACCTTGTTTGAGACTAATGACTGTGTTGTACATGTACTTGTGATGTGCTAGAATGTGACTATAGACTGCTATATGGGGTGACTGATTCACCCAAATGATGCCCCCTCATTTGGGGTGCATGTGACATCGTTGAGGAGTATGCAGCCCAAAGGAGGACCGACCGTTGTGCTAAAATTAATTCCCTGTAAGGGGAGGGAGCATGCTTGGTAGAAACCAAGGCACATGTAAATAAAGTGGATATGAGACAAGTGTTAGTGTAAGAAAATACAAACACATGTAGAAGACAATATGTAAGCTAAGTAGATAATGTGTAAGCTAAGATGCAAGAAGACAATGTGCAAGAAGATAATATAGACCATGAAAAAGTGGGTTTCAAACATGGGACATCACTCATGATGTCGCAAGACATGCAAGGAAAATATGGCCAAAAGAAGACAATGCACACACAAGACAAAGGGCAAAGCCCACAAATAATGTCGAAATGAAGCAAGAAAAAAATTAATGACAAGTAATGTAGATAACCATGGAAGAAGCAAATAGACACCCATTAACATGTTAGAAAGATAGAAAGTATGTCAAAACATGTATAATCTGATAAAATAATGTGCTATGAAAAATGAAACAATAACACCTGTAGTGTGTACGAAAGTGGATGCCCCAGGAGCCACTGTGGGACTGGTATGGGTACTACACCAAACATCCATGTTGCGTGTAAAGATCTATGTAAAGCCTATGATCACAACTAGAAGGAAAGTGAATGCACATGTGTGTATGATAAAATATAATGACATACAAAGTATTTGACTAGCATGTGTAATAAAGTGTACATGTAAAACATAAGTAAACAAGAGTAAATGTGACCAAGATATGTAATATGTTGTGGATGAGATGGAATGGAATGTAGTGTGAGTGTGATAGGATCTGCGTGCCCCCAAGATAATGTGAATGTGTATGCATGTGATGAGGTTCATTTATAAATGCCCCCTCAATAGTCAAGAATGAACCGTAGAATAAGAGTGCGTCATCGGAAATGGTTTGAATGTGTGCGCTAGAAAGATATGATCATAAATTGTCAAAGTGTAAAACTATGAGAGTGAGTGAGTGAGTGAGTGAGTGAGGTGAGGTGAGGTTCATTTTAGATTGAAACCCACAGTAGTCAAGTATGAACCATGAACTAGAGTGCCTCATAGGGTAATGGACACAAAGTGTGTATAAAAGTAGATGCAATAAAGATGTAACATGAATGTGCAAAGTGATTATATATTATGTGATAGATGATGCAAAAAGAGGCATGAAAACTCATGATGCATAAAATGTATAATGTTTAGTGTGTGGTGTGTAATGTGTAGTGTGTGATGTGTTGCCCTCAATATTCAAGTGTGAACCAAAGCACAAGAGTGCATCATCAGGTATGATGATTTAAATGTATCAAGATATATATGATGAATGTGGAAGACTAGATGTGACATGTTTAATATGTAAGAGAGCTGATAATTTTAGAAGGTAGGGGAAGATAGCGAGGATGATTCTCCCTAAGTGTGTAATTGTGAGTATGTTATCCAATGAAAGAAAAAGATGAGAGTCCTCCACCCGATGCTTATAAAGGTAAAGGTGTGTGACCACGCTCTAAGACGGGTAGTGTATGAGACATATGTTGTATCGGTGAATGCACATGGGACCTAGGAGATAATGGAGACCTAGGTGAAGGAGGAGACCTATATGGAGGTGAATCTAAACATGGAGGTGATGGATGCCTATATGGAGCACAACACAAAGGTGATGAACACCTATGCGAGGCACAACGAGGCGGTCATGTATTCCGATGTGAAGGAGTTGTCTGAGTAATGGACCTAGACTGATGTGATGGACTAGCATACCGATGAGACCATTTAGGTCATGTGCAAATAGGAAAGATAAGAGAAGATTGTGCGTTTTAGATTTGATAGGCCGTGGGGACCTAGATGCTATAACAAGTGTAATGGAAACCTCAAGAGGAGGCTATAACCATGGTGTGGATGGTGGAACACCATTGATAATGATAAATTTTTTATTGTGAATGAAATTTAGACATAAATGATTCATGGAAGTGATGGCTTGAGATCCAAGGATCTAGGGGACCTAAAATCATGTCACACCCTTCGACAAATGGTGCTACAAGAAAAGGTACAAACACGGTAAGAGGAATGACAATGACTAGAAGCTAAACAACACCATATGATTTAGGTACTAGATATGAGATTTACGAGAGTGGAAGTCGATAGTGATAATAAGTGCAATATAACATGTGCTAATATGAAATGATGGATTAACGATAGTGTTATTAATAATGGTGAATTCAATAGAAAACTGATATGCAAACAATCATAGGAGAATGTAACATGATAGTCATGATAAGAGAAAGTAATGATTGAAGGAGATGTATCAACATGAGCAACTAGAAAATCAAGGGCTCTTGATGCAAGGAGGAGGCACCGCACAATATGTATGATTTCTTTGAAGAGTCAATTGCTTGCTTGTCATGTTTTAAAAGAGGATTATTGAAGATTTTGAGCTTATGATTTTCATTGACTAGTGCAGAAGCCACAGGCTCTAGGAAGCTCAAGTGTATTATTATCGATAAGATCTTGAATAATATTGTGAAGTTTGAAACATCGATCTCAGAGTTCCAAATACATTGATGATTTTCATTGTAATTATGACATCTAGGAAAAGATGGATCTAAATTGAGTGGAGGAGGAAGCATAATAAGATTGCTCTCAATAAGTTATGGCAAGAGAATGTGTGGAGTGATAGTCAATTTTGTATAAGTACATTTAGGCGATTGTTATTGAAGCTATTTACTATTAGCCACAACGTTGAAAATTGCTTTAGATTTTATAGGTTTTGTAGACAACTTGAAAGATGATTTACTTTGAAAGTGTGTTGAAGATGAAGCCTATTCTTGATACTTAAGCTTTCCTATAGATAAGAGTTTAGTTTTGTGTAACTTAAGAGTGACACTAATGATCAAATGATGGGGAGGTATTAAAGACAACACTCTTCTCAAGAGGTGATAATATACTTTGGACAGATAGATCTTAAAGCTCAAATTCCACAAGCACATTAGACATCTTAGCAAGTTGTTTTTATTAGACATTAGGTGTTCATTAGATCCTTGTTTAAGTTGAACATATGAGATCTTAGAGCCGATATTGATAGAGAAATGAGAGAGAAAAACATCTTATATATGCTTGAAAGATGTTACCGAATGGACATGTAGGTCATAGAACCAATGCATCACATAATTGTGGAGACTTCTTGTAAAGAGCTTAGCTAGGAGAATATGATCATCCACAAAATATAGACATGACACATGAAATGCTTGAAGATGTTCTTGGGGTCACCATGGCCATGGGAAGCTTGGGAGTGATGAAGCTAGGTGGAAGCACATAAGTGGAGATGGCAGGTGTAAAGGAGAATAAAGGAGTAGTGTGGAATCAAAAGATGGAGATGCATGGAAGTAGCCTATGACAATTTCCATATTTGTGCTTGAAGGTATTGATAAAGAGAGGCTAAATCTTGAGTGCCAGTGGAAGAAACTTGTCACGTATGAGAAACAAGAGGTGGAGTGAAGTGGTTCATAGGATTGGGAACCAAAACAAGAATGATAGAAGTAGGCAAAAGAGTGGAAGCAGAGAATTGAGTAGTGATTGACAAAGAGGTAGGGATGGATGTAGGGGCATTAAGCTCCACAAGATTGGTGGCCTCCTCACGAGAACAAATAAAATCAAGTCTAGATCTTGAGGATGCTCAACAATATGATCATTAAGCTCTTTAAGGTGGGCTTTAGTAAATTCACCATAAGATTGATCCATAGTGATAAGATAATAAAATCCCTAGAAAGAAGGTGGATTCGAGCGACGGGTTCACCAAATGATTAAACAAATATTGAAATGAATATATGCCTAAATTTGATTACAATGTAGCAGTAAATAAATAAGCAATTAAGTACAAAATAGACCTAAGCAAATAAGCAATTAAGATTTAAAACCCTAAGTGCAAATGAGGAGATAAAATGACTTAGTTGTTTCTATGTGATCCCAGGTGTACAAAAATCAAGAAATGGAAAATAAGAAGTGCATATTGTCATAATAAACCCAAAAATGTAGAGATGGAGGCATATGCTAGACTGGGGCACCCAGGATGGGTCAAGGGTGTCTGTGGGTGCTGTAGACCAGTTATGGGTGCCTATGACTTTCAAAAACCGTAAAAAACTATCTTTGACTAGTCCCAAGGTGTTCGATGTCCTTCACTTCTTTTCATTAGTATGTTGCACAATGATCATCAATTTTGTTGATAACTTGCAATAAAGAATTGACCTGCAAAACCCTCAAGAGTGCATCAAATGCCAAAAAGAAAAGAATGCAAATGAGGGGTCAGACTGTCCTCAAATATCAAACAAGTGATCTTAAGGCTGAGTGTTGTACTACATTTTAGACCTAATGTAGTTCTCTGTGTGTGTGAAGAGATTGTGCCATAGGAGGCTCTTGTGCGTGTCACACTTGATAATGAGCAATATCTAGATGTAAGTGGATGTGTGCATGGAATAGAACAAACTTCCCCTCCTATGAAGTGTATAGAAAAATAATACAGTTCCTTGTCCTTGTGTGGATGCTAGATGGATGCTTGAATGCTCTTGATAATGCCTTTGGATGCAACCTTAGGTGGTGATAGCTAATGCTTAGTGCTTGGTCCCTTATTATGGTCACATAACTTTATATTTATATGATTCCCTTGCTTGAATTTCATAATTAACCCCGAAAAGGATGACTACCAAAAAGATAAGATGCCCAAATGGCTAGAAAGGACCCAAAATATGTGAACAAAGTACAAAGAGGTCGGGGATGCCTAGAGGGGATGGGGGCACCGGAGCTAGCATCTTGGTTAGGCACTAGTGTCTAGACTCGAGAAACCGAAGGGTTAAAGGTTAGACTAGGTAGGAAGATATGTAAGACCAAAAGTGGTAACAAAAAGCAAGAAAATATGTCCAAAGACATGGGTTAATTAGTACTTTTCTTACTTAGGAATCATATGAATAGTAGTATGTGATCAAGACTAAATAGATACCCAAAGTGCATGATTTTGTGTCTACACTATCTACATTTTATACATCATAAGTTCACTTAGTTGGGTGATCGTTGGGGTCAGTTTGAATCCCCATTTGCATCTTTTTCTTTTTAGGATTTGATGTGTTTTGGGGTTTTGTAGGTTCTCTTTCTCTTTGTAGGTTTTAGGTGAACTCGATGATCAATCGGTGAAGTACATGTGACATCCAACAAACATCTCGCGACTGAAAATTTGAGTTTTGAGGTTTTGAGAAGTCACAAACACCCATTGGAGGTGCGTAGCTCCCAAACACCCCGACCCTGCACAAGCACCATAGTCTCAAAATTTCCAACAGTTCTACATTTTTGGGCTTGGTTGTGACACTCTTTTTTCTTGTTTCATCAATTTTCTAGCTCGAAACAACTTCGGATTTATTGCAAATCAGCTAAGTATCTTACCCTCTCTCTTGCACTTAGGGTTTTAAATTTATTAGCTTACTTGCTTGTGTCAAATATATACTTTATTACACACTATATTTACATTATTACTTAATTAAGATTTAGCATTTATATATTTTCTTAATCATTTGGTGAACCCTTTTCATTTGAACACTCTTGGATCCTTATTTCATCACTTCTTGCATTTTTCTTTGGTTCCTCTCAACATGGATATTTCTATTAATAATTTCTTGCTAGCAAATCCTGAGTGTCGTGCTAAAATCATTACCCTTTTGGCTACTACTCGTATTCCTTCCACTACTCATCCGCATTACATCGATTATCAAACATTTGTAGATGCATTTTATCAATGATCACTTTTCCATCTATTATAGATGACAATATTTTTATGTATGACAATGATCCTCCTCTATATATATGAGTCTCGCATCAATAATTTGGGTGTCAAGAATGCCTTAGTCAATACTAGATTTGAGCTCAATATTTTTCCTTTATCATTCATTCAAGCTATAGGCCTTCCTGCATCTATTCTCAACCCAACATCTACTTTTAATCAATCATATGATTCTACTACGTGTTCATACTTAGGCACTTTGTGACCTTACCATTCAAAGTCGTCTAAAAATATTCCCGTTCTCTTTTTCATCATCAACATTATAGTTCTATATAATTTCTTACTTGGTAGGCCATGGCTTCACATAATGCAATCAGTGTCTTCTATAATTCACCAATGCATTAAATTATTACATGAGGGCTTTGAATATGCAGTTCCTACTTCACCATCGATCCGTGAATTGCGTATTACCCGACAATTTTCCTCCACTCGAAGGAATCATTTGTGGATTATACGTTGTTCCATCCACTCCAATGTCACCCATACTTCTACTAATGCTATGGTGATTTATCAAGGGTATGTCCATACATCGACGTCATACCACCTTCATTGTCTTCTCATGAGTAATCTGCATCTACACTTCCTCCATTCACATGCACTCTCTTCATGAATAATGCTTATTGGTATCACATTCCATTTGATCCCGCTTGTTTTGAAAGTATTTGCACATATGATGACTTGGCTATACTTGGATTCGAACCGAAGGATCTCATCCCTCCATCTTGTTCTCCTCATTTATATCGTGGATACGTTTGCATTACTCACGCTTATGATCTACGAGTCTTTCATCTATCATTTTTTGCTACACACACTTCTTGTACTACTCCACTCACTCTTGGATAGTCTTGACTCGACTACATTGGGGGAAATTTAGATCTAGATCATATTGATATCACATTTCCTATGTTATTCAGTTGCATTTCTATTAGCAATGACTCCTTTCTCGGCTACTCACAAAATCTCACTCACTGGTGTGCACATGGTTGTCCACCAATACCTTTCACTGACTAAGAATACACAATGGTCATGTACAATTTGTGCCGCAATGGCTCCTTATAGGATCAACCACATATGATTTCTTAAAAAGTCTCATATGTATCTCCATAGGGTTTTGACCATGAAAATAATGATCTCTTAGATGATGTTACTTGATCATACTTATCATCATACACTTGGGGGCATCATGTTTATTCCCCACCTTTAGCATTGTCGTGTCTCACAATTTTACCATTTCACTTCTTACTTTGCATCTAGTTGTTCACACATGTCTTACACATTTTGATACAACTTTATTACTCGATGACACACTCTTGTGCTATGGTTCACACTTGACTATTAAGGACATACTACATACATGAACCTAACACACTACACATTTCTACACTTGCGCTTTCATGACACATCTTTCTAGCATCAAATTATCACACGACACACTTCCCTACGAAACACTCTAGTTCCATGGTTCATACTCGATTGCAGAGGGTCTGAATCTAAAATGAACCTCACCATGCTCACTCATTCTCTACGCTTTATGCTTTTTCGATCATATATTTCGAACACAATTCAAACCATTTCCTAATGATGCACTCTTGTTCTATGGTTCTTTCTCAAATGTCGGGGGAATTTATAAATGAGCATCATATCATGCATACTCATTCACATTCACTGGGGGCACGCTGCTCTATCACACTCATATTATATCTCATTCTGTCTCACTCATCCATAACATACTGCATATCTTGGTTGCACATTGTTCTTGTTTACTTATACTCGCATGTTACATCTTGTTTACTATGTTAGTTGGATACATTATATGCCATTATTTTTTCTATATACACATGCACATTCACGTGCCTTCTAGTTGTGATCACGCAATTTATATAGACATTTACATGTAACATGGATGTTTGAAACTATACCTCTTACTAGTCCCACAATAGGCTCCTAGGGGCATCCACTTTCGTACACATCACATGTGTTATTGTTTTATTTTATACCACTTCCTATTCTTACTAGCACACTACTATATTGGATCATACACATGTTGACATACTTTTTATCTTTCTTACATGCTAACAGGTGCTTCAAGTGCAACATTTGTCTTGCAGGAACTCTTTGCTACCATGGTTTTCTCTGTTATTTTTGCCTACTATTGTTTGTCATTGTATGCCATTATTTGTAGGCTTCACTCTATGTATTACTTGTTCTCTAATTGCTTGTATACTTTTGGCCACTTCAGCCTTGATTTTCTTGTGACATTGTGAGTGATGTCCCATGTTTGTAACCCGCTTTTCGTGGTCTACATTATCTTCTTTCTTGCTAGCTTAAATTTTGTCTTTTATATGTGTGTTTATATTATTTGTACTAACACTTGTTTCCAACCACTTTGTTTGCATGTGCCTTGGTTTCTACAAGCACACTCCCTCCCCGCAGGCGTAGTTTCAACAAAACATTCAGTCCTCCTTTGGGTTGTATACTCCTTAAGACATCACATGTACCCCAAATGAGGGGGAATCCATTGGGTGAATCAGTCACCCCATATAATGGTTTATAGTCATAGTACAATAAAATTCATCGAAAGTAAACACAGTTTTAGTCACAAAATAGCCTAAAATATGACTTGGGTCCTTAGCACAACACAAACACTAGCGTCTAGACATAAACAATAGTGCTTGGGAACCCATGACCCTTCCTAAGAACCTATGACCGGGCGGTTACACAATTTTTCTCAGATTGACACAATTTACAATAGTTTACACAATGGCTTTTATAAGACAGGCACAATCCTTTAGAACTCAACATGCATGCTTTCTCCTTTTTCTATTTTCGCATTGGATTAAACTGGATCGAAATGGATCAAATTTGAACACACCATCTGCAATGGTGTTTACATCTCAAGAAGCAATCAAAGGTTGGAGAATAACACTAAACCTTTCTCCCTACACTTCTTTTGCACTTGGCGTGAGATTGCCCAAAAATGCACACTTGGTGTAGTTGGTATGAAATCGCCCAAAAACTTAACCTTGGCATTAGATTGCCCAAAAAAATCATTCTTCTATAACATTTTCAGGACCATTTATTCTCCTTTCACTCATCACAGATTAGGTGCACATGTTCCTTTTCACATTTTTACATACTTTTTACACACTTTTTTACTCGTTTGGATCAAATTTTTCATATACACATATTTGACTACTTGTTTTCTCTTCTCTTTTGTAGGTTCATCCTTATGGGAAACAACAATCACATCATCAAGCATCAAGCGACATAAACAATAGATACAATGTGACATATTCACATACGCTTTCAACCTTTGGGTCACTTCATCTTCTCTAGCATCCACACTTCATATTATTCACTCCACGGTTTTTCTTCTCTCTCATCGGCATGATTTTCACCATCGATCTACATGGTTATCAAGTATGCATCTCTTATCTACTTTATGTTATTGAGAATTTTCTCAACAACATAAAGTGGGGCAAATGTAAAAACTAAATCACACACTTTGGGTACATTTCTAGGTCTTGATCACATACCACTTGTTCATATGATTCCTAAGCGAGAAAAATACTAATTGACCACTGTCTTTGGCCTCTTTTCTTTCTTTATGGTTTTCTTCTTGGTCTTACACACCCTCTTTCCTAGTCTGACCTTCAACACTTTAGTTTTTCTGAGTTTAGACACCAACGCTCGCCCAGACACCGACACCCGGTCTTTGTCCCCATCCCCTCTAGGCACCCTCGACCTCTTTGTATCTTACTCACATCTTTTGGGTCCTTTTTAGTTGTTGGACATCTTATTTTTTTGTGGTCGACCTTTTAGTGGTTAATTACAAAATTCAAACAAGGGAATCATATAAATACAAAGCTATGTGACCATAATAAAGGACCAAGCACTAATAATTTACTATCATCACCTAAGGTTGCATCCAAAGGCATTACACAAGAATCAAAGCATCTATATAACATCCATTCAAGGTATATGGGACTGCATTCTTCTACATACACTTAAATAAGAGGGGAAGTTCATTTTCCATGCACACATCTATCTACATTTTCTACATCTAACTATTGCTCGCTATCAAGTGTAACTTGCAAAAGAGCCACCTAGAGCATGATTCTACACACACACACACATAAAAATACAAAATTTTGAAATGTAGTGTAGCACCTAGATCTTAAGTTTACTCAATCGGGTGACCATTGGGGTCAGCCGACTCCCCATTTACATCTTTTTATTTTTAGGATTTGATGTGTTTTGGGGTTTTGCAGGTGATCTTTCTCTTTCCAGGTTTCAAGAAAACTCAACGATAAAGCAACAAAGTACATGTGACTAAAGGTGACATCTAGAAAACATCTCAGGACCCTTTGAAATTGATTTTATAAGGTTCTGAGTAGTTACAAGCACCCAAAGGAGGTTTGTAGCACCCGGATGCACTTGACCCCGCACAGTGCCCTAGTCTTGACATTTCCAATAGTTCTACATTTTCTGGCTCTTGCAAACACGTTGCTTTCCTATTTCATCATTTTTCCATCTCAACATAGCTTTGGATTTATTACAAATCAGCTAAGTATCTTACCCTCTTTCTTGAACTTAGGGTTTCAAATTTATTAGCTTACTTTCTTGTGTCAAATCAGCTTTTTATTACACACACACACATATATATTTGCATTGTTACTTAATTAAGATTTAAAATTTATATATTTTATATATTTTCTTAATCACATTTATACTAGTTAGCATAATGCTCTTATTTGATCTAGAGAAAGATGGTGATCACATGCAAGTTCCTTTTGAGCTTGAGAAAGCTTACTAGGAAAAATTGCAATGCATTGACCAAAAGAGGGGATTGAGCTTTAGAAACCTGCATATAATGGTAGAATAATATTTGCACTATATCCATCACTTTTAAGGCATTTATTTCCCTTACACATGGCCTCAATTTTTCGATGTGAAAGCTCGGGGTTAAAAATTTGAAAGAATTCTTTGACAACTTGTCATCCCTTTTTATCCAACTTGAAGTCTAACATTGATTTGAGCACCCTTGACATTGTAAGCATATGTAATTTGGAGGTTTTGCCTAAGATTCACCACTTTTCTTTGAAATGGTTCATGAAGTGACATCTATTCATAAGAGACTCAACCCATAACTGATGGTAAAGTAGGATATATGCCGGATGTGAGCAAAATGATGTCCAAAAGTGTGAAGAAAACATTTAAGCCAAAAGATGGCATATTTACACCATGACATCCATCTAATCATGTCAATTAGCTCAAAATACAAATTCCAAACCTGCTTGATATGGTGCGAAGTGGGCTAGCCTGTAGAAGCAATGTGGTATTTACCAAAACTGAGTTGTTTGAATTTTGGGCTCTTTGAAAATCGAGTCAATCTAAAAATAGATGGGAAATTAATCAAATAGAACAATATCTAGCAATAGCACTTCCATTGGTAACTGAAAAAAACTAACAAAGGAGAAAAAATGGTTGCGTGAAGAGCATGACACAATCTAGCTACTTAAGAACTCTCTTAGACCCATTGCAAAAATTAGACCAAATATGCCAACGACAGAGTGAGAGTGATGTCTTGAGTTGGAGTCATATGATCATAGAGGCTTTTAGGGCCCTATCTTAGGATTAAATTCCCATTCCCAACTAAAGATTGGATAACAACCTTGCACCTTATACACTCTCTCATGAAGTAACCCTATTTAGATATGGCCTCATCCCCCTCCATGCATTTACATGTAGGGGGGGATGGGGCCATAAACACACAAATTAAAAATTAAAATAATTATGACATTAAACTAAAATTTAGTTAGATCACTCTATTGAATATGTTTATGATTGAACATTATTATGTACACAATTATGCAAATTACTACATGTATGTACATACATACATACATGTATGCATACATGCATGCATGCATACATACATACATACATACACAATTTTATGCATGAATGGGCTTGAAAGGGATACATAATTGATTTAAATTATATCACCACAATTTACTAGAGATGTCTCATCTCGCCTAACATATATATGCACAAATATAAGGAAAATGAAACTTTGGGAGGATTTATTATTTGCACAAATAGCCTACAAGGAAAATGAGAGAAAACACCTACCAACTATCACAATAATAATAAATTAATATATTATCCAAATTTGGTTCAATAGATGCACTTAATATATAACCTAGATATGATTAATACAAATTTATTAAACAGATAATAATTTTTTAACATTTTAGAATTTTGATTTAATATATGTATATTCAACAAGTTTACATCCATTCATTTTGAAATCAATTACCATCCATCTGTACATAAAATCATGATTTACACTAAAAAATTGAGTAACTACTTACTAAATAATGACGTGTTTAGTGATGTCGACAAAATTTCTTGAGCATATTTCCTACCTAAAAATGGTATAATTCCAATTCCTAATGCCTATAAGAAATAACTTCATATTTTATAATTTAATGTGACCAAGAAGATTTATATTTCATATTTACTAGAAACGAAAAATTATTTATGATGTAATATTATGGCTCTAATTATTTACTATGATAAATATATATTATATTATACTTATACACTAATTTTGGTATTGAATATTTAATTTCTTTGGTGTTGATGTATTTGAGTCTATAATTACTATGGGCGGATGCACGTTATTCAACTTTCAACATGTTTCTTTTGTGTGTCATGCAATTTTCAACATCTTTGGTTTTGTGTTATCCCTCTTGACTATGTTTTATTTCTTCATTCTTTTTGTTGGTTCTTGTTTCTCTATTTTACAATTTTTCTCTCCTGCCATGTTTTCCTTTTGATTTTATGTAGGCACAATCCATAATGTAGGAAGCATTTCCCCATGATCAATAAGGGTCCAGGGATGGACTACTATAGAGCCACATTCTAGGCTTACACTTGAAGCTACACAAGCACATTAAACCAATAATGGCTTTATTTTAAGCCGAGAGATTACAATCAATAATACTATTTGAAAAATAAGTTATATTTGTCTATTTCCAAATGAAAAATACCACCCATGATGCATGTGAAATATTGGGTAAATGTCATTGGAATGGAAGGCCAATCTTATAGTAAAATGTGCCTCTCGTGAAAAGGATTGGGTCTAAATAATTTGAAAAAATTATAAATCATAAAGGGATTTACATTGTGCATGATGTGTATTGCAAAACAAACCAAGACATTTATTTCTTCGATAGAGGCCAAAGCTAAATTCTTACTAGCTAATAATGATCAATAATCATTTTAGGAATATTTTGATGTTATCCTCAAGGAAATGTTGGATAAAATTTAAATTATTTCTTCCCACCTATAGTGGAAAGATTGGAAAATGTTTCCTCAAACACTACTTTAGAATTACTCGTGCAGCAACAATCTTACAATAATTTTTCCCATGGTGGATAAACTTATTTTTCTAGTCTATTCTTTCTTTTGGGTATTGTTGGAAGCATAGGATTACCGCTATATTTAATGCCATTGTTGATCCCAAACCGGGCTCATTTTTCTTGGTATTTTATTTACCAAGGCATTACTCTCAACCAAAGTATTATCATTGAGGAGTCCAATAATAACAACGTTCTTTTTGTGGTCACATTGGGACCCTCATGCATATTTTTTTGTTCTTATTGAAATATCAAATATCTTGGCCCTAGATTTATAATTTTTTTCAAATTATTTAGACCCAATCCTTTTCACGAGAGGCACATGTTATTATAAGATTGGCCTTCCATTCCAATGACATTTACCCAATATTTGACATGCATCATGGGTGGTATTTTTCATTTGGAAATAGAGAAATATAACTTATTTTTCACATAGTATTATTGATTGTAATCTCTCGGCTTAAAATAAAGCCATTATTGGTTTAATGTGCTTGTGTAGCTTCAAGTGTAAGCCTAGAATGTGGCTCTATAGGTATTCCATCCCTGCACCCTTATTGATCGTTGGGGAAATGCTTCCTACATTATGGATTGGGCCTACATAAAATCAAAAGGAAAACATGGCAGGAGAGAAAAATTGTAAAATAGAGAAACAAGAACCAACAAAAAAGAATGAAGAAATAAAACATAGTCAAGAGGGATAACACAAAACCAAAGATGTTGAAAATTGCATGACACACAAAAGAAACATGTTGAAAGTTGAATAACGTGCATCTGCCCATAGTAATTATAGACACAAATACATCAACACCAAAGAAATTAAATATTCAATACCAAAATTAGTGTACAATTATAATATAATATTTATTTATCATAGTAAATAATTAGAGCCATAATATTACATCGTAAATAATTTTTCGTTTCTAGTAAATATGAAATATAAATCTTCTTCGTCACATTAAATTATAAAATATGAAGTTATTTCTTATAGGCATTAGGAATTGGAATTATACCATTTTTAGGTAGGAAATATGCTCAACAAATTTTGTCGATATCACTAAACACATCATTATTTAGTAAGTAGTTACTCATTTTTTTAGTGTAAATCATGATTTTATGTACGATGGATGGTAATTGATTTCAAAATGATGTAAAAATTGACTCTCTCTCTCTCTCTCTCTCTTGTCTTGGTTTGTTTGCAATACACATCATGCACAATGTAAATCCCTTTATGAAAAGATTAAGGGCACACACATAGATAAACTCTATAAGAGGGATGTTGTGAAAATTGATAGCTAGAGACCACTAAACCGAATGGAGATTGACAAAAAGGACATTTTGAGCTCATCCCATCCCACATCATCCATGGTTTGATATTCTCCCAAGCATAAATGCTCTTGATGAAAAAGAGTTGAGTAATTTCAGTAGAAATTTTAATATTGGGAAGGTTTTGAAATCCAATACCTTTCTAGGTTCTATTCCCTTATGATGTTTTTTCGAGAGCTGTAATTTTAAAAAATATATTCAAGTATTCTTTTTCTTCATTGGCTAAAATTATCCACTTTTGCAAAGGGTAGTGCCTTGATGTCAAATATCTAGTAATCAAAGACCTCTAAAATCCTGAGGGGTAAAAGAATCCCAAGCAATCCTATTAAATCCTTTGTAAGTTCGAGCTAACACATAGAAAAACTATAAGAAGCTTTCTCAATATTTTTGTATGAATCACGAGAAGGAACCCAACACGATGAATTTTAAACATGGGTAGTATTAAGAACTTTGGAGAAAATTTGAAACATTCCTTCGAAAGAAAGGGGATCGATGATCTAGTAAGAGGCATTCGTTTCAATTTTGTTAAACAAATTTACTACAAGAGGTAAGAGGAGGTTTCTTAGGAAGCAAACAAATACTACCAAGGAATTGGAAGATTTCTCCATATTGAATCCACTTCCATTGAAAGGTTTCTTTAACTAAGAAGGGGGACACAAAAAATTACCAATAACACAAGTTTTTTCCATTTAATGTCTAATCTTAAAGCTAGGCAATAAACATCAAGGAAATGCATAGCTTGATGAAAATTTTCCTCATCTTTAATTGAAGTAAGAAATGATGTAAAACTCAAATTATGCTTAAAAAACTAAGGGAAAATTGTTTCTAGCAACTCATTAATTAAAATTAATGCCTTCACTGATTTTAACATGCAATAATTAAAATACAACATACTAGAGTTTACAAAATCCCTTAAGTTCTTATGATGTTGTAATGAATATTATCATTCTCACCACTGCTAAGTTATTCTAGAATTACTTAATATTCAAAATCCATCTAGAAAACCTATGATAACCATGTGAAACTGTAAGGGTCATTGGATCTACCTCGATCCCCCTCAAACACTCTTTATGAGCCAATATACCTTGTATATCATTTGGTTAAGCCTTATTATAGGCCAAGAGAACTTGTGAGTCTTCTTAGTGTCAACCGAAAGTCATTGCTGTAACATCCATCCAAATCTAGACACCACAAACAAGAAGACCTGGTGAACAAACAATGCAATCAATCATTTACACTATTATGGCCATAGTTATTTGGTATTGCGTTTTCAATCTAGTTTCGAGACCACACACAAGCCTATGGAACCTGTCTTCCTTTCACCTCACAACCATCTCAACATAGTCATCAAGATTCTTTTCCATTGATTAAGTTTACAATTAATCATTTTAAGTTTTCATGTATATTAAGTAATAAGATAGATTTGAAACTGCAGATATCATGACTCAATATTCAGGTCATATGGTTCATGTCAAGCACCACCTTAGGATCCCTACAGGAAAAGGTATGTTCACATAATGACCTAAGTAATTGCGCATCCGTTCTTCTCCCTGTAGCCACCATGAGATGGTATGAACATGTCTCATATGACACGAAGGTTGTGTCATGATGTCTACCTTCATTTACTTTTCACTATGCCTTCGTTCCATTAATAGGTTAACAAATTTCCATTAAGTTATCTAAATCACGATAGAGGTATGATATGATCTCAACGAGTCAATGTATAACATATGTACCATCTATTGCATGACTGTTAAACTATATTGATCTATGATCATTAATTAGGTTTAGTCAAGTAGAAGACTTAAACCATTTCATAACATTAATTTAAACATCATTAATGCTCATTCATAGACACTTATACTTTTTAATTTATCAAGTCAAATCAATATATTTTTTCCATCATACCTTCATACTTTTTATCATATCGTAGTAAATAATTTCACACTGAAGTATAATGAAAGCAATTACGATCTTATGATGATATGAATCAATCTAAAAAGTGTATGTTGTTGCTATTAAAGAGGCAACAATATGTTTTCTCATTATTTCATACATATAAAATGACGTTTATCATCTTGTTTATCTATGAAAAATAGATATTATTTACTGACATACTTTTCTTCATTATGAACTATGTCGTGTTTCCTTATTTGACTAACTATTTTTGTTACATATCACTTAAATCATAATGACATCATAAATAATTAAGTTAATTATAAAGAATGCGTTTAATCATATTACGATGTTCTTGTTTAAAAGCCGGTGGTTTGCTTCTCATTTTCCATACTAATGTTTGTCATTAATGAATGTATGCTAACATTATTATCTAGTCCTATTGTCTTCATTAAATAGTGATTATTATCTCATTACAACTTTTAATGTAATAATATTGTTGATGTGATACAACGGTACAAATACACCATTTCTACAAGTTCAATGCACAAATCAACTTCATTGATTTAATAATTAATAATGATCATACATGAGTACCATAAGATTATCTAAGATAACCATTTAATTACATTAGGCCAAATTGCCTTAATCAAGTTGCGAAGTATATCTTTTGCTATAATTTTATTTAAGTACATTTAATAGATTCATAAGAATCAATACAAGAATAATCAATGCATGACGAATCAAGTGATTATCCAATCTTTTGTTACTTTATAACACTTTTCAACCCTACAAGCTATAAAAATGGCTATGCATGGCCAATTCCTAGAATTGACATGGACTATCTTCTCTACTATCATGTTATCTTACTATGAAATAACTGAACATCTTCTATTTGATTTAAAGAAATAAATCAAATGTTATGTCAAGTAAGAAGATAACAATGATGTAATTAATCTAACAATGTAATCCAAGTCTCTATCATAACTATGTGAACATCACTAAATCAATAAGACTTCATTTACATCTCTATTCACATTATACTATCATAAAATTCTTTTATGTAAGCATTATAAGAAATGTAACTCCTGCCACAAAATTTTACAATAGCTTCTAAATTGTCCTTTAGAAACCAGATAAGGGAAAACAATTCTTCTTTCCAAGTCTCGGTTGACATTCCACAATGATAACACAAATGAGAACGACAACTATCATTACATATGCACCTTCCTTTATTTATTATTATTTTTCTTTTACCACAATCAACATTCTCGGAGATTTGAATAACCCACTAATTATTTGTGTATGCAAGAAACACCTACTTACTCGAGACTTGTATTACTATGTTATTCATATTAATAATAATGATGCATCATAATTGAATCAAGGGATAAATAACAAACTTTCTTCCAAATTTTATTTGCATTTAACCGCATGTTTTAGAATCTATATCAATTAGAAACCAGATGAATCCAAGAAGTAATAATCAATTTACAAGGGATAAACATAATCTCCTACTTCATAAGAAAGCATGCACGAGACACCATTCGAGCGAGTTGGAGTGCTAACAATACCATTTTGGAACTTATTAAAAAAATAAGTAACCTAATTACAATCCTAACTAGGACCATTAAACAATAATGACATCCATACAAAACAAGAGAAGGGAGAACGATCTTATCAAGGTAATGTAACCATTCAAAGAATATTTTTTAAGAGGTAAGACAAACCATAAGATGCGAGCCTAAGTTGTGACTTAGTAATTAGTCAATTGTCACAAGGTGATGGGTGCAGTTGCGGTGCTGAGTATGCATTTACACACATGCATACATTTCCTTGCAAAAATATGTGCATGTGTATAATTTCATACATGGCCTCGCATCGACACTAGTCAACTTGCTTATGCAGGTTAATTATTACTTCACAACGTATTTTTGCAACCAAAACAAAATGGAAAAATGAGATGTGAAAAATGAATCATCAATAAAGTATTCATTAACTAGTTGAGAAGGTACCAATCGATGAAGGGAAATTATTTTGAGAAAACCTTGTTGAGTGGTATTAGCAAGGAGATGAGCTAATCCTTTTCAACTATGACATAAAGTGTAGATGCAAGTGAGAATCATTTGTGTATTGAGCGAAAGAGACCAAACAATTTAGATTTGACACCATTGATGGAGAGGTAAGATGAAGCATCTACATAGAGCATTTGCACCAAGCGAAAAATGTAGGCCCATATCCTAACACCAACTATGGATTTCCAAAAAGAAGTGGCATTCTACTTGATCATATGAAATTTATAAATCAATTTTCACAAACAAGGTGTGCCTGTTTAGAGCAACGAGTTCACTACATTCCTTCCCAAAATATAATTATACTTGTCAGAATATATCTACTTTGAATAATTACTATTACTATAGGCTAACAAGTGTAGGTAAGAGCCTTTGGAAATAATTTGTTAGGAAACATTTGACAAGGTAATGTGAGGTTAGCTGCATATGAGCTATAGGTCCCTTATCTTTGGTATCAATTTGACATGGCCTTAGTATATAAATTGCTCATGGAACATCATCTATTTAGAAACATCTCAACTAATAAGTGGTGACAAAGTAGAATCCATGCCAAATGTGAGAAAGATGATGCCAAAAAGTGTGAAGAAAACATGTAAGACAAAATATGGCTTCTTTCCACCATAAAATCCATTTGGGCTTGTGGGGTGGTCCGAAGCCAATTTTCAAACTTTGTTGAATATGGTGCAAAGTGGACCCGTGCATAAACAAGGTGGCATTTATAATTTTTTTTTTTAATTTTGGAATTTTTGAAAAACATTTCAAATCGAAATGGATGGGAAAGTAATCACATATAACAATATTTGGAAGCAATACTTCCACTTTAGTAATCTGAAAAAAACTAACAAAGGAGAAAACATTTTGTTGAGAGCAAGACATGATCTAGCCACTTAAGGACTCTCTCGGACTCTTCACAAAAATTAGACCAAATATACTATACAACGGAGTGAGAGTGATGGCATGAATTGAGGTCATAAGATCATATCGTCCATTAGACCCCTATCTTGGGCATAAGTTTCCATGCCCAACTATATATCCGATAGTTGCCCTTATGCCCTCTACAATTCCATGGGATTCCACCCTATTTAGATATGACCCTCCCCCTCTACGCCTTTACATAAATATTTTTAAGAAAACAAAAATTCAAAATTAAAATAATTATGACTTTAAACTCATATAATTATATCACAACAATTTGTTAGAGCTTTCTAATCCGGGTAACATATATGCACAATAATAAGGAAAATGAAAATTTGGGAGGATTTATTGCTTACACATTATTTGTAGAAAAACAAGAGCCGCGATACGACAAGTTCCCACCTCATTGTATTTGTTACGCATTTGTTGTAGCAAATAAGACAGTGAAGCATGATTTATTTATATCATTTTTAATTGCTTGTTAAGAATAATATGAAATAGTCATAAGAAACTCGTAACCAATTAGAAGTTGTGTTAGGTTTTCCCATTTGCAACAATATTTATTATATGGTCAATAAATATATGTATAGCAGATAAAGTGATTACTACTAGAAATGAACTAGGCAATAAAAAAACATTGACATTTTGAGAGGTAATAAACAAGAACTAGTGTCCATAATCACATAAGTATGATGCTTGAATAATTGTTATAATATAACAATGAAAGTAATTGTGTAAGAAATGACTTTGATGGATGATTAGTTAAAAGGATAACCTTTGTTGTTACTCGATTATTGAACATTTACAATAATGTTGCTATGATTCAATGTGATTTTTTCTTTAAGTAGTCATTATGTGATATGTTTATAAGTACTAGTGCTAGGATTTTGTATTGGATATTTTTGTTTTTGCTACTTTTTAAATAGAAAATCAGATGGTGGTTAAAGCGATATGAACATTGTTGTTTTCAGGCAGGACAATTAATAAGTGGTCCTTCAACCTTGTAAAGCTTGGAGGCTTTTTGCAGGTAGATTACAATTTTTACAAATAATCTCATGTTCAATTAAATGAGATTAATAAATAATTTCGTCATGCATTGAAGTCGTCGAAAACCTATTAAATTACGTCATATCCATTTTAAATCTAGGACATCGAGGTAAAGTAACTTCACACAAAAAGCACAACAAAAATGAGTTACAACTTAGTAATTAGTCAAGCTGTCATAAGGTGATGGGTGCGGTTGTAGTCTTGAGCATGCATTTACACACATGCATATATTTCTTTGCAAAAATATGTGCATGTGTATAATTGCATACATGGCCTCACATCGACACCAGTCATCTTGCTTTTGCGGGTTAATTATTACTTCACAACGTATTTTTGCAACCAAAACAAAATGGAAAAATGAGATGTGACAAATGAATCATCAATAAAGTATTCATTAACTAGTTGAGAAGGTACCAATTGATGAAGGGAAATTCCTTTGAGAAAACCTTGTTGAGTGGCATTAGCAAGGAGATGAGCTAATCCTTTTGTAACTATGACATAAAGTGTAGATGCAAGTGAGAATCATTTGTGTATTGAGCGAAAGAGACCAAACAATTTAGATTTGACACCATTGATGGAGAGGTAAGACGAAGCATCTACATAGAGCATTTGCACCAAGCAAAAATGTAGGCCCATATCCTAATACCAACTATGGATTTCCAAAAAGAAGTGGCATTCTACTTGATCATAGGAAATTTATAAATCAATTTTCACAAACAAGGTGTTCTTGTTTAGAGCAACGAGTTCACTACATTCTTTCCCAAAATATAATTATACTGTCAGGAATATATCTGCTTTAAATAATTACTATTACTATAAGCTAACAAGCCTTTGGAAATAATCTGTTAGGAAACATTTGACAAGGTAATGTGAGCTTAGCTGCATATGAGCTTCAGGTCCCTTATCTTTGGTATCAATTTAATATGGCCTTAGTATATAAATTGCTCATGGAACATCATCTATTTAGAAACATCTCAACTAATAAGTGGTGGCAGAGCAGAATCCATGCCAGATGTGAGAAAGATGACGCCAAAAAGTGTGAAGAAAACGTGTAAGACAAAATATGGCTTCTTTCCACCATAAAATCCGTCTGGGCTTGTGAGCTGGTCTAGAAGCTAATTTTCAAACATGCTCGATATGGTGCAAAGTGGACCCGTGCATAAGCAAGGTGGCATTTAGAAAAAAACTTTTTTTAATTTTAGAAATTTTGAAAAACATTTCAAATTGGAAATGGATGGGAAAGTAATCACATAGAACAATATTTGGAAGCAATACTTCCACTGGTAACTGAAAACAACTAACAAAGGAGAAAACATTGTGTCGAGAGCAAGACATGATCTAGCCACTTAAGGACTCTCTCAGACTCTTCACAAAAATTAGACCAAATATACTATACGACGGAGTGAGAGTGATGGCATGAATTGAGGTCATAAGATCGTATCGGCCATTAGACCCTATCTTGGGCATAAATTTCCATGCCCAACTAGATATCTGATAATTGCCCTTATGCCCTATACAATTCCATGGGATGCCACCCTATTTAGATATGACCCTCCCCCTCTACGCCTTTACATAAACATTTTTAAGAAAACACAAATTCAAAATTAAAATAATTATGACTTTAAACTCATATAATTATATCACAACAATTTGTTAGAGCTTTCTGATCCGGGTAACATATATGCACAATAATAAGGAAAATGAAAATTTGGGAGGATTTATTGGTTACACATTGTTTGTAGAAAAACAAGAGCCGCGATGCGCGCAAGTTCCCGCCTCATTGTAGTTGTTATGCATTTGTTGTAGCAAATAAGACAGTGAGGCATGATTTATTTATATAATTTTTAATTGCTTGTTAAGAATAATATGAAATAGTCATAAGAAACTCTGTAACCAATTAGAATTTGTGTTAGGTTTGCCCATTTGCAACAATATTTATTATATGGTCGAGGAATATATGTATAGTAGAAAAGGCGATTACTACTAGAAATGAACTAGGCAATAAAAAAACATTGACATTTTGAGAGGTAATGAACAAGAACTAGTGTCCATAATCGCATAAGTATGATGCTTGAATAATTGCAATAATATAACAATGAAAGTAATTGTGTAAGAAATGACTTTGAGGGATGATTAATTAAAAGGATAACCTTTGTTGTTACTCGATTATTGAACATTTACAATAATGTTGCTCTGATTCAATGTGATTTTTTCTTTTAAGTAGTCATTATGTGATATGTTTACAAGTACTAGTACTAGGATTTTATACTGGATATTTTTGTTTTTGCTACTTTTTAAATAGAAAATCGATGGTGGTTAAAGCCATATGAACATTGTTGTTGTCAGGTAGGACAATTAATAAGTGGTCCTTCAACCTTGTAAATCTTGGAGGCTTTCTGCAGGTAGATTACAATTTTTACAAATAAGCTCATGTTCAATTAAATGAGATTAATAAATAATTTTGTCATGCATTGAAGTCGTATGACAACCTATTAAATTATATCATATCCATTTTAAATCTAGGACACAGAGCAATTCTCATATTTGTAGATTTGAAAAAATCTATTTTTTTGTCATAAGACATGAAATTAGTTACTTCAAAACCAAAGGTCAATCAAACACTTAAAAATAATAATTTCAGTAATTTGTATTTGTTTAAAAAATGATTGAAAAATTAAACATAAGAAAGAAGAATAAAATTTTGAATGTTGATTGGTTAGAAAACAAAAGTATTTAATTTGAGTGAATGGTATAGTATTTTATGGATTTTAAGATGATTATTCATAAAAATCATTATAAGATGACTTAAACATATATGAATGAAAACACCAAAAATTAATAATCTAATAATAAAATTTTAATGATCAAATTTGTACATAAAAATGATTTTTGATATAATATGAGGTTTAATATAACTTAAAATAGATATTAAGTTTTCAAATTTTTAACAAAAATTTGAGAAATTTTACAACATTGTAATTGCTTTTAATTTTTTTGGAAAGATATGATTACAAAATATAAAAAATTATCAATAGTTGAAAGTTGTCTTTTCATATATGTAATGATATTTTTAATAATAAATGCAAGCTCTTTTCTAGATGTAATGTCATTAAATATAGTGCTAAAAGTCATGTTTTTATAGTTGTCAAAGGTATAGTACCTCGTCAAAGGGACTAATAAGGGACCACCTACGGGTTGTCAAATACAAATAAATGAATGTATTGTCCAATTTTAGTTTTCGTTTTCATTTTAAACTTTGTGGTTTATCCATCGAAAAACACTTTCAATTAATACACATGATTTTTTCAACACTTTCAATTAATACACATGACTTTTTCAACACTTTCAATTAATATATAACCTATCTGATTTAATACAAATTTATTGAACTAATAATATTTTTTTATATTTTAGAATTTTGATTAATATAATATAATAAATTATAATATAATACACGGATGTATGGATGTTACTTATTTTCTTGTTACTTTCGAATATATAAATATGAGTTTTATTCGAATATTTAAGATAGTTGTATTGCCGCCTGAAGTAACAAGATTGAGTAGCCAAATATTTTTTTATAATAGTTCTTTATTTTTCCTAGAGTTAAATGCCATTTTATTTCTGCTCTCTTTTATGGTCATCATTCAAATGGTATTTTAATTCATTGATTTGTTTTTGTCACATATGTTTTAAAAGATAGAACGTTGGGTTCCTTGAAAATGATTCATTACATATGTTTACCATGCATATCTGCATTTTTAACTTGATTTTTTTGCTTACTTATTTGTAGTATTTATTCCCATTATTTAGCTGAATGTGGGAAATATTTTTAGTTGTCTTGATTGTTTCCATTATTTTTCCTAGAAAATGTTTTTTTCCATTTACCATTTACAAACAAATGAATGATGTTTTCAATCTTATCATTTTCCTGCAAAATGGAAGTGAATTTTCCAAGATTGTTCTTTATTAACTATGGTTTGTTGGATTAAGAGTAGATTAAGTTTTAGTAAAAAGTATAAGCACAATTGTTTTTAATAAAATGAAATACATTATAATTAATAAATATTAACAATAAATTATTTATTTATATTTTTCGTTGAATTAAAATTTTATGGGCACTATACAATGTCATTTCTATTTAACAATTTCATGACTTTTTGTATGCGATTGAACAAATATTGAAATATATATAATGTTAAATTCTAATTAAGTAACAACGTAATATATATATATATATATATATATATATATATATATATATATATATATATATATATATATATATATATATGCAATAAAGTACAAATTTGACACAAGTAAGTAAGCTAATAAATTTGAAACCCTAAGTGCAAGATAGGGTAAGATACTTAACTAATTCACAATAATCTCAAAGTTATATAATGATGAAAAATTGATGAAATAGAAAATTAGAGTGTCACACTAGACCCAAAAAATGCGAGCTTTTGGGAATGCCGAGACCGGGCACCTGGACTAGGTCAAGGGCACTTAGCGCCAGGGACCTTCTTTGGGCATCTGTGATTGCTCGAGAACTTTATAAACTAAATTTTACATGGTCGCAAGATGTTCGTTGGAGGTCGTTGTTAGTCGTTTGTAGCTCACTGGAAGATCTCTGAGTTCACTTGAAACTTGCAAAGAGAAAGAGCACCTGCAAAACCCTAAAACACATCAAATATTGAAAAGAAAAAGATGCAAATGGGGAGTTAGATAGATCTTGGCGGTCACCCAACTGAGTAAATTTACGATCTGGGTGTTGCACTACATTTTAGACTCCATGTAGTTTTGTGTGTGTGTGTGTGTGTAGAATCGTGCCCTAGGTGGCTCTTGTGCAAGATGCACTTGAATAGCGAGCAATAGCTAGATGTAGAAAATGTAAGTAGATGTGTGCATGGAAAAATGAACTTCCCCTCCTATGAAGTGTATGTAGAAGAATGTATTCCCTTGTCCCTTGAATGGATGCTTTAGATGGATGCTTTGATGCTCTTATAATGCCTTTGGATGCAACTTTAGGTGGTGGTAGTAGATGCTTAGTGCTTGGTCCTTTATTATGGTCACATAGCTTTGTATTTATATGATTCCCTTTTTGAATTTTGTAATTAACCACTAAAAGGCCGACCACCAAGAAAATAAGATGCCTAATAGCTAGAAAGGACCCAAAAAGAAGCGTTACAAAGATGTCGAGGGTGCCCAGAGGGGATGGGGGCACTGGGCGCTAGCGTCCTAACTAGCCAATCAGTGTCTGACTCAAAAAGCTGAAGCATCGAATGTCAAAATGGGCAAGAAGGTGTGTAAGACCAAGAATGAAACTAGAAAGAAAGCAAAGAGGCCAAAGATAATGGTCAATTAGTACTTTTCTTGCTTAGGAATCATATGAATAGTAGTATGTGATCAAGACCTAGAAATATACCCAAAGTGTGTGATTTAGTGTCTACATTTGCCCCCACTTTATGTTTTTGAGCGAATGATCGATAACATAAAGTAGATAAGAGATGCATACTTGATAACCATGTAGATTGATGGTAAAAAGCATGCGAGGAGACAAGAAAAAGCTGTGAAGTGAATAATATGAAGCGTGGAAGCTAGAGAAGAGGAAGTGAAAATGACCCTAGGGGTGAAAGCGTATGTGTGATGTCACATTATACATGTTGTCGATGTTACTTGATGCTTGATGATGTATTGCTGATTCCCATAAGGAAGAACCTATAAAAGAGAAGAGAAAATGAGTAGTCAAATATGTGTATATGAAAAATTCGATCCAAACAAGTAAAAAGTGTGTAAAAATGTGAAAAGGAACATGTGCACCTGATCCGTGATGAGTGAAAGGAGAAGAAAGGATCCTAAAAATGCTGTAGAAGAATGAGTTTTTGGCGATCTCACGCCAAGACCGAGTTTTCGGACGATCTCATGTTAGTTGTGCCACGTGCGAGTTTTTGGGAAATATCATGCCACATAGAAGAAGTGTAGGGAGAAAGGTCTAGTGTTATTCTCCAACCTTTAATAACTTCCTAAGATGTAAACACCACTATAGATAATTTGTTCAAATATAATCCATTTTGATCCAGTTCGATCCAACATAAAAATAGAAAAGAGGAGAAAGCATGCATGTTGAGTGTTGAAGGACTGTGTCTATCCTGTAAAAGATCTTATGTAAATTATTGTAAAATGTGTAAATATGATAAAAAAATATGTTACTTCCCTTGGTCACGGGTGCATAGGAAGGGTTAGGGACACCTAGGTGCTATTGTCTAAGCTAGGCGCTAGCATCTGTGCAATGTTGAAGACCCAAGTTAGATTCTGGGCCATTTTGAGGCGAAGATTGTGATATACCGGTCTTTGAAATATGATTGTGAACTATTGAATGGGGTGAATGTTTCACCCAATGATGCCCCCGTTTGGGGTGCATGTGATGTCGCAAGGAGTATGTGGCCCAATTGAGAACCATACACTTGTCTTTGAAACTAATTCCCTATTAGGGGAGGGAGTGTGCTTAGTAGAAACCAAGGCACACACAAATAAAGTGGTTGGAAACAAGTGTTAGTGTAAACAAAGAAACACGCATATAGAAAACAATATGTAAGCTACCAAGAAAGTGTAGAAACAAAATCATGCACTTTGGGTATCTATTTAGTCCTGATCATATACTACTATTCATATGATTCCTAAGTGATAAAAGTACTAATTGATCCTTGTATTTGGCCATCTTTGCTTACTTTATGATTCTATTGTTGATCTTGCACTCCTTCTAGCCCAGTCTATCTTTTCACACTTTAACATTTCTTATCCTAGACATCAGCACCCAACCAAGATGAGCACTAGGTGCCCCATCCCCTCTAGGTGACCTCTTTATACTTTTTTCATATCTTTTGGGTACTTTCTAGCTATTTGGGAATCTTATCTTTTTGGTAGTCGGCCTTTTTGGGGTTAATTATGAAATTCAAGCAAGGGAATCATATAAATATAAAGTTATGGGATCATAATAAAGGAAAAAACACTAAGCATTAGCTATCACCACCTAAGGTTGTATCTAAAAGCATTCTAGAGCATTCAAACATCCATCTATCTCCACATAAGGGAGAATGGACTGGGATTTCCACATACACACATAGGAGGGGAAGTTTTTTCTTTCATGCACACATCTATTTACATATTTTACATCTAGCTACTTGCTTGCTATCAAGTGTGACACACACAAGAGCCACCTAGGGCACAATTTTGACACACACACACATACACACATATATAACTACATTGGGTTTGAGATGTAGTGCAACACTTGGTCATAAGTTCACTGCGTGACATCCGAGGACAATTTGAACCCTCATTTGCACTATTTTATTTTTGGGATTTGATGCACTTTTGAGGGTTTTTCATGTCATTCTTCATTACAGGTTACATGATACATTTGCAAACTTGTGTGACATACTAGCGATAAGAAGCGAAGGACAACAAATATCTCATGATCTAGCGAAATTGGTTTTTAGAGCTTTTGAGCAGTCAGGAGTGCCCAAAATAGGTCTACAATGCCCCAGGCACCCTTGACCCTCCACAGGTGCCCTAGTCCAACATATTCTAGCACCTATGCATTTTTATGAGCTTCATTGTGACAATCTGCACTTTGGATTTTCCAGTTTGACATTTCTATGCACCTTTAGGATCATAACGAAACAACTAAGCCATTTTATCTCCTCATTTTCACCCAGGGTTTTAAATCTTAATTGCTTATTTTCTTGGGTCTATTTTGTACTTAATTGTTTATTCATTTACTACTACATTGTAATTAGATTTAGGAATTTATAAATTCTATATTTTCTTAATCATTTTGGTGAACTCCGTATATTAGAACTCATTGTCATAGGATCCACTAAAACCATAATGGCTAAAAGTAGTTCTTCTTCTCTAAGGAAAACCATAAGTCATGAGAGTCTCAACCCTATTCCTGATGAGGTTTTGAAGCTGAAATTAGCACTCTTTATCATAGTCCTTGTGTTGATGATTAGATTCAAAAAAATATTCTGGCCATTGAATGCAATATTCCTACTAGTTTTGCCCATTCTTCTTTCGACATTGTTTCTCTAGAAGACAATTTTTTGGATTGTACTCCTTGTTATTCCATGGGTTCTAGGAATATTCGATTTTTTCTATTTCCATTGAAACTCTTGATGATGCTATCATTGACTTATATTCTTGGTCTTAATGCAAATATACATATTTAATAATGCTATTTCCCATAATAATCGGGATGAGTGTATGGATATAACTTATGCTTCTTTTATTTCTGAAAATGCTTCTAATGATTGTCACAATACATATTTCGATATTTATTCTCCTACTTCTGTATATGTTGATGATTCATTCGATGAAATACTTGCATGTGAAAATCTATTTGCTAGCAACAATGATTCTATTAGTGGGTATGTTGTATCTCTTGATTATGCTAGAATGTGAATTTTCTACTCCAATTTCATCTCTTTATGAGGTTGTCTCTACTAGCATGCATGATGATTCTCCTCTTTCTATTGTCACTTATTTTGAAGTTACTCCTAATGTTCCTCTTGATGTTCCATTTTCACCTCGACTATTTCTTCTTCTTCTTCTCTAGAAGCTATTCCTATTTCTTCTTATATTCCTCCTAGTGTACCATCTCTCACTTCTTCTACACCTACATCTAGCATGCCTATCACATCTTCATCCTCCACTTCCTCTTCTCACGTTCCCATGATCACTCATAATGGAAAATTGCAACCTCTCAATGTGCCTCTCACATCTCCCACAATTCCTTCACATGAAATTTTATCACTCATGCATGTTGTTGGACAATTACAATCTCAGTCCAATCTCTCACTCTTGAAAGCAAGGCCTACTATGCATCTATTGATAATAATTCTCTTCATGGAAATCCCATTCCAAAGAAAATTTACAATTCAACATTTCCTAAGGATTTCATCATGCCTACATTCTCATGCTTTGATGGTACTGGAAATCCATATCTACATCTCAAGCATTATCGTTTAGCTATGGCATCCTACTCAAATGACCAATTATTGCTCAAAGCTTTTTATCATAGTCTAGTAGGTGAAGCTCTTCAATGGTACACTCATCTACCTTTTAGATCCATCAACACATATTATGACATGGAAGATGTTTTTCTCATATGTTTTATGCTTAACAATGGTCCTAGAGTCACACATGATCACCTACCTAGCTTACATCAAGGCAAGACAGAGCCCATTCTCGATTACATCCTATGATTTAATTCTTGCATGCATCAGCTAGTGTTTTAGCTTGTTGATCTAGAAAAGTAATTCATCTTTTGTCAAGGCTTACTTCTTTGGTAAAACAATGATTACAATATGACACATGTAAATCATTTACACTCTTATGCTATAAGGTCATCGATCTAGAACAAGATTTAATTGCTACACATGTTATAGATCCTCCTTCTACTTCTTCTGCTATTTGCATCACCTTCTCATTCTTCTCCACTTCCATTTGTCAAGTTTCCTCCAAGGTCTCCATCTCCTCCACCTCATAAGCATATTCCATCTCCTCCATTGCATAAGCATCCTCCATCTCCACCACCACGTCACTCTACACCTAAGTCTTTGTCATCTCCTACTCGGGAGCCATTGCATTTCTCACATTCTACTAGGCCTCATGATGTGTTGCATGCTTTACTTGATAAATGCTTAATCTACTTACCTTCTAATTAGCATCATCCTAAGCATCACTTGCATCACCACACGAGTGTGATCATCCTTATTGTAATTATCATTGCATCAATGGTCATCATGATAATGATTGTTATGCCCTTCATGATAAATTACAACAATTAGAAGACAAGGGTGTCATTATTTTTGACTCTCACTCTCGTGAGCGGTCTATGTCTCCAATTCCATACAAGTGTGTTGTTACTCTAGTTCATTTATCACCTTCACCTACTTCTAAGGTCATTATTCATCCACTACCTTAGGTCATTATTTATGCATGACCTCCACCTTGCTCATTCATCTCTACATCATTCACCATTGCACCATCTCATCCACCACACAATGCTCCTACTACATATTGAATTCCTAAGCCATCAACATTTGGGCTTCCCACCATTGCATCTCCTAGCATTGGAACCATCTCATCATATATTAAGTTTGGTTCATACACTTATGTTTCTTCCACTTCACATGCTTCCACCGCTCCATACCCACTTGATCTTTGGTAGGTGATTCCTTTTCACCTCACCACTCATGACAAAATCTTGTGCTTTAGTTCACACTTAACTGTTGAGGGCATAATATACACATGAACCTCATACAATACACACTAAAAACTACATGTCACACACTACACATTACACACTTCACACTTCACATTTCATGCATTCATCTCTTTCTACGCAACATCTACTCTACGCATTCACGATATATCTTTCTTACATATATTTATAAACATGCACTCATCACCCTATGATGCACTCTAGTCATACAATACCTACTTGATTGTTGTGTGTCTACATCTCAAATGGACCTCACCACACTCATGCATTCAATCACTCACATATTCTTTATGCTCTATGCTTTATCGATCACATATTTCTAGGCATATTAAACAATTTCTCGATGACACACTCTTGTTCTATGGTTCATTCTTGACTGCCAAGGGGCATGTATAAATGAACCTCATCATCTACATATTCATTCACATTCTCTTAGGGGCACACTTTCCTATCAAACTCACTCTACTTTCTATTCTGTCTCACACCTCCACAACATATTGCATATCTTGGTCACATTTACTCTTGCTTGCTTAGGCTTATATGTACACTTTTTACACATGATAGATTATTTTTGTCATTATATTTTCCATACACACATGCACATTCACATTCTTTCTAGTTGTGATTGCATATTTTACTGAATCGATACACACAACATGAATGCTTGGCAGCAATACCTCTTACCAGCAGTACCACATCGGCTCTTGGGGGCATCCAATTTCGTACACTACTGGTGCTATTGTTTCATTTGTCGTAGCACATCTTTATCAAATTATACACACTTTGATATAAATTTTTATCTCTCTAACATGCTAATGGATGCTTCACATGCAATATTTCTCTTACAGGTTTATTTGCTTCCATGGTTGTTTGTTACATTGCTTGCTCTTATATGTCATTTCTCGTCATTATTCATGTGAGCTTTGCCCTATGTATTACTTATTATCTGATTGTTTGTATGCTTATGGCCACTACGGCCTTGATTATCTTACGACATTATGAGTGATGTCCCATGTTTAAAACCCACTTTTCGTGGTCTACTTTGTCTTCTTACATGTTTACATTGTCATTTTTGCGTGCTTAAATTACACATTGTCTTTTACATGCATGTTTATCTCACATGTACTAACACTTGTCTCCTAGCTAGTTCATTTGTGTGTGCCTTGGTTTTTACCAAGCACACTCCCTCCCCTTGTAGGGCATCAATTTCACCACAATGGTTTTTCCTCCTTTGGGCCTCATACTCCTCAACAATATCGCATGCACCCTAAACTAGGGGGGCATAAATTGGGTGAGTCATTCACCCACACAACATAACTTTGTACCAAACAGACATCATAGTCATTAGTCTCAAAGAACGGCCTAGATCTTGACTTGGGTCCTCAGCATAAAATAGTCACTAGCACCTGCACTCAGGATAAATAGTGCCCGGGTGCCCTTGACCCTTCCTGGATGCCTATGACTAGGGGTAGTTACAAAACATTTGTCAATTCAGAATAGTATACAACACTTCACACAATGTTATTTTATAGGACAACAGTCCTTCAACTCACTCGACATGCATGCACTACACAAATTTTATACTTTCACATTTAATCGAAATGTTTGAAACATATAAGATTTTTACACACCATCTACAATGGTGTTCTATATTTCGGGAAGTAGTTAAATGTTGGAGGATGACACCAGACTTTTATGCCTACACTTCTTTCATGTCCTAACATGAGATTGCCCAAAAACTCACAAAGCAGTGCAACCGGCATGAGATCACCCAAAAACTATTTCTTCAACATCATCTCTAGGATCCTTCCTATTTCTTTTCTCATCATGAATCAGGTGCACATGTTCCTTTTTCACATTTTCACATTTTTATATTCTTTCTTACTTGTTTTGATCATATACACGTATTTGACAAACTGTTCCTTCTTCTCTTTTGTAGGTATATCTTTATGGTAGTCACATCATCATATCAATCACACATAAGCACATTCAACAACAACCCTCATCAACAATAAGTATAATCATGACATCTACACATACGCTCTCTGCCTAGGGTCATCATCATTATTATCACTTTTTTTACTTCCTTTTCTCTAGCTTCCATGCTTCATATTTTTATCACTCCACGCTTTTCCTCATCTCTCGGCATGTTTTTCACCATTGATCTACATGGTTATCAGGTACACATATTCTATCTACTTTATGTTATCAAGATTTCACTCAACAACATAAAGTGGGGAAAATGTAGAAACTAAATCACACACTTTGGGTATCTATTTAGTCCTGATCACATACTACTATTCATATGATTCCTAAGTAAGAAAAGTACTAATTGATCCCATGTTTTTGGCCATATTTTATTTCTTTATGATTTTATTATTGATATTGCACTCCTTTTAGCCTAGTCTGTCTTTTTCACACTTCAACATTTCTTATCCTATATACTAGCACCAACCAGACGCCAACGCTCAGGTGCCCTGTCCCCTCTAGGTGCCCTTGACCTCTTAATACTTTGTTCACATCTTTTGGGTCCTTTCTAGCCATTTGGGCATATTATATTTTTAGTAGTCGGCCTTTTCGGGTTAATTATGAAATTCAAGCAAGGAAATCATATAAATATAAATTTATGTGATCATAATAAAGGACCAAGCACTAAGCATTAGCTATCACCACCTAAGGTTGCATCCAAAATCATTCTAGAGCATTCAAGCATCCATCTAGCTCCACACAAGGGACAAGGGACTTCCATTTCTACATACACGCATAGGATGGGAAGTTCATTCTTTCATGCACACATATATTTACATCTTTTACATCTAGCTACTTGCTCGCTATCAAGTGTGACACACACAAGAGCCACCTAGGGCATGATTTCAACACACACACATAAAACTACATTGGGTCTAAGATGTAGTGCATCGCTTGGTCATAAGTTCATTATGTGATAACCAAGGACAATCTAACCCCTCATTTGCATTATTTTCTTTTTGGTATTTGATGTTCATTTGAGGGTTTTGTAGGTCATTTCTTCATTATAGGTTATATGCGACATCTGCGAACTTGGTGCGACATACTAGCAATAAGAAGTGAAGGACAATGAACATTTCCTAATCCAACAAAAATGGTTTTTAGAGATTTTGAGCAATCACGGGCACCTGAATATGTCTACAACACCCTAGGCACCCTCGACCCTTAACATGCATGGCAATACAACATATTCTAACACCTCCACATTTTTTGAGCTTCATTGCATGAGTTCAACAACTCTATGCACCTTCTAGATCATAAGGAAACAACTAAGTCATTTTATATCCTCATTTGCACTTAGGGTTTTAAATATTAATTACTTATTTTCTTAGGTATACTTTTTAATTAAATTTTTATTCATTTACTACTACATTGCAATTAGATTTAGGCATTTATAAATTCTATATTTTCTTAATCAACAAGAAGACAATGTGTAATATGGTAAGAATGAAGATAGTTTAGACCATAAAAAGTGGGTTGCAAACATGGGACATCACTCACAACATCACAAGAAAATTGAGGCAAAAGGGTCCAAAAGAACACAATGTGCACACAAGACAAAAGGAAAAACTCCGAAAACAACGAAAAACAATAACAAACAAAGTAACATACAACCATGGTAGAAAAGAGTTCCTACAAGACAAATGCTACACATGAAGCACCCGTTAGTATGTTAGAAAGATAAAATTTATGTCAAAACGTGTATGATCCAATATAGTTTTGTGCTAGTATGAATAGGAAGTAGTATAAAATGAAAAAATAACACCGTGATGTGTACAAAGTGGTAGCCCCAAGAGATTTCCGTGGAACGTGGTAAGAGGTATAGTGCCAAGCATCCATGTTGCATGTAATGATATGTGTAGAGTATGAAATAAAATTAGAAGGAAAGTGAATGTGTATGTGTATATAGAAAAGATAATGACATACGATGTATCCATCTAACATAGTAAGCAAGATGTATCATGCGAGTATAAACAAACAAGAACAATGTGCAACCAAGATATGCAATATGCTATGAGTCTTAAATGGAATGGAATGAAAAGTGATTGTGATAGGAGATGCTTGACCCCAAGTGAATGTGAATGAGTATGCATGAGATGAGGTTCATTTATAAAAACGTCAACAATCAAGAATGAACCATAGAACAAGAGTGCATCATCGGGAAATGGTTTGAATTGTGTGTTAGAAAGATATGATTGAAAAAGTGCAAAGCGTAATGAGTGAGTGAGTGAGTGGGTGAGTGCGGTAAGGTTCATTTTAGATTTAGACCCTCAATAGTTGAGTATGAACTATGGAATTAGAGTGTGTCATAGGGAAATGGTTTGAATTGTGCGCTAGAAAGATATGATCGAAAAAGTGTAGAGTATAATGAGTGAGTGAGTGAGTGTGGTGAGGTTCATTTCAGATTTAGACCCTCAACATTCAAGTATAAAACATGGGACTAAAGTGTGTCATAGGGAAGTGTGTCATGGTGAATATGTGCTAGAAATACATGTTGTGAATGTCGTTGAGTGTGAAATGTGCGTGTGTATGATGTGAGGTTCATGAATGTAGTGAGCCCTCAATAATCAAGTGTGAACCATAGCACAAGAGTGCGTCATCGGGTAATATGCATTGTTTATGTGTAGTATCTCTTAAGATGCATAATGTTGAGTGGGTTCTTTAGTGGCTTACCTAAGAGAGTGGAAAGGTGATAGACACCACTGCCAAGCTTGTCAGTGATGATATAAGGACAAGCTAGTTGGGCTTGAATTTACCTTTGAGAGGAGCTTCATAAATGTATGTTTTTTTAATTTTCTTTTAACACAAGATCACCCACATTGAACTTGTGAGGATGATTTTTATGATTTTATGTTTGGGCAATGCGAGATTGATATATGTAAAGATGTTCAAGATCTTGGACATGGTGAGAGTCAAGCATTTCTAGCTCATGTAAGCACTTTTCATGATATTCATTGTCTTTAAGTATGCCTTTGAGTGAAATGCATAATGATGGTATCTCGAGTTCCAGTGGAATGACGGCCTTAGTACCATAGACTAACAAGAAGGGGGTGACATTAGTGGGTGTACACACACTAGTGCGGTAATCCCATAGAGCATACATGAGTTGATTATGCTTGTCATCACTACTAATGTCATTTGTTTTGTGTAATATTTTGATGATGGTTTTATTGGTGGCCTCAACTTGGTCATTTCCTATGGGTAATAAGGAGTAGAGAATGATTGTTTAATTTTGAATTTTGTGCAAAACTTTTTAACATCCTTATTTTTGAAAGAAGACCCATTATCAGTGATAATGGCAGAGGGAATGATAGAGCGTGTAATGATGAACCAAAAATATCGAACTAGTTGTAGTTCACATCGGTGCTACTTAAACCCATTTAGTAAAATACTCTATGGTATTAATAATATATTTAGGGGCATCGGCCAATTTAGGATTTATCATGCCAATAAGATCGAAACTCCATAAAGAAAATGGCCATGTTGGAGAAATCAACTAGAGATCATATGTAGGCGCATGGTGAATATTGCCTTGCTTTTTATATTTAACATATTATAGGCAATATTGATCCATGGTAGGCCAATAATATCCCTGACGTAAGAGCTTTTGTGACATGGATTTTTAGAGAAGTGGATGCCACATAAGTTGTCATGTATTTGAGAGATAGTGGTGGGGATGTTAGTGATTCTCGAGACATCATAGAAAATGGCTATCAAATTCTCATTTAAATAATTATGTCACTATAATGACATAACATGTAGCCTTGTTGCAAGCGAAGAGATTCATGAGGTTGTAGACCATCGAGAATGGTTTTCGATAAAGAAAGTTGTAAATTGGAGTGAACCATTCGGGTTGTCATGACTACGCATGATGGTATAAGCTATTAGAGGAAAATTTGAAGTGGAAGGTTATCGCAAGTGCCGGATGATGAATGTGGCTTGCTCATCAGTGATGTCCTAAGGGATAAGTGATGTCACACTAACCATAACATCCACATGACGATTATCTTTACGGGGGATGACAGTAAGAGAGTAAGACTCAAATGTAGCTAAGAGATCCTTGACAAGCGTATTATATGGAATTAGGTGTTCCTCTTTTGTGTGATATGTATCATTAACTTGATTGATAATGAGTTGTGAATCACCATGTATGTAGATATTTTGGATAAGGATCTTTTGAGTGGGGTAAGGCCAAGAATGAGGGCTTCATACTCAACAATGTTATTAGTACAGGAAAACCCTAAGCGGTATGCAAAGGGGAGAGGATCACCGTATGGAGTGATGAAGAATATCCCATCCCCAACACTAGAGTGACAATGAGATCCATCAAAATACATGGTTGAAGTATCAGTTTCGATGGCATAAGTAGTGAAATCATTGTGAAAAGAATCATAGACAGGAGATGCATGGGGTAAAGGTGCTTCAATGAGTTGATCAACAATAACTTGGCCTTTTATTTATTTATGTGGAATGAAGTTGAAATCAAATTCAGTGAATAACATGACCCATTATGAAAAAAATCCCAAGATATGTGTGTGGGACAAGAGGTATCGTAACATATCTACTTTGGTAAAAATATGGACCTCGGTTTTAAAAGGTAGTGGCATAACTTGTCTGCTATAAAGATGAGCCCAAGGTATATTTTTTCAATGTAGCTATAGTTATAGTCATAAGAGAGTAAAGTCTAGCTGATATAATATACAACCCTATCACATTGAGAATCATCGTGTTGTGCTAGGAGAGCTCCTAAAGCATGAAACTTGGATAAAATATATAACAATAATGATCGCTCAACTGTGGGAAGGACTAGGACAAGTGGATTTAAGAGATATGCTTTAATAACATCAAATACTTGTTGGAAATGATCATCCCAGACAAATTTAGTATCCTTCTTCATCAAGCGTGTGAATGGTTTGGTTTTATTAGTAAGCTACACAATAAACCGATGAATGGCTTGGATTTTCCTCAGTAATGAACGTAGTGAAGCAAGTTTCAAGGTGGAGGCATGCCAAAAAATTCCTTGATTTTATTGGTATCTATTTCAATACCATGTGTGTAAGACCAAGAATGAAACAAAAATAAAGCAAAGAGGCCAAATATAGTGGTCAATTACTACTTTTCTCACTTGGGAATCATATGAATAGTAGTATGTGATCCCTAGAAATATACCCAAAGTGCATGATTTAGTGTCAATAGTATGTACTTGTGGAACCTTGAAATGACAACCCACCCATCATTTCCATATCGAATGATACCTCCGATGCTAGTGTTGGCTGCTCTCATAGTGAGGTCATATCTTCAAGCAGTCCCACACTTCTTTATCAACCCACGTGGCAACAAAGAAAAATTCCATATAGGGTGTACAACCAACGTTTCTAACTTCGCTTCATTCATTGTCTACTACTCTTATGGCTACGTGCTATGATATTTCGGTAGGACATCAAAATCTCTATTCCCTTTAACTTTGATTATAAACAATGATTTCCACGTCATGTGGGACCTCATACAAAAGGTAGACAAAACATATCTTCATCTCGAAGCCTTAGACAATTTCCTCTATAAATTGAGATATGACTAGTACTACATTGATGGCAATGAACAATACATTAGAGATGTATTTAGCGCTTACTCTTAACCCCGTAATTTCACAAAAAAACTCTCCCTACTTCAAATTTTCCATGTTCAAACTTATACCAACCCCTTTTTGTTGACCAAAAGATAACCATCCATACATCCACTACCATCACACATAATATTTACTTTCAATACACATACAAAGTATTTTTTTGAAGAATAACTTCCTTGATAAGACTATGTTTACACAAATGTATTATATCGAACGCTCCAATGTATATGCAAAATATAGTTTATTTGAAAAATGAATTCCTCCATGTATAGATTGTATTTTCCTTACCTACAATATTTTCTTTACTTTCAAGTACATATATAAAAGTAATTTTTTTTTTGAATAACAACTTTCTCAATGTATCTATGTTTACATAAGCATGCAATATAAATTTCCCCTTTGTATAAGAAAATCACCATTTTTAAAAATAATTTCCTCGATGTAAAGATTGAATTTTCCTTACCTACAATATTTAGTTTTCTTTTTGGGTAATGTGAACCCCCTCTTACCTTAACTTTTCAAGTTACATTTTCCACTATGATTATAAACATACAAAATAAGGCACAAATAGTAACACCTTAAACCGACATGCCCATGTCGTACCATATTACACTATGTTTATGATTTTAGACAACACCATTGCTAATTCATTTACTCTATTTTCCACTTCGTATAAGAAATGACAACATCACTTCCTCCACCACCCTTGATGTTGTTCCTCCCCCAATGGCCACCAACATCACAACTTCCTATAGTGATAGTGTTGTCAAAATTCCCCCTGTGGTAATTGTTGATAACATGCATCAGATTCTCAAGTCCCCGGCAAATGGATTGATTTAGGTCCAAAAATCATGTTTCTAGTGGTCCCCTCAAAAATTTTCTAAGTTCCCAGTCAAGAGGAGAAGAGCAAGCTCTGCATGAAAAGTGGAAAAAGTGGCAAAAACAAAGCCAAAACGAGAAAAAATCATGAAAATTGGCTAAGTCCTTGTCCTAGAACAGTTGGGACATTCGGGTGAAAAGGGGCGGTTCGGGCCGAAACACCTCCAGCGGCCCGCGAAGCACCGGGACAAGTGGAACAAATGTACGCGGAGGGCGCGATCCTATTTTCGGCTACTGAAAAGGAAAATTTTAGCACAGGGGACAATCGGGTTGTCGGGATGTGGAAAGTTGGTTCCGCCAAGGAGAAGAAAACGACTAATCGCCGACATTTGAGCTCTGAAGGACGCGAACCGCCTGATCGGGCTGAAATGGAGAACTTTCAGTTAGCAAGTTGGGACATCTGGGCAAGACGTGAAGGACGCGAAAAGGTGAAGCGACCGAGAACAAAGGAAGTCATTTCGGGCGGTTCGGAAGTTTTTGTCCCGCGCAAAGACCTTTGGGACGCTTGGAACAAATGGACGTGAAGGATGCGAACTGCCGGCCGGAAGTTTTGCAAAGAAACTTCAAAGACAAGGACAAGTGGACAAAGGGATGCACGGATGTGGATAGTCAAGGAGCCGAAAGCCAATCGAGATCACGCCACGTGTCACCGGTAGAAAAGGGGTGAGGAAGCCCATTTCGGTGGTTCGAAGTTTTTGTCCCGTGCGGCAGACTGGGACATTTGGAACAAATGGATGCGAAGGACGCGAACTAGCCGGTTCAAAAATAGGAAACTTCAAAGACAAGGACAAGTGGGATAAAGGGACGCGGGACGCGGATAGTCCGAAGGAGCCGAAAGCCAATCGATCATGCCACGTGTCACCGGTAGAAAAGGGGCGAGGAAGCCCATTTCGGGCGGTTCGAAGTTTTTGTCCCCGCACAAAGACCTTTGGGACATTTGGGACAAAAGGACGCGGTGGACGTGAAAATCGGGCAGCCCGTGGACAAATCACAGCATGACACGTGTCGCCAAGGAAAAAGTCCAAAAAGTCAAAGGGGTGAGTTTTCGAGCACTGATCCGAACCAATGAAATAGTGCCATGTGTCCAAGTTTAAGGGGCCCACAAGAAAAACCCATGAAAAGGTGGAGAGAGGGAATTGCTCTGAAAACAGAGCTCACCACATGTCATCCAGATGGCAGAGCGCAGAAAAGAAATTTAAAAATCTGTTTTCACTGCTTTGTGCCCTAAATCTTCGATCATCATATCTTTCGATCCAGAGCCTCGGATTTGCACGTTCTTTATATCAAGGGAAAGCTGTTGAAATTATCTACATGATTCTGGGATCAATCTTGCATTTTGGTGTAGTCTGGAGAGAGAAAATTGAGAAAACGTCTCTGACACGTGGTAATGCCAGAAGAAATGCCTCAACAACCAACTTTAATGTAGTAGACAGCTTCGCCGCTTCATTAGAAAGCCCGCCGCTTTTCCAGATCCACCGCTCTACCATAATGAGATGATTTTAAATGTGACCTAGAAGTGGTTGGGATAGATTCTCGATTTCCCTCTTTCCCTCTCTCGTTCTTTTCTATATATTGTAAAGAGGAGCTTCTTTCAAAAGGTCGAATATTTTCTCTCGTTTTGCTCCTCCCCTTTCTCCTATCGATGAATTTGTGGAGTTCGAACCTCCCATTTGGAACTGTAATATGACTCGCCTCTTGGCATTTTGTAGTGCATTGTATCAATCTTGGGAGCAAGTAATACATGTCTGTGGATGATTTTAAACCCTCTCTCGTGTTCATTTTGCATCCTCCCTGGTCTTTCATTTGCAAGTTTTGTTATCTCGTGCATGATCTTATATCACATTTGAATGGTATGTGTTTATCGGCAAGATAGATGTTCTTCATTCCTCGGTGCATCACCTCTATTAGCTTAGATTTATTTTTATGCATCTTCTTACCCGTCTCTTGGCAGCATTAGATTAGTTTTTGAGCAAACCCTCTCGCATATTTCGTGTGCATCCGAATAGAGGAATATGAACCAGCCTTTCTTTTCTGGAGAATCCTTTCTCACTCTTCAAGTCCCACACTTGGAGAAAGGATTCAATGTTATGCAATCACACTCGGATGATAGTATGGTCAACCTGTAAGCCCCTCAACATCCAGGGGGTGCCGTGATTTCGCATCAGCAGCTTTTGGCATGCCCGGTGGGAGACTAGAGGTCTCATTCTTATTGCAGCAAAGTTGATATGCATCTCGCTACGCTTTTCTTGCTTATAAGAGCTATTATTTACATATCCGTGACTCCAAGGGAAGAATCAACTGGTTTTGTGAGTGCAGCCCGAAAACTCATGAGAAGAATCACTACAAGGTCAAGAGTCGGAGAAGAAGAAGTGTCATTTGAATACCTCGCAACTATCTCCAAGGAGAAGGGAAAGAGGAAGAAGGATTCAAAGGTCTCCATCTCCACCAAACAGAACTCTCTCAACCCTCCACCTCGATGTGCCTTTCATTCAATATAAGGGTCATGTAAGACCGATCAAAATGGCTAAGAACAATCCCTACGTCAACTTCACAGTGCAAAGAGTTCACTTGCTCTCAATGCACAACATCCAGCCTCCTATCAGCAGCCTCAAGAACATTCCCTACTTCACCGGAGAAAATTAGACTACTCTGTGTGATCATGTTAAAGATATTGCTAACCTTTGTGCAATCCATGAAATCGATGAAATGCAAGTGGTCACAAAAATTACTAGCATCTTCATTCAAGGGTAAAGCATTACAATGGTTTAGGAGCCTTGGGGCTGGTTCTATCACAAACTGAATCACCGTGTATCATTGCACTTCATGAGCAATTGGAGAGAAGGGAGACAACTTGTCTCTTTTGGAGCAAATGACGACTATCAAGAGAGCTCCCAATGAGCAACTCGGCGATTTCAACTTCAGATTTCAAAGGTCTTGGGATAGGATTCCAAAGTCGGGCACAAAGCAACAACGGAGGTGCTTTTCTATATTACCTTAAAGTTTTAAATTATGATATTTCTATGTTAATTCACCCATGGGATGCACAACAATCCCTATGGCTTATAACATTGCCATTAGAGCCGAAAACTACCTTATTCAAGCTGGTAAACTGGCTCCTAGGCCTCCCATGCCCTTGTATCCAAACTTAGAAAATCCAAGCACTAGTCAAGCACCCACTTTGGCTCCTATTCCCACTCCTAGAAATCAGAGTTCAAATGAAGCTTCCACTTCATCTCCAAGTGCTTCAAATGAACTCCAAGAGGTCATGAAACAGTTGCAAAATTTGGGAAATGAGCTGGTTACTATTAAAAGGCAACAAGCCCAAGGTTTCAGACCTTCCTATCAACCCCAAGCTCAGCCTAATAGGCAGCCATACCAACCACAAAGACCACCTAATCCAGCTGCAAATATGAATCAAACAAGGCCTCCTGCCAATAGACCATTCCAGCCCTATAATCCAAATGCCATAGTTGCCTCTAAGGCATTAGTGCCAACACAGAACAACATTGCTCAGGAATATGATTGGTGCTTTCCATGTAACGAGCCTCATAACCAATCCATGTGTTTCAATGGTGCTCTCAATCAAGCACTAATGGTGACAACTACCGGTGTGGAGGGCGAGGAAGTCAAGGAAATAGTCAACAACCGTAAACATTCCAACAAAGAATCAACCCCAAATGACACCACATTGGTGAACTGGCTTGCCAATCAATCCTCTCGCTTTGCAGCCACCAATCAATCCACAACCTTCCACGGCTCCACAAATGATCGGCAAGCAGAGTCCAGATTTCAAATACACAAGGGCAGCCAAGAACAGCCCCTAGGCCAATTCAAATGCCATTGTTGCTGCCCACGTACAAGGAGTAAGTGTGTAAACCAAGGGACAACAAAAGGATATTTCATCCCCGTTCAGTATCATTGAACAGATGAAGAAGACTAACGTCAATATATCAATGTGGGAATCCCTATCCATCCCAGGACAAAGAGATTTGCGCAAGCTGCCATGAAGGATTGACAACTTTGAATCAAAGAGGTTCGGATGCGAGACAAAGTGCTTACAAATGCTACCCACTTGACTTGAAGGAAGTCATGGAGGACAACAAGGTAAAATGTTGAAGCCCCCTCCTTTCTATGTTTCATTAATCATTGGGGATAAACTAGTACACAATTGCATGATTGATTCCGGGGCAAGTAGCTCAGTGATGCCCAAGCAAATAGCTGATCAGCTGGGTCTCCAATATGAAGTAATATCTAAAGGGGTAGTGCAATTGGATGGGACAGCAATAGCAACAGTTGGAGTGATTAAAAACTTGAGTCTTACCTTGCATGCATGTCCAAATGTTGTTGTCTTACAAGATGTATCAATCATAGACCTTCCACCACTCTTTGCCCTTTGCTTGTCAAGGGACTTCACAGCCAAGATTGGAGGGTATTTGTCTGCTGATTGGTCTCACATGCTGTTTAGAACAAGGTATGGAACTAAGGCTACAATTAGGTCCGAACCTATTGCAAACTTCCATATTGAGCCTTACACTCCAAGTCAGATTAATGCCAATTGCTCAGCATTTGATCAAGAAGATCACCCTAGCACTGACGAGGCTGACACCAAGGTTGGAAGTATCCCGGATCTAACTCTTGATGAATGGGAAAGCAAGGTGCATGCTTTTGATCCTTATCAAGAAGTAGAAGAATCTGAGCTAGGGGTTTATTGTTTACATGAAGAGAATCAACTTCTCCCCAAAAGATCACCAAGCCGATCATCATAAAGACAAGAATGAAGTATGGCAATTGTTCTTTGATGGGTCAAGGAGTAGACAAGGTGCGGGGAGGAGTTATGCTCGTTTCACCACAAGGTATAAGGTATTACTCACCTTCCATTTCTAGTTTTCCTGTTCAAATAACACTACTAAATATGAAGTCTTGGTGCAAGGATGCATCACAATCACGAAGAGCATAAAGAACTTGCAGGTGTTTGGAGATAGTGAGCTAATCGTCAACCAAGTTAGGGACAACATGCTACAAAGAATGACCTGCTGAAGAACTACAAGAATAGGGTATGGGACCTCATTGAGGATTTTGAAGCTTTCAACATCGTGTCCATACCTAGGAAGAAAAATGAAGCCGCGGATAGGCTCGCAGCAATTGGAGCAACGTTTGATGTGGTTGACAACATCAAAAGGGAAAAAACATAGCCACATATCCATGTGATTGTGAGGCCAGCAGTTCTAGATAATAATATAAGCTGGCAGGTGTTTGAGAACGATCAACAGATCGTCAATTTCTTACAAGAAGAGGCTGAATTCTCACTAGGAATCAGTGATGATTAAAACAACAAGATGGGGATCAAGTAGTGCAAATTGCAGACAAACAAGCTTCCTAGGGGTTTAGTAACATCGAGTCTATCTTCAATCCTAACGACCAGCCCCGTAAGGAAAAAGCTAACATACAGTCAAGAGAGAAGATTCGAGCCAATTCCAAATGAGGAAGGCAAAACACTTCAAATTGGTAAAGTGGCCATTGAGCAGAGAAATTAGATTTCATACAGCCTTTGCCAAGAATTTCCAGATGTCTTCGCTTGGAGCTATGAAGACTTGAGAGGATTCAATCCGAATTTGGCTCAAAGATACCATAGAATTGGATCCATGCTAAGCTCATCGTGCGTAAGAGAGACCGCTTAACCCTCACATTAAGCCTCTAATGAAGAAAGAGCTAAATAAGCTAATACAGGCAAGCATTATATTCCCGATCAAGCACTCAAGTTGGGGTCGCAAACTTGGTTCCAAATCAGAAGAAGAGCAGAGAAATCAGGGTTGTGTGTGGACTTCGAGACCTCAATAGAGCATCTCTCAAAGATCATTACCCGCTTCCTTCAATGGAACAAATATTGCAAGTAGTATCCGGCCCGGAGAGATTCTCTCTCCTAGATGGCTACTCGTGGTATAATTAGGTGATGGTGAAAGAAGAAGACCAATTCAAGATAGCCTTCACAACTAAATGAGGCACATATGCTTACAAGAAGATGCCATTTGGGCTGTCCAACGCCATGGTGCTACCTTTCAAAGGGCAATGGATATGGCATTCAAGGGGCTTGATCAATAAAATAGTTTTGATATACCTTGATGACATCACCGTATTCTCCAAAATGCAAAGATCACCTTTTCATCCGAGGCGGGTGTTTCGAGAGGTGTAGAAGATTTGGGGTGTCATTGAATCCCAAAAATGCATATTCTTGGCTCATGAGGGAAAAATTCTTGGCCATATTGTTTCAAAGGAGGGATTGATGATTTACCCGTAAAAAGAGTCAAGCAATTCGAGCGTTGCCATTTTTCCAAGTCACAAGAAGGCTCTTCAAAGCTTCTTGGGAAGGATCAACTTTGTCCGCAGTTTGTTCCAAACTTCGCGAGCTCTCGTAAATCCAATAACGCTGATGTTAAAAAAGAGCATGGTATTTAAGTGGACATCTCAAGGCAAGGCAAGTTTTGAGGTAGTAAAAGAGGCTATATCTCAAGCTCCCACTCTCGCCAATCCAGACTTCTCCAAGGGCTTCATGCTCTATGCATTTGGAGGTGATGACACTATTTCTCGCAATCCTCGCACAACAAAACAAAGAAGGATTAGAACAACTAGTTGCTTTCTTCTCAAGGCTTGGAGGAATACGAAACTAGGTACTCTTTCATTGAAAAGCATGTACTTGTAGTGATCAGGAGTTTAAAGAAATTCAAGCACCTAGTCTCAAACAACAAAATCCAATTATTGGTCTCTCATGCTGGAGTTAAGGATTTCCTCCTCAACAAGGATTTAAACGAGAAGAGGGAAGGTTGATCACTCGAGTGATGGAATATGATATTGAAATTAGAGTAACCAAATTGGTTCGTGGCAAAGGTTTGTGTGAGCAGCTCACTTCCAAACAACCGGGATGGCTCTGAAGGTGAAGGAGATGCTGTCTGGTACTACAAGATGGTCAAGAACAGAAAATGATGATACGCCCACTCCTCGTTGGACTCGAAATATGATACACTTCCTACGCATGCACCTATGCCCTCCGTAAATGAGCAAAGCGAAGAGGAGACACTTTAGATTACAAGCCATTCCATATGTGTTTGTTGATGGTGTTTTCTTTAAGAAAGGCATCAATGGAGTTTTATTGAGGCATTCGGACAGTCAAATTGAGAAGGTGTTACGAGATTTTCACGATGGATATTTCGTGAGGTCATTTCGTACCAAGAGTGACCGCTCTAAAATCACAAAAGTCTGGTTATTATTGGCCTAAGATCTTCAATGATTGCTATGCATGGATAAGAAAATGCAAGAAATGTGCATTTTTCACAGAAAAGGAAGGTTAGCAAGACCGCCCCCTTCGTCCGATGTCGGGATCAGCCATTCATGCAATGGGGACTGGACTTCATTGGAGTCATCAACCCCAATTCAAGTCAAGGTCACAAGTGGATACTCACAGCAACGGATTATTTCACCAAGTGGACCGAAGCAGTGGCACTCAAAGAGGCAAGTGAGTCTAACATACTAGACTTTTATGAAGAAATAGTGACCAGGTTCGGTGTGCCGCCACTATCATATCAAATAATGCATTAGCATTCATAGGTTCCAAGATTACAGAATGGGCTGTCAAGAATGGAATCTATTTGAGCACCTCTTCAAATTATTACCCACAGGGTAATGGACAGGCAGAGTCCATGAACAAAAAGTTGCTAAGGATCATCAGAAGAACTCTGGATGAAAACCAAAGGACATGGCATACCAAGCTAAAATCAACATTATGGGTGACAGATAACACCAAAGAGGTCTACAGTAGTTCTCCTACAAATTGGTCTATGGGAAAGAGGCAATATTGCCTATATCATTAGAATTTCCAAAGCATTGGAGCTCATGAAGTAGTTGGAGTGTCCGAGTTCAAACCGATGGAGGTTAGGTACGCAGAGTTGATGGAATTGGAAGAAACAAGAGAACATGCACTGATGATCGAAAAGGACCAGTGCCTTAGTAAAAGATGGTTTGACAAGAAGGAAGGAGCAAAGACCTTCTCGGGAAGGGGATCCGGTTCTCAAATGGGATGCAGACCGAGTGAAGCCTAAAGGCATTCCAAGTTTGATGCCATTCGAGCGGCCCCTACATGGTCACGAAGTGCAAGAACAACAATGCTTTCCAACTAGCCTCGCTTGGATGGTGAAGAACTACTGATTCCACCAATGGAATCTATCTCAAGCGTTGCTTTTAGAGGGAAGTTTACCACCTTGTAAATATTAGATTAGATTTTCCTTCCTCTAAGTGCATATGCACGTTGTCTTGTTGTAGTTAGGTTTCAGTTTCCCTAAGTGCTTTGGCGCAGGTTTCGTCACTCCTAGATTGAGTTTCTACAGTTCAGAGTGCTCTCGAAGAATAAGTTGTAGAGATCGTGCTCGTGACTAGAAATTAGGTTGGTTTTAGGTTATTACTCCATGCCCAATGAATTGTTAAAAGGCCACTGATCTTCTACCTAGCAGGCAGGTGACCCCATTGAGTCGCCAAAACTGTTGTCAAAATTTCCCCCCCAGGGTAATTGTTGATAACATGCATCAGATTCTCAAGTCCCCGGCCAATGGATTGATTCAGGGCCAAAATCATGTTTCTAGGGTCCCCTCAAAATTTTTCTAAGTTCCCAGTCCGAAAGGAGAAGAGCAAGCTCATGAAAAGTGGAAAAAGTGGCAAAAACAGTTTGAAAAAGAAAATCGTGAAAATCGGCTAAGTCCTCGTCCTAGAACAGTTGGGACATTCGGGCGAAAAGGGGCGGTTCGTCCAAACGCCTCGTGCGGCCCGCGAAGCACTCGGGACAAGTGGGACAAATGTACGCGGAGGGCGCAAACCGTCCGATTCGGCCGAAAAGGAAAATTTTAGCACAGGGACAATCGGCCGCTCGGGATGCGAGGACGCGAAAGCCGTTCACCAAGGAGAAGAAAACGATTAACGCCGACATTTGAGCCTCAAGGACGTGAACCGCCGGATCGGCCGAAATGGAGAACTTTCGTGATTTGCAAGCTTGGGACATCCGGGCCACGAAGACGTGAAGGACGTGAAAAGGCGAAGCGACCGAGAACAAAGGAAGTCATTTCTGGCGGTTCGAAGTTTTTGTCCCACGCAAAGACTGGGACATTTGGAACAAATGGACGCCGAAGGACGCAAACCACCGGGCTTTGGCTTGGTCAAACAGAAACTTCAAAGACAAGGACAAGTGGGACAAAGGGACACGTGGGACGCTGATAGCCGAAGGAGCCGAAAGCCAATCGATCACGCCACGTGTCACCGATGCAAAGGGGCGAGGAAGCCCATTTCGGGCGGTTCGGAAGTTTTTGTCCCGCAAGAAGACTAGAACATTTGGAACAAATGGACGCTGAAGGACGTGAACCGCCGGTTCGCCAAACAGGAAACTTCAACACAAGGACAAGTGGGACAAAGGGACGCGCGGGACGTGGATAGCCGAAGGAGCCGAAAGCCAATCAGATCATGCCACGTGTCACCGGTAGAAAAGGGGCGAGGAAGCCCATTTCGGTGGTTCGGAGTTTTTGTCCCAAGCACAAAGACTGGACATTTGGGACAAAAAGGACGCGGTGGACGTGAAAATCAGCAGGCCATGGACAAATCACGCATGACACGTGTCACCAAGGAAAAAGTCCAAAAGTCATAGGGGCGAAGTTTTCGAGCACCGATCCGAACCAATGAAATGGTGCCACGTGTCCAAGTTAAAGGGGCCCACAAGAAAAACCCATGAAAAGGTGGAGAGAGGGAATTTCTCAAAGAAACTGCAGCTTCCGCCACGTGTCGTCCAAATGGCAGAGCGGAAAAGAAATTTAAAAACCGTTTTCACTGCTTTTGTGCCCTAAATCTTCGAGATCATCATATCTTTCGATCCAGAGCTTCGATTTGCACGTTTTTATATCAACAAAAAGTTGTTGAAATTCTCTACATGATTTTGGGATCAATCTTGCATTTTGGTGTAGTCTAGAGAGAGAAAATTGAGAAAATGTCTCGACACGTGGTAATGCCGGAAGAAATGCCTCAACAACCAACTTTAATGCAGAGACAGGTTCCACCGCTTCTATTAGATAAAACACCATTTTGCCAAGATCCGCCGCTCGCCATAATGAGATGATTTTAAATGCGACCTAGAAGTGGTTGGGACAGATTCTGATTTCCCCTCTTTTCCCTCTCTCGTTCTTTCTATATATTGTAAAGAGGAGCTTCTTTCAAAAGGTCGAATATTTTCTATTTTGCTCCTCCCCCTTTCTCCTATCAGCGAATTTGTGGAGTTCGAACCTCCCATTTGGAACCAGTAATATGACTCTACCTCTTGGCATTCGTAGTGCATTGTATCAATCTTGGGAGCAAGTAATACATGTCTCGTGGATGATTTTCAACCCTCTCTGTGTTCATTTTGCATCCTCCCGGTCTTTCACCGCAAGTTTTGTTATCTCAGTGCATGATCTTATATCACATTTGAATGGTTTTGTGTTTACCGGAAAGATAGATGTTCTTCATTCCTCGGTGCATCACCTCTATTAGCTTAGATTTATTTTTATGCATCTTCTTACCATGTCTCCTCGCAGATTAGATTAGTTTTCTAGCAAACCCTCTCTGATATTTCGTGTGCATCTAAACAGAGGAATAGGAACCACCTTCTCTCGGAGAATCCTTTCTCACTCTTCAAGTCCCACACTTGGAGAAAGGATTCAATGTTATGCAATCACACTGGATGATAGTATGGTCAACCCAAGCCCGACCAAGATTCAGGGGGTGTCGTGATTTCGCATCAACAGTATAGTATTGCACCAAATGAACATGATGCACACCATGCAGAACACATACAAATCACACCGATAAAGAAACTAAAAATTTACCAAATCTTTATACTATCAAGGTATATTCATTAAAAAGGGCTATCTACATAAATATTGCACCACAAAATACACAGGGAATTTTTTCATCTTCGACGTCATTGACAAGACAAACACAAACATAGTGGTAACTTCTTTTGACCAAGCTACATAAGTGTACTATAACCACAAACAAATAGGAAAGAACAAAATCAAAGAGGCACATTGTGGTATGTAAATAAAGAATACAATGATTCAACAACTTCCTGACATCATCCTAAAATTTGAATCCTTTGTAAAGCTCAATAAAAATAGGATGCTAACATTTCAATACCTTTTCCATTTCAAAACAATTATAGAAATGAAAATTTTCCTACCAGATCTAGATTAGACCTCCTTGCTATTGCAATATCATTACTTTCACCTCCACTATTAGGAAAAGAGATGGAACATACAACCAAAAATGAACACTTCTCCGCAATGATAGCTCCTCACTCAGATTGAGGAATCCCTATGGGGTGATTTTTGTGAAAACGAGGGAAAAGATATAAGTGAATTGTGCGCATTAAAGAAATCACCAAGGCCAGTTATCACAATAAGGAAAGGAAAAATTACAATATTCAAACACACAACAATAGGCATGACCCAAATACAAATGTATTCATCAATACTAATATAGCCGAGGCTCATGATTGAGTGCATGGTTTTCTTCCATAGGTAAAACACATGCATATCCCTTAGTGAGTATTGACAACATCGAAGAAAATGATATCGCAGGCATAAAATACTCCTTGCTACTAGGTAAAGAAGCCAAACTTTCGACTATGGAAAAATCACACACCTCAATATGTCATCCTTATCCAAATTGCACATAAGTTTTTAACAATATCCATCTGCAAGATTTTTTTCCTAAATGCATTGCTCTTGGCATTGCCAAAAATACAAACTTGATGTATCCAGCTATGAATACAAATATGCATTACACTTCATTATTAAGGATGCCACAACAACAACATGGGTAATTAATTTTGATGATGTTGTTACATAAATCATGTGCATACCCGTGTAGGAGTTGTAGCTTTTTGAATCAACACCTGACAAGTTTTGGCCCATTGTTAGGAAAATTCTCTCTAAAAACACTAGTTCACAATATCCATGAAGTTAGAGGTCTACAATGAACAAGAGAAATTTCAATGCACTCGTTATCACTATAGTTAAGGACACAATATTAAATGAGAATGAATCCCCATTAAATGCATTTTGATTTAACAAAAATAGACTAAAAGTATGTAGATTTACTTTGTTAAATTATTATGTATGCTACAACAAGTATATATGATAGTAAAGTACATAAAAACTCAAGAAAATAAGCAAAGGAAGTAAAACCCTAAGTGCAATAGAGAGTTAAGTTACTTAGCTGATTTCATAAATATCCTGACAGTGTGCAGAAAGGAGGAAGACGCGAATGAAAATATAGAACCTCAAAACTGAACCTATAAAAGTGCAGGAGTGTAGGAGGAGAAGGGACCAAGATGTCTAAATTGGTGCTAGGGAACCTGTGCACTAGGATCCCTTCCTAGGTGTCAAGGTCTACATAGAAGGTCCATAGATGAATTTTATAGGTTTGTTGGATGATCTCAAAACCCTCATTGTTTGTCGCTAGATGGTCACACTATGATCGCCAATGTCATTTATAACCTTTTGTAATAAAGAGATCACTTGAGAACATCAAATCCTAAAAAGAAAGATGCAAAATGAGGGGGATTGTTCTCGGTTGTCAAACAAGTGATCTTATGATCGAGCGCTACACTACATATCATAACCAATGTAGTGCTATGTGTGTGTGTTTAGAATCATGCCCTATGTGGCTCTTGTGTATGTCACACTTGATAGCAAGAAAAGTAGCTAAATTAACAAGATGTAATAGATGTGTGCATGAAATAAAATGAACCTCCCTCCTATGTGTGTGATGCGTAAAAACTAGACCTTGTCCCTTAAAATGGTGCTAGATGAATACAAATTATGCTCTTGAGTGCTTCATGTAGATGCAACCTTAGGTGATAGTATAGATTCTTAGAGCTTGGTCCTTTAATTTTGTCACATAACTTTATATTTATATGTTTCTCTTGTTCAAATTTTGTAATTGATCACTAAAAGGCCAACCCCTAAGAGATAGGGATTCTCAACGGTTAGAAAAAACCCAAAAAGGAGCAAGCAATGTATAAAGAGGTCTATGGCACCCAGAGGGGATGAGCGTGTTGGCGTCCCTAGCTGGGAAATTATGTCCAGAGCTAGAAAAGGTGAAGTATGAAGGGTCATATTGGGAAGTGAGGTATGTAAGGCCAAGAGGGAGGCTAGAAAGGAAACTAAGAGGCCAAGTATAATGATCAATTAGTACTTTTCTCCTGTAAGAAGCATATGAATAGTAGTATGTGATTAGGACCTAGTAATGTACCCAAAGTGCATGATTTAGTGTCTACATTTTCCCCCACTTTATGTTGGTGAGTGAAATCTTAGTAACATAAAGTAGATAGAGATGCATACCTAATAACCATGTAGATTGATGTAGAAGAGCATGCCAAGACAAGAAAAGTGTGGAGTGATAAAAAGTGTGAAGCATGGATGCTAAAGAAGAGGAAGTAAAAGAAAAGTGATGAATAATGACCTAGGGTGGAAACACACGTGTAGATTATTGATGTTGTACCTATTGTTGATGATGATGCTTGTTGTGTGTTGATGTTGACTACCGCTTCCCATAAGGATGGACCTGCAAAAGAGAAAATGAACAAGTAGTCAAATATGTGTGTATGCATGTAAAAAGTGTTTAGAAATGTGTGAATAGTAGAAAAAGGAACATGTACACCTGATCCATGATGGGAAAAAGTCCTCAAAGATGTTGATGAAGAGTGATTTTTTTGAGCGATCTCACACCACGATAAGTATGTTCTATTATTATTCCCCAAGAAAAACACCACTAAAAATGTGATTTTTTTGAGTGATCTCACAAGGTACGATTATGAAGTAGTGAAAATAGGGAGAAAGGTCTATTATTATTCCCCAACCTCTCCTAGTGTAATAAAATGACCATCTAATCCTAAGCTAACATCTTCATGAGTTTTAAGGAAAGAGATTTTGTAGAACTGAAACTATACTAAGGGTGGTGATGCACCAAATTAAGGGATGTTTAATATCTAGAAGGGTTAATGTGGGAGGGATGCTTGCATCATTGACCACCTTCACCTATCGCAACTCAAAAGGGTACAAAATACCACAAACCAGGGGCGTACGTTCCTTCGTTAAACTTGAGCATACATAAGGATAGATCAAATTGGATTCAACACATAATTAATTTATCATGAGGAAACCACACATGCATATGTCAAACATCTATTTCTATAACTAGGATAATGATGACATAACTTAATACAAAAGGAAAATAAGGTTTTCACAATTGACATAAAAGATAGTCACATTATTCCTTCACAACATGAAATAGATAACCTAAAATAAAGGTAAGATAATCACTCACACTAAGGAATTGTAAATTCACAAAGTAAACATTGATTAACCATTCAACACAATAAATCAGATCTTCAATAACAAGGTGTAACTTTGAATATAATTAAAAGGTTTTTTTTTTTAGAAATCTTTGAAGCACTCTTCCAAGCTTGAAGAGAAATTCATACCAAAAATAATCCCCCCATTTATCTTAAGCATTCTACTATTTATAAGTTCTTAGGTTGAGCCATTACAACTGGGCCCTTAACTAACATTTTCTAAAAATAGAAATGTCATTAAATTAAGGGAACATGCTCCCATGAAAATAGAAAATTTGTTATAGGGTTTGACTCAGTCAACCCTGTAACTTTGACCGATCCAGAGCTTGGATTTTTCCTTTCATGGCCACTCAGCTTTGGCTTTGTTCAGCTACACCTTCCTCTCCTACAAGTTTCTATTGTTGTTCTCCTTCCCACACAACCATTCGATGCTTATACTCAATGAAGCACTTGATGATTCCTTAATTTCTTCATCTCCAGCCCACATGCATAGTGATTCACTACATCTACCATCTCGATCTCCTTTGTGATCTTGGCTAGACATCTTCAAAGTTTATTCATAACTTTCTTCAGCCTCCCTATGAAATTTTGGCACAAGACCAATCGATCGTCAATGGAGTCACTATTGAAAGTTTTGGTGACCTCATCATCACGCTTCACCAAATCCTTGAAATTTTCCTTAATTTGATCTTCAGGAAGAGCATCGATGTTTTCATTGAAGAATTTGCAATTAGCAATATCAAATTCTTCTAAGATGTCATTCGAGCATCCATGATTTCCACTCATTTCTCCTCCAATTTCTTGATTAAATCCTATAATACTTGGCACCTAGAATTCCATGGCCTTTTGGTATTCAAATAATTTTGAGGCATCATCAATCACCTCTTCCTAAAGAAGCAAGTCAGGGTCTTCTTCTTTGATCTCACTCCATGTTGCCAAATTTAAATTCAGATTATTATTATCTTCAGAAAAGGCCTCATCCATTTTGCAAATAGCAACCTTCCCAACCTAGATCATTATATATTTTGATAGCCTCCTTGATTAAGGGATTAGCTTCTTAGAATTCTCTCCATCCATCCACTCATTGATCTCCCTTTCTAGCCTAGCTTCTCGAGCTCATGATAAGAAATATCATCGATTGTAGATGAAATCGTCATAGCCATAGTAGTTGAGACTTCAGTAGATGGAGTGGGTTGGGTTACTTTATGCAAAGCAAAGTGTAGTGAGCTGCTTGACCTTGGCTTTGAGTTCATCTTTGGTGGCCTTATCTTTGTCATATTTTTCCAAAAGAGCCCCAAGGGTAAGTGTGCACATCTTGCTTGGCTCCTTCATGAGTGGCCTTTCCCAATGAGAATTTTGAGATCCGATAATCTGCACTAGTTGTGATTGTTTCTTTAGTTTTCCCCTCAACAGGGGTGGAAACTTCTATCACCCGTTCTCCAGATGGGTTAACTGTCAGACTTGACACAGTTCTTGGTCTCTTGGCCTGTCTCTTGGGCATATGCTCCAATATGTTAAGATCTATAACATCTCCCAGAGGCACCTTCTTCTTTTTCTTGGGAGTTTTCCTAAATAACCATTCTAGTATGGCTAAAGCTGATGAAGATGGAGCAGTGGATCCAATACCTGAAACATTGGTTAAAACAAGATCACTAGAAACATTAGCTGGCATTTGAGTAGAAGTAGCAATGATGGATGGCATGGATGTAAGGACAACCATATGAGTTGATAGAATGATGCTAGGGGTATGATTGAAGAAAATGGAGTGTTAAGGGAAGTGAAGAGGAAATGGGTGACCCAATATTTTCCCCAATTGATAGAACTGGAAGTGATGAGAATACTTGGGCCATAGAAGGGGATGGGAAGGAAGAAATGATTGTGGAAGTGGAAGGAACTGATGTTGGAAGTGACAATGGAAGAGGAGGAAAAGATGGCTGATCTTGTGTGGCACCAAGAGAATCACTGACTCCCACTACTTTTGTAGGTGCTACAAGAGACATAACCTTAGGAATAGGTGCCTTAGAAAAAGAAGAACCTCCAATAACAAATGAAATCTTCTTTGGAATTGTAGGAGCCTTTTGAGTCGACCTTTTTCCCTTAGTGGGTGTTGGTTGGCTTATTACTTGGTAGAGATCCTGTATTTGTAGGTTGATCTCCCCCTTTGGGTGAGATTCCCAAGGTGGCCAACCAACTAAAGGTCCTCTTTAGAATGGGTCCCACCCTCTCCTTTGTATTGCTGCATTCTTCCACATACCAATCAATCCATGGCAGTGGTTGATTGGAACATTATCACCCTTGTATGATGAATCCAAAACCTCATCACTGTCTTGCATGTCCTTTGGCACATCGGCCAAACCAAATTTCCAAACTTCATCAAGGGTCAATATTTCATAATCTCTTTGATGGATGATATACTCATCACGATAGTGAATCCAGATATCCTCTAATTGGGGCACATGGGTACTGGACCGACCTGTCTCACCAAATTTTCCCCAATAATCAAAATTGGTCCATGGATGAAAAGTTTGCAGGGTTACCTCAGCCATTTCTACATCAACATTTTTAGCCCTGTGAATATTTGGGCAAGTACCTACCAATCAAAATAGGAAATGCATTCCCACTTTGTGACACTTGTTTTGGATTCGATGATAATCCAATAACTACCGAACCAATTCCAATAGAATCCATTTGTCTATAGGACACCTTGGAAATTTTCTTGGGGCACCTATGAAACCTAGAATCTAGATATAGGTGAATGTAGGAACTAAAGGTAGATTTCTCCCCATTCCCATACTTCTTTGAAAGCTTCATTGGAAATCCTCCATTATATAGTTCTTTATCAAAATGATAGAGGATGACAACAAAGAAAGTCATCACTTGACTCTATGGAAATGCCTACTTCCCTCATCCAGTGAGTTGGGGATAAAATCATATATTTGGGAAGTGTTGTGAACACCTCTAGTATTCAAACTAGAAAAATCTCCCATAAGTAAAGAACAACATACACTAGAAAGGATGTCATGTAGAAAGTCTTCGTAGCTGACACCTTGCTCAATTGATAGAAAATGGAGCTACTAATATGCTCCCCCATCGGATAAACTCATTGTTCTTCTTGATGGTAGTGATGTACAAAAACATCCATTCCTAGAATTCCTTTGCAGAAGGGAGACCTAAAACTCTTCTTAGTAGCACAATAAGATCACTACCTCCTTGAATAAAATCTGACCAATGCATAGTTTTGGGTAATTTGGAAGCTCTTGGCCAGATAAGTTTTCATCATGATTTTTTAGCATACTTCCTCTTCCTTGTCCCAATGTTCCACTGCTAACTCTGGCAAAATTGTGGCATAATCTTGAACATCAAGAAGTTTGAGTAGATCTTCAAAGAAGTCTGGGTCCAAATGGATTACTACCTTATCATCATTATCTCTGACCGATGACATGGAGTCTTTGTCAAAGTGGGATGTTGTGGCTAAAACAAACTCTGGGAAATGCATGGATGTGGGAAAACTAGTAGCAAGGGAAAGCCCACTATCATAGATGGCCTGCATCCATGATTTCTTATTTGGAGCCTTTATTCTTTCCCAAAATCTAGAAAATCAATTTTCCCTAGGTCGGTGTCCCCTATATTCCCTAAGTCGGAAGACAGGAAGGAGTGAGGAGAAACCCAAGAAATGAGTACTTCATCTTTTATTTTCCCTTTGAAGTGGAAGTAGACATCAAGCCCTGTGTTTTGGAAGCTGAAAGTTGGAGAAATCTCAAAATAAAATCTCTGAAAACCCGAAAAGAAAACCTCCAAAGTCCCGAACTGAAAAGTTCCAAAAAAATGCAAAAGTAAATTTCAAAAATCCAAAAATTTTGAAAAGAAATCTCTAAAAATCTCTCAAAGCCAAAAAAGTTCCAAAATAAATATCTAAAAAAAATTTCTCTAAAGCCAAAAGTTCTTTTTGAAAGTCTCCAAAAATCTCTCAAAAAATCTCTAAAAATTTGAGGAAAGGATTTTTTCCAAACAATACTAATTCCCAAACCTTGAAAAATGAGAATTGTTGAGAAAAAGTATGGGAAACTCGAGAGGATCTTTCAAACAACTCTGAATACCTAAAGAAAACTCAAAATGCAAAACATGGTGAACAAAGGGTTTGTCATTTTGAAAGATACACAGAGGGAGACCAAAGAGAAAACAAATGAGAAGGAAACAAAATAAAAGACCTTAAACCAAAAAGAAAATAAAAAATCACCATACCTTGAAAAGGACGTCACAAAGTACAAGAAACAAAATGTCAGAGTAAAAAAATTCAGGTGAAAATGACAGAAAAAATGTGAGTTTAAATAGAAAACCTGATATTAATGGAAAAAACCTATCCGTATGGAGGTAGGTGAAGAATTAATTACATGGAGGACTCCAAAAATCTAAAACCGAAAGTCCAAAAGTCCAAAATTTTGAACTTTTGGGGTTTTTAGACTTTAGATTTGAGATGAAGATGTGAATTGAATTTCAAAACCCAAAAAAGTTTTTTGAAAACTTCAAAATCTCAAAAGTAAAAAATCAAAATTTTGAATTTTGACTTTGAAGTTCCAAAATTTTGGACTTTGGAAGAAAAAAAAACTCAAAAATCCAAAACCCAAAAGAGAAAAATCTCCAAAATTTCAAAACTTGCCTAAAAGTTTGAAAAAAAATTTCTATTTTTCAAAGTCCAAAGTTTCAAATTTGGAGATTTTCTTTAAAAAAAATGCAATTCCAAATCCAAGTAATTAAACTCCGAAAGAGAAAAATCTCTCAAGTCCAAAGTTTTGAATTTTTTTGGAACTTCGGCCTTTTGAGAATTTCATTGTACAAAGGATTTCTAAAAAATTGTCTGACATATTTTCTTCAAGGTAGGTTAAATGGCTAACATTTTTGGTGACCTCCAGGGAATGCTTGCCTGCTAAGCTTTGAGACCAGTAGCCTTAAGAAAATCATTGGGAAAGGAGTCCTAAAAAAAAAAAAAACCAAAATAGAAAACAAACAAAATGGAAAAGAAAATGAAATGATGTGCAAAGCACTTGGAGGAAAAGAAAAGAACACTATACAGGGTGGAACAATCTCAAAAGCAAGCTTTGAGATGTATCCCATTCACATGAATGGGTAATTCTTCTCCATTGAGTTTGGATAGATGAAATGAATTCACCTCTTTGTAACTTGTGATGATGTATGGCCCACTCCAGAGAGTGTCAAATTTGGCATGCTTTCCTGGCTTGGCCCTATCTTCATCCCATTTGAGGACTAGATCTCCCTCTTGAAAATGCACCTGTCAAATGCCTTCTTGTCAAAATATTTCTTAACCTAAGCCTGATGTTGCTCCAAAGTCTTCATAGCCTTGTTTCCGTACTTCCTCTAACTCCATGAGTTTAGTGAATCTTACTGTCAAAGTATCACTCTCCATAACCTCAAGTTGATGAGCCAATTCTAAAGAAGGTAACTCCAAGGAGATTGGTAGCTTTTCCTCCCTTCCGTATACAAGCACAAAAGGAGAATTCCCTATGGCCCTTTTAGGTGTGATTCGATCAGCCCATAAGGCAGACTTAAGTTGTGTATGCCAAGTCCTCTTGTTAGTTTCCATCATGTGCTTAATGATCCTTATGAGGTTTTTGTTACTAGACTCAACCAATCCATTTCCTTGTGGGTAGTAATTGGATGAAGTCTTGAGGTAGACCCATTTTTTATAGCCCATTCACTCAACTTCATACCAAGAAAATCCATTGCATTATCAGAGATGATGGTAAATGGAACACCAACCTTGTCATTATATTTTCCAAGAATTCAAGGATGGTCTTCTCATTGCTCTCCTTCAAGGCCACCACTTCTGTCTAGTGAGTGAAATAATCTATTGCGGTGAGGACCCATTTATGTCCATCACTGGAAGGAGGATTGATCATTCCAATAAAATCTAACCCCATTGAACGAAAGGTTGATCTACCTAAATGGGATGCAAAGGGAGAGCTTCTAAAACCTCTATTTTCCTGCAAAAAGAGCACATTATTTGCATTTCCTTACCCAGAGATGAGCATCTTTGAACAAGTCCGACCAATAATAACCAGCTCGCATGATCTTGGTAGTAGTTGTGCATGTAGAGTAATGCCCTCTAGATAGACCATTGTGAAATTCTTCTAACATCTTGTTCACCTACTCTGGCTTGATGCAACGTAAAAGAGCACCATTCAAATCCTTTTGAAAGAGAACATTATCTACCAAGGCATATGGAATGGACTGGAGATGGAAAGTGCACCATTGAACTTTATCCATACTTGGAGGATATACCCCTGAGAGGAGGAAATTTTACATCTTAGTCAACCAATCAATTTGGTCGATCATTTCCTTCATCAAAGTATTCGAAGTGTGAACATCTTCCATATCCTTGATCTCCATGTCCATAGCCAACTGCTTGACATAAACCCTTTCCCCTGACAAGCTTAGTGACTTTAATGTGTACATCATACTCCATCACCTTTCGTGATCCATCCAACACACTTTTCATTCATCTCTTTGTTCAACAAAAACTCTTTGACACTGGATGAGAAACCATCAAAGTGGACTTTTGTTGTTAGACAACATATGTGCTTAAATTTTTTAGGGCTCGAATGACCGCAAAGACCTTGCTTTTCAATGAATGAATATTTGAGATTTGTATTCTTTAAGGATTGACTTGAAAAAAGCAATGGGCTGCTCCATCAGATCATCATTTGTTGAGTTAGGATTCCCAAATACTTTCTATCTCTGAAAAGAATAGAGGATGAAATCTTTGTCAAAATTGGGATTTACTAGTGTGGGAGCTTGGGAAATGGCCATTTTGATAGCCTCAAAACTCTCCCTCCCTCTTTTTCCATGAAAATGGAATGTTCTTTTTTATCATGGCCGTGAGTGGTTTAGCCAATGTTGTAAACTAAGGGATGAATCTCCACACAAAATTTATAGTTCCCAAAAAACTTGGAGACCTTTTTATGACTTGGGAGGGATAAGGACATAATTGACTGAATCCTAGCTAGGTCGATAGACAACCCTCTCTTAAAACAATATGCCCCAACAAATTTCCTTCTGCACTATGAAAAATGCACTTCTTAGGGTTCAATGAGACACCAAATTCTCTACACCTTCAAAAAGACTTTTCTTAGATGAGTGATATGATCCTCAACATGCTTGGAGTAGACAATGATATCATCAAGGTAAACCAAGATCATATCATTGATGAGTCCTCTAAATTCCATATCCATGGCTCTCTGAAAGGTAGCCCCTGCATTAGATAACCCAAAGGGCATCTTGTTGTAAGCGTATGTGCCCCACTTGGTGGTGAAAGCCATTTTGAATTGATCAGATTCTTGAACTAGAATCTGATTATATCCTAAATATCCATCAAGAAAAGAAAACCTTTGAGCCCCTACCACTGTTTGGAGGATTTTCTCCATTGATGGAGAGGGTAGTGATCCTTCAATGAGGTGCGGTTCAGATCCCTGAAATCTACGCACAACCAAATTTTTCCATTCTTTTTCCTTACGGGCACCAGATTGGCTACCCATGAAGAATGCTTGATGGGAAAAATTATGCAGGCCTCGATAAGCTTGGTTAGCTCTTTCCTCATCAATGGCTCAATTTTGGGATTGATTGGCCTCTATTTTGATGAACTGGCTTGAGTTTGATCCAATTCAATAGTATGTTGAGCTAATCCAGATCAAAACCACACAAGTCTTTATAGCTCCATGCAAAAATATCATGGTATTCCTGACATAATTCAATGAAATCTTTCTTCTCTCGAATGGTGCATACTTTACCAATTTTTAAGTATTTTTCACTTGCCACCTCAACTTCTTTGAAATCTTCTTCCTTGACTACCATATTGGTGCTTTGTCATTTGGTCTTGGTCATTTGAATTGAAGATGGATTCAAGTGTAACTAGACCTTTTGGTAGTTTTTTCCCCTTCAATTGTATAATTTGGTCACCATAAGAATTGTGCATTTTATCCTGATGTTTGGCAACAAACTCTACCTCTTGTTGTAGGAAAAGGACAATCTACTCATCACTATCAAATACCTGCCAGCTAGTTATATTATCTGGTACTACGGGACATGGACTACCATTTTGACCACTAGTTGTCCTTCCTTCATTATATCTATAGGTATATCATATTGGGAGCCAATAGTCACAAGCCTATCCACGTCTTGATTTTGTTTTCTAGGAACTGCGTGAATTCCGAAAGCTTCAAAGTCCTCTATCAGGTCCCAGACACGATTCTTATACAATCTCAATAGATCATTTTTGATGCACTATGCGGGATGTTACCTGATGCATGACCAACTCACTATCACCATAGATAGTCAAAGCTTTGATTCCTCTTTTTTGAGCAAGCTGAATTCCTTGTATAAGGGCCTCATACTCGGTGACATTATTAGTACAACTAAACTACAACCAAAAAGATGAGAAATACTTATCCCCTTCTGGAGAAATTAACATAACCCCTACACCAGATCCATTCTTACTCCTCAAACCATCAAAGAATAGCTTCCATAGTCCCTCGGGATTGTTGGGTATTTTAACCAACTGAGGTACGATTGTTCCCTCTTCATGTAATGTAATATGTACCTAATCTAGTCTCTTCCAAAAAAAAACTGATTTCTTCATTTGCCAATAAATCAACATAAGGGTCATATTGATGATCTATACTTACCTCATCAAGAACTGTATCTAGAACCTCTTCTATGAGAGTAGTTGGCTCATGATCTACATCCTCCTCTTCTAGATCACAAATGGCATAATTACCATTTATGGGTTTGGCTATGTAAGGTTCCACATGATTATGACATATTGGTTCTACCCTTATAGTTACTTTCATACCATACTCGGGTCCTCAGGATCATATGCGACCAGTCTGATGAAAATAACCACCCATTTTGGTAGTGAAATCCCATGATAAGAAAATGGAAAAAGGGGAGGGAGATCAATAACAGATATGTCTCGTGAATGTCAAGCTAGGACATGCATGGATAGTAAGATGAAGCCCCTTAATGACCCCCATAGTTTGGACTATAGTACCATCTAGTTGAACAACTCCTCTTGAAATTGGAGTATATGGAATTTGTAGTACATTTGTGACTTGTTTGGGCATTACAAAACTACTGGCTCCATAAATCGATCATACAATTGTGTACCAAATGGTCACCAATAATCAATGAGATATAGAATGGTGGAGGTTTGTTGGGCTTAGCATATATTTTTGTTTCAGGTTGGCATAAGTTGGTTGCCATTACTACTTCTTGACTTGATGATCTATTAGTAGTGCCAAAGTTGTTCAAAGCCTCCCATAGCAAGTTCCTCTAGAAGGAATCAAGAGTGCATCCCACATTGTGACACTCAAATTGGTCTTCTTCATTTGCTCCACAATGCTGAATGGAATCACTCCCCACTTTGCTAATGCCTTTTGGGGCATTGGGGTCTTCTTTTGGAAAATGCCTATTGGGCATTATGATACTTGAAGTCCCATCCTTCTTTGTAGACTGATCCATGGATACTTCCGGTGATTTCTTTCCATGCCTTTATCATCTGGTATTTGTGTTGGGGGATGAGAAGTAGATACTTGATCAGTATTGGAAGACTTTGGATCTATTTCCCTTTTCTTGGAATGTGTGTTGGATGCTATAGTGGAGGCATTAGTATTCAAGCCACAAAAAGTCTTCTGCTTTCCAATTTAGTAGTGTAGTTTCATCAGAAGGTTGGTCTTGACTTTCATGAGTGGATGGTCCGAGTAGATGATTCAGGTAGAGTGGATATGCTTTGGACCATAAGGGCCTGACTCAAAACTCCATTTGGGAAAAGATTTTGGTTGTGAGGCTGAGAACAAGGGTAGCACCACTCATAATATTGAATGAGGTTATTCTGACTGGCACTATGGCTTTAGATGAACTGGTAATGGAAGGGTTTTGAAGTTCAAAGGCTTCATGCACTTTTGCTTGGCTGGTAACCTAGTTCTGGGCCTAATTATTTCCTTGAAAAGGAGGGTGATTTTCTTGATATTGTGATTGAAATGGTCGAGCATATTGGGATTGTTTCCTTTTCATTGCTACAAGCTCATTCTCGAAGGTCTGTAGTAGTGATTTGACTTCAAATAGATCATTTGAAGAAGTTGGACTGATTGAGCTAGCTGATTAGAGGCTATTGGAATAGGCACAATGATAGGCTGATTATTTGTAAGATCCAAAGAAAATGGCATGGGTGGTCGGGAGCTATCTTTCCACCTAGATCAAAGAATTTTCCACATTTATGGCTATGTCATAAGCATCAGGTAATGTAGTCCCCCATGGATTGAATCATAATTGCTACATCACTATTCAAAGCTCACAAATAGTACAGAAATGCATTGTTTGGAGAGGGCTTGATGAGTGCTGAATCCTATTCCAAGTCCTATGAAATCGAAAATTGAAATCACTCATGTACTCTTGGGGAGATCTCTTTATGGTGGTGAGTTGTTCTAAGAGTGATAGGTGATCACTCTTGTCTTCAAATATTTTACAGAGATTCTCTCCTAACTCATCCCAAGTGGTTATGTTGCCGATACGTAACCCTCAAAACCATTGAAGTGCTTTCCTTTGAAGGAAGTGGCCAGAAGTCTGACAACAACATTATCCTCTGTGACATTGTGTACTACACAAATGCTGGCTACATCAAGAATGTGTTCTACCAGAGTGACATGAGTTTCTCCTATGTAAAAGGATAAAATTTTGAGTGTCCGTAACCGGTATAGGGTCACATTGAGCCAATAGAAGTGGATTGCTTGCATTAAAAGGGGAAAAACTTGGTTCCATGCCATAGTAGCAAGAGGTTGATTATTCCTTGATGGAGGAAACATTCCATATGGAGGAGTTGAATGTCCTCTAAGAGATGAAGTTGTAGCTGATGGTTTGAAAATGCTTCTACTTCTTCTCTTGGGAGGAGACACGGAAAGGTTGATATGCTTGATATCTTTCATGCTTTGAAGAAGCTCTTGTTTGAATTCTTCACATAAGTGAATACACTAAAACTTGAAATCTAGAGAGATAGAGTCACCAGTACTTTGATTTGTGCAAGTGAGAAGAGAAGTACCAACTCTCTCCCACCGGTGTGCCAAAAATATTGTCACCAAATCACTACACCCTCCGAATGGCCAAAATGTGAATAGGATGTTCGGTGTGATTGGGACACATGGGATCACCTCTCAAGCTGTGGGACTTGGGATCGAAGTGAACCTCTAGAGAAGGCCACTTCCTCTTCCTAAATCTGAATGCTTTACTACTCCTAGTGTAATAAAATGACCATCTAATCCTAAGCTAACATCTTCATGAGTTTTAAGGAAAGATATTTTGTAGAGAACTAAAACTATACTAAGGGTGGTGATGCACCAAATTAAGGGATGTTTAATATTTAGAAGGGTTAATGTGGGAGGGATGCTTGCATCATTGACCACCTTCACCTATCACACTCGAAAGGGTACAAAATACCACAAACCAGGGGTGTACGTTCCTTCATTAAACTTGAGCATACATAAGGATAGATCAAATTGGATTCAACACACAATTAATTTATCATGAGGAAACCACACATGCATATGTCAAACATCTATTTCTGTAACTAGGGATAATGATGACATAACTTAATACAGAAGGAAAATAAGGTTTTCACAACTGACATAAAAGATAGTCACATTATTCCTTCACAACATGAAATAGATAACCTGAAATAAAGGTAAGATAATCACTCACACTAAGGAATTGTAAATTCACAAAGTAAACATTGATTAACCATTCAACACAATAAATCAGATTTCCAATAGCAAGGTGTAACTCTAAATATAATTAAAAGGTTTTTTTAGAAATCTCTAAGCACTCTTCCAAGCTTGAAGAGCAACTCCTACCAAAAATAATCCCCTATTTGTCTCAAGCATTCTACTATTTATAAGTTCCTCGGATGAGCCATTACACAACTGGGCCCTTAACTAACATTTTACTAAAAATAGACATGTCATTAAATTAAGGGAACATGCTCCCATGAAAATAGCAAATTTGTTGTAGGGGTTTGACTCAATCAACCCTACAACTTTGACCGATCCGAGCTTGGATTTTTCCTTTCATGGCCACTCAACTTTGGCTTGGTTTAGCTACACCTTCCCTCCTACAAGTTTCTATTGTTCTCCTTCCCACACAACCATTCGGTGCTTATACTCAATGAAGCACTTGATAATTCCCTAAATTTCTTCATCTCTAGGCCCACATGCATAGTGATTCACTACATCTTCCATCTCGATCTCCTTTGTGATCTTGGCTGGCACTCTTCAAAGTTTATTCATAACTTTCTTCAGCCTCCCTATGAAATTTTGGCACAAGACCAATCGGTCAATGGAGTCACTATTGAAATTTTGGTGACCTCATCATCACGCTTCACCAAATCCTTGAAATTTTCCTTAATTTGATCTTCAGGAAGAGCATCGATGTTTTCATTGAAGAATTTGCAATTAGAAATATCAAATTCTTCTGAGATGTCATTCAGAGCATCCGTGATTTCCACTCATTTCTCCTCCAATTTCTTGATTAAATCCTACAATACTTGGCACCAGAATTCCATGGCCTTTTGGTATTCAAATAATTTTGAGGCATCATCGATCACCTCTTCCTAAAGAAGCAAGTCGGGGTCTTCTTCTCTGATCTCACTCCATGTTGCAAATTTAAATTCAGATTATTATTATCTTCTGAAAAAGGCCTCATCCATTTTGCAAATAGCCTTCCCAACCTATAGATCATTATATATTTTGATAACCTCCTTGATTAAGGGATTAGCTTCCTACAGAATTCTCTCCATCCATCCACTCATTGATCTCCCTTTCTAGCCTAGCTTCTCAAGCTCATGATAATAAATATCATCGATTGTAGATGAAATCATCATAGCTATAGTAGTTGAGACTTCAATAGATGGAGTGGGTTGGGTTACTTTACACAGTAGTGTAGTGAGCTACTCGACCTTGGCTTTGAGTTCATCTTTGGTGGCCTTATCTTTGTCATATTTTTCCAAAAGAGCCCCAAGGGCAGTGTGCACATCTTGCTTGGCTCCTTCATGAGTGGCCTTTCCCAATGAGAATTTTGAGATCCGATAGTCCGTAACTATGATTGTTTCTTTATTTTCCCCTCAATGGGGTGGCAACTTCTATCACCCATTCTCTAGATGGGTTAACTATCAGACTTGACATAGTTCTTGGTCTCTTGGCCTATCTCTTGGGCATATGCTCCAATATGCTTGAGATCTATAACATCTCCCAAAGGCACCTTCTTCTTTTTCTTGGGAGTTTTCCTAAACAACCATTCTAGTATGGCTAAAGTGATGAAGATGGAGTAGTGGATCCAATACCTGAAACATTGGTTAAAACAAGATCACTAGAAACACCGGCTGGTATTTGAGTAGAAGTAGTAATGATGGATGGTGTGGATGTAAGGACAACCATAGGAGTTGATAGAACGATGCTTAGGGGGTATGATTGAAGAAAATGGGAGTGTTAAGGGAAGTGAAGAGGAAATGGGTGACCCAATATTTTCCCCAGCTAATAGAACTAGAAGTGATGAGAATACTTGGGCCATAGAAGGGGATGGGAAGGAAGAAATGATTATGGAAGTGGAAGGAACTGATTGGAAGTGACAATGGAAGAGGAGGAAAAGATGGCTGATCTTGTGTGGCACCAGGAGAATCATTGACTCCCACTACTTTTGTTATAGGTGTTACAGGAGACATAACCTTAGGAATAGGCTTAGAAAAAGAAGAACCTCCAACAACAAATGAAATCTTATTTGGAATTGTAGGATCCTTTTGAGTCAACCTTTTTCCCTTAGTGGGTGTTGGTTGGCTTATTACTTGGTAGAGCTCTTGTATTTGTAGGTTGATCTCCCCTTTGGGTGAGATTCCCAAGGTGGCCAACCAACTGAAGGTCCTCTTTAGAATGGGTCCTGCCCTCTCCTTTGTATTGTTGCATTCTTCCACATACCAATCAATCCATGGTAACGGTTGATTGGAAACATTATCACCCTTGTATGATGAATCCAAAACCTCATCATTGTCTTGCATGTCCTTTGGCACATTGGCCAAACCAAATTTCTGAACTTCATCAAGGGTCAATATTTCATAATCTCTTTGACGAATGATATACTCATCATGACAATGAATCCAGATATCCTCTAATTGGGGCACATGGGTACTTGGACCAACTGTCTCACCTAATTTTCCCCAATAATCAAAATTAGTCCATGGATGAAAAGTTCGTAGGGTTACCTCAGCCATTTCTGCATCAACATTTTTATCCTTGTGAATATTTGGGCAAGAGTACCTACCAATCAAAATAGGGAAATGCATTCCCACTTTGTGATGCTTGTTTTGGATTCGATGATAATCCAATAACTACCAAACCAATTCCAATAGAATCCATTTGTCTGTAGGACACCTTGGCAATTTTCTTGGGGCACCTATGAAACCTAATCTAGATATAGGTGAATGTAGGAAACTAAAGGTAGATTGCTCCCCATTCCCATACTTCTTTGAAAGCTTCATCAGAAATCCTCCGATTATATAGTTCTTTATCAAAATGATAGAGGATGACAACAAAGAAAGCATCACTGACTCTACAGAAATGCCTTGCTTCCCTCATCCAGAGTGAGTTGGGGATAAAATCATATATTTGGGAAGTGTTGCAAACACCTCTAGTATTCAAACCAACAAAATCTCCCATAGTAGCAAAAAGAACATACACCAAAAAGGATGTCATGTAGAAAGTCTTCATAGCTGACACCTTGCTCAATTGATAGAAAATGGAGCTACTAATATGCTCCCCCATCGATAAACTCATTGTTCTTCTTGATGGTAGTGATGTACAAAAACATCCATTCTGGAATTCCTTTACAGAAGGGAGACCTAAAACTCTTCTTAGTAGCACAATAAGATCACTGAACCTCTTGAATAAAATCCAACCGATGCATAGTTTTGGGTAATTTGGTGAAGCTCTTGGCCAGATAAGTTTTCATCATGATTTTTGAGCATACTTCCTCTTCCTTTTCCCAATGTTCCACTACTAACTCTGGAAAAATTGTGGCATAATCTTTGAACATCGAGAAGTTTGAGTAGATCTTCAAAGAAGTCTGGGTCCAAACGGATTACTACCTTATCATCATTATCTCTAACTGACATGGAGTCTTTGTCAAAGTGGGATTTCATGTGGCTAAAATGAACTTGGGCAATGCATGGATGTGGGAAAACTAGAGCAAGGGCAAGCCCACTATCGTAGATGGCCTGCATCCATGATTTCTTGTTTGAAAGCCTTTATTCTTTCCTAGAAATATGGAAAATCAATTTTCCCTAGGTCGGTGTCCCCTATATTCCCTAAGTCGAAAGACAGGTAGGAGTGAGGAGAAACCCCAAGAAATGAGTACTTCATCTTTTCTTTTCCCTTTGAAGTGGAAGTAGACATCAAGCCTTGTGTTTCAGAAGCCGAAGTTGGAGAAATATCAAAATAAAATCTCTAAAAACCTGAAAGAAAAACCTCTCAAAGTCTCGAACTAAAAGTTTTGAAAAGAAATGCTTCAAGCCAAAAGTTTCAAAGAAATCTTTGAAAAAATTCCAAAGCTAAAAGTTTCTCAAAGAAATCTCAAAAAAATTCTTCCAAGAAATCTCCAAAGCCCAAAAGTTCCAAAAAATCTTTCAAATTTTCTCAAAAAATCTCCGAAGAAAGTTTTTTTCAAAGAAATTTCAAAAATGAGGGAAAGGATTTTTTCCAAACAATACTAATTCCCAAACCCTGAAAAAATGAGAATTGTTGAGAAAAATATGGGAAACTTGAGAGGATCTTTCAAACAACTCTAAATACCTGAAGAAAACTTGAAATGCAAAACATGGTGAACAAAGGGTTTGTCATTTCAAAGATACACAGAGGGAGACCAAAGAGAAAACAAATGAGAAGGAAACAAAATAAAAGACCTTAAACCAAAAAGAAAATAAACAAATCACCATACCTTGAAAAGGACATCACAAAGTACAAGAAATGGAATGTCAGAGTAAAAAGTGAGGTGAAAATGACAGAAAATGCAAGTTTAAATAGAAAAGCTATATTAATGGAAAAAAACCCGATCTATACGGAGGTAGTGAAGAATTAATTACGCGGAGGACTCAAAGTCCCAAAAGTCGAAAGTTCAAAATTTTAGACTTTCGGGGTTTTGAACTTTAGAGATTTGGAGAAGAAGATGTGAATTGGTAGCCAAAAATTTATGAAACTTTCGAAATCTTGAAAGTGAAAAACATAGAAATGACCCCAAAATTTCTGAAACTTGAAAGATCGAAAGTCCAAAATTTCAAACTTTCAGGGTTTCGACTTTGATATTTAAAAATGTAATTCCAAATCCGAGAAATTAAACTCCGAAAGAGAAAAATCTCTAAAGTACGAAGTTTGAAATTTTCAGACTTCGGCCTTAGAGAATTTCATTGTACAAAGGATTTCTAAAAATTTTTCTAACATATTTTCTTCAAGGTAGGTTAAATGACTAACAACTATAACTCTACTAAACTATGAGTGTAACTACTGAATGGGGTGACTGATTCACCCAATAGATTCCCCCCTCATTGGGGGTGCATGTGATGTCTCTAGGAGGATGTGGCCCAAAAGAGGACCACATGTCAAAGTGATATCGATATGTAGGAGGGGGAATGTGCTTGGAAAATACCAAGTCACATGCAAACACTAACTTGAAGACAAATGCTAGTGCAAATAAACATGTATATAGAAAATAATGTAAGATACCAAAAAATAAGACAATATAGATCATGAAAAGTGGGTTACAAACATGGGACATCACTCACGATGTCACAAGGCAATCAAGGCCACAATGAATGAAATCATACGGTGTGCACATAAGACAAAGCATAGGGTAAAGCCCACAAATAATGATAAATAAGAGTAAGGAAACATCGTAACCATGGTGGAAAACAAGTTCTGCAAGGAAAATACTGCACATGAAGCAACCGTTAGCATGTTAGAAAGATATAAAGTATGTAAAAACATGTATAATCCAATATAGTAATGTGATATGTACAATAATGAAACAATAACATCTTAAATGTGTACGAATGTGGATGCCCCCAAGAGCCGCTGCAGGAATGGTGAGGTACTATGTCAAACATCCATGCTGTGTATAATGATCTATGTAAATTCAGTAATGATAACTAGAAGGCAAGTGAATGTGCATGTGTGTATGATAAAGATAATGACATACAAGATATATATCTAACATGCGTAATAAAGTGTACATGTAAGCATAAGTGAGTAAGAACTATGTGAAACCAAGATATGTAACATGTTATGGATGAGATGAAATGGAATGAAATATGAGTGTGATAGGGGTAGCATTCCCCCGAGTATGGATGTAGGCATGAGTGGAAGTAGGTTCATTTATAAAAGACCCCTCAACAGTCAAGAATGAATCATATAGCAAGAGTGTGGCATTAGGAAATGGTTCAAATGATGTTGTAAGTGAGAAAGTTTTATTTTTGAAGTACAACGCGTACAGAGTGAGAAACATGAGGTTCTTATTATATAGACCCCTCAATAGTCATGTTAAAACCATAGAACATGAGTGCATCATTGAGTAATGTGTGTTGTAAAGGTTTTATCATGAAGCATCAAATGTAGAATAGAATAACATGATGCGGGAGTAGAAGATTTAGAAGGATGCAACATGAGGAAGATGTATGTGGAATGGGCCAAGTGTGAAGATGTGTAATGTGTAATGTGTAATGCTATGTAAGTGTGGGAAGAAAAAAGCATATATAGTGCATAGTAGAGGTAAGAAGATGATGTCAAATATATGGATAATGAAAAATGTGTAGTAGTAAAGTGTGTAGAATGTGTAGGTGTAGAAATCAAAAAGTGCGTATGATGTGTAATAGATGTAAGGAGAGGATGTAGGAAGCACACAACATGTATGATGTGTAGGAAGAAGAAGATGTCATAGATGTGAAATGTGTAGTGTGTGAGGTTCATGTGTATAGTATGCCCTCAACATCAAGTGTGAACCTTAGCACAAGAGTGCATCATAGGGTAATGATGATACTAATGTATCAAGATTTGTATGTTGTATGTGAGATGATGAAAATATAAGACACACGTTGATGCGAAAGGGGGAGAAAGATATAGTGTGGTTCCCCCAAGTGTGTGATAATGAATATGCTATTTGATGAAAGTGAAAGATGAGGGTCCTCCATCTGATGCCTGAGGTGATAAAGGCCCGTGACCATGCTCTAAGAGTGGTGGTTTATGAGATAGATGATTTGCATGTGAATGAAACCTATATGCATGTGAATGATGAGTATACGATGGAGGTGGTTGAAGCCTATGTGAAGTAGAGTGTGGAGTTGATAGACACCTATGTGAAACAAAAGATGGAGGTGATGGACACCTATGTAAAACAAAATGTGGAGGTGATATACACATATGTTAAATAGAATGTGGAGGTGATGTATACCGAGGTGAAGGAGTTATCCAAATGGTGGACCTAGAATGGTGTGATGGAATAGTAGACATATGAGAATGAGTGTGCCGCACATGAGTAAGAGAGCTAGGTGTAGATGGCACTTTATGTTTTAGAGGTCCAGGGGACCTAAATGATCTAGCAAGTGTGAGGGCCACCTCAAGAGGAGGCTAGGACCACGACGTGCATAAAGGGACACCTCGGATAGTGAAAACCTAGTTGTTATGCATAAACTTAAAACACATATGAGGCATGTAAAAATTATTGAGCAACCATGACCCATGGAGAATCTAAGAGCATGCCAAAATTATGGATGCTTGGTGCCATAAGGAAAAGCACAATCATGGTGAGAGGACCAAAAATAACTGGAATCTTTACATAGCCATAAGATCTAGGTACTGGATAGGACATTTTTGATGGGGATAGCCGATGGCAACAAGTAAGGCAATAAAACATGTGTTTTGTTGAAATGATGGATCGATCATAGTGTTATTGATAAGAGTAGATCCAATAGAAGCACTAATGTGCAAGTAATCAATGGAGAATGTAACATGGTGATCATAATCAGAGAATGCAATGATAGGTTGTGATGAATCAATGAGAGGTCCCGATGAAGGAGGAGGGACAACATGATATGCATGATTTTCTGAGGATTCGACAACTTTATTTTCATGATTTGGAAGAGGGTTGTTAAAGATTTTAAGATTTTTATTTTCATTTACCGTGGAAAAGCAAATGGCTTAGGCAAGCACTTTGATTGTTGTCTAGAGATCTTGAATGAGATGGCGCAATTTGAAACAATGATCAATGGAATGTCCAACACATTGGTGATAGTCACATTTGGAATTTTTGTTGTAGTTATGGCCCTTAGGGTGAGATGGATCCATAGTAAGTGGAGGAGGAAGCGTAATTAGGTTGTTGTCAATAATTTTTGGTAATAAGATATGTGGAGCACATGTTAATTTTGTAAATGTATGCCATTGAGGTTATAATTGAAGATTTTCGGAGGAGATACAACGTTAATAGTGACCTTTGTTTCATTTGCCTTAGTAGATGGTTTGAAAGGAGCTTTTCTTAGAAACTTGTTAGAAGATGAGGTAGCCTGATCTTGATACTTGAGTTTACCCATAGTGAGAAGCTTGCTTTCGTGAAGCTTAAGAGTGTGACAAAGGTGATCAAATGAAGGAGAAGTTTCAAAGATGACACTCTCCTGTAATGGTGGTAAGAGACTCTGCATGAATAGATCTTGTAATTCCAAGTCAGCTAGCACATTAGTCATCCTAGCAAGGTTGTTCTTGTAACATAAGACATAGTCCACTAGGTGCTCATTAGATCATTGCTTTACTTGTGCTAGTTGTGCACATGATATCTTTAAACCAATATTGATGGAGAAGTGAGCAAGGAAAACATAAACTAAATGTGTGAAAGATGTTACCGAATGAACAATTAGATCATAAACCAAACACACATAACATAGTTAGAGAGACTATGAGGAAAGGATTTACTAATAAAGTGTGATCATTCACATAGTCTAAACTTGCCACATGAAATGCAAGAAGATTCTCTTGAGGGTCCTCATGGCCATTGAAAGTTGGGAGCATAGGAAATACAAGTTTTGAGGAATTCATATGTGGAAATGACGGGTACAAAAGGGTGTGAAGAAGCAAAGTGGAATCAAAGAGATGGAGAGGCACAAGAAGTAGCTTGTTGGAGTTGATGGATTTGAACTTGAAGATCTTGATAAAGAGAAGCTAAATCTTGAGTGTCAGAAGAGGTAAATTTCGTGTATGTGAATTGAGAGGCATAATGAAATGGTTTTTAGGATTAGGAATGGAGGTGGGCACAATGGAAGTAGGTTGAACAATAGAAGGAATAGGTTGGGTAGCAGTAGGAATCGAGGTAACAATGGTAGTAATTTGAGAAATCTCAGGCAAAAGTAGTGCCTTCCTCATGAGTAATATATAAAAGTAGATTTAGATCTGCAGATGCTCAATGATATGCTCTTGAAGATCACAAAGATGGGTGTCATTGAAGGGACCATAAGATTTAGCCATGATAAAGGTTGGGTCCAAAAGGACAGGTTCACCAAATTATTTAACAAAAATAAACTAAAAGCATGTAGATTTACTTTGTTAAATTCTTATATATGCTACAACAAGTATATATGATAGTAAAGTACAAAAATGACTCAAGAAAATAAGCAAAGGAAGTAAAACCCTAAGTGTAATAGAGAGTTAGGTTACTTAGATGATTTACAAATATCTTGGCAAAGATGTAAAGATGGAAGACTAGTAGAACGATAATACAAGACCTTGAAATAGAACCTAGAAAAGTGCAGGAGTGTAGGAGGAGCAGGGACCAAGGTGGATGGATTGGTGTCTTTGGGGCGCCTGGGCACTAGGATCCCTTCCTAGGCCTCGGGTTTTCTTAGCGAGTCCAGAGATGAATTTTACAGGTTCATTAGATGATATGAAACCCTCTTTATTTCTCACTATATGGCCACATTATGATCGCCGATGTCATTGATAACCTATAATAAAGAGATCACCTACAAAACCCCAAAAACACATCAAATCCTAAAAATAAGATGAAAATGAGGGGTCGACTGTACTCGAGTTTCAAACAAGTGATCTTACGATCGAGCATTGCACCGCATCTCAAATCCAATGTAGTTACATGTGTGTGTGTGTGTGTGTGTGTGTGTGTGTGTGTGTGTGTGTGCAGAATCATGCCATGGATCTTTTGTGTCTCAAACTTGATAGCGAGAAAACTAGCTAAATGTAACAAGATGTAATAGATGTGTGCATGTAATAAATGAACTTCCCTCCTTTACGCGTGATGTAGATAACCAACCCTTGTCCCTTGAAATGGTGCTAAATGAATGCAAATGATGCTCTTGAGTGCTTGTGAGATGTAACCTTAGGTGATAGTATAGATGCTTAGAGTTTGGTCCTTTAATTTGGTCACATAACTTTATATTTATATGCTTCTCTTGTTCAAATTTCATAATTTATCACTAAAAGGTCAAACCCTAAGAGATAGGGATGCCCAATGGCTAGAAAGGACCCAAAAAGGAGTGAGCAAAGTATAAAGAGGTCTAGGGTGCCCAGAGGGGACAAGGGTGCTTAGGCGCCGGCATCCTAGCTAGGTGCTTGTGTCCAGAGCTAGAAAAGGTGAAGTATGAAGGGTCAAATTGGGCAGTGAGGTCTGTAAGGCCAAGAGGGAGGCTAGAAAGGAAACTAAGAGGCCAAGTATAATGATCAATTAGTACTTTTCTCTCGTAAGAAGCATATGAATAGTAGTATGTGATTAGGACCTAGTAATGTACCCAAAGTGTGTGATTTAGTGTCTACACATTCATTGCATCCCCGTAATCATGCAATCAGAAACAAACCTTCACCACTTTAGAATAAACTTCACACCACCATAGGAACTCCAATGCCTTAATGGAGGCATACTTTATACTTTTCACACACACTACTATGTATTTCTCATTATATCTTTTACCTTCCATCTACTCTACATATTAGTGTTTGCATCAGTAGGTTTAAGTTCATTTGTGGTTCATGTAATTTATTGTTTTAATTGTGCCACTCTCATAAATTAATGTCACATTCTTACATGGATTCGAGCTCTAATAAATTTTAACACAATATTATGTAATTTTGCTTTAAGTTATTGCACTCCGTAATACACAAAAAGTACTTATATTATTTGAATTCATGTGATTTATCCTATACCTAATAACTATTTCCATTTACCCTCATCTCAAACAAGAATGATGTATTCTGATAAAAATGCAAAGGATTGCTTGAAGTATGCCATATAACAAAAAAATAGTAAATGAACATCCCCGTCATATATCTAGTATCAAACATCATAAATTGAACATGTAGGGGCCAACATCGGTGGCCCAAAAAGATGGCCCTTTCAAAGCACATACTCCAGTTATTTTTTCACTTATAGATGCACATGGGAAATTTTGTAAAAGATTAGGTCACCTCCCCCTCTACACAAATGTTTAATATGTAACGAGTTATATTTTGGACTATAGATAAGGGTTTATAAAGGTGGAAATGATTACTAGAATCACATTTCTGAAAAGATGGCTATCACTTCTTAAGTTGGAATAACATGGACGTGGGCCTCAACTCAAAGTTCTATCCTCACTTACTCAAGTTAAGAAAATGCTTATATCAAGGGTCAACCTAATATTACGCATAACCCATGCTGAGGTGGTCAATACAAATAAAGGGGCCACACCATATGCTTCTCATAGGATGTGGCTTCCATAACTAGGAACCTACCTTTCAAAGTTGATTCCTTACACATCTTGGTTATACGAAGAATTGGATCAACATAAAGAGCCTATGAATGATTTGTCATAAGATTTCATGTTTTAGCCGTGTGTTGCAATTCAAAATAACTCATGATCCTTACTACAAGTATGTTTTCCTAGAAAATAGTGCATTGCATGCCCTTCCTCCCGAAAGTATCCATATCTCTACTTCCCTACCCCATTTCACTTTAAATATCTTAGACACTTTGCTTTCGTAGAATCTGAAGCAGACCCACCACCACATACCCCACCAAATGCACATGAATGATAACCACCATCTCTTGTGTCCTCCCTCTTTCCAAAAACTACAAAGGTAGAAAAAATTACAAGTTTCCTTCAAGGTCAAAACCAAAATCCACCACAAACTATTGATTAGCTACATATATGGTTCATACCTAGTCAATGACTAATACAATGAGGATTTGATCTCTTTAAATTTCACATCATTTTTTTCAATAGGGATTTCAATGTTCTACCAACCATGCATCAAATGAGTTCACATTCATGACTATGTTATACACTTATTGTGTTAGCATGATAACATATTTGATAGCCATCCACGCTTCCACTTCTTCATTCTCAACCTTATGTTGCACCACACGAGCCAAAAAACATATACAATTTTCACAAAAAACATTGGGGACAACTTGCTAACCATGATATCTATGTTGTGCACCAATAGCTAGCACACTTTAATAACATGCATATTATAGACCAAATAATTTAGTTCAGGTTAAATTTAAGGGGGACAAAAATTAATTTAGCAAACGCAAAACATGAGTTCAAAAATATGATAACCCAACTTGTATTCCCAACACTTTTCTTCACTTTAAGTGCCAAAAACTAAATGGCCAAATTTACATAGAGAAATTATAGGATCACATGTAAAACCCACAACAAATCGCCATCATTAAAGAAATATAAACTTGAACATACACCCCAAGATCATACTTACATACATGGAAAAGATATTTAAAACATTTTTTCGAGGAAATTCTTCAAAAGAAAATCTATTTCATAAACTACTAGTCCAAGTGATCTCATTATCACTTACCTTCCATTACTATAACATCCCTTCCTCTTTTACCAACATGTTTCCCCTAGTTCAAAATATAGGTACGAATGGCAAAACATAGATTCAACTCATATCCATGGGTTTATATGGCTTCCAAATGCAACAAACATGGATGTGCTAAAATGGGATGTCCCCCTTCAAGTGGATGTAGAAAAGTATTTTTTCAACCAATTACTAACAACATCGAATCCAAGGGCCCTAAAAATGTTACTTAGTGGCTTCATCATTCCCCTTTGTGATGACCCATGCTTGTTATAACACATGGGATACTTACATGCAACACTTCATAATACTATGAAGACTTGTTAAACCATGTACAATGCCACACAAAATGTAGTGATGCCACCTAATTTTGGAAGTATCATGACACTCTTCAATGTAGATATAAATCCCCTTGGCCACTCCAAGAGTATTCAAATTTATCTATAGACAAAACATGAAAACAATGTACAACCCCACACGTAATGAAACATGGGTCAATATACATAACTCGACATGATAACAATATGGGAATAATGCTGATTTCCATCATGTTTTATTCCATAGTGTAGTTCTACTATATATTTCAAAGGATGCAAAATAGGAAGAAAAATTAGATATCTAATATAATTGGCATCAACAACCCTGTAAAGTTTGCCTCTACAACAAGTTCTTACAAGAAATCTTTTCCGATTGAGACATTGGTGCAAAAGAGACTTGTCACATACTATAAAAATTCCCTCTCCAAACATATACATAAATTCATTACCCTCTCTATTAGTAAACAAGCATTCAAGCATTTCCTCACAAATGTAGAAGCAAAAAAATGCCTTCATTCATAGATGCATACATAAAATGTCCTTCACAACTAGACAATATCTCCCTCTTTGAGACCACGTGTGCATGGTCCTTTAGCAAATAAAATGAAAGGCACATAATGGATACAAAGGATAACCCATGCAATAGTTTGAGCATTCCCTCACTATTGTGATATACCCGCCACATATGCTCTATCTTGTGAAGATTTTTGTTGGTCGAAATTTTAATTTATTAACCACTATGAAAAATCCAAATAGACTTCGATGTTATTACATCTATAATAACTATCTAATAGGAATAAATCAAAACTCCTACGTCCCTTTACATGTACATAGATCCAATATTCTAGAAGATACGTCTAATGGAATGAGTAGCGGTGATAATAACTCACAAGGAGACAATCCCATGCAAACAAAGCTAATAGAATTAGAGCATATATCCCGCATGAACCCATCACTAAATGTAACAATTGATGACCTGGACATGATAAGCCTCTAGGAATTTGACATTAGTCATAATAGGATGCTACATAATATCCCCAATGATTTGCAAGATGTTGTGCCTAAATTGATAGACTGTCACATCTTGAGAATGAAATACCACTTGATTCTCCACCTAACCAACTAGACCCCCTCCCACTATCATCCAAATAACTTACATACTCAATTATAATTTCCCACACAACAATAAGAGGGAAAATTCCACCATTGAAGATTATCATTCAATGAATAGTTGGTATAGGAAAATCCTACCAATTACAATGCATCAAATAAGGATTGTAAACATTAATAGGAAACATAAACTCATTCATTTTTGTACTAGCCTCGACATCTATTGCTTTATTAAATATAAATGAATTTACTATACATTTTCCCCTCTGAATACCCATTAAAAATTAAGCCTCTTAAAGGACAAGCCCTAACACTATTCCAAGAGTATATGAGTGCCATGATGTACATTCTCATAGACAAAATGATATTTGTACGACCTAAAAATCCAAACAACATCAACTACAAATTTCATGAGGAATTACCCAAAAAAACAAAATTGAAGTCAACAACTACTTAATGCTTTTGATGGGTGACTTAGGCAAACTCCCACCAGCTTAATGATGTACCACTATATGCAGGAAAGAGATTAGGATGCTCCTCCGGCATGATTTTGAGAGTCATTACCTTAGACACAAACTTCAGAAATAAGGATCAATCTAACACAACTTGAATTTAGACATTTTTTGACCAACATCAAAAATGTAGAAGAAAAATTAAGCATTGACCTCTTTTCATGTCACATACACAATCATTAATGTCTACCTCATAGTAAACCAACTTCACAATTGAAAATTACCTCTTTGATGAAAGAATCGAGGCCTTGCACAATAAGTATATAGTTAAATCCTTGTACTTTCCAGGTTGTAAGGAGCATCACCAAACAAAGATACCTCAAAATTAGACATCAACGAAACTCAATTAGAGCTCACAATGTTCTTGTGTAAGGGACAAATAGTTATGTTGACATCTAACTTATGGGTCAACTCATGTTGAATAGTAAAATGTGATAATAAGATGACACATATATAGTTAATAATTTTACAATCCTTTGTACATATATAGTAACATAAGACAAAATATAGAATGTATACCTTATTTGCACATAAGTAGAGAATATGAAAATCCTATGAAGAGACGAGAAGGAGATGAAAGGTCTTGTAATTAACCACTCATTTATTTTTGTATAAAGATATGTAATCTGATTATAAGAAGGTTGATCTTAGATCCTAATAGAAAAATACTTTAGTATTGTTTCTTTTCCTAACTATGTTCTGACATAGCTCTATTTAATTCTATTTTATGTTATGGGATTCATATGATACTATTCTCTTGTTTTAAAACTTGGTATATATTCTATTGTGAAAATGAAAATTCTCATATCTTCTCTACTTTAATATAGAACACAACCCATCGCCGTAAGTTCCGATGCCGAAATCTAGAACCTCTCCTAACTATGGTTCTATTTCTAGGACCCAAAAATTCTAAGATGGATAATAGACCAAATATATGTAGAAAGATGGCTACATGAGAAGATGAAGATTTTTTCGGAAGATAAAGAGATCTTGATAGGAATTTCCCACTAAAAGAATTCATTTAGAACATATCTACGGAGACATTGATGATAATTTTTGGTGTAAGCTTACAAATATATTGGCATCTTGGTTATCTCATTTAAATTCTATTAATTTTGATACGAGGCTAAAGGAGTACTACAAATGGATGGAAGAAAAAGAGAAATTATTGCACAATTTAGATATTCTCATTGACCCGTGTTATTAATCAATGGATGAAAACTACTATTGAAAGGTATGTAATTGAATTTTGGTCAATTTTTTTCTCATTTGATTATGTTGAAACAAACTTTCTATTTAGACTAAGAGAATTTTTAAAATAAAACTACCATTTTGGTTAAGATGTTGGCTATGGAAAAGGCCATGGTGTCGATTCCTCATATATGGAATAGTCGGTATACACCCAAGGGATGTAATCTTAGAAGGGGAATGGATGGAAAGTAAAAAGAAATGTGGCGGGGTCCGAAAAGGGTCAAAAGGAGGTTGGAAAGGCTACAAGAGAAATAAGACTTCACAATAGACAAGGAAGTGGAAATAGTTCTTGGGAAGAAACAAACAACTATGAGTATGATTAAGGTAGGAAGAGTAGCTGAAGGGAGGGAAAAATCCTCATCAAGAGACCAAAAACATCGAGGAAGAATAAAAATGAAGTGACCGAGAGGGTGCACGTGAGGCGTGGACCTTAGAGATGAAATCGGAAAAGAAACTGAGGTAAAGGAAAATTAAACGAAGAAAAATAAATTGGAATTAGTTATGAGTAGATTTAGTAAGAAGTGGATGTTGAACCCAGAGAAACCATCATGGAAAACTTGGTATTGCGAGAATCAAGAAAACATACAATATGAAGAAATAATACAACAAGGCCCTCGAGGCCCAAAGAAGATGATAATATGCATATATATATATATATATATATCCCCGGAGCCAGATTAGAATTGATTACTCCTTAAATGACATAGAGCAATTTGAAATTCTATAAGAACTCCTAAGAAGAAAAAAATCTGAAACATCATCTATACTAAAATCAAGAGTAGAATAAAATGGTATGGGAGAAACTAAAATATAATTAGAGTTTCATTACATAGTCCTTCATTGTAGAGAATTTCATTGAGATGGAATTGCAAAAGAAGGGAAGACAATAGTAACAATAGTTATCTTAGTCTAAAATACATGGTTAATTTTATGGAGTCTAAAGAATTAGAAGAAGAAAAACATGAAGCTAAACCAACTAGTATAAGTAGTGGAGTGAACAAGAGAATTGAAAACAAACTTAAACTCAAGACAAAATTTGATCTTTCGAGTGTGAAAATTCAACCAGGAAATTAGTTGGGATTAGGAGGCATAATGGCTCATTTTTCCAATCCATTTACAAGTCTACAACCATATGACAGAACTACTGATCTTGAACACTATTTGTTGACCTGTGACATGTGATGGGGTGTGAAAGGAGTCACCGATGATAATACCAAGAAATGTGAACTAATAGGCACACTACAAGGAAGGGCCTTGGAATTCATTTACTCAAGACAATTGAGTTTAAAGACTTTGCAAGATGTCTGTAGTGCGTTAACTCAAGAATTCAAAAGAAACAAATGTGTTGGCAAGACAATTCAAGATTTAAAAGAAATAAAACAAAGACTAGGAGAAACAATTACAAAATATGATCTGAGATTCTCAGATGTCATGAATAAATCAAATTTCAATTTTGATGAGTCAAATAAAGCTTGCTAGTTTTGTATGAAGGGTTGCGTAGTAAAATTTGGTTTGTGATTACACAATTTTTAAATCCAAATCGAGAATCTATTGAAGCAACTATTAAAGTAGAAAACATTGAGGACTATGGGGATAATAGTTATCTTGGTTTCAAAACAGAAGATACTATTGATGTAGTAATGTGGAGGTTAGTGGAACTATAGAAGAAAATAAACCTAGACTCAGCGTATGGTGCATAGATTGCAGCGAATAAGGACATCATAAAAATGATTGCCACAATATGAAATCTGAGGGAAAAAAAATTATACGATATTTGAAAAATATTTGGACATGCAATCAACAATTTTCCTCTATTACAACATTATGTGAGGCACCCTCAGAATGTGGTATGTTACTTTTTCAAGGCTAAAATCATGAGACAAAATATTGTCAGGTATTGATGGATGTAAAAGAGGAAATCACTAGAAATGTTTTTATAACAAGCTCAAATAACACCCAAAGGCCAAAATATTGGAGAAGAAATGGAAATGGCTGCATCACCAAATCGACCACACTATGAGATCCAACATCACTAAGATAAATCTACAAATAAATCCCGCTATCTCCTCAAGACAATTTAAGTTGGGCACCACCATCTCCACAAAGTAATATGAGTTGGGCACCTCCTTTACCACAACCGTAATGAAATTGCTTGTATAATTTAGATTAAGAGCAACAATAGAACACCAAATAACACAATATTTTAGAATAATGATCTCAATATGCAATTAGAATAGCTTTGCCACTTCGAGGGGCAACCTCCAAACCATATAATAAGACTCAAATGCTCAAATGATAATGAAATACTACCTATAATCCCCTATATATACTATTCATATGCTATGGCCATCACCAAGGCCGACCTATTAAGCATGAGAAAGTATAAATGATATAATAAAATGATATGGTAAGCCACAAGTCATGGCTACTCATATCCTAATACAAGCAATAGGTTAAGGGCGTAGCATGCCCTTCCCCTTCAAACCAACGTTGTCCTCAATGTTGAATAATCCTGGATGTTGCTGCAAAAAACCTTCATCCTCCCAGGTGGTGTCTTCTATGCTCAGATTCTTCCACTTGATCAGATATTCCTTAATGTCTCTAGTTCTCAGCCTCTTAGTACGTGTTTGCAGAATCTTCTCTGGCTCCAAAATGATTCTTCCTTCCTCGTAAAGTTCTGGTAACTCTGTCTAGGCTTCAAATTTCTGTCCAATAACCTTCTTCAGGCATGAAACATGGAATACTGGGTGTATGTGTGAAGATGGAGGCAACTCTAGTTTATAAGCAACACTACCAATTTTCTATAGAACCTGATAAGGGCCATAATATTTAGGAGCAAGTTTGTTTTCCTTTTTCTATTGCTTTAGGGACATCTATTTGTAAGGATGGAGATGTACAAAAACCCAGTCACAAAATTCAAAATGTCTTTCACTATGGTGTTGATCTGCTTGTTGTTTCATCCTATTTTGTGCTAATGCTAAATTCTCCTTCAAACTAGCCAAAACCTATTGTTGATGTTGAATGTGTTCCTCAACATCTCTGACCTTAGTTTGCACCCTCAAGGAGGAAGTGATAGAAGGTGGATGGTAACCATATAATGCTAAAAATGGGGTCATTTGAGAAGAGGTATGAAAAGATGTGTTATACCACCATTCTACCAGTGGTAGCCATTTAATCCACCTTTCCTGCTTATCTGATACAAAACAACGTAAATACCCCTCTAAGCATTTGTTGACCACTTCTATTTGCCCATCAGTTTGAGGATGATAAGATGAACTATGAGCTAGATGAGTACCCAAACATGAAAATAATTCCGTCCAAAAATTACTTGTGAAAATAGGATCACGATCACTTACAATTATCTTTGGGGTTCCATGTAGCCTTTGAACTATCTCCAAAAAAATAGTTGCGACTATACTAGCTGCAAATGGATGTGATAGGGCACAAAAATGGGCATATTTTGTGAGCCTATCCACAATCATGAAAATAACATTCTTACCCTCTGAACAAGGCAATCCGGTGATGAAATCCATGGAGACCTCCTCCCATCTCTGGCTAGGAATTGGTAAGGGTTGCAACAAACCTGGTGTCTTAATTGTTTCCCCTTTGTTTTGTTGGCACACTAAACACTTTGATACAAAATTTTGTACATCCCCTTGAGTCCTTCCCAAAATAATTCTCTTTTTTATTCTATGATATGTCTTCAAAAACCCAGAGTGTCCTCCAATAGGTGAGGCATGTAGCTCTGCAAGAATCTTATGCTTCAACTCATAATCTTTACTCAAGTATAACCTATCCTTGTACCATAGGGCATTACCTTTCCACTCAAATTTGTTAGATGTCATAGATCCTTGCTTGATATTCTATATTAGAGATTGTGTATCCTTATCTTGATTCCATTCCAATCTTGCTTCATCCACCCAATCGGCCATCAACATGGACATTCCACATAGTAAGGCATTTGTGGATGTATCCCTTCTGACAACGCATCAACTACTACATTTTCTTTACCATTTTTGTATATGATTTCAAAATCATAACCCAACATTTTTGTTACCCACTTTTGTTGTTCCTCAGATGATAACCTTTGCTCCAAAAATATTTGAGACTATCATGATCAGTTTTTACCTTGAAGTGTCTACCCATGAGATAGGGTCTCCATTGCTTGACCACATGAAGAATACCCATCATTTCTTTCTCATAGATAGGTTTGAGCAGATCTTTTCCTTTGAATTGGTGACTCTCAAATGCAATTTGTCTTCCTTCCTACATTAGAACTACTCCCAATCCTGATCCTAAGCGTCACATTCAACAATGAAGGTTTTTGAGAAGTTGGGAGTAGCTAAAACTGGGTGCTTGCACATGGCTTCCTTCAGCTACTCAAAGGATTTAGTGGCTATGTCTATCCAATGGAAGGCATCCTTCTTTAGCAATGCAGTGAGTGGGGTTGCTATTCTACCATATCCCCGCACAAATCTTCTGTAGTACCTGTTAATCCTAGGAACCCACAAAGATTTTTGAGATTTTGGGCCTTGGCCATTCCACCATAGCTTTGATCTTTTGAGGATCAACTTTGACACCTTCATGGGATACAATATGACCCAAGTACTCTACCTCTTGTACACCAAAAGAACATTTGGATGGCTTTGCATACAAAGTATGTTTCTCCAAAACTTCCAACACGTTATTTACATGTTGTAAGTGTTCTTCCCATGTCTTACTATAAATCAATATGTCATCAAAGAAAACTAATACAAATTTCCTTAAAAACAGGCCTAAAAATAGTGTTCATCAAGCTTTGAAATGTTGAGGGCACATTTGTAAGACCAAAAGGCATTACCAAAACTCATAATGGCCCTCATGAGTCCTGAAAGCCGTTTTATGAACATCTTCCTCTTTTATCCTAATTTGATGGTACCCCGAATGAAGATCTAATTTTGTGAAATAAACAGCACCATGCAATTCATCAAGTAAATCATCAATTACTGGAATAGGAAACTTATCTTTGATGGTGTACTTGTTGAGTTCTCGGTAATCTAGACACATCCTCCATGTTTCATCCTTCTTACGTACCATGACCACTGGTGAAGAATATGCACTCTGGCTATGCCTGATGATACCTGCCTTCAACATTTCCTCCACCATTTTCTCAATCTCACTTTTCTAGGAATATGGGTATCTATATGGTCTGATGTTAGGTGTTTGGCTCCTGGAATCAACTAAATGGCATGATCATGATCCCTAACTTGGTGGTAGTCCCTTTGGAATTGCATCAAAAATAGATGAGTGAGCATCCAAAATCTTCTGAAGATCGGGTGGCATTGAAGACTCTGTATTTTGTACTTCTATGGAAAATAGCTTTGCTATAAAGCCATCCACTCCTTTTCTGAGAACCTTTTGCATCTGATGAGAGCTAATAATCTATGGAGACTTAGCTACCATCCCATTTAATTGTATTGTCCTTCCATCTGAATGAAATCGCATGAACAATTCTTGAAATTCATCTCTATAGTACCTAAGGTTGTGAGCCATTGGACCCCCAAAACAATATTTGCCCCTCCCATAGAAATAGCAAACATAGGTGAGTCTAACATGTAGTCTCCCATGGAAATCTTGATACTATGGCACTTTCCTGTGCACTTGATTGTCCCACCATCCGCAATCATAACTTGCATTTCTAGAGCTAGGTAAATAAAACAATTGAGGCGGGCAACTAACTTACTATTTATGAAGTTATGAGTACTCCCCGAGTCAATCAACACCGTCACCTTCTATTTTTTGAGATAGCCAATAACCTTGAGTGTTTGAGGAGTACTAATACCTAACAATGCATGGCAAGAAATTGTAGGTTGGTGATCCTCTACTTCATCTTCTACTGGTTCCTCAACCTCTCCTATAATTTCAGCTTCCTCATCATCCTCATTACCTCCATCAATATAGAACAACTTATTCTCAGCACATTTATGTCTCGGTCCATATTTTCTATCACAGTTAAAACATAATCCTTTTGCTCTCTTTTCTTCCATTTGTTGAGGAGTCAGTCTAATTGGCCTAGAAATGAAGGGGAAGAGATACTACGGTCTCTGGTGTTAATGAAAGGTGGCCTCCTACTACAAAGAAATTTTTCCTCTGCACGACGTGCCATGATAATAGAATCAGAAAGCTTGATTGGATTAAACATACATACCTCATGCTCGATGTGGTCCTTAAGACCCCCAAGAAACAGGTCATTCAGATTCTCTTCTGGAATATTCTCCACCCTTAAGGATAGGTTTTGGAATTGATGCACATAATCTTTGAATGATCCTATTTTCCATAACTTTGCTAATTGACTAAAGTAGTTCTCTAAAACACTGGAACTATAGTGCAATTGCAACTCCTTAGTAAAAATTGTCCAAGTGACACCTAGACCATTCTTTCTGCCTCTGAGCACATAACCAACGATACCAAAAAAATTGGTCGGGTTCAAGATATAGGGATGACAATGTCACCTTTTTTCCTGATGGTGTTTGATGTAACTCAAAGAAGTTCTCCATTTGATTTATCCAATTTAGGGGATCCTTACCATCAAATTTGCGCATATCCACTTTCGGCATCATGTTCCATGGTTGCGAATAAGTTTGATTCTGATGGGACTGGAAAAGTGATCCAATATGGTTAGTTTGTCCATGATTTTGAACTAAAGGTCCTCCTTGGTTGATATGGGCCAGATTTGGGCCATACTAGTTACCCTTTACATGTTGCATGATATCATCCAACCGATGATTGATTTGGGCTATGTCTCCTTTAGAGGCCATCTCAGATTGTACATTTCACAACTCATACTCAAGTTGGCTCACCTTATGATCAACTGAGGTAAACCCTAGTGCTGAGGAATCTGTATTTACCCCTTCTGACTCCATCTCTTCAATCACTACCCCATCTTTATCTAGGGTTTTACTCGAGTAACCGGATTCTTTTTGCTCTTGTGGAAGGCCTGCCATGATGTCAAACCTTAGGGTTTAGGGTTTTGATACAATTTCAGCCAAACAAGAAAAAACACAGAGAATATACTAATACTATTTTTTTGAGATCTTTCTGAAAATGTAAAGAACTTGAAAATTTTCCACAATTTGCACCCTAGGGAGCGATTTTATGAAAAACCTAAATTTGTAATAACTTTTGTAAAATAAATTAAAAAAGTCTAAAATTTTTAGGGAACCTTACTTGAAATGCTTTAAAACTCTGGTAAAAATATCTCCCACCAATTCTATCTGGTTCACAATATGTGGTGGAAACAAAAAATTAGGGTTTTTGCCCTAATTTTGGCCCAGATCGTAGATCTGATACCACTTGTAATGAAATTACTTGTATAATTTAGATTAAGAGAAACAATAGAACACCAAATAACACAATATTTCAGAATAATGATCTCAATATGCAATTAGAATAGCTTCGCCACTTCGAGGGGCAACCTCCAAACCATATAATAAGACTCAAATGCTCAAATGATAATGAAATACTACCTATAATCCCCTATATATACTATTCATATTCTATGGCCATCACCAAGGCCAACCTATTAAGCATGAGAAAGTATAAATGATATAATAAAATGATATGGTAAGCCACAAGTTGGCTACTCATATCCTAATACAAGCAATAGGTTAAGGGTGTAGAACAACAATCACCTAGGTGGAACATGCCTTCACCACAAGTGGAATACAAAGGACATCAAGCCTAGAAACTAGAATTAAAATGTACCACAAGACCATATGTAATGCAACAAGGAGGCTATAAGGGTGGGTACTAACAAAGGAGTATAGGACCCTAACCTTGATGACGAATAGTGATTTTTACCTTTGAGAGAGGTGAACCACATTATACAAAATTTTCCTTCAAATCCTGAATGGGACATTTGTTTCTCTTATTGCATAAACAAGTGCATCATAATACAAAAGATTATCCTGTATTAGAGAAACAAAAAAAATAAAAAATAATACAATGTCAAAGTGATAAATGTGGTACATAGAGAAACTAGATTTCTTAAAGTTTTTACACACCCATAGATGAAAGAATGAGGCTTGGAGCATGAGGAGATTCCTATGGATCCCCAAATACACGAACACACAAAGATAACTATCCTGACCTAAGAAAGGAAAAATTATTATTGGAAGAATACAAAAAGTTACTCCAATCAAATCAAAGTAAGGAGGGTGATATGTAGAATACCATTGGTCATGAAGCTCAAATTTATGGAAAAATGATTGGAATACTAAAAAAAAAGAAGGAATAGTTACATCTTTACATGATTTTTTGAACATATTAAATGCATTGTGTGATGAATATATATTAAAGAACATATCCAATCTTCTCATAACTCTATTAAAAATTATATTAGAAAAAGAGGTGCAAAGCGAAATAACCCATTTGATATGTAAAAATTAAGAATCCATGGGATGTGGAAACTCAACTTAATGTAACTTTCAGGTACTATGAAATAGGAGATGCAATATTTAATTTTGGAAGCACTTAAATATGATGCCAAGTGTAGAGACCCTAAAATATTGCATTACACATTCTAAACCTTCGAAATCACCTCGTAATTACTTCAAAAGTACATTATGACCATGTTTGACCACTTTCATCCACTTTTGATATATTCCACTATTTTACAACCTTTAATGACATTTTACGACATAGTTCCACAATTCCACTAAACATTCCTATCACTGACACATAGTCTCGAATTATTAAATATTCGTGTTATGGACCCTATTACTCTCCCATCCCATTCATATGATTAATTAATTAATCCTATCATTATTATTATTCATCATCTATCCTATTAGTTCATTTTATTATCTAAATATCAAAATCATTAAATAAATCCTACACATTATCTATTTACACTTCACCTCTTATCTAATTAATTAATATCACTTCACTAATTAACATCTCAAATTAACTAGAACAAACAAAATTAATTAAAGATAAAATTACTAAATATATGTAAGAGGATGAGTTTAGGCTAAATCAAATCATGCATTTGATTAAACTAAACATATCTCCCAAAAAGCATGACATTCCAAAATTAAAGAAAATCAATCCAAAGCTAAAATTCACGTCACTTTTTTGGGTGAATAAAATAAAAGACATGATTTAATATGCTAAATACACAAAAGCATTTGCAACATTTTCCAAGTCAAATATAAGTCATCCATGCAAGCTCAAATCAATTATTCAACTCCTCAATCAGATTGGAAACTCAACTAAACAATCAAATCATGCTTTAATTAACTTCATATCACACAAATCAAGGATTTGGGATTATCTTCCCTTATCTATAAATAATCACTCATTCTTCTCCAATTATCATCTTTGGAAGATTTGAGAATTACATCATCATTGTGTTGGATTATTATTCAATCTCACACACCATTACACTATTTAATTGATCATGAATCAACAATCAAATCAATCATTCAATCACTTTGCTCGTAGTTGAAATCTACTTCCATTCAAACATATTTGGAGCATCCATAAAAAAATTGATCAAGAGATTCAATAAGCTCGATGCTTCATTCCAATCTTTAACACTCTCATCCAAGGTTGCAAGGAGATACAAATGAAGAATTGGTTTAATTTTATTTTCATTATTTCTTTCATTTTGTAGTTTTTCTTTGTATACATTTCTAGCACACACACACGATGGGAGAAACCCACATTTTTCATTTTTTCATCATTTTTTGTGAAATTAACCTTGTTTTTGTGTTCTTCAATTGCTATTTAGGACTCACTTACTAATTTTCAGGGCTTTTCATGGAGTAAGTCAGAGCGAGTTTTTTAAAAAAATAGCCAAATTAGTCATGTTTTAATTTTTTTGTGCAACTACACATGTAATCTATGCTCCGTATTACAATTTATGCTAGTGTAACATGCAATCTAGGCACTTAACATCACTATACATGCACTACCATCTTACTACATGCATTATCATTTGTTATCTATTTTACCATTTAAGTACATGTAAGTATCTATGCTCAAGTACATGTACTACCATTTCAAGTACATGCATTACTGATTTAAGTACTTCACGCTATCTCGTCAAGTTCAAGTACACGAGCTACCATTCAAGTACACACATTACTATTCTCTTGGATGTGTTAACATCATATAAGGTACACTAGTGTTTGGTGGTAATTATTACTTGATTTTTGGAAAATTTCCAACATTTTTATTCCCTTGTTGTTTTCATATGCATTTCGACAACGATCATTAACCTAACTCATTAAAACAAAACTAAATTCTATTTATATATTTAATTTTTCTTTCCAATTTTTTTATATAGATTTATCTCAAATTTTGACCATTTCTTGAGGGTTTTTTGATATCACATGATAGATCTCATTCTAAGCTTTCCAATGATATAAATAAGACCTCAAATGGAGTAATGAGTGAAAATTATGCCTTCTACAAGGAACCCCTGTCAAAACTAAAAATTTAAAGTATTTCATTTCACTTCATTTTTAATTTCTAATATAACTCTTTTCTTAATAACTTTTCTAATCAATTTTCCTTATTTCCCATGTATTTCCTTCATTTCTAACATCTATTTTGATCAAAAGCCACATATGCTCTTCTCTCGCGCTCTTGAGCGATCTTGAGAATCTGAAATGGCCAAAGTCTTTCATTTTCTTCTAACATATTGTTATAGGAGAAATACTAATATTTCTTATATAGGTGACTTTCACTTAAGAGCATATTCACATTTCTAAATCAAGCAAAAACTACTAACACCTCACATTTCAATTGATTTATCGGCCAAAGACAAAATCAAACTTTGCTAAATTTTTAATAAACAAAACATTTTCATTATAGGGTCATATAAGGGTTAATATTGGTCGATTATTAATTTTGGAAAGTAGTTGGGCATAGCCCTAAAAACTCATCGTGAAGAATACCACAGGAACCCTAAAGTAGTTGGCACATTGAGAAGACGGGCCAAAATGAAATGATAGTGCACCATCTAATTGATTGAGTAATATTACCCGTAAGGAAAACCAAAAGTTGTTCGTGGTGATGACCCCATTCTTAATTGATTGAGGGGTATAGTCCATAGTCAGAATTTTTCTTATGTGTGTAATCATTCAGACAAGTATTGGTGAGTGAATTTTCTAAATCCTTAGATAACCTAAAAAATTACGGAACCTTTCCATTTTTTATTGTTTATATTGTTAGTTTAAAATAGTTTGTGTTCCACATCTCATATTATCCAAATTCAATCCAATTTGAAAATAATTTATCAAAAAAATCCCATTCCTTCCAAATTCCAAAATCAATTTTTTTTTTTTTAATTGTTGGTTCAATAATTTTTAAAATAGTTTAATAAAAACCATCCTATCAAATATTTATCTTTTGGACATCCACTTTGTCCAAATTTAAGCCTATCAAATCCTATCAATCAAAAGATTTATCTTTTGGACACTCACTTATATCAAATTTAAGCCTATCAAATCTTATCAATCACAAGCCTTATCTTTTTTATATTATTTTTTCCAAATTTAATCCTATTAATCAAACAACCTTATCTTTTGGACATTCACTTTTTCCAAATTTAAGCCTATCAAATCATATCAATCAAAAGCCTTATCTTTTAGACATTCACTTTGTCCAAATTTAATCCTATCAAATCCTATCAATCAAAAGCCTTATCTTTTAGACATTCACTTTGTCCAAATTTAAGCCTATCAAATCCTCAATCAAAATCATTATCTTTTAGACATTCACTTTGTCCAAATTTAAGCCTATAAAGTCCTATCAATCAAAAGTATTATCTTTTGGATATTCACTTTATCCAAATTTAAGCATATCAATCCTATCAATCAAAGTATTATCTTTTGGATATTCACTTTATTCAAAGTTAAGAAAATCCCAATCAGTCCTAACATACTCTAAAATCAATCAATCCTACCAAATCAAAGTCTTATACTTTCAGATATTCACTTTATCTAAGTTTAAACAAATCAATTAAATTTGAATTCATATAAGAGAAATATTTCCAAATTAGATTCATCAATATCACAAACCACCTTTTTACTTTTGGTTCTTACCTTTAGTACAATGGTGAGCCCATAAAACACATCGAATGAGGATTTATTAGAAAAAAATAATAGGATTTCAAAACAAACTCATATGGCTTCTCAAGTCAATACAAAATAAAAAAACAATCATAATCTCTAGTAAAGAAATTACTCCATGTGAAGTCAAATGAAGACAATTCACACCTCTTGAGAAAGTATTTCTAGTGTATTCCATCAATTAGCAAGTGCTAAAATGGTCACCTATCCAATCACAATATCTTTTAAAGAAGGGAAACCAAAACCCACATGGTATAAAGAATCAAAATATTGTGAATACCACCGCATCAATTGCCATTCTACGGATCATTATTCAAATCTCCACCATTGCATTGTTCAAATCTCTTCCAAAAACATACGAGATTTAATCAATCACGAAGATATAAAAAAATCACACTAATAAAAAAATGAGAAACTCTAGGCATTTAAGGAACCATTTCCAAAACATGATAAAATGAAAAATCTAAAGATAAGGGTCAATCATCAAACAAGGTCTAGATTCTACACTTTCAACACCATGGCTACCATCAAAACCAACACCCCAGCCTTATTGTAGAAACACTACAAAAATAGGTTTAGACATCGTCCATGACACCTCAAACATCCAATCCTAAGTCTATGACTATTTCACAATAACCATCAAATGCAAAGTCTTCGTCTATTTCTCACGACATTAACAAACAACTAGAGAAGGCATCTACGCAAATCCATCTCATGGATATGACCAAAACAACACCTATGTTTCAAGACATCCTTACACATGCACTCCATGATGTGCATGTTCCTAAGGGTATCAATACACAACCATTTCAAGCTTTAATCATGAATATTTCATCAAATAATTCAATCCTATCATTTGGTCCTCATGTCCTTTTGAAATCTAACATCATAAAAAACAATTCCTTATGCATTGAAACATTCATCACTAATCATAAAATCAAAAAAAGTGCTTATAGAAAACAAAGAAACATTGGATATTTTTTCTACAAAATCATTAAGATGCCTTGAAGGCCCATCTATAAATCAATCCTTCATTCCCCATATCATTCCATTCATGGCTGATGATGAGGAGCATAAATTGTAAAGATCATAACTTTTGATCTGAGTGTTGGATTGTCTTGAAAATTTATAGGGTGGTAGATATACATTAGCAATATGCTGGAGTTAAATTTGTTTACAAGGTTGTAGCCACTTCAACACATTTTTGGGTCTGGATTCCTTCATCTAGTGGCCTAAAATTGGCTCCAAACATTTTTTTTTCGCTTTTGACTAGGTCTTAGAACTTTAATAACTTTTGTTGTGCTTATTAAAATAAGTCAAAATTTTGCATGAGCCTTAATTTATGAAGACATATTTGGCACAAAAATTTTGGTGGCCATTCAAGTTGTTTTACTAGTACTAATTTTTGGCATTTTAGGGTTTTTAGAGTAGACGTGTTCAATAAAAGGTGGATTGTAATGATGTAAAAGATTACTGTGGATTCTTATTTGCAAAGTTTTTTATGTGTGTTTTGGAGGTATTTCAACCTCTTTTAGATGGATTCACATCAATTGGTATCATAGCTAGATTTAAATCTTGTGGAAATAGTTATGATAACATATTACATTTTTCTATGTAATTTATGCCTCTATTTTATATAATCATGGCTAGATGCGGGAGGGGAGGTTATGCCCAAATGAATAGGAATGTGTAGGAGCTACAGAGATGAGTTGTTGATCTCACAAGAGAAGTTACTTGCCTTAGAAGGAGACATGCAAATGGGGATGCAAACCCAGATAGTGATATTGAAGAAATACCTCCATTAATGAATGAAGGAGATGAAGAAGAAAATTAGAGAGATGAAGAAACCATGAATGAGAGATCATTTAAGGAGATATTGATCCAGGATTTAGAGGGAAAGAATGATGACATTAAGATTAATGTTCCTGATTTGTTGGAGGATTACGAACAAAGGAGTTGATTGACTAGTTGAATCACATGGAAAAATTCTTTGAGTGGAAAACCATTTCAAAGGAGAAGAAGGTTAAGTTTGCATGTACTAAGTTGGCCGAACATGCATTGATCTGGTGGGATCACACCTACAAAATGAAAGACAAAGGAATGGAAAGGGAAAGATCTTGAAACTGGAATAAATGGTAAACAATCTCAAAGAAAATTTCTTCTTGTAGATTATGCTTAGACACTCTTTTGAAGGTTCCAAAACCTAAGATAGAAGGATCTCAACATTGAGGAGTATACCAATGAATTTTACAAGTTGTCAATTAGGGTGGAAAAGTGAGAGTCTTGAAGAATATCAAGATACATGGTATATAAATGGGTTGAGTTAAACCATACAAGATGAACTTAGTATGCTCTAGATCTATAGCCTGGATGATGCTTATCAAATCGCATTAAAGGCAAAAGAAAAGAAAAAGAGGAATAATTTTAGAAGAGGTGTGAAGAGAGGGCCATCATCATCTCCAATGAGAGGAAGGGATAGATTTGATTCTACAAAAGGTGAATCCTCTAATGCAGAAGGGCATGAAGATTCTGGTCAAAGCCATGGTAACTACCAAAGAGGTAGGGGTTTTGTAGGGGGGAGGTTATAATGGAGGATGGGGCTGGAATAGTCCCCAAAGGCAATATACATGTTACAGATGTGGTGAAGAGGGGCACATATATTTTGAGTGTCCACACTATCCTACACAAGATAGATGGCAAGGAGAACAACCACGAGTAAATTTGGTTGAAGTTGAAGAGGAAGAAGAAATGGAGGTTACTACAGACTTGGGTGAAACCCTCATGATAAGGAGGATGATGATTATCCCAAGGAAGGAGAAAGAACATGATGTTGTTGGAGATAATTTTCGTGGCGCGAACAAATATATTTCGAACAAGATGCACCTCTAGAGAAAAGGTATGTAAAATTATTATTAATGGTGGTAGTTGTGAAAATATGGTTTCAACTATGATGGTTGATAAACTAAATCTGAAATGTGAGAAGCATCCATATCCCTATCATATATCATGGTTCAAGAAAGGGAATGAGGTAACCATAGATAAAATATTCCTTATAAATTTTTCGATTGGGAATACCTACAAGGATGAGGTGTGGTGTGATGTTATTCCAATGGATGCATGCCATATATTACCGGGGAGGCCTTGGAAATACAATAGAAAGGTTACACATGATAGCGGAAAAAATACATATACTTTTGGAAGGATGGTGTAAAGGTGGTCTTTTACCCTTCAAGGAAGAAGAGAAGAGTGAGGGCTTGTTGGCTACAAAAGAGTTTATTATAGAAATGGAAGAAGTTGGTTGGTGTTATGCACTGATGTCAAAGAAGGTGGAAATAGAGGATTTTAATATACTTGTTGCTGTGGACAAAGGTACTAAATGAATACAAATATGTCATACTAGATGAGCTACCAGATGGGTTACCTCCGAAGTGAGATATTCAACACCATATTGATTTGATCCTAGGATTAGCCCTTCCAAACTAGGAAACCTATCGGATGAGTCCGACATAGAGTGAAGAGTTGAATAGACAAGTGACATATCTAATATAGAAAGGGTTAGTGAGAGAAAGCATGAGTCCATGTGCAACTCCAACACTATTGACTCCTAAAAAATATGGAGATTAGAGAATGTGTGTAGACAACAGGGCCATAAATAAGATCACAATTAAGTATTGGTTCCCAATTCCAAGATTGGATGATATGATGGATGTGCTAGCGGGAGCCCAATATTTTAACAAGATTGACTGCGGAGTGGGTACTACTAGATCCGGGTCCGTGAAGGGGATGAATGGAAAATGACTTTCAAAACAAAATAAGGATTATACGAGTGGATGGTGATGTCATTTGGGCTATCTAATGCACCCAATACATTCATGAGGCTGATGAATAGAGTACTCCGAGAATACAATTGTAAGTTTGTTGTTGTCTATTTTGATGATATTATGATATATAGTAAGATAGTGGAAGAACACTTGTTACATATGAAATTGGTGTTAGACTTGTTACGTAAAGAGAGTCTATATGCAAACTTAAAGAAGTGTATATTTCTTCAGAAGAGTCTTATTTTTTTTTACGGTTTATTATATCAGAGGATGGGGTGAGGATGGATGAGGAAAAAGTAAAGGCAATTTTAGAATGGCCTATTCCAAGGAATGTGATAGAGGTTCGTAGTTTTCATGGATTGGAAACTTTTTATAGGAATTTCATCAAGAATTTCAGTAGCATTACGCTGCACCCATAACATAGTGTACAAAAGGGAGGGAGTTTGTATGGACCAAAGAAACAACAGATAGTTTTAAATTGTTGAAGAAGAAAGTGTCAGAAGCCCCTGTTTTGGTATTGCTAGATTTTAGTAAGGTCTTTGAGGTTGAATGTGATGCCTCAAATGTTAGGATTGGAGCTGTACTGAGTTAAGAAGGATGACCTATGTCATTATACAATGAAAATTTAAATGAAGTCAGGAGGAAATATTCTACTTATGATGTGGAATTTTATGCTATTGTTTAGGCATTAAGGCATTGGAGACATTACTTGGTAGCAAAAGAATTTGTACTCTTTATTGACCATGAAGCCTTGAGGTATGTAAACACACAGAAGAAACTAAATAGTAGGCATGCAAAATGGGTTTCATTTTTGCAAGAATATAATTTTTTCTTAAAGCATAAGTTAGGTAAGCAGAATCAAGTTGTTGATGCCTTGAGTAGGCATGTAACACTTTTGACAATAATGGAAAATGAAGTAGTAGGGTTTGAGGCAGTTAAGGAATTGTATGAAGGTGATCCAGATTTTGGTGATGTTGTGAGACAACTTAAGGACCCTACAGTAGGTAGTGGTTCTTCTGATTATTTGATGTAGGATGGTTATTTGTTCAGGGGAAACAATTGTGCATCCTTGTTGGTTCAATGAGAGAAAATATTATAAGAGAATTACATAGTGGGGGTTGGTTAGACACTTTGGTATAAGTAAGACAATTTCTCTTGTTGTAGAAAAGTATTATTGGCCAAAGGTAAAGAGGGACATAAGTAGGATTGTAGCAAGATGTAGAGTGTTCCAAATGGCTAAGGGCCATGCACAAAATACTGGGTTGTATATGCCATTACCTATCCCTACAGGGCCATGGGTTGATTTGAGTATGGATTTCATGTTAGGACTTCCTAACACACAATGAGGGAATGATTCTATCTTTTTTATGGTTGATAGATTCTCTAAGATGACACATTTCATTTCTTGTAAAACAACTAATGATGCTTCCAGAGTTGCAGATTTTTTTTTTTTAGAAGTGGTTAGATTGCATGGAGTTCCAAGAACGATCACTTCAGATCGTGACATGAAGTTTTTGAGTCACTTTTGGAAGACTCTGTGGAGGAAATTGGGACACAACTATAGTTTAGTAGTGCATATCACCCCTAGACTAATGGGAAGATGGAAGTAGTGAACAAAGCTTGGGAAATCTCCTATGTTGCATAGTTGGAGAAAATCCAAAACAATGGGACTTAGCTTTACCACAAGATGAGTTTTCTTATAATAGCTTGGTAAACAAGTCAACAGGAGGTCTCCTTTCCAGATTGTATATGGTAGGAATCCCAAGGGGTTCCTAGATCTGATTGTGCTACCCGGTGAAGATAAAACTAGTGATGATGTAGAAGCATTTGCAGAACACATTCTATAACCTGATGAAGTGAGGGAAAAGTTGAAAGTGAGTAATGCACAATATAAAGCAAATGTAGATGCCAACATGAGATTAAGTGTATTCAAATAAGGATATATGGTGATGGTTCATCTTATAAAGGAGAGGTTTCCAAAAGGGACATATAATAAACTCAAGTATAAGAAGATTGGGTCGTGTAGGATTATGAAGAAAATGAGTGATAATGCCTACAAGGTGGAGCTACCTGAAAACTTTTCTATCTCACCGTTTTTAATGTTTTTGACTTATATAATTTTCTAGGTCATGATGAAAATTTTGTGGAGGAATAAATAAACTGGGAGCAACATATGTTGAAGAAGAAAAAGGAAAGGGTAATGCATGTCTTGACCAAAAGACAATCACTACTAGACATGGGAGCTACAATATATATTTGGTACAGTGGGAAGGTTTGCAGCAAGAAGAAAATACTTGGATTCCTTGAGTGGGAGTTGAAGAAGATTGATAATGAAAAATTAGATGAATTCCGTCAATTGAATTCACAGGAGCTGAATTCTTTTCAACCAGGGGAGAATGATGCGGGAACATAACTTGCAGAGACCATAACTTTTGATCCAACCGTTAGATTGTCTTGAAATTTTACAGGTGGTAGATATACATTAGTATTATGCTTGGGTCAACTTACTTTCACTATCTATTTTTTCCATTTTGGCACATTTTCAGGTCCGGATTCCTTCATCTAGTGGCCTAAAATTGGCTTCAACATTTTTTTCACTTTTGACTAGGTCTTAGAACTTTAATAACTTTTGTTGTGCTTGTTAGAATAAGTCAAAATTTTGTGTGAGCCTTAATTTATGAAGGAATATTTGGAACAAAATTTTTGGGGCCCATCTAAGTTGTTTTGCTAGTAGGTAATTTTTGGCATTTTAGGGTTTTTTTGACAATTTAAGGGTTTTTAGCATTTTAGGGTTTTTAGAGTAGACGTGAAATAAAAGGTGGATTATAATGATGTAAAATATTAGTGTGGATTATAGAATGAGAATAAATCTATTTTGAAACTCCTAGTTTTTATTTGTAAAGTTTTTTATGTGTGTATTGGAGGTATTTCAACCTCTTGCAACTGGATTCACATCACCGAGGACAACATTGATGTTGATATTATTTTCAAACCCCAACCATCTATATCTTCTACTCCATTAACATATTCTACTCCACCTATGTTGGATATCATTGAAAAAGGTATTAGAGATTATGAAATCCAAAATGCAAATTACACATTACCTTTATCCACACATGGCCTCTTCGATGATCTAGCCGATACAAACCTACTCATCAAAAACCTTTCCATCAACACTATTTAATTGGAATTCATCTACCCAGATCTCATTAATCAAGATCAATCAAATCATATAACCATTGACTTGACCTCATCCACCCAAATCTCATACATCAGGACCAATCAAAATTTAAAAACATGGACCTCTTCCATAATGATGAGTCCATTGCAAACCCTAATTTGCAAAAAATAAAAAATTCAAAAAACAAAAAAAAGAAAAATGATCTAGAATATAAAACCTATAATCATAGCACTATTTGAAAACCAAAAGTAAAGAATTAAAAACTACTTATCCACGGTAATCTCCACACTTTGGGAGAAGGCTTTATGCATGACAACATTTTTAATTGTTTCATTCATTAGCAAATATCTCTATCATTTAATTATCATATCTTCACACTCTTCACCTATAAGATGTAGGTTAATCTTGTTCATATGGGGTATTTTGTATCTCATCCATGTTCTAGATTCTTCCATTCCAAAGTTTTTAGGTATAGTCTTGTCTAGAAGATTATTGATGGAAAATCCTCCTTTCTAATAAGCTCTCTCCTTAACAAGAAAGTACTAAACTTATTTATCCATATCTTTTGTCCGTCCATCTTAGTATAAGGTGACAAGATATTGTGTCCTACTAGTCACATGGGACTAAGATTTGGGAAAAAATGTCTTATAAAATAAGCACAATACAAAAACAAGGAAAAATAAATTTAAAAAAATTCAAAATCATTACACCTTTTGTCCTTCGTAGTCTTTGGTGTTGAACCCATGCTTCTTACTAGTAATGTGAGACTAGAAATGAGGAAGGTACCCTTACTCAACTATGTATTGTCTTTGGTGTTGAACCCTTACCTCTTAATAGTAGTATGGGGAAAATGTAGGGGTTGATTTCAAAAAAATCAAGCAACAAAAGCATTTATGAAACTGAATCAAAAGTGCTTAATCATATAAAATCCAAAGAATCAATTTAGTTGCTCATGTTAAGAGAGACAACCATCCCTTTAACGAGATCTCACCAAACAATAGGCCATCTGCAAGTCTAAGTCTAATCACGACCTATAAAGTGAAATCATCTTGGAATTGGTCAAATAATCTTAATTGGAGATGAGTCACATTTTCCCAAATGGACCATTTTAACCTTGTGTCTTTGCATCTATCATCTTCATTTTCCCATCCATGTATTTTTTTATTGAATGTAACTTTAGGGGAATACAAAATAGAGATAAATTCTTTGATTTTGGAAGAACCATAAATATGATCTTTGATATCTACTTGGGAAGCAAAGAGATCTCATACTCGGCATATATTCCCATGACACTCGGTCTTGCAGATTATGGAGTAGATCCTCTTGGTAGATTAGAAGATATTGAAATAAAGGTAGGGGAATTATGCTTGAAAGGATATTATGAATTAATACATATGAAAACAAATGAAACATAATATCCAATGTTGTTTGGGAAATAATGGGAATATGATGATCAACACAATCACTAATCAAATAGAATTACATTTATATGATTCTATTATTGTAATTCCTATGAAGAAAACCAAATAGATACCATACCTAAAGAACCATTATCTCCTTACATGCATGATGTTGAAAGTTGGTTTAAGGTAGGACACTAGGAAAAGGCTTCTATTTCGTGATGTATGATATAAAAAATAAAGGAAGGATCCCGAGAACGGTCAAATCCAATTCAATTACACACCAAAATACTATTCATAAGAGTAGAGCCAACCTATGATATTTGGTCCCCAACTAGATCAGAAATATCCCAACTCTATAACTTTGCACAAAATATGACTACACAAAGCCAAATGGAGAAAGTCATATTCCATAGAAATGAAATCCTCAATTGGTGGTGACTCGGATGAGAAGGGAACATGAGATAAGACCAATGAGGATGGTATAAGTTGAAGAAAAATATATTCCACAATATTTTGGAACTTTGAATCTAGATACATTCTTGGTAGAATTATAAAAATACATGCCTTAGAAAGAGTTAAGATTAAGTGCATTGGACTATGCATTAAAATTAATATTTGCATCTTGGTGGGTTGTGCATAGATCTAAGACACTAACTTGGGAAGAAGTCATAAAAATGATGCGGTCAAGATTTTCACTAGACATCAAGACTACCGAGAATTGGCCTAAATATTATGAGGAGGAATGCCTAGAAATACATATGCTAAGAATGTATTGAAACTTAGAAAATTCAGAAGATACAGTCAAAATGGTGGATCCATATATTCCCGAAACATTGATACCACTACCAAAAACATGGTATATTCACCATGGAAGAATAAGAGAAACACACAATTGGGGAAAAATGCAATATGATTTTATTCAAATTTTCACCTTTGATGATGGTTTTCGATAAATCTTTTCTATGGAACTATTGATTCGAAGAGGGAAAAATATCCCACATCTAAAAGAAAAGAATAGGAAAAATTGTAAAGGTATAAGAAGGAGATTGCAAAATAAAACAATGAAGAATGAAAATTTAAAAGATGCAAAAAGTGGAGGATAATAATGAAGATAATGATGACAAAAATAAGAGGATAATAAACTGAGTGAAATATTTAAACTATAACATCTTCACCCAATACCAACCAAAAAATAAGAGATTAATCAAGAAGTAGCACAATTACACAACCTAAATATAAAATAAAAAGAAGGATCCAAGATGGTTATAGAAACCCACAACAAAGGGAAGGCTAAAGTATATGATGAGCCAATGCGCAAAAGGGTAGAAGACATCAGACCAACAAGAATAGTAAAACTAGCTATTGTGGGAGACTATTGGACTGAAAAGGAGATGTTAGAAATATTGTAACTATTACAAGACTATGAAGATGTGTTTCCTAATAAATTCAGTGAAATAAAAGGAGTGGACCCATCAATCGGGGAAATGCACATCAAATTTAAAGGAGAAAAAATGTTATAAAGAAAATATCATACATATTAAACCTGACTATGAAAGCCAAAGTAAAAGCGGAATTGGATTGGATGATAGACGTAGTCTAATTTATCCAAGAGAAAAAATAGATTGGGTAAGTATGATAGTCACCAAACCTAATAAAATGGGACGAATCAAAATTTTGGAGACTATAGAACTCTAAATGATGCATGTGTTAATGAACCCTTCCCAAATTTTGATGCTAAATCTCTAGATTTGCATAAATAAATTCAACAACAATAAATCAAATTAACTCATGAAATGGAAAGTACAGAAAATACAGAGAAAATGAAAGTAGAATGGAGCAATTTCTATTGAATATTAAAGGGCATTTTATACAATTTCTTGCTCCTATAATCATGGAGTCAAGTCTCATCACCTTATCCCCATATCTCTCCTCTAATCCCTAGTCATACTCCCACACCCCTATCCATGAGTTGTGCATGACAACTAATTGTGCACACTCACATATTATTTAAATATTAAATAATACAAATATTCAAACCATATGTTCACACTATGAACACTAATTTCCTAACATTCACCCCCTTAGAGTGAACATGGGTGAGTTCTGTCTAGTACCTGCTCATGTTCTACAATACGATGGTTTTCAAAGAGTACCATCAACTCCAATAGGTTTTCTAGTGGAACCATTAACCACTTTGTATGTGATTTTCTAAGAGATTCACAAACTCTCAAATTGGTTTTCTAGTGGACCACCAACCACTTTCATAGCAGTGTACATGTTTCCTCATCCACAATTTACAAAAGAGAACAAAATATAGGAAAATATGTTCCTTACTATGAACAGGAATTATCCATCTATTCTTTATTTACTACCACACGTGCTGAAATTAAACACACCGAACACAACTGAAAAAATGGCCACCAAAGTAATATTGTGGCCTCATCGATGGTGCCTGATGAGAGGTCACTAAAACACCTCCTTCCTCTATTTCCTCCAACCTCCATTGTGATGCTGCTAACTCAACTGAATTTGTCTTTGAGTCTCATTTTACAATTCTATTGGGTGTCGGTTTCAACCGATAATGCACCCCCTCACTATGGATGTCGCGTACAAGTAAAAATGCATCTAATTTTTGACAAGTGGGGCAATTTTTTTATAATATAATTTTACAATGACTCACAAATCTACAATGATTCGACACTTTTGGATGACTGACTATGACACAACAAAGTTGACAATTTTAATGGAAATACACACAAATGATTCCTAAGAGGTAGGACATAGACAATAGGACCACAACTAAACAAATGGCTTGAGATGAATGATAATATCTTGAAGCACAAACCAATGTATGATTAGATCAAACTCACACCATATCTAATCGCCATTCCAAACAGATGCAGAAACAAACTTTGACATATTTTAATCATATACAAATTCCATAATTTCTTCAAATGCCAGAATCTATTTCACGTTTTCTCTTAAACTAGAAACTGGGTTATTCTGAAATTTTAACTGTAGAGCGATAAAATATGTATCTTCAAACCCAAAAAATTTTAGAAGATTTAGAATCTGGTTTTTGAGAAAAACATGATTTACCAGTCATTTTTTCTTGAAGATCAGAATCCAAAAAATGGCCACGAAAGCTTAAAAACTCTCAGATCTACATCTTAGAGGCTACGGTTTTGTCTGCAATGACTCTCATAGCTTGTCCTTTCCTGCTCTGATACTAGATGATGCTAAATCTCTAGATTTGCATAAATAAATTCAACAACAATAAATCAAATTAACTCATGAAATGGAAAGTACAAAAATACAGAGAAAATGAAAGTAGAATGGAGCAATTTCTATTGAATATTAGAGGGCATTTTATACAATTGTTTGCTCCTATAATCATGGAGTCAAGTCTCATCACCTTATCCCCATATCTCTCCTCTAATCCCTAGTCATACTCCCACACCCCTATCCATGAGTTGTGCATGACAACTAATTGTGCACACTCACATATTATTTAAATATTAAATAATACAAATATTCAAACCATATGTTCACACTATGAACACTAATTTCCTAACAACTTCATTTTGATGAGATATTGAAAGTAGTATTGGGACATGAAGTATACTCATTCATAGATGGATTTAATAGCTACCATCAAATACCAATTAGCATAAGACGATCAAGATAAAACAAATTTTGTAACCGAATAGGGAAGCTTCACATATAAGGTCATGTTATTTGGTTTGAAAAATGCACCCACAATATTTTCCCAAGATGTTGTTCTTGTGTTTAAAGAGTTCATTCATGACTTCTTAGAAGTATACCTAGATGATTGCAATGTATTATCCTTGTTCAAAGAACACATATCTAAGGTACACTTAATGTTGGAAAGATGTAGAGATTTACGTATTTCACTAAATTTTTAATTACGTTTTTTTCTTCACACCATTTGGAATACTAATGAGACATGTAGTATGCAAGGAAGGAATTTTGGTTTATTAAGAAAACATCGCTATTATAATTGGGATCAAACCAACAACAACAACCTTAGAGCCTGCGCATTCTTGGGCATACAAGATACTACAAGAAATTTATTAAGGGATATGTAAACATAGTAAAACCAATGGATAAGTTGTTACTTAAGGGTGAAAAATTTGAATGGACAACTGAATGTCAAAATGTGTTTATGCAATTAAAACAAAAACTAGTCAATGCACCAATCCTAGTCTTTCTAGATTGGTCAAAAATTTCCGATGTGCATGTTGATGTTTAGGCACTATAATTGGAAAATACTAGCTCAACTAGGGGAAGGAGGTATATACCATCCAATCCACTTCTCAAGAAAAAAATTGTCACTCGTAAAAAGAAACTATACAACTACAAAATGGGAAGCTCTAGCTATTATCTTCACACTCCAAAATTTTAGGAAATATCTACTATAAAATGAGTTTAAATTCTTCATAGATAAGTAAACACTATAATATTTAGTGAATAAACCACTATTGGGAGGTAGGATATCAATATGGTTGATGTTATTCCAAGAATATAAGTTTAAAATAAACGTGAAACCAAGAAGATAAAATGTAGGGCCAAACCATTTGAGTTACATAAACACATGAGAAGAAATAGATGAAGATTCCCCAAATACACACTTATTTCTTGTTATCACAAAACCATAACAACTTGATGAAATTGCACAGTTCTTAAACTAGGGAAATTTTCCACAACACTGTATAGAGAAAGAAAAGAAACAATTGATTATAAAGTCCTTACCATACACTATCATTAATGAATTTTTGTACAAGTTACGTAATGATGAAGTATTGAGAAGAGTTGCACTAGAACATGAAGGAGAACTATTATTGCATGAATCTCATGGAGGCATTCTTTGGAGGAAATTTTATAGGGGCACTCACAATGAAAAGATATTACGAGATAAAAATTTAGTGGATAAAATTATTTCAAGACACACATCATATGGCAAAATATTGTGAAATTTGTCAATGAGTGGGAAAACCATATCGAAGAAGGATAAAATTCCCCTTAACCCCATATTAGTAATGCAATCATTTGAATAAATGGGAATATATTTCATTATGCCAATTCACCCTCCATCAAGAAGATCCAAAGAAAGATATATAAAGAAATGAATTATTTTACAAAGTGGATAGAAGTTGCAACTACAAAAATTACATAGAAAGGGACATAACTAAATTCCCTTATGAAAAAATAATAACTAGATTTTGATGTCCACAGAAATTAGTAAGTAACAAGGGCACACATTTTTGAATAACACCATTAAAATCCTCATAAAAGAATTTATGATTACGCACCACAAAAGCACATCATATCATCCACAAGTGAATGGACAAGCGGAATCCATAAACAAAGTTCTGGAAAAAGTTTTACAAATATTTTAATGTGAAAAGGGATGATTGGGAAGATCAAATACCCAAATTTCTATGGGCATACCAGAATCAACTACAAGAGAAGTACAAAAAAAACATGATTCTAGCTAGTCTATGGAATTTAAGAAATCATGCCAATGGAATATATTGTAATAAACCTCTACATTGCAAATAGTCACTTGATTGGGAGAAAAAATCAATTACAAGTAGATTGTTAGATTGGAAAAAATAGAGGAATATAGGGCCATAACACAATGGAATCAAGAAGCACATAAATAGAGCTAGAAATTATGACATGACCCCAACCTATCTAGTAAGGAGTTTTAATAAGTGTGTGTGAATATATGTAAGTTAGTATAGATCCAAAAAAGTCACCACTATGTATAGTGCGAAGCAAAAAAGGGGAAAAAGGGAATACATCTAATAAGTTCGGAAATCTGCAAAGAAAATTAGAAAGAAATAGAAGTAAAATGCCAAGTTAAAAAATAACAAAAAACAACTAAGTAGTATGAACGATCCATCAAAATCATAAAATCTCGTGGTAAATGAAATCCCCAATGGAAAAATCAATTAAGGTGGTAGATCAAGAGATAAAAGGTTTAAAAATGGCCACTTCAAAAGCCTTAAGGGTATAAACAAGAAAACTAGTTCATCAAGAACTATTTTCGGTAAGAGAAAACAATGAAGTACTAGTAAAGAGAGTAAGTGCGAAGAAATAGTAAAAAAAGTAGATAATGCAATGGACCCCTTAAAAATACATACTATACGAGTAGTATAAGGAATGATGCAAGAACAAGGATTCATATTCCTCTCCCTATTGGATGTATAAAAAGAAGACATGGGGATTAGACAATGATCGATCGATAGAATAGATGGAGTGACCCACCTCATTATCACCAACAGAGTGTGCCTTGAAATATTGGGGGAATATCAACCAAAATTCCAAATAGAAACCACACAAGGGAAGATTGTAATGAAGGACCCATCTCGAGGAATGGTTACACATAGGATCATAACAATGCCATATATGGGAGACCATCCCAAGCTCATGCAAAAAAATCATGATAATATGTCATAATGAAGCCATAAGGTTATCTAAATAGGATGTGGTTCCCATCAATGTAGTTATAGTTACTTGAGTCACATGAATACCAAACTGGGGTATCTCCATTTTCCTTACAAAACCACGAGACATCCTCTCAAGCCAAAATCTGCGAGGATGTGTATGGTCATTTACACAAAGGAATAGGTATTCCATTCAAGGCCATCGAAAACCATACACTCGAAATATTGGTAGAAATAATAGCATAATGATACTAGAAAATAAATAAGGGAGTAAAGAAGCATATTTGGGCATAGTGGAGATCGTTATAATAATGTGGGATAATGATGCAAAAGTCAACATGCCTAAACTCCTCGCACTGAGGTGAATGTAAACACTCAAAAGATCACAAAAATAGGAGGTAAAATATTCCAAAGATCGGTGGCTTATCATTATATTCTATTTCACACACTAAAAAGTCTCTCGAGGGCATTGTAGAAGTATATAATGATTAATTTTCACATGAAATATTTGCGCAATTCATCCCAACAAAGTCATACATAAATTTTGAAGAAAAATAATTATTGGGGAGTCAAGCACTACAAATCGTAGAAAAAATTAACGCAAACCCTCGTATACCCGGAAGTAAGAACTTACAAAATCTCGTATGCCAAAATCACCATGTTACATGTGTTGTCATGCTAAATTTCTAGCATGAAAAATTTAAATTTTGGTCATGACAACCAAGCCCCCACTTGAAAATTTCTTTTCCCGGTCATTATAAACCCTTCCTCTAACTAGCCTATCCATAGTTTCATCCTCATTTTGGCTAATAGGAATGTGATAACATGATTTTAAAGTGTGTTTCATGTGCAGGGAAGTATACCTAGGTGGATTGAGGAAGTTATTGAGGTCCAAGGTAGAACAACTCTCCCCGAAGGCATAAAAAGGGCTATTTTTAGCCATTTTGCAGCTAAAGAATATCCTCCAGAAGGTGATATCAAGGGCACAACCCATTTGGAGGTTGTATAAAGGAGTATTGAATGTATCCATGGCAATTTGAACGAATTATATAAATCCATATGTTGTTGGGAATAAACCAAATAAAATAAGGTCATTGCAGGATGTAGGGAGTTCGAGAGGATTTGGAAGCTAAAAATAGGAAATGGAAAGCTCTTGGAATTATTCACATGGTGAACACATTAATTTTGGCACAAGATTTCAAAATCTTTCATGATACCCTGAGTCATTGTAGATGCCCCTTTGAGCCTAAAGAGTGACTGGGCCTAAAATTTAAATTAAAAAAAGAATTAGATATTAGAAATGGTTTGAATGGTATCAAAAGGTGTTTTAGAGTCAAAATCATATAATTATTGGACCCTAAACTCCATGTCACACTCCCAGGGTAAAAAAACACTTTCCGTGTTCTAGTTTCAAATTGGGATGATGACATCAACAAATGAAATAAGCTTGAGTGCACTTTTGTAGGTTGATTGTCCCTTGTAACTTGTCCCTCGATGCAAGGGGACATGAGGGAAAATAAAGTGGCCTTCTGCCCTTATACATTAACATGTTTCATCACTTAAGTGATAACTTATATGTTAGGAAGTTATAAGTGTTTTCCATACTTAGATTTGGCACCTCTCCTCATGTTGAGTTGACTCTTGGTGCATTTTTGGAGCTTGTGTGTCATTCATTCCTTTTCCCTTGGTGCAAGGGGACACGAGGGAAAATAAAATGTGCTCCCCCTTTTTGGAAACTTCTTCATCACTTAAAGTGACAACCTTGGTGCTAGGGAAGTGGAAAACATGCAAACTTGTCCCCAAGTCAAAATTGTCCCCCTCTTCATGTTTCATGCACCCATGGTGCGTTTTGAGATATGGTTGTCACTTTTCATTTTACCAACAACCAAGGACAAAAAATGTGCTCCCAAATCTTAGTCAGCCCCCGATCACATGCAAGACCCCTTGTAGCTCCCAAGAGCTTGTTTTTGAACCCTCTCATCTCATCTTCATGTCACCACATGCTGCCACATGTCAATATTTGGTGTAAAGTGCACTTCTACATACCTCTTTTCCTTTTTCCCCTCTCGTCCCCTAATTTTTAGGGTGTAACCTCACTTCAACCTCCATCTAACCCTAGTTGAGCTTTCTGGATTAAAATTGAGTTAGAGTGTGCAAGTACAATGAAATAAATTTGTAACTAAAACACTTAGAATATTTTTATGTTTGAATGCTTTGATTTTCCCTCAACTCCATTTTTGCATAGACATGTTGCTGAATTTTTCTTGGAACCTCAAGCTTGAAAATAATTTTTTACTCATAACTCCATAATCACCACTCGATCTTCGTGAAACTTCAGCAGTGTATTCCTTCTGAAAATGCCTTCACATTGACTATAAAATCATCACCATTGATTCTCTATATAATTTTCAAAAGTCAAGAAATTTTCAGCCCACACTCCTACCTTTTTAGATCTATGAAGTTCGGTGTTTAAAAATATCTCAAAATTGGAGTAGAAGATCCCGAGACAAAATCTAAACTTTTGAGACCAATTTCATTCCATTCCAACACATAGAGGTCCCATTTATAAAATAGTAAGTTATAACAGAGTTCTCTTTTTCTAAAAATAGTAATTTTTAAAACGAGAAACCTTCATTATCCCCATCACTCCTTGAAAGTCGAAACATAAAAAGTGACCATTTTTGGAAACTTTCTAAAAATAACCATCCGAGATATGACCTAGAAAAAATAGAAAGAATTGGAATTGGAGTCAAAATTTCCACATCCATTCATTTCCCATCTATCTCACTATTTCATGCATAAGGAAGATAAAATAATCGGCCTAAAACCAATTTCCACAATGACTACAGAGTATTTGATGCAGCCTAGAATGTGCAAGATAAACCCTAGTCACGTTGGAACATCACTCGGCCTAGGATCGGCACTCACCCGAAGCACGCAAAGGTACTAGGTTCCTCTTTAGGGTTGTTGTAACAAGATGACACATGATGAAGAAAGAACCATAAAGACTCATGACTAATCCATCATTCTACAGTGCATGCTACCCATAGATCTATGAAAGAACAAGCTTAAACAATAATCATGATTGAAACACTAACATGCACTACTCAATTACATAAATGATACTTAGATTTAGCCAATATCCTCCATCTATTAATAAGTATAGAAGCTCCTTACAATATTGTCAATTCATCTTAAGGCACATATGAATCTGATACACATATTCAGAATCATACATACATATCTATATATCTTTTCCACACATACAGATCTCTTTTACTATGCACCTAATCATCATATATATATATATATATATATATATATATATATATATATATATATATATATAGGGTGGGGACTTTCCCTTCACCGCTTAACTACTCCAGAAATAGGTCGCATGCTATTAATAGCCACATGTTGTTTACAATTATAGCCACACATGCAAGTGTGCTATCTATAGTCCTCTTATAGATAACTGAAGTGTTCATTCTATTCTTAGCTTGCCTCCATGCATAGATGCTTTAAGATGCTCTTCTAAATATGGATAGTGCATGGCATGCACATCTCTGCATCGTTGATGTGTTCGCATGCCATCTTCCAAAAATAGATCCTCATACCCAAAATCGGCTAAGTCCTGAAATCGAACTTGCCTTCCGCACGTGGGTCCTTCCTATCCTTCCATGCCTTCGATCTTGGCCTTCTATCCCACGTAAAATCCTTGTGTGATATTTTCCAAGTATTCTTTGATCAACATTACCCCACACTAATCTCATTGTCGTTCTGAAAATGGTTCCAAAATTCGAAGGAAAGAATAAGAATGAAGAATGTGGACAAATAAATAATTTATACGAGGTTATTTAAGAAACCTCCTCAATATCAATTTGTAGTATCAACTTTGGATACTCCTCTTTTATCAAGCCTCCAAATCCTGCCATTCAGTGAGTGCTTGTTCCACTTTCTCTAGGATGTCCACAACTATGGACTCCAACTCATCCCATGTAATTTCCCCTTTCTCGTTCTACAGAACCAACACAACACTAGACATGGATGTCATCCTTCCTTCCAAAAGGTCCATTTTCTATGTAATCAGCTTTCCAAGCTCTTCTAGCCAAGTTTTGTGTGGCTCTTGTGCTACTGCCAGGGCCTCGCACTTTTGTTTAACCATGGACAACCTTTCTACGTAGCCCAAGGTCTCATCTTTCATGGCCTTCTAGACCTCATTGTTCTCTTCCAAGGTCTTAATGTTGATGAGTGCCTCTGGAGCTATGCATATATTTAAATCTTGATCCACTTTCTTCAAGACTTCTTGTAATGCCTGTAACAACCCTTCATACGATGCGATTTTCCTCATCACAGATGATTTTTCCCATTCTGCATCCTTCTCTGATTATTTCGGCGCTTGCACACGCAGAGTTTCATCTTTGAGCACCAAGTCCACCAACTTCCCCACATAGTGTATCACTAAAGGAAATGTTTGTGGTACCTTGGGTTCCAAGTGTGGCCTTCCTTATTTACATTATCCCCAATCTCCTCTGTGATGCTTATGAATACTTCATTCTTCTTCTATGTGAAGTCCCTTTCTTACGTTATGTGTGCTATCTCTCGCGTCCTTCATCTTTAGCTCTTCGCACAACACCTTGATTATGGCAGATTTATCCATGTTCCTTCTAGCCACCTCTCGCTGAAACTTTCACTAGCGCATTCCTGACCTACTCATTTGACATGACAGTAGGCTTTACTATCATGTGTCTAGCTTGGGGTGCCTTCTTCAATCACCTCGACACACATGAATCTTCACATACATCAAAATCAGGCTCATCCATGTGGGTGTGCATTGACCAAGATAGTTTCTTTCATGTTTGCACGGTCACCATATCTTCATCCATTAGCTCCCAGCCAAATAGATCCTTCTGCTATTGTTCTCTGGAAGTGGGCATGGAAAATCTTTCCTATGTCCTCTACATACCCCATGGCTAGTGGAATGTGCTCTCCACTCACCCTTCTAGACCTTTGCTACTTAGGAACTCTAGCCTCCAAATTTGGAGCTTGTGTCTCCATGTCCTGTGTATCTTCTGCATTGCTTCCTCTAGTCTTTTCTCTTCTTCATCCTTCTCCTTTGATGCCTCATCCTTTTCTTCTATGTGCTCTAGGGGTGTAGGAGATGTAGGCATGATCTCCTCAGACTCTTCTACCTCCTCACTCAACTTCAGCTTCCTCCTTCTTTGCGTGGTCGCTTCCTTCTACGGGGAGAGTCAGGGTGATCTGCGCACAGAGGTTAGGGTAACACCTTGGGTCCTTGTTCTCCTGAATACCCTTTTAAACTTGTGCTCCCCTTGGACCACATTCAAGTCCTCTTCCTCCCCCTCTTGTGGTTGGGGCGGTGTAATGGCATGTGCTCAACTTCTCTCTGACTTGTAGGATGTTTCCTACCCCTATGCTCCAAGCCGCCACTATCTTCGCACTCTTCCTCCTCATCTTGCACTTTGATTTTCTCTAAGGGCTTAGGTGCTAGGACATTCTCCATTGTATGCTTCCCTTTTGGTGGTGTTGGAAGTGAAAAATCACCTTCCACATATTTTTTGTTCTCCATCTTTGGCTTCAACTAGAGATACACCAATGCTGCCCCCAAATCTGCTACAGCCAAGCTTATTGGCTTGATGTTCAACACTTCAGAAATGATTCTCTCTATGTAGCACTCCTGCCAGGGTATACATACTTCTTCCGTAATGTATGGTAGTCGCATTCTACCTTGTCTGCATTGAAGTTTAATCTACGCATGTGTCGGTAAACCTATGAACAAATTCCTGAAAATACCTTGCAGTGAAGGTGTAAGGTAACTTGCACCAAGGGCTCCAAGCTCCATCCTTCATTGGAAAATGTGCGATGCAGAAATGTTGGTATACAAAAAACTAAACTTGTTTTCCTACCACTACTGGTAGGTCCTTTGGAATGTGCCACTCTTCTCCAAATGCCACGTGGAGCCTATCATACCACTTCTCCGCCCTTTGTTTCACCTCATTTGTCATAGTCCCCTTGCATAGATATTTGTTGAATCTTTCAGCTGGGACCTATTCTCCATGGGGTATTCCCATATTTTCTCCTTTGGTCCATCTGGTACTCCAATTTCCATGAAGACTAGTGATAGGAGAACAACCCCAAATTTGATCTTCCCTCATGTGCGTGCTTCTTCAACTATTTTCTCTACAATATAGTTGGCAATGTTGTATACTATCCCTTCCGACATCTTCCATGCCACATGCAACCACATGGTGTTTACTTGTGACCACCACTCTTGATCATTCAACTTGGTAACAGTGTGTTGTAGCTTGTACAACTAGACAATTCTTAAATTTGTCGATGTCCATTCTGCACGGACCTTTAGGTATCCCAACTCCTGTTTGGTCTTTAAAATTGTGGCTTTATCTATGAGGTCACTTTTTATATCCTCTCCTATGGCCTTTAAACCTATCACTGATGAAACAAGCACAGATGATATTCTAACTCTGCATCCTGCAAAGTAGAAGTAGTCTTTGTGAACCCTACTCATGAGCCACTGGTACAAGGGCTCATACTTCCTAAAATATGGCAGCTCATACAACTGATATACCCCGATTTTCTTCAAAATATTTTCACCCACATCATCATATACCAACATGTCATCTTGTCATGCATTTTTGGTTCTAACCATGAGTAAGGAGTCGAGCTCCTTTTTGTTCTTTCGACATCCTATGATTATATTCACTCACTTTACTTTTTCTAATGGGTGAATCCCATTCTTGCCAATAATAACTCCTTCTGGTATTACATCTCTGAAAAATGACTTTCGGTTCCATCTCTTCTTCCTCAATGACCACCTTCTTCTTTTCTTTTGCTACTACTACAAATGCCTTCTTTGGTGCCATTTCTACCTTGCCAATGTCTCCTCTTCACCCTTGCAACTCTATGAATCAAACCCTAGCTCGATCCAACTCTACCCTAGGTGGAAACCTTGTAACCTAACTCTTTTCTATCTCCTTGTTCACTCAAATCCTTCACCACTAGGGACGCAAGCTTCTTAAAGCACATATCTGGTTGTCACTCTTGATTTCACACCCTTCGCACCTTAAATTGATCACTCGGCTCTTCGTACTTGGCTCTTCTCTCAAATATTCTTAGTTGTAATGGTAAAAATGAATCCACATCCCTTCCTATAAATTTTTCAAATTTTGATGCATTTATTACTCCTCACCTACCAAATATCCCTTCATTCCATCACATGGTACATCTTCACACCCATTTATAACCTTTCTAGCGTGCCTTCCTACTTTCTAGTCATAGAATTCTCTTTAGCGCGTGCTCCTGCGCCCGAGTACCTCGTCACTGCACCTTCTCCTGGTAGCTATCATGGCCTCCACTTACCTCATATTATATTGTTCCTTCATCCATCTTCATCCTTGGTCACCTTTTGAGAAGCAATCCTCTTTAAAGCACACATGTAGCAGCTTATTTCTTTCACCTTTCAAGTCCCTCAATCCTTTTCTTGGATAACAACAACCACCCCACACTAAAGGTATGTGCAGTCCTCTACACATAAACATTATTCATACAATAATTAGCTTCATGCAAACACGTGCGCTTATTACACAAACAAAAACTAAATTGACAAAGCATAGTGACAATAAAGGAAATACATTAAGGAAATAAATTGAAAACCTAGACTAAATGGCAACACTGCCTTATTACAAACACCAAGAAGACTTATTTATAGTAGGGCTTCAGCCTACTCCCATTAAAGTAACCGGGTAGCCATGTTCCATCAAGTGCTTCTAATTGGCATGCACCTGATTCAAGTATAGAAGTTATAACATACGGCCCCAACCAAGTGTACTTTGAGCTTTCCTGGATGGTGCAAGAACTTTGAGTCATAAAGAAGAACCATTTGTCCAATCTCAAACTTCTTATCTCTTATGTTTCTGTCATGCCATGCTTTCGCCTAGCCTTTTCTTGCTTCTAAATCCACCGTGCTATGGCTTGGCACTCATCCAGTTGAATCATCTTTTCAATCCATTCTTCTAAAGCCTATTCATCAGCTAGACCTCCAGTGCGTATGAATGCACAAAGAAGGTAACATAAATTCTATAGGAAGAATAGCTTCCATGCCAAACACCAATTGAAATGGTGTGGCTTTGTTCAATCTCTTGTAAGTTATTCTATATGCCCAAAGCACAACTGACACCTTTTCATCCCAATCCTTTCTTCCAACATCACATATTTTTGTCAAAGTCTGGCCCAAATTTTTGTTGAAAGCCTCAACAGTTCCATTTGCTTAGGATGGTAAGGTGTAGTTTTGTGGTGTGCAACCATAAACTCATCTAATAGGATCCTGATTGTCTCATTCAAAAAGTGTGTACCTCTATCACTTTTCAAGCTTAGAGGACATCCATATCATGTAAGAACATTCTCCCATAGAAACCTAGCTGCTGTAGCTGCCATACAGTCTTTGGTAGGTGCTGCTTCTACCCACCGTGTGAGATAATCTATGTAAGTAATGATATAACGTGATCTAGTCCTACGTGCGGCTGATGAAATATGTCCTACAAATTCAATGGCCCATTTCTCAAATGGTTCAAAGCACTAATAATTGGTCTCAAGGAATCTCATCTCTTTGCCTGGGTTTTCCTAGGTGCTAAAATGATCACACACCTCGTAATAGTCTTTACAGTCTTTATATAGTGTCTCCCACCATAATCTAGTAATTAAGATCTTCCGAGAAGTCACATCACCTACATAATGGCCTCCTGCAATACCACCATGAGATTCTTCCATGAAATTCTTGTGCTCATGCTCTAACACACAATGGCGTAATACTTCATCTCTGCCTAACTTGTAAAGGTCACCACTGATCAACATAAACGGTGCCGCATGTATAGCAAGATGCTTATTTTCTAATGATTTCATTCCTTTGGTGCCATACCTATTCATAGAAAGACAAAAATGTCTTCTAGTTCTATGGGTGCATGTTTGTAACATGTATAACTATGCATCTCGACAGTGTTTCTTCAATTGTCTATGCCTCCTCTCCTGTATTGATTCTAGATAAATGGTCTAGGTCCAGAGTTGCTTTTCCCTGGCTTTACCACAACTGTGAAGTCAAATTATTGAAATAGGAGCACCCATCTACATATGCGCCCTGTAAAACTGGCTTATTTACCAAGTAATTTAATGTCATGTGATCTATATAAAACACAAATGGTGTTGCTAATACAGTACTATCAAAACTTGTACAATGCATAAATCATTGACAAAGCTTCGCGCTCTGTAGTTGTATAATTCCATTTAGCAGGAGTCAGCTTCCTACTAGAAAAATAGATTGGATGATCAATAATACCTTCACCAGGTTGAGCTAACACAACGCCAATGGCCATACCAGAAGTGTCCACATGTACATGAAATGGTTTATCCCATGATGGAAAGCACAAAATGGGCGCAGTAGTAAGTCTCTCTTTTAATATCTCAAATGTGCATTGCTACTGCGGTTCTCCCCAATAAAATGTACCTTTCCCCTTCAAGATTCTTCCAAGGGTGCTACAATTCTAGCATACCCTTTTATAAACTTTCTGTAATACCCTGTATGACCTAAGAATCCGCGCACCTCACTTTGACTAGTAGGCATGTCCAGGCCTAAAATGACTGCAACCTTGGCTGGATCAACTAAAAAACCTTCCTTACAGATGATATGTCCTAACAATATCCCAAATGGTGTAGCAAATATGCACTTCTTTATATTCAAAGAGATACTCAATTGTCTGCATTGTTCAAACATTAAGCGTAGATTGTCACAATGGTCTTTCACAAGCCCATATACTATCCAATCATCTAGGTAGACTTGTAAGAAGTTGTGAATAAAATATTTGAATGCCTAAAAACTATTCGTGAGAATACAACAGGCATGTTCTTTAACCCAAAAGGCATCACAAGTATAGGCAAAACTACCCCATTCAGTTGTAAATGTTGTCTTTTCTTGATCCTCTTGAGTGATCCTAACCTGATGATACTTGAAAAATCTATCTGAAAGAATATATTTTGTGCCTTGCAACTCCTAGTATTTCCTCAGTGAATGGCGTAGGGAAAGGATCTGTGACACATGTAACATTCAACTCCCTGTAGTCCACACATATCCTAATCCATCTATCCTTCTTGATACTGATCACCATTGGGCTGATCCATTCTGACTCATCAAGGGGCTTGATAATTCCGTATTTCAACATTTTATCAATTTCTTCCTTTACCTTTTCGCATAAATTAGGATTCATCCTATAAGGTCTCTTTCTAACTGGCCGTGCACCGTCCTTAAGTTTGATCTTCATTTCCCCAAGTGATTCATGTATGCCTTTAAGTTCATGATATCCTCTAGGGAATAAGTCCTGATAATCTCTGAGTAATTTGATGATCTTTGCTACCTCCGAGTCTGACCAGTAATCTCTAATTATGGCCTCCTTAGGCTCAGCCTCCGAACCTATATTCACCTTCTTTGTCTTCATAGGTTCATGGTAGGTGCACGTGTCCTTGTCTGCATTGTCCAAGACCTCACGCACCCCCGTGTGAATGCTCAATATCCAAGTTTTCAACTTCCTCATCATCCACGATGTAAACCATCTTTCCTTTTTCTCTCTCAAGGCAAGCGCACTCAAGTAGTTTGGAGTCTATTTCTTCTTCCTTTTCAAAACATGCTCCAAACTCTGTCTCACCGAATAATTCCTGAATATGCTCTTCTACTTTTGCACTATCTCCCATAGTTAAGCGCTTGAAAATTTTAATGCCTTTGCTTACTGGAGGTTGAGTCAGAAATAATCAAATTTCTGAATCATACTTGCAATCAAATTTTTCCAGTTCCCAGTTTCTCTATGTAGTTTTGCATATACATACCAAGCGCATGCATCCTTGGAGTGTGGAATAAAATTTATGCACTAGAGTGATGGTGGTAATGCTTCCCCTACTATCTAGAGTCTCTCACACTCGCAAATGTGTAACTAAACAAGTTGATTACCATGATAAGTACGGGTTGCGTAGGTGCATTGTTCCTTATAAACCTGGTAGATAAAGCTATTCCAATCTCTTCCTAGTGTATAAGGTTATCTCTATGGACTGCCCACCAGTGTGTACTGTCCCACACAATGTATATACTAGCATATCTCTCCTTAAAACTAGATCTACGCACTATATTTCCATAGCCTTCAAAAATACATGTAGAGCTTCTGTCCTCTGTATACCAAGGTACTGTGCTTCCTATCCGTTGAATTGAAAAAATCTATTTGTGCATGCAACCACACTTTTCACCTTGCGCCCTACTAATTCATATGTACCATGAGCCCAATTGTCACAAGAAATACTCATAGTGTCACTAATAGAATGATAATCCTCCCATTGTAGAATGCCTTCTTTTGATGGCTCATTGACCTCTGGGTCCTGAATAACACATACATAGACTTTGTTTAAGTCCTCCTCACTTAGGGGCTCAACATAGGGTGTGGATTTCCCATCTGTCAAAGGTATCACAACCCTCTCCTCCTTGTTTTCAAAGTTGATATATCCCTTATTAAATCTCAAGTCAACATTATTCGCATAACACCAAGGGCGTCCAAGCAAGGATGGAAAATTGTCTTCTTCAAGTGCTAATACCTCAAAATCCCTAGTAAACTTGGCCCCTTGTATAGTTATAGATGCATCCTTCAACACTCCTATGGGAGTGGCCTTAGTCCGGTTTTCCATAAACAACACATTAGATGATGGATGTAATGGAGGCCTCCCCATTTGTACCCAAGCATCTAATGTCAACACATTTACTTCTCACCATGTATCAATCAATATATTGCTCAACAACCACCCATCCATAACGACATTTTGAGTAATTTCTTTGTCATAATCAATGCTATTAGGGGGAAGATTTACATGTAGAATCTGTCATCCGGTCTCAAGACTTGCGCGTGGAGTGTTCCCTTTCAACCAACCTCCCAATAGTGGAATATTGTTCTCTCTGCGCAACATCTTGCAAACCTTATGAAAGTCATTGATGTCAGTTTGGACCATCTCTCGATGCTTTCTTTTATCCTTTAGGTATTGTATCTCACCCTAAAGATTCCTTAGCACTTCCATGGTATCCTGGTAAACTTCTTTCTGATGAGCAGGATCTGGGTACCTCGCATGTAAAACTTCCTCCTTGGTAATCATAGGCTTCTAATGCAATGCCTCTCACACGCGTGCAGCTTCAGTGCATGTAGTAATATTTACTGTCAATGCCTCAGGTCCTTCTATTATTTTGGGCATCCATTGATCTTCTACCATGCGCTAGATTCTAACCATCTTGACACCTTTGTTTTCTTGCTTATGCTGTTTACTCAGATGCTCATATAAGTCCTGGGCACTCTTCATAGCTATGGTTCTTCCCATAGAAAGAACATGCATTATTCTAGGACATTCACACCTATAGTGATCAGAGGATCCACACGTATAACATGTTCCATGAGGGAACTCTCCTCTTCCTCCACCACGGCCTCGTCCTCCATATCCACCACGATATCCACGTCCTCTTCCATAACCTCCTTCAAAACACCCCTCATTCCTATCATAGCACATTTGATTATGATCCCATCCTGGTGCTCATTCCTTCCCTTAGAATTATTTTTATACTTGTCTGTCGTACTCCAATGTCTATAACATCATGGATCTGACCAATCAACCGACAATCCTCAGTATCATGGGTCGTGGACCTGTAGATCTTGCAAAAGCAAGATACATTCTTCCTTATCACGCTATAACAAAGGACAGTGACTAGCATCATGATTCAAATGGAAAATCCACAGTCTAGTAATAATGAATGTACAGATCTACGAGGAAAACTATCCTTGGTGTGACCTTCCACTTCACAATCATACACCAAATTCCTGAGCACGTTTCATGGGCTGAATTTTCGATAGATTTTCTAAATTTTTTCCATAGCTACAATTTGTGCCTCTAGAAATGGGCTAACATCGTGTCAATGCTCCCAACTACCTCGGCCACAAGGCTACTTCCAAAGGTTACTTAGTGCAGATATGTATATGTATTATGTGATAACACCCTCCTAAAAGGTGTAATCAATCCTCTAACGAACCACTTGTGCGCATGCGCTAGCGTGAATATCATAAGACAACTTAGATAGAAGTGTCTTAAAATGAGCATCATACTCATGTACACTTTCAGTAGTGCTTTACTTGATATATTTGAGTGCACTTATACTCTTCTACTCAAACTCAAGAATATGGAACTCTTTTAAGAAAACATCCCTTAAGTCTTTGCATAATCCATGCAAGTTTGATCGGTGGTCGAATTTCCTATACTATTTATGAGCACGCCCGTAATGTAGTAGCAAATTGACTTGCCTTTTGCTCAATAGATGTAATCCCTTTAGTGTGCCACAAGATTTCACACATATGGACATGTTCGAAAGCATCCTCTATACCTCTATATTTTGGGAGATGAAGGGACATCTCCATGTAGATATTATGTTATTACTGTGACCTTGACCACTTGATCTAGAACCCCTTGGGTTTCCTCTACCTCTAGAACCACCAGATCCACCAAAACCAAAACCACCTATACCTCAAACTTGAAAATAATGTTTTACTCATAACTCCATAATCGTGCACTCGATCTTTGTGAAACTTTAGTAGTGTATTCCTTCTAAAAATGCCTTCACATTGACTATAAAATCATCACCATTGATACTCTATATAATTTTCAAAATTCAGAAGAAATTTTCAGCCGACACTCCTACCTTTTTAGATCTACGAAGTTCTGCAATGTTTAAAAATATCTCAAAATTGGAGTAGAAGATCTAGATATAAAAACTAAACTTTTGAGACCAATTTCATTCCATTCCAACACATAGAGGTCCCATTTATAAAATAGTAAGTTGTAACATATTCTCTTTTTCTAAAAATAGTAATTTTAAAAATGAGAAACCTTCATTATCCCCATCACTCCTTGAAAGTCGAAACATAAAAGTGACCATTTTTGGAAACTTACTAAAAATAACCATCTACAATATGACCTAGAAAAATAGAAAGAGTTGGAATTGGAGTCAAACTTTCTACATTCATTCATTTCCAATCTATCTCACTTTTTCATGCATAAGGAAGATAAAATACTCGTGCCTAAAACCAATTTACACAATGACTACAGAGTATTTGATGTAGCCTAGAATTTTCAAGATAACACCCTAGTCACGCTGGCACATCACTCAGCCTAGACTGAGTGCTCACCCAAAGTGTGCAAAGGTACCAGTTCCTCTTTAGGGTTGTTGTAATAGGATGACACATAATGAAGAAAGAACCATAAATACTCATGACTAATCCATCATTCTACAATGCATGCTACCCATATATCTATGAAAGAACAAGCTTAAACAATAATCATGATTGAAACACTAACATGCACTACTCAATTACATAGAATGACACTTAGATTCAACCAATATCCTCCATCTATTAATAAGTATAGAAGCTCCTTACAGTATTGTCAATTCATCTTAAGGTGCATATGAATTTGATACACATATTCAGAATCATACATACATATCTATATATATTTTCCACACACATATAGATCTCTTTTTACTATGCACCTAATCATCATATATATAGGGTGGGGACTTGCCCTTCACCACTTAACTACTCTAGAAATAGGTCACATGCTATTAATAGCCACACGCCATTTACAATTATAGCCACACATGCAAGTGCGCTATCTATAGTCCTCTTACAGATAACTGAAGTGTTCATTCTATTCTTAGCTTGCCTCCATGCATAGATGCTTTGAGCCACTCTTCTAAATATGGATAGTGCATGGCACACACATCTCTGCATCGTTGATGTGTTCCGCATGCCATCTTCCAAAAATAGATCCTCATACCCAAAATTGGCTAAGTCTTGAAATTTGAACTTGCCTTCCATGCGCGGGTCCTTCCTATCCTTCTGCCTTCGATCCTGGCCTTCTATCCCACATGGAATCCTTGTGTGATCTTTTCCAAGTATTCTTTGATCAACAATATTTGAATGTGGGGGATAATGATGTAACCCACATGGACCTAGATAATTTAAAGGTAATAATGTTGAATGAACCATGATAACTAGTGGAGGAAAATATATTCTTGAGTGGGATATTCATATTAGTAGTCACCGCTTTGTCCTTTCAAAGTAGTGAGTTAGTTCTATCCTACAAAACACTATGATTTTGATTCTAGAACAATTAGGGCAGATGATAACTCAATCCTTGCATTCCTCACACAAAGGGCATTTCTTAATGCCTATAAATTATCACAAATAATAACATAATTATAATCACCAGGGAGTTTTCTTCACATGAACGGAAAGGATAGAATCATATTTATAGGAATGATAGTTGGATCATGGATTAAATAGGGAAGGAATCCCTCTTGGACCCCTAAGTATTTGACTCAAAGTGAGTTTCACGAAGCATGCTATTGTCCTAATGAATGGAGTGTTGGGAGAAGAAATAAAAAGGAATTCCAATATTGGATGTCTCAGTTCCTTCTAGTATTTATGGAAGGAGACCAAATGATGGACTAGGGGAAAATCATAAGTAACAACCTTCATTGGAAATTGTTACAGTTTTCCATCTCTAAGAAGTTCATAATGAATTATTATATGGTGTACGACATCATTATCAAAATAACCTTCCGAGGCCTATCCAATGCTCCTAATGTGCCACAGAAGTCACCACACTATAAGAAATATCCATAACTCACACATCGGGAGAATAAATCTCACTATTCTAGGGTGAATGATGCATTCACCATGTGCATCATAAGGTTCCTACAAAAATATCCCGAATGAATAATTTCATCCCAAGAAGATGCATTGATCAAGAAGTATGGAATTCACTTCATCCAATTTCCCACCTTCACCTACATAAGGGTCAGAGGATTTGATCTTGCTCCTCACAGGTTACCTAGGTACCTAAGTGATAAGATCATCATGTTTGAATTGTGCAGATAGTTGTCCCATGTCTATACTAGGTGTAAGAATGCTAAGAAGAAAGTTGTGTCCTTTCCTATCTCTTTGGGAATCTACTTGTACAAGAATATCATGGATGTAAAAAATCAAAATATCCTTTGCTGATCCCTATTTGTATTCCTATATATCTCGGTCTGACTTTGATATTAGGAAGAATCCATAGACTTTCATCTTGACAGGATTACATCATGTTCCACAAAAAATGATTATTGGATCAACTACGCAGATGAATTATAGGCTTAATCTCTAATATTGCAAAATATCATCAATTTTGGTTCAATCAATGTAAGACCCTTCATGGTGTTCCCAAGACTTGATCAATGCTTAGGGTTGTGTTTTCATTCCATAGGAAAAGAAGGTGTAACTAGTAGCAAGACTTGTTTCAATAAGGAATTGAAGGGCGAGGAGTTCATTCCAGGAGCATTTCCTCAGAGTTCTCTAAGAGATGTATCTTCATCATTAGAAGCTTCTTCATCTTTAGATTGATCACTCTCTTCTTCTCTCTCTTCTTCCCTCTCTCTCCATGTTCTAATTCTTCATTGGGAATGTACTTTTGAATTTTTTTCTTATTCACTTAACTTTTAATTTGACATTGTAAAAGTTATATTTCATTGATAAGAAAGGGGATTATTTTTATTCCTATAAGAATATGAAAGGTCACAAGTGATAGGGATGTGAAAAGTCATGTGGGGGATGAAGAGACATATTGTAAAGCTATATATTGGGGTGGATTCTCCATTCCAAGGGGTTGATATATATTTTTATCTCACTACAAACAAGAAGCCATTTCTTCTATTTTCTTGTCTATGTTCCTCTACTTCCTACTTTCAACTTTGCAAGCATTGTAATCTTGAATAACCAAGAAGGAGATTTATATCTTTGAGGAATAAATCAATTGAATTTTGTGTCTTTGATGTGTTAATCTTGATATTGCTTATTCTTCCTATTGTATGTGGACCTACTTTGGTTAATGCTAATGAAATTTTTAAGTGCCTCTTCATTAAATTAATGCTCCATTTCTATATTATTATCTCATCTTCACTTTTCTCTAAGAAAATTCCTCCTTGTATCATATATAAGTAGTTTTCCATAAGTTTAGTGGAGTATTTCTATGTGATCCTTGTAACAACAACCAAAATTTTTACATTTCCCACATTCAACAAATGAAATCCTCCCCATTCCCAAGATGAGGGACCTAGTCCTAGAGCGTAAGTGAAAAATCACTAATTTTCCCTTACAAAAAATTATTTCTCCAATAACATGATGGAGTTATATTATGATCGAGGTAGATAATGCCAAACACCCTAAGCTACTACCATTTTTATAAACATGGAGATAACTAAGGCCAAATTGAGTAGACAACATGGCATGATTCTAACTAGTATATGACCATTACAAATTCAAGGTCTAAAGAAACCATTGTGGTGAGAACTATAAACGGAAGCTATTGAGCGGTTCAACCCACAACACAGCTGAAGTGGAAGAAATAATAAAGGAAACTATGTGGAAAAGAGGCAAGAATTTTATCATCACACCGACCCAAATCAAGGGTGGAAAAAAATCCCATATTACCTAGCTTGTTTACCAATCTAGATTTTTAAAAAATGCAAATTTACAGAGACAAAACACATGCAATAGCAATATCAGAAATGGGAACCAAGATGTATCTACTAGACTAATGTGAATGGTACACATGGAAATCCATCACAATGGGACATGCCATAAACAAGAAGCATAGATTAGAAGATAGGGTCTAACTCCCACCAATACTAAAGAATTTCATGGTTAGTGCGGACATGAGGATGTGACACAAGAATAAATAGTGCATAATATTCAAGAGGGTCTAAAGGACCAGGGACTTGACGTATCTACCTTGGAGGAAGAGTTCCTAGTCTTCTTACTGAAAAAGAAGAGAAGTGACACAACCCCTTACAGAGTGGTATGACTCTCTTTAGTCGATGAACAAACTATTTTAAGCACGTGTCTCAACATGTGTAAAATATCCCCACTTACATAGGAGGACATCAAACAATAGAAGACAATTGCATAGTAGGTACAAGAAAAGTATATCAATGAGAGGGAGATCAAAACATAGACAAGATGAGAAGTTAAGGTGAAAATAAGTATCAAAAGAACAATATTTAAGGCTAAAATCCAAATTCTAAGCACACCTTCTCCCCCCCATCTTGAGGTAATCAACCCAACCGAAACTAGCATAACGAAAATGCCAATTTCACAAGAATTGTAAGAACAATAAACCATAACAAGTGTGTAACTAATAGAGGAACAAATACAAAAATTTGGAAAAGAAGAAGATGCAAATTGAACAACAACACTTAAAGTAGAAAGGGGTGGAAGAATAGTTGCATAAACAAAAATTTTAAGAACAAAGATAAGAGGAAGAAAAAGTGCACAAGGAACATGAAGAAGAGCGTTGAAAGATAGAAATTAAATAGGACAAATCACATAATGCCTTAAAAGAGAAAAGGAGATAACACGAGGAAGAATAAAATAAGTAGATAAAGAAGAAGAAGGTAGAAAACATAAGTAGAGAGAGAATATGCAAATAAATAAGAAAATAAGTAGAGAGAAGAGAAGAAAAAAGAAGAAGAAAATGTAGAGGCTAAGGAAGAAGTAGAGAAAAAAGAAAAAGAAACAAAAGAACACTGAAAGAAAGAAGAAAACAAGAGGAGGACAAGAGAGGAACAAAGGAAAAAAAATTGCAAGAGAAAAAAAAGGTCGGTATATCCAATGCAATATCAACTAAAGTATAAGAAGAAGAATAAGGATATGCAAAAATGTTCGGATAGTGTAGGCACATAAAATACGCTTATGCCTAGTGTTTCATCCAATTCGATCAATTAATGACACTTCTTAATTAACCATTCTTTGATCCATTCTTGGATGCCCATTTACGACACCTTCTTGGTCGTATTCTTATTATATTCAACTCATTTGGTTAATAACCTCCTTTTATTAGCTAACCATCTTCCTATTCTCCTCTAGATCACTTTTGTAGGCTTTTTAGGCTATCTATTAGTCACAAATGATTAAACAGACCCCTCCCAAATCTCAATGAGTCTCTAATCACTTGCTAATCAAAATTAACTAGCCTAAACCTAGCTTAACTAGCCTAAAGCATGTTTATCACTCCTAATCATAAAGTGCTTTTGGCTTACCTTTAGTCCCACATGCACCCAAAGTTCAAACTCTTCCATTTGGAAAACTATAAATAGAAGGCTAAGCCTACCCATTCAACCTTACAACTTCACTCACAACTCAATACTAAGAAAGATTTGAGATTTCATTTGTATTAGCTTTAAGCTAATTATACATTTGATCTTAAACTTACTCCCTCCATTGATCTTGAGCTAATAGCCTCCATTTGCATCCATTAAACCAAGTTTTAAGTAAATAGAGAGAACCATATGGCCTTGTAGCCATTAATGGTGAGACTCCATTCTTGAAATCTTGAGAACCATAAACAACTAATCACCCCTTTGATTGCTAAGTTGATCTTCTTAGGTTCAATGTTTAATTAGTGATCTAAAGAGTAGAGAGTAGCATATATCATGTTAGTTTAGAGTTAATCTAAGTTCATACAATGATATAAGTGCTCTTGTTTAGCTCTTATCATGATGCTTTAGTGTAGATTAGGTTCATGATTTGAGGTTATATGTTTTAGCTTCATTTCCATAGCATAATTAATTTGTTCATGAAAATATATAGGAATCGCAATCAATTTCATCAACATGAAAATGTAACCTAATTTTCCCTTATTCCCATGTTTTCAGTGTACTCACCATATTTATCAAACAAGTGTGCGAGCTACAACCCCATCTATAGTGAACACAATCAAAGTATATTTGAGCAGCTTCCACTACAAACACAAATTAAGGGAGTACAAATAGTGCAAGAGAATATTGGATTAGATGTAATCTAAGGTCACACGTTAGACAACACAATCCCCATATGGTCACAAACACCATAGGTGAGCAAGTCATGAGTGAAGAAATTCAAATAACACTTCTAGTTGTTAAGATGGTGGAAAACTAGAACAACAAAGAAGGGACCAAGAATATTGCATCAAAAGTAATCTACTCTAAAAAATGGTAAAAGAGGATGTAATGATAGTTAAGGAGTATGTCACAATGCTCAAGCAGGCCTAAGCTCGGATGAAGAAGCTAACATTTAAACACTTGGATTGGAATACATATTTTCAAGATGCCTTGAAAGAAAATAAGAATGATATTGAAGTAGGGGAAAACTTCACCATCAAATGCTTTGAAGAGATAGGAATAAAAACAAGAAACAACTTTGTAGTCATCATTGCAAGATAAGGGAAAATGTCAGTGAATGATTATGAGAATGGGAAAAATGTGACAAGGAACACTTTCACAGGATTCCAAGCACATCGATGAGAGACCAATTAAAAACACTCATCTAAGATATCCAAATTGCTATTATGGTTCACAATCAAGCTTCTTGGCAGGCCAAGGATGACCAAATATATGAAGTTATGAAATCAATCATGTAATTGAAAACATACTATGGAAGAATAAATGAATCCTTCACAGTTAGAACACATACAAGGTAGAGATAGAGGTTTATTCTTCTAACTACGCAAATAATTAAAAACACACCAAGGTTTCTTCTACCACATATACTTCTTCGAAGAGCCAAAGACACACTCATAATGCCACCACCACCATTCACTCCCCATAATCAAACTTAACAAACAGAGAAACTAAAGCGATCACGAGCAATATCAAGTAAACCAAAGAGCATCAAAATTTTGGAATGTATTTATATATATATATATATATATATATATATATATATATTTAAGCGCAAAATTCTAGTATATATGCAAACATGCCTGCATAGTCTAAAAACCTATAAGGGAATATTATGAGGGAGTTCCCATAGATTGAAAACCTAAAAGGGCGATCTATTGAGAAGTATACTTAATTGAAAAACTAAAAGGGTAGTTAAGTAGTGTGTAGAGGATGAAAATCAGTAAACGACATCATTTGTGTTGACTACGAATAAAGTAAGTTAAAGTACAACATAATAACCATTTGACACTAGAAAAAAACAATTTTTGTCTTGAGACAAGACAACTATTAAGTCCAAGAAAGTGTTGGATAATAAAATGTGATAGTAAGCCGACATGGATATAATTCATAATTTTGTAATCCTTTTGTATGTATATAGTAATATAAGACAAAAGATATAATGTATACCTTCTTTGCACATAGGTAGAGAATATGAAAATCCTTTGAAGAGACGAAAGAGATGAAAGGACTGGTAATTCAATAGTCATTGCATTTTGTATAAAGCTATGTAATCTGATTGTAAGAAGGTTGATCTTGGATCCTAATAGAAAGTACTTCAATATTGTTTATTTTCTCGTCTATGTTCTAACGTAGGTCCTGCTCAATTCTATTTTTCATTATGGGATTCTTGTGATATCATTCTCTTGTTTTTAAATGGTATATATTTTATTATGCAAATGAAAATTTCTCATATCTTCTTTGTTTTAATCTAAAATATAACCTGTTGCAAGTTCTAATGCTGAAATCCAAGAACCTTTGCTAACAATCGAGGATTGCTTAGTGATGAACTTGATCAAGTTGTGGAGGTAGTGTACAATCCATAATCACAACCCCTAGACGTGTTATCCTTTTTTGTTTTCAACTTAAAGAACTACCAAGGGCCCCCATGGGATGTATTCAACCAAAAACACACTTGTCACCGCTCTCTTGTCACATGAGGAAACCATTTCTAAATCCCACTTAAAATGTCTTACGGCATCACCATTCGAAAAGTAAAAGGCCTAACACTTGATAAGGCCACAAGAGAAATTGATAATGTTGAATATCAAGGGCTAAAATTTATAACAATGTCAAGAGTGCGCGACCTCAATGATCTACAAATATCACCCAATTTTGCATTTGAATGCTAAACAAGAATGAAATATACAAAAATGTTAACACATGTGATAAGATACTTGCATATAAAAAATGAATAATCTCAAGAAGATAACACAACATAAGAGATATTGGTGGGCCAAGATGACAAAATATTAAAAGTATTTAGAAGGATACCATTAAGGTAGGGAAACACCATACAATTCTCCTTAATAAAGGAGTAACTCAATAATATCCCAAGATGGGAATCCACTTCAGGGGGAAACCTCCAATAAACCTCTACCAAGTAGAAGAATCAAATCGTACATCCATGACATCCTCATAATGATACTCACATCTTTATATAGACATACATTATCCTAAATGGATGGGTAACACCTAATCCCAATGTAGGCTAACTCGATTACCGATATAAATAATTCCTATATGACCACATTTATCATAAAAGTATAACAAACCAAGGGGATGTGTTCCACATGCTGAGATCTCCATCAACCCATATACATTATAATATCATATCCTAATGTACATAACATTCACTCCCTCCTTGACATGTTTCATCCTCAAAACATAAGAAGAAGCCATATAATGAGTGTGTTTTAAATTATTACACACTTGTCGCCATACTCGATCACCAACCATCCATATAAATCCTAGTGGGTGATGCTACTCCAAACCTAATTTCATATTCCATTACACTCCTCTGATTCCATCCTTGTCCATATGTGTTGTTCCTCAACATCCATACATATCCATAATAATTATTCTTGTGATTCCATGTCATATAATTGTTGCTCCATTGATTCCATGTTTAACCATAATTATTTCTCGCTCCAATTTCCTATATATCCATATAGATTTCTATCAACATTAAAATTTTCCTCCGTAATTTCTATTTTATTAATGTATGTATTAGGAATAGGATGTTGTTAAGTATAATTAGTAGTGGTGTCCAATAGAAGATAATGGTGCCATCAGTACGGTGCCGCCAATAATGTAGAGTACGGTAACAATCAAAGTACAATAGGAATGTTGTAAAAAGTAAATATTTGTCGTAAGTGGTCCGGTAATGTTAAAATGTCAAAATTGGGATAAGTAGAGAAGTAGGGTCTACATGATTAGGAATTAGAAATATTATATTTGTAATAAGGAAAAAGAGTGATGTCATAAATATTTTGTGTATTTTATTTGTGGAAAAGTCTAAAAGGTGAAACCCATGTGAGATGATAAGGTTTATCTTATCTTAGAAAATAAGCCTACATGTACAAATAAGAGTTAAGGTATGGAATATGATTCGTTAGAGTGGATTTCTTATCCTATCTTAGAGATAAGATGGATAAACACCTAGAAGTTCTATAAATAGAGAGGCCATCCCCCTCATTTAGCATAGAAAGAAGTAGTGAGAAATATTATATAAGTAAGTGTGTAAAGGAAGCCATCATTTTGAAGGTGTGTTAAAGAAGCCATTAAGAGGTCTAATTGTGAAGTTTCTCCCATAGTATTGGTGGAAGGCAAGTGAAGTCGTAACACTTGAAGTACCTCATGGATGAGATTGAACAATTTCATGTTAATATTATAATTTACACTATATTTTAGATTTATCATCATTCTTTCTTATCATAGTCTATGGTATTCTTGTGTTATGTTTGTTGTTGTGTTTCCGTTACATCCACCAAACTAAAAGTTATGCATAATAAATAATCATAAAGACGAGGAGTTCCCGTGAAGAATTATCATAGTGCCGGATTGGTGATGACATTTTGGTTCCATTGCCGGGACCATTCCTCGTTGGTGGATTTTCTGAAGAGATATTCCCACTTAGTCAGAAATCATTTGGAGGGTAACCTTGTTTTTACTATGCATAGGAGTTACCATGGTAAAGTCACTTTTACCGTGAATAGTATTTACCACAGTAACTTCATTTTTTACTATGAATAGTGTTTACCCTAGTAACTTCATTTTTACCATAAATAGTGTTTACCATAGTAAAGTCAGTTTTTACCGCAGTAAGTCAAGTTTTACCATAGTTTACGTGGTCATTCCTATTTTACTATAGAAAGGTGTAAAGTCACTTTCTATTGTAGTGAGTCCAATTATTTGTGCACATAAGTCTTACTAATTGTACTTGTGAGTTGGTATTTCACTGTGGTTACATTTAAAAATGGGGAAGATTCCTATTTTTCAGCCCAATCTAATGAAGATGCTTCCTCTTTCATTCAAGAGTTTAAACGATCTTGTATTTGTAATGGCCTCATAAGAAGGGAACAATGGACTGAATTTTTTCCTACCTTTTTGGATGGTTCAACACTTAGGTGGTTTGAAACACTAGGTGATAATGTGAAAAACTCATGGGATTTATTAACTAAAAGTTTTCTTGAAGAATTTGGTGAACAACAGAAATATGCAGATCTCATGATCGAGATCACAAAGCTAGCCCAAGGAGAGAAGGAGAAGATAAGAGATTATTATGCTTGTGTTCTAGAGCTAAGGAGGAAGCTCGATGCCGAGATCCAGAAGGAAGGATTAGCTAATGGGTTGATGAATGACATGGATAATATCCTCTATAAGCACTTCATTCTTAGGATGAAGCTAGAGATCAGACAACGAGTGAAGTATGACCACCTAGCTACCATTGAACAAGCAAGGAGATTGCAAGAAGGCAAGAAGAAAGCATGGAAGAGGAGCCCAAAGAAATTGTTGCTAAAGTAGAGCCTACACCAGCACCTTTGGTCTAGAATCCATAACCACTCTCGGTGAGCACAAATATTTCTCCTAGTACATCTACTGAGTATGAAGATCTGCTTAGGAAGATGGGCTAGTTAACTATTAATCTTCTTCAAGGAAAAGAATTTAGTTCTCAGGGAGGAGATAGAGGTCCAAAAAGAAATATTTCTGAAGTTGTATGTTATGGTTGTTATAAAAGGGTCATTATAAGTATAATTGTCCAGATAGAGCTTCTACATCCGGTACAAGAGATAATGATAAAGGAAAAGCACCTGTGAATTCTTTTGATGTAGTAGATAAGAGAATAAATAATGAAGTAGATGTGTTTGTAACAAAAATAAAGAAAGAAAAAGATAACCAAGATGGAAATGATCCTAAGAAGATGAAAGGAGAAACTAGTAAGAAACATAGGAGAAGAAATTTAGGTGTGCGGGATTTTCAGATTTCACGAGACAAGGACCATACTCCATCTTAGAAGATCTATCCAAAAGGCCTGCAAATATCACATATGGTCAACTCTTGGCTATGTGTTTTGAGAAGAGGCGGGAGGCTGTGAAGTGGACTCAATTCTCGATGAAGGAAGGAGGTTGAGGTCCCTATTTTGGAGGCAAGGTGGATCCCTACGCTCCACAAGCTAAGGTATTATGTAATGGTATTTCAATTCATGATGTCTTAGTTGATGGAGGTGCTTTTCCAGCCCAGCGATTAATATAATGACCGAGTCTCAGTAATGAATATGTTGAGTTTAAAAATTGATCGCCCCTCGACACTTATGTTAAGGTCATTAAATAAGGGAAAAAATAAACTAGAAGGTGTTGTTTCAAATGTGGCAATATGATGAACCACTCTTCCACACTGGACCTAAGCCGAAGTAAGAGTGTTATGGGTGTTGTATGTGTGGTAGAATTTCGGGTGATGAAAAATGGTATTGTTGCATACCCCAATGTTGTTGGAAGACCATGGCTAAGGAGAGTTCATGTAAGAAACTACCTGGAATGAAGGATTCATGACACTTGGACGTGGCAAAGAGAGGGTGAAGATAAACGTGATCCCTCGACATCATAAGGCAGAACCTATAGATTCAAGTGATGAAACTGATGATTGGACATCCTCTAATTACTCTAGTACCAGTGAAGTGGACATAGAAGATGAAGAAAGTGAGGTTGATATTTTGGTCATGGATATCCTTCCCGTCCACACCGACTCATGAACCCATAAAATTATCGAAGAAGAAATTAATGATCGTCTCCAACAAATAAAGATTGGTGATCTTTGTGATGATGAGAGTGAGAAGGAATGCTACCTCCAGCTCTTTTCGAAGGTACATACACCTATTCACTTTTGATTACAAGGAACTCCGTCAAGTAAGTAGAACATTCTATTGAGCCGATAGATGGTGCTAAGCCCATAAAGCAAATGCCATATAGAATGAATCCTAATTTTTCTAAGATTGTAAAAGAAGAAATAGATAAGTTGCTTGATGCAAGATTCATATTTGTCTTTGTGGAAATTCGAGAATGGGTTTATCCCATTGTGATATCAATAAAAAAGAATGGGAAGCTATGCATTTGTGTTGATTATAGGAAGCTCAATAAGGCAAAGCAAAGAAGGATCATTACCCTCTTCCATTCTTAGATCATATCTTGGACGGAGTAGGCTACCCTCAAGCTAGGAGTGCTTATAGTTTTGCAGATGGATATAATGGATACAACCAAGTTCATATAGCGGAGAAAGATCAACTTAAGACCACGTTCACCACTCCTTGGGAACGTTTGCTTATAGAGTTATGCCTTTTGGGTTGTGTAATGCTCCCAGGAAACGCTTCAGCGCTTGATGAATAAGGTGTTCAAACCCTACATTGGGAACTTCATCAGTATTATTTCTCAAAGGGGAAGTGTATTGTCATCTACCTTGATGACAGCGATATTTTCAAGAGGATGATTTTTACATCTATGGGAGTAAGATGGACCACCAAGTCACCAAATGGAGATAACATTTCAAAGGTTAGATGAAGCACAAGCCTCACTAAACCCTACAAAGTGTGTCTTTGGATGTTCTAAAGGTGTTTTGTTAGGGCATGTTATATCCAGAGATGGTATTGGTGCTTTGATCCCGATAAAGTTTCAAAAATCAAAGAGTTACCATTTCTTATGAATAGAAGTAAGTTGAGATCATTTTTAGGCCATGTGGGTTACTATAGAAGGTTCATCAAGAATTTCTCAAAGATTACACACCACTAACCCCACCGCTTATTGAAGAAGGATGTTACTTATGAACCAGAAATAAGGCGCATGAAGCTTTTAAACAACTCGAATTTCTTTCGAAGGAAGCCCCGATGTCTTCACCTATTTTAAAGAATCCAGATTGGAGCAAGCCATTCATTGTGTATACTGATGCCTCAGATGCAACACTAGGAAGTACTCGAGCCAAAAGGATGAAAATGGGAATGATCATCTCATCTTGGTAAGGTATGGTGTACCTAACAAGAGTTTACTTTGGGAGAGCGCATAAAATGAGCAAAGACTAAGGTAAATTATATTATAATCTGGAAAAGAGGCTCTAGCTTTATCATTTTTTCTTCCTTAAAGAAGTTTAGAAATTACTTGCTTGGGCAAAAATTTATAGTTATAACAGATCATCAAGCTCTAAAATATATTGTAAATTAGCCTAACCCATCAGGGAGGATAGTAAGATGGATAATTTTGCTACAAGAATTTGAATTTGATATTATAGATAGGCCAAGAAAGAAGCATGTCAATGCAGATGCACTCTCTCGAGCCTATGATGGTTTAGGTTCATCTTGTGATGATGATGATTTCCTAGATGCAGCATTGTTATCCCTTGACACAATCCCTAGTGAATACATAGATATTTGGAATTATTTGAATGAATTCAAGTTTCTTGATGGTGCCAATGTAAAGACTAAGAGGAAGATTACTCAAGCCGATTGTCCATATTCTATTTTGCATGGAGTATTATTTTGAATAGGACACGTTATTGATAATGTTCGTTCATGAAACACGAACCCGTCATAGCGTTTTCGTCCCAAGCTTTGTCGGTTTCACATGGAAAGTATAAGAGAAATTGGACATGATCAAGGGAAGGAGGCTGATAGAAGAATTCTAGGTACATGTGAAGGGCACTTCTCTGGACAACTTATAGCAAGAAGGATCTTAGATGTAGGTTATCACCGGCCCACTCTTTTTAAAGATTGTTATAATTATTGTAAGACACGTGATATTTGTCAAACACATGGTAACCGTAAGACTTCATCAGCTCCATTATGCCTTATTCTTCCACTTGGTCCCTTTAAAAGTGGGGAATAGACATTGTAGGTTCACTTCCAACTACCCTACAACAAAATAAGTATATTGTAGTTACCACAAATTATTTAACCAAGTGGGTTGAAGCTAGGCCATTGAAAACAACTTCCATGGATGAAGTGGCAAGGTTCATATATGAATGCATTATCACCAAATTTGGTTGTCCATTAGAAATTGTAAGATCAAGTAAGCCACTTCATTAATGAGGTGGTAGAAGCCCTAGTCAATAAGTTTTCTATTAAGCACATGAAGGAAACAACATACAAGACAAGCACAAATGGACAGTGGATCAAACAAATTTTGTGTTGTGTCAAATTCTAGCAAAAGATGCACCTTGCATTTAGTACATAAGTGGGATAAAAAATTCATGTAGCATTGTGGGCATATAGGGCAACATCAAAGTTAGCAACAGGATACTCCTCATTTCAGTTAGCTTATGGTATTAATCTAGTTCTTCCTATTGAGTTTGATATTCCCACTGTGAGAGTTATGAAAAATGAAAGGATGGATGAAAGTGATTCAGTAAAAGAAAGGTTGGTACATTTTCATTTACTAGAGGAAATGAGGGAAATAGCGAAGGATACAAGCTATAAGAAGAAAATGAAGCTTGAGAAGGAATACTTTGATCAAAATATCCGTTGGTCTTCATTTCATGTGAATGACTTGGTTCTAGTATATGATTCCAGATACAAAAAAAAGAAGACAAAGAAAATTTATTCCAAAATGGATGGGGCCCTACAAAATAGCAGTTGTGTATGAGAATGGTACATATCAACTAGAGGAATTAGATGATACTCCCATTACGAAATGGGTCAACCATGACAAGTTAAAGATTTTCCAGGCACCAATGTGAATTTGAGATGTCCATAAGAGTCTACTCCGGAGGACGGAGTAGAAGTTAGGAAGGGGGAAAATGTCGACATTAAAATTTTCCTCCATAATTTCTATTTTATATTAGGAACATGATGTTGTTAAGTATAATTAGTAGTAGCGTCCAATAGAAGATAACAGCACTTTATCGATGCGATGCTACCAATAATGTAGAGTACGGTAACAATCAAAAAGTACAATAGGAATGTTGTAAAAAGTAAATATTTGTCGTAAGTGGTCCGGTAATGTTAAAATGTCAAAGTTGGGATAAGTAGAGAAGTAAGGTCTACATGATTAGGAATTAGAAATATTATATTTGTAATAAGGACAAAGAGTGATGTCATAAATATTTTGTGTATTTTATTTGTGGAAAAGTCTAAAAGGTGGAACCCATGTGAGATGATAAGGTTTATCTTATCTTAGAAGATAAGCCTACATGTACGAGATAATAGTTAAGGTATGGAATATGATTCTTCGAGTAGATTTCTTATCCTATCTTAGAGATATGATGGATAAGCCTGGAAATTCTATAAATAGAGAGGCCACCCCCCTCATTTAGCATAGAAAGAAGTAGTGAGAAATATTGTATGAGTAAGTGTGTAAAGGAAGCCATCATTTTGAAGGTGTGTTAAAGAAGCCATTAAGAGGTGTAATTGTGAAGTTTCTCCCATAGTATTGGTGGAAGGCAAGTGAAGTCAATAACACTTGAAGTACCTCATGGGTGAGATTGTAACAATTTCATGTTAATATTATAATTTACACTGATCTTTCATATTTATCATCATTCTTTCTTATCATAGTCTATGGTATTCTTGTGTTATATTTGTTGTGTTTCTAGATTACATCCACCAAACTAAAAGCTATGCATTAATAAATAATCATAGCACGAGGAGTTCCCGGTGAAGAATTATCATAGTGCCGGATTGGTGATGACATTTCTACCCTCATGTTTCCTAACATGTATCCATGATTGTTTCCTCTCATGATGATTTGGGTGTCTATATGGTGCAACCTTAGTATCCTCAACCTTATCAACCTTTTCCTCAACTTTATTTTCTTTTTCCATCTTTTTGCTATTTCATTTTTCTCTTGAATATATGAAATATTTTTATCTTTTTCATCATGTTCTTCATCCTCTCCTTCTAAATCATCCTTGTTCATCTCTTCACCATCTTGAAATTCATCTTTATGATCCCTCTTTACATTTATTTTTTCCTTGTTAAGTATGATATCTTACAATGTCATTTTCTTTCTCTTGTACCATGATTTCATGAATTTATTTTGCATACTAATATTGATTGTTCCCAACAAGAACAATGTCTATACCATCCATATATAAAGCATAAAAATCTGAATGTAAAATGTATTTATCCATAGAGAGCTTTAAATCTTCAAAAATTGAATTTTCTTACCATCCACTTGAGATTCATTGATATTCTTTTCTTGAACATGTAGATGTTGAACTACATCCATATTGATGAAGTTATATTTAATGCTAGGGTTTATGGAAAAAATTACATTTTCCTTTGAATGCACCCTTCAAACTGAAATATTGAAGCTTCCTTCCTTGGAGATGCATTATTTGAACTTGTATCTTGATTTGTTGTCTCTCCTTCTAAATCATGCGTAGCCTCTTCATCATCAACATTATCTTCTTCATCTTCTTCATCATCAACTTCTTCTTATTCTTCTTTTGATATTTCCTCTTCCTCACTATTATCCTTACATTATTCTTCTTCCTCCTGCTCTTCTTCTTTTGTTTCCCATCTATCCATGAAGACTTGTTCTAGTTCCTCCCAAGACCAATTAGACCTTTCCTTTTCTAACTTAGAAAACCAAAACTATAGGGCCACTAATATAAAATTTAAATATCCAAATACCTAATGATGTAGAATAACTCTCCATAAATTTGTTCCACCATTCTCTGGCATCAATCTCGCCATTTCCATAAAATTTCTCATCCCCATGATCCACAAAAACTCAAGTTTTAGGAATATAACCTTTTGATCAAAAATTGTTCTTACTATTACAGCTAGAGGTTGGGAAAAATCCAAAAAAACATAACAAAAAACCCAATTAAATTTTTTAAAGATTTATGAAAATGTAACAAAATCAAAAAATCCTAATATTGTGGTTCGTGGAGCAAATTTTTGAAAAACCATAAAACTGCAATAACACTCTCAAAATATATTAAATTTTTCTTAAATTTTAGAAGTGTCACCGTGAAACATGTTCACATCAACCCAAAAAAATTGAATACCTAATTCATCATAATTCATAAGATATAGATGAAACCTTAAAATTAGGGTTTTAACCCCAAAACATACATATCTTTCACAAAATAACTCAAAAACTTTGAAATTTGGAGGAAATATCCCTTGAATGATGTCTCCACTATAAAAAAACCTCTAAAAATTCTAAGTCAATATTCGGATATAGGCGAATCAACAACATTAGGGTTTCATTCCACAAATTTCTCGGATCGACGCTCTAATACCAATTGATAAGATACTTGCATATAATAAATGAATAATCTACAGAAGATAACACAACACAAGATATATTGGTGGGCCAAGATGCCAAAATATTCAATATATTTAGAAGAATACCCTTAAGGTAGGGCAACACCATACAATGCTCCTTAAGGAAGGAATAACTCCACAATCTCCCAAGATGGGAATCCACTTTGAGGGGGACACCTCCAATATACCTCTACCAAGTAGAAGACTCAACTCATACATCCATGAAATCCTCATAATGATACTCACATCCTTTATATAGACATACATTACTCTAAATGGATGGGTAACACCTAATCCCAATGTAGGCCAACTCATTACCCAATATAACTAATTCTTATGTGACCACATATATTATAAACATATAAGAAAGTAAGGGGATGTGTGCCACATGTCAGCATCTCCATTAATACATATACATTATAATATCATATCCAAAGGTACATAACAACATGCAACCTGAGGAAGAACATAAACTATGTTGTAAAAAAATCAACTCCACGTCTGACACATTTACAATATACCACCTACCATCTACGTCATACACAAAAAGTAGTGTTTACCAATTCAGTATCCACCTCCACATACATATGCAATACCCTTCCCATCATACAACAAGAAACCATTTGTGATGCAAATAATTGCAGTTGAAATTAATATAGAAATCACTTTCAATTGAGAGGATGTGCACACATTCGTAACATATTTGGTTGCATTCACACAAAGCACAAACCCTCCACAAAGGATGAGCATTTCATTCCTTCAAATTTTCAACAGAGCTATTTCATTAAAAAACTCCACCTACCACACCTAGATAACAATAGGTAGTACTCCCCATTCCCAAGAGTAAAAATAATACTACTCCATTGCCAAACACTACATGCCACTCAATTTTGTATATATCAAACCCTCTCGCGTAGTTTACAACTCCTACGTAATTGATATTTTAAGTGTTTTAGTTTTCTACACCTTCCGATGTTGGATGTGGTAATTTTCTAGCCCCCACATTTGTTAATCCCTCATACAAACAATATAATTTTCTATTATAAGATTGTTTTTTCATTCAAAATTTATTGTGTGAGGTCCTTATTCCTCGTTTACTCTATTAAAAATATTTTTTAGATGAGATTAAGAGACATAAAACTATAACTTCAAATTCAAGTGACTAATAAAGAATAAAATAAAATTAAATAAATTATTTAAAAAATATTAATCTAAAATCTTGAACCTTTAGATTTAAGCAATAATATTTGTTGGATGAAGGAAAGGAGAGTTAGAGTATATCAAGTTAGCAAAACCCATGCTCTAGGTTTGTATAGAGATTTTAATAATATAAGTAAAAATTCAAATAATAATGATGCGAGTTAAATTTAATTAGGTTTATATAAATATTTTTAAAAATGCAAGATTAAACTTAACATAATTACAATGTCATGGCAAATTATAATTAGGTTTACATAAAGTTTTTTTATGAAATAGAAGCTATATTACTCAAAATAAACTAGTACTACTATTCATAAAAACATGCCATGAGAATATCACACTAGGCCAACAATCATGGACAATGAACAACTTACAAAAACAATAAGATAACCAATTAAAACACAAATGCATTAAGAAACAATTGTAAAGAGATTAGTTAAAGGAGGGTTTTTACAATTATCTTTTCCTCAAAACCATTTGAAAGGTTAGAACAATCTAGAATTGGTTCCTAGTCAAAGGTGGTGTTCTCAATGGTTTCTCTAACTTATTCCTTGTTGTGGTCTTGGCCTCTAGCCAAAGAATGGATAACACAACTCGGGAACCTTTTCCAAGGAAGGAGGATCTCAATCTGTTGTGTCATGGTGGTGGTGATTCCCACCCCCATGTTGAGCTTGTGGAGGAGAATGGTGGTGAGGAAAATGGCCCTTCCTTGAGTGGATGAAAGAGCAACAATGAGACCAATTGCATGGTAATCCCCTACCTCTTAAATAAATTTCATAATAGGAGGGAAGAGGAGGGAATCAATCCATGGTATTGGAAGAATTTCCATAATGATCAAGAAGGATGCGGAGATCCACATTCGGGCTTGTACTTGAATTCATAAAAATAAATTGGAAATATTTATAATTTTTTTAATATCAAAATAGATGTCCAATCAATAGCAATATGAGAAAAACAACAACAATTTTCTCTTTCCAAATGAAAATGAAAAATTCACTTTAAAAATACTTCAAATATGGATAAACACCATTGGGAGTGAAGACCAATATTATAATAGATGTTCTTCTAGTGAAAAGGCTCGAGTCTAAATGGTTTGAAAAAAACACGAATTTAGGACTAGTCTATTTGAGTTTTACGAAAAATCATAAAAGTTACATTAGGGTATCATTGCATCCGAGAAAGGGGATTGTGTTCATGAGACTCTTGAATATATAAGCTTTCAGCCAAGAGGAAGGCCTTAGTAAATTTAAAACCAAGTAAAATGAGTGACCTTGGGATCAATAATGGATTCCATATAGTGGTAAACATGTGCTTCCAACAATATGAAAAAGAATGAATAGACCCATGAAAATCAAGCTTATCCACCATAGAAAATTTGGTATAAGAAAAACAAATTCCTTACTAGGAAAGTGATTATGGAATGGTATTTTAGGATACCATTTCCAATATTTCCACCATGGGTGGAAGAATGAAATCCAATTTTATGGAGAATTTCCCCAAAGATAGAATCAAATATTTATTGAAAATATTCTTGATCCTTATTTCCCGAGTAAGAATTTTATGTTTTCCTTTATAAAAGCAAGTGATCTCATGATATTTTTCAACACACACCCTACATAGTGCAAATCCATCATTTGAAAATATTCGGGCATGCACCCAAATAACCTTAGTAAGAGGGACATTGTGAATATTGATAATTGGACACCACCAAGCCAAATGAAAATTGATAGAAAGGTTTTTCTCAACCCATCCCCATCCTACAACATAGGGATTCACAAACAATAACATTACCTATCACATGAGTTCATAAAGGGGTATTAAATGTTGGTGAAAATAAACCCAATATATTACCCCATATAAAGGGTATAAGTGATTAAAGTATAAAGGTATGTTTAAAAAATAGTGGAGATAGGGTACACATGGACTAGTAGTCCTTGGAGGAGGAGTACTCATAGGGAAAATAAGGAAACCGTAAATTTAGATCATTTTCATCGTATGTTTTTCAAAGAACCAATGTGCTTTTTAGAGAAGCTACTTATTTTTAGAGTAATAAAACTACATAACTCAAAATAGCTTGGACATCCCTATTAGTATCATTGCTAAGGTATATTTTTAATTGATTTTAATTTATTATGGTAATTATTAATAAATTTAACGACAAGAATGCAACCATACATGACCCTTTACATTATTATAAATATTTTTATTAATGTGATAGTTGTGGATAGGAAAGAAAGGAACTTAGTAATTAAATTACAAATACTAAGGGTTTGTACTTTTTGAGTCTAATATGAATTTCATCAAGGTTTTAAGTGAAAATATAATTATTTTTGTGAAAATCTAAGATATTGAATCCAAGAGGTGGAAATAAAAAGAGTATAAAAATGTCAAAGGGAAATTGGTAGTTTGGATATATGGTAAAATAAGGGATATTTTATTTTTAAAAATTGTATTTGGAGGGGGTATTGTTAACTGAATATTGAGATGTAGATTTAAAAATAGGGGTATTGTTTAGTATCCTATGAATACTCATAATAGGCCATGAGTTTACATAGTGAATCCCTCACGTGCAAAAATAACCATGGTTTGATCTTCTCTGAAGCCTTCTAGATGTTTTTGATAATAAATGAGCTAACCAATTTCACTATATATTTAATAATGTGTAGGTTATGAAATCCAAGACCTTTCCAGTTCTACACCCATGAAGTGTTCCTTCAAAGATATAATTTCGTAGAAAAATATTCCACGCTTCCTACACTACACTTACTCAAATGACCCACTTTTCACAAAGGGAAACACCTTGACATCTAATGTTTAACAATGTAGGACCTCTAGAATATTTAGAGAGGTAGAAAATTTCTAAGCAACCCTATGAAATCTTTTTCCATGTTTAGAACCTTCACATAGAAAATAATTTAAAAGCTTCCTTAGATTTTTGTAAGATGCATGGGAAGGAACCAACATGATGAATAATAAACGTGGGTGGTAGTAATAAATTTGAAGAAAATTTTAAATTTTTCTAGAAAATAAAGGGGATTATTGATCTAGTAAGAGACCTTCTTTTCAACTATTTTGAAACTACATGCTACAAGAAGCAAGAAGGGTTTTATTGGAATGTAAAATAAATACTCACGAATTGGAATATTTCTCTATGTTGAATCCACTTCCATTGAAATAAATCTACCAAGGAGGGGAGGAAAAAGAAGTATATGCAACATTGAGTCTTTTTCCATTGAATGATCAAACCTAAAGCAAGGAAATAACCATAAAGAAAATGCATTAATTGATGAAAATTATCCTTGAACTCAATTAAAGTAAAATAAATGAATCATCAAGAATGTGGCCATTAGCTAGTTTAACAGTACCAACCTAGGAAGGGAGATGCCTTTGACTAGTCCATGTTGAGTTGTATAGGCAAAGAGATAAGATAATCCTTCTACGAGATAAGACAGAGAAAAAAGTACAAGGGGAATGCAGACACTAAATCACGCACTTGGGTACATTTCTAGGTCATGATCACATACCACTATTCATATAATTCCTAAGTGAGAAAATTAGTAATTGACATCTATCTTTGGTCTCTTTCTTTGCTTTATTGATTTTTTTGTGGTCTTGCACACCCCACTCGCCTAGTATGAATTTCATTGCTTTACATTTCTTGGCTTTGGACACTACCCCTACCAAGATGCCAGGGAACTATGCACCCTCATTCCCTTTGGGTTCCTCCGATATCTTTGTATCTTGCTCACCTCTTTTGGGTCTTTTCTAGCTATTGGGCATCTTGATTTATTATGGGTCATACTTTTAGAGGTTAATTACAAAATTCAACCAAGGGAATCATATAAATACAAAGCTATGTGATTATAATAAAGGACCAAGCTCTAAGCATCTACTACTATCACCTAAGGTTGCATCCAAATGCATTTTAAGAACATCAAAACATCCATATAACTTCATTCAAGGGATAAGGGACTATATTATTCTATATATACTTTGTAGGGGAAGTTCATTTTTATATCCACAAATTTACTTACATTACTACATCTAGTTATTGTTCATTATCAAGTGCATCTTACACAAGAGCAACGTAGGGTATGATTCTACACACACACATAACTACACAAATTCTGAAATGTAGTGCAACACCCGAGATAATAAGTTCACTCGGTTGAGTGACCATCGGAGTCATCTAAATCCTCATTTACATCTTTTTTATTTTTAGGATTTCATGTGTTTTGGGGTTTTATAGGCGCTCTTTCTCTTTACATGTTTAAGGAAAATTCAAATATCAACCAATGACATATATGCGACTCAAAAGTGATATGTAGTGAACATCTTGCGACACAAAAGAAATCAATTTATGATAGTTTTCATAGTCACAGGATCCCAAAGAAGGTCTCGGTGCCTAGTGACCTAGTCCAGAATATCCGAAAGCACCACACAATTTTTTGGGCACAATAATGAAAGTTTCCTCCTCCTATTTATCAATTTTCTAGTTTGACATAGTCCAAGATCAATTGTGAAATCAGATAAGTAATTTATCCCTTCTCTTGCACCTAGGGTTTCATATTTTTCTAGCTTATTGCTTAGGTCATATTTGTACTTTATTTCTTATCTCTACAAACTTGTCTCATTCAAACACTCTTGGGTCTTATTTTCCTCACTTATTTTATTTTTCGGATCCTCTCATCATGGATATATCCATCCATGATTTCTTGCTATCCAATCTTGATTTTCGAGCTAAAATTATTACTTTTGTTGATTACTACTCTTATCGCTTATACTACTCTTGATCCGAACATAGTTTATCAAACATTTGTGGATGCATTTTCTCAATAGCTTACTTTTCCATCTAATGTAGCTGACAACTCTTTCTATTTATGAAAATGATCCTCCTCTCTATATACAAGTATGCATCCATAACTTGGGTGTTAAATGAACTTTAGTTAAAATGGATCTAAAATCAATCTTTTTCCTTTATCATTCATTAAAAATATAGGCCTTTCTGTAGATAATATTAACCCAACATATATTTATCTCTGGCATATGATTCTACTACGAATCCATGTCTTGGCTGTATTGTTTTTCCTATCGCAGTTGGGCCAAAAATAATTCTTACAGTATTATTTGTTATTGATTTCCTTGTTTCATATAATTGCTTACTCGATAGGCCATGGCTTCATAAAATGCAAGCAATACCTTCTACAATTCACTAATGCATCAAATTATTATATGAGGGATTTGAATATTTAGTTCCTATTGATAATACCCCATTCCAATATTGTAACCTAGATCTAACCACTACATTACATGTTTCAAATTCTATTACTATTCATCCTACAGTGATCCACAACCCACAAACTATTCGAACAACTTTCCTCCACTCAAAGGAACCATCTCGTACATTAGACGATGTTCCACATGCTTTAGTATCACCCATCCATCTACTAATGCTATGGTGATTTATCGGGTTTCTATTCATCCATCGGACGTCATACCACCTTCATTGTCTCCTCATGAGCAATCTACATCTGCGATACCTCCTTTCACATGCACCCTTTCATGAATAATTCTTATTGGCCACACATTCCATTTGATCCCACTTACTCTAACACTATTTGCACACATGATGGCTTGGCTCAGATAGGATTCATGTTGGATGATCTCATCCCTTCATCACATGCTCCTCATTTATATCATGGGTATGTTTGCATTACTATTGCTTATGGACTTCAAGTATATAATCTATCGGTTTTGTTGCACACACTCTGCACCTTTCACCACTTACTCTAGGAAATCTTAGCTTGATTATATTGGTGGTACTTTAGATCTTGATCATATCGACATTTCATTCCCTTTTACCTTCACCATGTTTTTATTTTCAATGATTCATTTCTCGATTACTCATAAAATCTTACTTGTTGGTACACACATGGATGTCCATTAACACCTTTCATTAAAAAAGAATATACAATGGGCATGTATAATATGTGCCACATGGCTATTTGCATGATTAAAAAGATACAATTTCTCACCAAGTATTGGATTCATCTTCATTTAATTTTTACCATGACAATGATGATCTCTTATATGTTGTTACTTGATTCTTCACATCATGATATTAGGGGACATCACACATACTATTTCCCCCTTATAGCATTTCCAGTGTCTCGCATTTCTACTATTTCACTTCATGATTTGCATTTAGTATTTTGCACATCTTACACATCTTGATACACATGTATCGTCATTACCCTATGACGCACTCTTGTGCTATGGTTCAAACTTGACTATTGAGGGCTTACCACATACATGAACCTAACATCATACAAATGACACATTTCACACTAAAAAAATTCACGACACACTTTCTAGCATCACATTGTCACACAACACACTTACTAATGACACACTCTAGTTCCATGGTTCATACTCGACTAATAAGGGTCTCAATCTTAAATGATACTCATCACACTCTCTCACTCTCTATGCTCTATGCTTTGTCTATCATGCTTTTCTATCAGCGCACAATTCACACCATTTCCTAATGACACACTTTTGTTCTATGGTTCATGTTTGAATGCTTTGAGGGTGTTTTATAAATGAACCTCATCTCAAACATACTCATCTACATTCACTTAGCGGGAATGATGATCCTATCATGCTAACTTTGTATTCCATTCCATTCACACTCACAACATACTACATATCTTGGTTACACATTGTTCTTGCTTACTTATACTCACATGTACACTTTGCTTACTATGGTAGAAAAATATTCCGTATGTCATTATATTTTCTATATACACATGCACATTCACTTTCCTTCTAGTTATGAATGTAGGATTTACACAAATATATTACATGAAACATGTAGATGCTTGGCACTGTACCTCTTACCAGTCCCACAATGGCTCCTAGGGGCATATACTTTTATACACATCACAAGTGCTATTGTTTCATTTTATAATACTTCCTATTCTTACTAGCACACTACTTTATATTGGATCAGACATGTTTTGAAATAATTTCTATCTTTCTAACATGCTAACTAGTGCTTCATGTGAAATGTTTTCTTTATCAGGAACTATTTTCTATCATGGTTGCCTATTACTCTTTGCTTGTCACTTGTTTTCCATTCTATGCCATTTTTGTGGGCTATGCCCTTTTATCTTGTGTGTACACCTGTATGTTTTTATCCACTTCGTCCCTAATTGTCTTGCAACATTGTGAGCGATGTCCCATGTTTTCAACCCATTTTTGTGGTCTAAATTGTATTCTTACTTGGTAGATTACATATTATCTTCTATAAGCGTATTTGTCTTGTTTTCACCGACACATGTTTCGACCACTTTATTTGCATGTGCCTTGGTTTCTATCAAGCACATTCCATATACTTACAAGGAATTAGTTTTAGATCATCATCGAATCCTCTCCTTTGGGATGTATCCTCCTAGTGACGTCACATGCACCTCAAATGAGGGGGCCTACATTGGGTTAATCAATCACCCCATTCAATAGTACACATTTACAAATCAGACACTGCACATTACACGAATAACACAATATTCGATTATAGAAAGGTCTTAGAATCTAACTTAGGTCCTCGGTCACAACATAGATGCACCAAAACCCGGATCACAAACATGAGTGTGTAGGTGCCATTTTATGGGCCACATCTAATGGGTAACCTTAACCAAGATCGAATTGTGAAATCCAAGCAAAGACCCTTCTTGGGTGCACTATGACCAAGGGTAGTTATAGTGATTTTGTCATATCAACACACTTTTCAACAGTCTACATACTAGTTTTCACAGAATGGGTGTAATCCTCCAAAGAATCAACATGCATGTTATATATTTTTTTCTATTCATGTTGGATCGAACTTGAAAAAAAAAGATCACACCACCAATAAAGGATGGAGAATAACAAAGGATGGAGAATAACACTTTCTTTCTCTACACTTCTTCTACCATGGTGTGAGATCACCCAAAAAATCTCACTTGGCATGAGATCACCCAAAAAACTTGTCCTTGGTGTGATATCGCCTAAAAACTTGTTCTTCTAAAACATTTTCAGGATCTTTTCTATCCTTTCACTCATCACGAGATGATGTGTATATGTTCCTTTTCACATTTTTACATACTTTTACATAATTATTACATACATGGATCATATACACATATTTGACTATTCTCTTACTTTTACGTGTCGATTTTATGGGAAGCACTAGTCACATCATCGAACACATCAAGTGAAAATGACAACATGTACAATGCAAAATATACACATACACTTTCACCCCTAGGGTCACTTCCTTTTCTTTAGCTTCCAAACTTCATTTTATCACTCTACACTTTTCTTTGTCTCCTCGACATGCTTTCGCCATCGATCTACATGGTTATTAGACACACATCTCTTATCAAATTTATGTTATCAAGTATTCACTTAAAAACATAAAGTGAGGAAAATGTAGACACTAAATCACACACTTGGGTACATTTCTAGGTCCTGATTACATACCATTATTCATATGATTCCTAAGTGTGAAAAGTAGTAATTCGCATCTATCTTTGGCCTCTTTCTTTTCTTTCTTTCTTTTTCTATGGTCTTGCACACCCCAATTTCTGGTATGAATTTCACTTCTCTACCTTTCTTAGCTCTGGACACTAGCACCCAACTAGGATGCTAGCGCTCAGGCACCCTCATCCCCTCTAGGCACCCCTAAAGTCTTTATATATTGCTCACCTCTTTTGGGTATTTTTAGCTATTGGGCATCTTGATTTCTTATGAGTCAACCTTTTATAGGTTAATTATGAAATTCAACAAAGGAAATCATATAAATACAAAGCTATATGATTATAATAAAGTACCAAGCTCTAAGCATCTACTAATATCAGCTAAGGTTACACCCAAAGGCATTTCAAGAGCATAAAAACATCCCTCTAGCGTCATTCAAGGGACAAGGGACTGCATTCTTCTACATACACTTCAAAGGGGTAAGTTCATTTCAATATCCACACATCTACTTACATTACTACATCTATCTATTGCTCGCTATCAAGTGCATCTTACACAAGAGCGATGTAGGATACAATTCTACACACATAAAAACTACACAGTCGAAATATAGTGCAATGCTTAGGTCGTAAGTTCACTCATTTGGGTGACCACCGAGGTCAGTTCAACTCCCCATTTGCATATTTTAATTTTTTAGTATTTGATGTGTTTTGGGATTTTTCAAGTGCTCTTTCTCTTTGTAGTTTTCAAGAAAATTTGGCAATCAACCAAGGTGACATATATGCGACTAAAAGTGACATCTAGCAAAGATCTTGTGACACGAAGAAATAATTTTATAACATTTTTTGCAGGTCAAAAGTGCCCAAATAAGGTCTCTAGCACCTAGGCTCCCCTGACCAAGTCTACATGCTCTAGTCTAGCGCATCCAATAGTCACATCATTTTTTGGGCACATTAACGACAATTTCCTCCTCCTATTTATCAGTTTTCTAGTTTGGCACAATCCAAGATCAATTGTGAAATCAACTAAGTACTTTATCCCTTCTCTTGCACCTAGGGTTTCATATTTTTCTAGCTTATTGATTAGTTAAGATTTGTACTTTATTGCTTATCTCTCGCATTGTGACTCTACAATTAGGGTTTAGTATAATTTAAATATTTTTAAATCAGGGACATCCTTGGCATATAGAGTGAAAGAGACCAAATTATTCGAGAGATGATGTTATTGATAGATACATAAGACAAAAAATCTACATAGAGAATTTGCACTAAGAAAAATAAGGTAGGAATAAATTCTAATACCTTAAGAAAATGTGCCAAAATGAAGTGTCATTCTATTTTACCATAGGAATTTTCATGGTCAATTTCAAAAATTAAGGCCTTATATTGAGAGAAAACATCCCACTCCCCGCCTTTCAAAATTATGATTATATTATTAAGATTATATCTAATTTGAACAAATCCTTCTTTTTTTTTTTTGATAAAAATGTAGGTAAGATATGCTAGATGTGTAAATATAAGGATTTGGAAATAATATTTTAGGAAAAATTCAACAAGGTAATGAGATGCCAATTGTAGATGAGCTCTAGGTCCTTGTCTTTTGTATGGATTTGAAATGGCCTTGGTTAATAAATTTCTCAAGAGAATTGGTATCAAAGGATTCTTTATAAACTTGGAAGGGCTATTTTCCAACCATATTCCATAAAGATTGTAAATTTACAAGGAAACCCATCTTGACTAGGTGCTTTATCATTATCCATTTGAGAAATGGATTCATACAAATCATCTATAGAAAGAGGTTGATCAGATGCAACTCCTCAAGATTGAGAAAGCTTACAAGAGAAAATTTCAATATATTAGTCAAGTATAATTTATTGCTTAGGGAGGAGAAGGTAGCTAGGAGGGGAGGGTGTGCGGGGGCTAAGCTTTGAAAACCTATTAATAATTGTGAACAAATGCTTGCACAATATTTGACAAATTTATAACCTTGGTATTGATTGGCCTCATGTTTAGATGGCCTTAATATTTTGATGCAAATGCTTGGATTTATAAATTTGAAATAATTCTTTGGACACCCTATTGCCCACTTTGAGCCATCAAAGTCTAGCTTTGATTTGAGAACACCTAGTATTGTATAAAAATTACAATTTAGAGGTGTTTCTTAATGATTTTAAAAACTATCTTTGTAAAGGATCAAGTGGAACGACATCTATTAAAGAGTGGCTCAGCTCAAAATGGTGATAGAGTAAAATCTATATCAGTCCAGAAGTCAAATTCCAAACATGTTTGATATGGTGTGAAGTGGGCCCTTGCAGAAGCAAGGTGGTATCTAGAAATATAAATTGAGTTTTTGAATTTTAAGCCATCTAAAAATCCATTTCATCCGAGAAATTGATGTCAAAGTGACATCTTGAATTGGGGTCACAAAACCCTTTACATAAAACTTTAAAAAAGTAAATTAACAATTAAAACAATTATGATTTTAATCTCAAATTAAGTAAGCTGATTACTGCTTCAATATAATGCAATTATGTGCACATTTTGCTGATTACTATAACATGTATGTTCATAATTTTTTTCTTACATACAAAATTTTATGTGTAATTGGAGTGATGGAGACACCCACTTGAAAGCGATAATATAAATAATTGATTTGAATTATATCATGGCAATTTGTTAGAGCTCTCTCATATGCCTAACATATATGCACAATAATAAAAATATTTATTGTTTGCACTATTTATAGAACACCTACAAACACAACTCGACTATCAAATACCAATAAATGAATGTATTGTATGAATTTTTCTTCTTTTAATTTTTTTAGTTTACTTACCAAAAAGCAAGCATCTTATTAAAATACATTATTATTTCCAATAGTAAAAAAATTGGCCATGTAAACCTACATGTAATATTTAAGCACAATTATATATACTAGCAATTGCATATGAGTTCTAAACTACACCGGAGAGGATAAAAATGTTAAGTTCGATAAGGTTTTAATTTGATCAATCATATGACACCTATCTATCATACTAATTGTAGTCATAAAATCATGCACTTTAGACATTTATTTATCCTAGTTTCATACTACTATTTAGAAGGTTCTTGAGTGAATAAAGAACTAATTAACCCCCATATTTTGGCCATCTTATTATATTTTATTTTTTCATTACCGCCCCTTTTTAGACACATAACCAAATTGTTTCAGCCATTTCCCATCATTTTAGCCTCGATGGGGTGGGCGATCATTAGGGTGCCCCCGATCTTCTTCGCACTTTTCCTCCACTTTTGGGATCTTTCTAGCCATTTGACATCTTTATTTTTCTTGTGGTTAGAATTTTTGGGGTTAATTACAAAATTAGATCAATAGAACCCTATAAATATAAAGTTATAAGAGCATAAAGAAGGATCTAGCATCACTTGCTACTATCACTCCATCTAGAGTTGCATCCATCTATTACATTGGAGATCACTTGCATCCACATATCTCCATCATCAAGGCTAGGACATCTGCATCACACTTCATAGGGGAGGGATTCTATTCTATTCCATGCACACATTCTATTACATTTTCTACACATAATTATTTCTTGCTACTTCACAAAGTGTGATTAGCACAAGAGAAACCTAGGGCATGTTCACACACACTTTCACATAGAACTACATTAGTTTTGAGATGTAGTGTAGTGCTTAGTTAGTAAGTCCATGATTATGGATGCTTTGAGGACATTCACCCCCTTCATATGAATTATTCTTTTTTAGGGTTTGATGTTTGTTTTGGGGTCTTACAGGTCTTTTATTCATCTTGGAGTATTAGCGACATTCAACGCACGACAATGAAGTTGATGCGACACACAATGAGGGTTTTATACCACTTTCGACCCTATAAAATAAGAGATTTTACATGGACTAAAGCACCCAGATTACATACCAAAGCACCTACAGAACCCCCAGTCCTCTTCCAGGTGCCCCAATCCAGATAAATATTCAAGATCCACTCTTTTTGAGACTTCTGCACAGTCGTTCCTACTCCTGATTTTTCTAGTTACCTCTGTGACACTCTCCGACAGGATCATTACCATTTGAGTTCTTTCCTCACTCTCTTTTGCACATTAGGGTTAACATTTCCTTTTGCATAGTTGTTTATCTTTCTTACATACTTCTTTACTACATTTATTTACTTTATTTACAATTGTTCATAGCTTAGATTAACTATCTATATACTACTTAGTTAGTCCATTTTTAGTTAATCATTTTGGTGAACCCAACGTCTTTCACACTTAGGATCCTCATTTTTCTTCTATCATGGGTCGTCAAGTTTCTTTATCTAACTTGCTTAAGAGATATCCCAATTGTCAAGTTATTTTACAAAAATCCCTAGACACCAAGTATTTTGATGACAATACGCCACCACATGAATTAAGTTTTATGCTTCATTTTCTATTTTTCAACCCTAGTCTTAATGATCCTCCATCTAATCAACCACTATTAGACTCGATTCAAGCCTTACATACATTATTTCAAGATAAATTTGCAGCCATGGAATCAACCATTACATCCCTTAGATCTGAAATTCAACAGCTTAAGGATGTTTCTCAATCACATGTTTGTGCTCTTCTACATCTTATATGCAATCTATGTCCACTACATGTCATCTAGTTGAACCTCAAGACATGTCATTACTCCAGCCTCTTATGTTTGAGCACAATACTATACCACATGACATTCTTACTCAGCTCCTTAGTCATTAGTTGATCACTTTGCTGCCTACTCATTGCTATCCTCCTTATCGGCTTACAAAATATCAAGGTCGTCCATATTGCAACTATCATAGAATCAATGGACATAATGACAATGACTGTTATGCTTTATAAAACATAAGATCAAACATCTTGAGTGTTAGGGTTTTATCTCATTCAAGGCATGCCCATCTACAACTGCTACACCATGTTATGTGGCTACTCATGATTTTCCCTCTAATATTTCCACATAATTTCTAGATGCTTCTCTTATTCATTACATGCTTGATGTTGACAATCAATCACATGTGCATAATGATTCTTAACCTAGTCGGAAAATACTATAGTCCCATACCATGATTCTCCTATTGTTGATGTTGCTTCTTCTCCACTTCATGAGCATCATGACACCATTTCTCTTGCACCTTCTTCATATGGAAAAAACCACCTAAGAAATCACCTACGGTATCACCAAGTCAACAAAGTAAACCACATCTTGAAATTAGTTCACAAACCCCTCCTACTAAGTCATCTACTGCATTTCACAAGTCAACCTAAAAAGTCTCCTTTGAGACTCAATGCAACTTTTCCTCCCCTCAAATCTAGGCTCCAACCAATTAATTTTGTCCCAACAACCAATCCTTCTCCTAATGTTTATGATATATATTCACTTTCACCACCACCATGCAAGATTCCACCATTATCTCCTACCATTAACCTTGTAATGCCAACACCTGTTATTGACTCTACATATATTGATGATTGGGACCTAGATATAGCTTGCTATGGTGATGAACCATCAGATGATCACACTCCTCTATCACTTCGGGTCCCATCACTTTTTAAAGCAACTACTCCTTACATTGATCCACTTAGTATCTTTTGACTAGATTTTCATTGCATACACACTTGGGGGCATAATAGCTCACACATCCCCCATATCACATTAGCATCATCGACATATCCCTCATTCTTGTATTATCATTCTTACATAGTACTACATCACACTCTTCACATTCACGCATAACATCATCTCATCTTGCATAGTTATACATATGTTTTAGTGACATCATTACCGATGACACACTCTTGTGCTTTGGTTCACACTTGACTGTTGAGGGATTACTATTACATTGAACCCCACACACTACACTATAGGCATTATACATTGCATTTCATCACATGTCGCACGTCATACTTCATACATTTAACATTTACTCTACAAACATTTTCACATTTACATGTTCATACATTATACATCATACTAGTCTTCATTTTAAATATACCATACTAGTCTTCATTTTAAATATACCATACTTATATAATCCACATGTTTACTATCATACACTATTCATCCTATGCATTATATACACTATTAGGTTATCTACGTATATTACTATGCTTAGTCACATATCTCACCTCATACACCGCACATCTTCATGTCATTTTCATACTACTATACTAGTCTTCATCACATATGAGTCTAACATTACATTCATCCCTACATACTACATTACTCATCTATCTACATGTATTACACTATGTGATTATACATTACATTTTATACATTCTACACATCTTGCATTTACATTCTACACATAGCATATTTATACATTATACTCATCACATGGTCATCAATTATACTATATCATCTTCTATGCGCTACACTCACTATCCTATGACGCACTTTAGCTCCTCGGTCCATACTCGATTACACGAGGGTTTACCAATCAAATGGACCTTACATGTATCACCCATGTGTCAATCATAGGCTAGTGATATAAACTTTAGGCTAAATCATCACCCATTCTATCATTTTATAGTGGTATACACCTTAGGTTACATCACCACTCCCTCCTTTCATCTTGTAGTGACATATGCTTTAGGCTAAATTATCAACTATTCTATCATTTTATAGTGGTATACACCTTAGGTTACATCACTCCCTCATTTCATCTTATAGTGACATACGATTTAGGCTAAATCATCACCTATTCTATCATTTTGTAGTGGTATACACCTTAGGCTACATCACCACTTACTCATTTCATCTTATAGTGATATACACTTAGGCTAAATCATCACTTACATGTTCATCGAGTTGTGATATATGCTTCGGCTATAGGGTTCATGCACACATCATTTCTAGGCTACATCTCATCACTACACTTACACATTCATCACAACGTGTTAGACACAACATCCCTTATAACCATTTCCCGATTACACACTCTCATTTATAGTTAATTCTTGACTCACGGGGGAAACAAAATGAACCTCATTAAATATAGTTCCATTAACTCGGGGGCATGCGGTTCATATCATTCCATCTTGCATTCCATTCCATCCATCCATAGCATATTGCATTGTCTTGGGGGCATTTACTCTTGTTTACTAGTGTTTTACATGATCACTTTACTACACATGTTAGATTGATTTCTTATATGTCATTATCTATATCATCCACACATGCACGTTTCACGTATTTGTTTAGTTGTGATCACAAATACAAATCTTTACACACAACATGGATGCTCACCTTCTACCCTTCCTACACTGGTCGCTAGGGGCATCCACATTTGATTCTCACAGGTGCTATTGTTTCATTTTGTACTTAGCACTTTACATTTACTTAGTTATTTTTCTAACATGCTAATGGGTGTTTCATGTGCAACACTTGTTTTATAGGATTACATGTTACCATGACTTATTTTTTTATCTGTACTTGTCTGTCATTGTTTGCTTCTTATATGCGGGCTTTTCCCTATCTTGGGTGTCCACACTTGTTTGTTTTTGTGGTCATGATGGCCTTACATGTCTTGTGACATCGTGAGTGATATCCCATGTTTGTGAACCGATTTGTATGGCTTACTTGTCTTCTTGCGTGTTTACACTACTGTGCTTGGTAGTTTTTACATTATCTGCGTACTTTACACTTTTTTATACATGCATGTGTTTTTGTACTAACACTTGTTTTAGCTAGCCATCCTTGTTTGTGCGTGCCTTGGTTTCTACCAAACACATTCCCTTCCCCCTATAGGGCAAAGTTTTAGAGCGCACATGGTTGGTCCTCTTTTGGGGCTGCATTCTCCTATCAACGACATCGCATGCGCCCCAAAGAGGGGGCATCATTTGGGTTTTTTCTACATATTAACACATAGATTCTACACCGGTTTGGTTTAGTAACATATAACGAGTGGGTTCAGACCAGTCTACAAACCCCATACACAAATAATTTTACAGGGTATGGTGTCCTTAACATTTTGGGAAGTAGTTACAAGCTTGGAGGTTATAGTGGCTATGCCTCTCTACACTACTTCGGCCAGGTGGCATCGATAGCCTAGAAAACCAGGACGATACAAAGATCTCTTCACATACATTCAGGGAAGAAGTTAGAGCTTGGAGGATACAAAACATTTCCTCCCTACACTTCTTTAGCCAGGGTGGTGTGAGATCGCCCAAAAATAGCAGTACAAGATATCCTTCTACACTCTCTTTCTCGACATGGATCAGGTGCACATGTTCCATTTACATTTGTGTATTTTACATTTACATGCATCTTTTACATTGTATTTTTACACATACATACATACATACATACATATTTGACTACTTGATCATTTTCTCCTTGTAGGTCCGGCCGTATGAGAAACAAGTAGTAAAATTGGGGTAATAACAATAACAACACAACAAAAAAACTTCGTGACACACACACTTTACTAACCATGTAGGTACATTACACACCGCAACAACTACACGTGTTTCGCCCCTAGGTTCACTCTCATCACTTTTTCTTTACGCATTTTTCATCTTTAGTTTCCACACTTCTCCATCTTTTTGTCATTCCAAGATTTGTCTAGTCCTTTAATGTGTTTCTACTACACTCTTCATGGACATCAGGTATGCATCTCTATCTACTTTATGTTACCGAGATTTTAGCTCACCAACATAAAGTGGGGAAAAATGTAGTCACAAAATCATGCACTTTAGACATTTATTTATCCTAGTTTCATACTACTATTTAGAAGGTTCTTGAGTGAAGAAAGTACTAATTAGCCCTATCTTTTGGACATCTTATTTTATTTTATTTTGTCATTACCGGACCTTTTCAGCCACATGTTCAGTTTGATTCGGCCGTTTCCCATCATTTTAGCCTCGATCAGGGGTGCCCTGGTCCCACTAAGGGCACTCCGGTCATCTTTGCACTTTCCTCCACTTTTTGGGCTCTTTCTAGCCATTTGGGATATTTATTTTTCTTATGGTTGGCATTTTTAGGTTAATTATGAAATTAGATCAAGAGAACCCTATAAATATAAAGTTATGAGACCATAATGAGAGACCTAACATCACTTACTAATATCACTCCATCTAGAGTTGCATCCATCTATTACATTGGAGATCACTTGCATCCACATAGCTCCATCATCAAGGCTAGGACATCTACATCACACTTCATAGGGGAGGGATTCTATTCTATTCCATGCACACATTCTATTACATTTTCTACACATAGTTATTACTCACTACTTCACAAAGTGCGATTAGCACAAGAGCAACCTAGGGAATGTTTAAACACACTTGTACATAGAACTACATGGGTCTGAGATGTAGTGTAGTGCTCATTTAGTAAGTCCACCATTGTGGCCGTTGAGGACAGTCCGACCCCTTCATATGCATTATTATTTTTTAGGGTTTGATGCTTGTTTTGGGGTCTTGCAGGTCTTTTATTCATCTTGGAGTATTGATGACATTCAACGCAGGACAATGAAGTTGATGCGACACACAACGAGGGTTTCAAACCACCTTCGACCTTGTAAAAACTAGTTTAAGATCTTTTTCACATATGAGGGCACCCAAATTGCATACCACAGTGCCCAAGAACCCACCCTCTTCCAAGTGCCCCTGGTCTTCAGAGAAAATAGTCTAGATCCACTCTTTTTGGGACTTCTACAAAGTCTTTCCCACTCCCGATTTTTCTAGTTACCTCTACAACACTCTTTGACATGCATCATTATTATCGTTGGGTTCTTTCCTCACTCTTTTTTGCACATTAGGGTTAGCATTTCCTTTTACATAGTTGTTTATCTTGTTTACATACTTCTTTACTACATTTATTTACAACTATTCATAGCTTAGATTAACTATCTATATACTACTTAGTTAGTCCATTTTTAGTTAATCACTAACCAAGAAGACAATAAAGGTGACCCTAAGGATGACACATCACTGGGATCACTTGTTTGTAAGGAAAACACAACCACAAGTACCGAATCCAATAGATGTATGATATAAATTGTGTTGATAAAACCTCTATTACATGCACAACATAGAAAGGGTGTTTATGGATATTATAGACTATTTTGTCACTGTTAACATTATTAAAATCTAGATATATCTATCACACTTGCACTCTAATTCAAAACATTGTGCACATTCTTGGAGAAAATCTTGGATGCGATGTTACGGTCAACATACACAAAAGTTTTTTGACAACACTAAGAGTTTTTGAGGGGCATGTGTAACATTCTGAACGCAATTTCTAGCTTCTCATTATGGTGGTAGAGGAATAATTTTTTCTCCTCCTTGTCCACATCACTCAGTAAATGTTTTCGATCCGAAAAATATTTTGCTACCTTGTGTCTGTGGGTGTGATATGTCTCTTACACTAAAAAAATGCACCAAGTTACTGCAACAATGTGAGGATCTAACTCAAAAGAATACTTGTATATAATTGTATCCCGATATATTCTTATATGATCTAAAAACACTAGGAAAACACATCCTCACAACCACCTTAGGTCTAATTGGCATGTTGATGACAAAGTTCAAAGTTTCGTCAAAATAGCCAAAACAACCAAGAATGTCAACCACACGCAGACATAATGATCAATTCTAGGCATAATGCTATAAGATGCACTCATGCCATTGAAGTATTTATAACCCTCTTCTGTCAGACCTCAAGAAAACTATAAACTCCTATCAAAATGAAAATTAAACCTCATTTGGCCATACTCAAAAAGTAGTTTCTGTGTTTTTTTGTTTTTAGCCTTTTTCTAAAAGATAGTTTGGGATGCCACTAAAACCTAAAGAAGCAACAAAAACATTGCCCTACCACCATATCTAGGCCCTCCCATGCATTTCACAACACAAGTAAATGAATTCTCTTGAGAAGGCAAATGCCTTGTTCTAAATCTCCTATTGTGATAGAGGTTGAGAAGATGCTAGCAAAGGTCATGGCCTCTCGGCTGAGACACTCGTGGATTGCATTTGCCCGAAAAGTTCTGAGGCCTTTTCAACAAACCCATTTTTTTCGTATCCCATAAATTTTGTAGTTTATGAGACCACATACCTTTTAGGAATTTTGTGTAACAATTTGCACGCTCCCATATACCTTTTAGGCCTCGGAGATATCCGCTAAGACACTTGTAATTAAACATATACCGAAAATCTCTTTTTTTAAAATGATTTGGTAGATGTCCACACCCTATTTCAAGCTCTTTTGTTGTTCTCTAAAAACATAATAATTTAAAAACATTGGGAGTAATGCTAAGTGAATTTATGGGTTTAAGCTGTGTTGAATCAAATTTTAATTTTTAAAAATGTGGAATAATAATTGAAAACCTCCTTATTTGTCTATTAGAAAAGCTCCTTTGTTCTAGCTATTTGGGGGATACGTTCAATACCAGAATATCAACAATATAGAAATTTTCACGGAGCCACTAGAAAAATTCGAAGACACTTTGATCACAATGAATGCCCAGTTGATGGAAATGGACATTAGTGGATCCTAAATCATTGACTAGGGCTGGAATTTCATAAGAGCATTATTTTAGTGGCATTTTGTCAAACAGTTGACATAATGCCTTCCAAATTTTCCAGCATACGCCCACAAAGGCACCTGTACCTGCATTTGGCATTAGTCAACTTTCCATTATGCTATGATGGTTGCCCGTGTCCTTCTCTAAAGCTCCCATTTGGACACAGGCTGGGAAGATGATGGAAAAAACTATCCCATTTTATGCATATCCCACTATCAATATAATCCATGAAGAGATATTGCATTCAATCATTTAGTCAAACAATTCACATGCCAATTACATGATGCCACATTTTGCATATATCTGATCCATGAATCTGGTAGCTCCAATATTGTGATCAAAAGGATGATGCTTTTGCACAAATTGAAACCTGCACACAATGCACAGTGAACTCTGCCTCTCTCACAAGAAAAACAATCTCCTCCTTAAATTCATCACCTTAAAACGATATTTTTTTCCCAAACATCCACTAATTTATTTAGATTGAACGGACTCCAAGGGCATATTGCTGTAATATACAACCAATGGATCAGGGGTTTTGCAGCAGCCACCACACGTATTCTCTCTAAGCTTGCCATATTTTTACTCTGTTTACCAGCGACTTTTTCCTTATTTTCCTTATATCGTTTATCACCATCTTTCGTGGCTTCAGAGCCAATTTTGATGTTTTCGACGCCATTTCTCGAGGATCCTATGGTGGTGAGGTGTGTAGATTGAGGAATTTTGTTATTGCTGTTGTTTTTAGAGCCCTCCAATGCCATTTCACTCTTGAATGGAGGATTAAATGCGGAAAATAGTGGCCAGAAATAACTTTGCCTGGAACTTGAATCACCAGAATTTGACACTTTCCAGCAAGAGAAACTCCATAGTAGCCGGGCAAAATATATCCAATAATTTTATTGATTAATTTTATTTTCTTTGATAATATCCTTATACAAGGCTTAACCTCAATCAAAATTTAGTAAACAAATATTTAATCTATAAGAAGAAGACAGGAGCAGAAAAATGTATGTTTGATTGTTTGTTAGTTCAATTCTGTGGTGCTTAAAGATCACATGAGTTATGTTTGAATTTTTTTTTTTTGCACAAATAATATTGCATTGCGGTTGTTGGGTGTGCGAGTTTTTGTAGGAGGTTATTTGTCGATCAAGTGCTAACTTACATAAGACCCTAATCATCACGTAGGTTCGTGATGGGGTATACCAAAATGAAACCCAAGACATGCATGATGGAAACCCAATATTTTACCGATGTGCTACACATGTTTACAATTAAAAATTTGAAAAATTAATTTTATTTCATAATGCAAACATATGTGAGACTTAGGGAAAGCGCTAACTTACGTGACAATTACGCTCTTTCCTCATTTAATTAATGGAAAAATATGATGACAAGTTTTGATTTTTGTCAACCTGAAATGCTAACTTACATGATAGTTAGGTTCTTCCCTCGTTTAATTTGATTGTTTTGTAAATAATGAAAAATATGATGAGAAATGAGTTATTATAGGAGACACTTTATGAGTCTAAGTAGCTGACACGAGTACTTCTATATTGTGTTTGAATAGACAAATTATTTTGGAGTTTGAGTAAAAATTGATCGTTTCAAGAATTTACTTGTAGATGTCTTCATGCTCGCAAACCCACTTTCACTTCTATTTTTGGTACTCCTTTTATATGGTTCTAAATATTAAAAACTATAGATAAAAATCCTTTTCTCTACAACTCTTCCATCTTTTACTTTTTTTTTGTAGGTTGTGTCATGGGGAGAATGTTTTAACATTTTTTAAATATACTTATGGTGTGTTATGCTAATTGTTTTTTTACGCTGCATGCTTCAACACCACTCAACATGAACCCATTTATTGTTTTGCGTTCATGATTGCTTTCAGCAACTTATAGTTATTTTCTGAATTAAATTTAATAAATGATCATAAGGAACATATTTTTTTGTTTTTGTTTTTAATTTAAATAAAATAATATTTGAACGCCTATTTGTAAATATTTATTTTTAGTGATACCACTTTATTATTGGTTGGGAACCTAATGACAGAGGTCCTCCTTCAACTTAATTGATTTATGTAAGTTTGTGTTTTAGTGCTTTTTTTTTTTTAAGTGAATAGTTGTAACTATTTTATTATTGATAATATTAAGGCCATCTCATCAACAAATGATTTAATAATAATAACAATAATTCCTAAAAATTATGGTAGAAGGAAAATTAATTAAATTAAATTTATTTCATACATGAAAAAAAATGATTTGTAATAACATCTAATGTGTGCAACACACTTTTTTTAAACATATCACTATACTTCCTATTTCACATTGATCAAAATAAATTTCTCACCACGTTTTGTTTCTTTTTGTAAGAGGATGAGATGGGACTGATAAGGTGCAGGAAAACAACGGTGAATGTTTATGATCATTTTTAATTCTAGAGTTCTCACTCGGTTATAAATATTATGATTCATTGGTGAATGACTACATCTCAAACTTATGCCAAACACCTTTCATGTTAGATATGTGACAACACAGTTAAATGTTAGATTCTTTTGCGCCTTTGCACCGTGGTTTGTAGTTCATTTCTCGAAGAGGCGATGTGATGGGGCTTACCCCCCACTCTTGTTACTGGGGGGTCCAAGGGGCAGCGACATGTTATGGAGCCCCTCAGGGGAGTTTGAGGCGGAGCCCCAAACAAATATTAAGGAGTCAATCCCTTATTTCTAGAAAGATGAATTCAACCAAGTTCTATTTTTAAGAAGGAAAATCCTAATGATATTTTTCCACTCTATTTTTAAGAGGAATGCTAACTATACTTCACCAATTAAGTGTATTTATCTTTGTGGAGAGTCAAAGTAGCTCATAATGCGTTCACATATAATCTATTCATATAGAGTTAATAAAATTTTGATATCTTGCACCGTGGATGTTTCTCTAAGCATTCAACCGGGATTTTACCATGTAAATCTAGTTTTCGTATCTTGTATGTATTTTATATATTTATTTTATCTCTATCTCTATAAACCATGTAGAAAATAATAAACAACTAAAAAAAACAAAAAATTAAGAATAAAAACAAAGAATAAAATCCGAGTTAACACATAATCAACACTATTACATGCACAATCATTTTATTCCTCTTTTCTATCGATCTTCATCTCCTTATAATCATATATGTATGCATGTCTTCATACAAAACAATTAAGATTACTTCACAATATATAAAAGAAATTATCCTAAAAATAACAATACATAGCTCTAAACATAACATCTTAAAAATAGAACTGCAATCTTCTAAAATCAATGCATGTCGTGCATGCTTACAAAAATAGACTCTTTTGTTTTATTTACTTTTATCCCGAAAAATAAGGACATATAATTAAAACTAAACTATACATGCAAAAAAATTTTGTTTGCTTTTCCTAATAATAGCATGCGGGAGAAATTATCATATTCCAACACTCCCCCTTAATTTTGACCTTGAATATTTCATTATTCTATAGCCGAGTGTACATTTCCGGATCGACACATTCCTGATCATAAACTCCCAAACAACTTCTTAAATATTTAAAAAATTCTTTTCCCAAAGCCTTTGTAAAAATATCAACAAAATGATCTTCAAATCTGCAAAATTCAAGACAAATTTCATTTTTGTTAACCAACTTGTTATCCCAAATTCACACCCCTTGCAAATTTGGATAACGTATCAAAATGGACTTAGCAGCCCATTTTTTGAGAGGCTAGTGGTCGTTGGGATGTTTTCAAGCTAACGGTTCTTTAGGCTATACCTCGAAGATTTTTGGAGCTAGCGGTTCTTTAGGATGTTAAGAGCGTAGTGGTCGCTAGGATACAAAAAGGAGGCTACAAAAGATCTTGCTAAGCGGTCACTAGGGTACAAAGAGCCTAACTGGTCATTTAGGGATAGATTCAACGACCTCTGACTTCAATTTTTCAAGTAATATTTTTAGAGGTTAGTGGTTGCTTGGATGATTCAATTACCCTTTTTGGAGGTTAGCGGCCACTTCAGACACTTTCACTAGCCTATTTGGTATCCTAGTGGTCGCAGGAACTTTTCACCCGACCTTGCAAACCTCAAATGGTCATAAATTTCACTCCAGAGCTCAAAATTAGGAAAAATTGGTACCATTGGAAAGCTCTCTTGAGCCCTTCAACTTGGAAGAATAATAATCATTTTTGTGGAGTTAAGAAGGAAAAAAATGGATCCTAGCAGGCTTTTAGGCACTTTTCACTTGACCATGTAGAATTCAAATGGCCATATCTTCCTCAAAACAACTCCAAATTAGGTAAAATTGGTATAGATGGAAAGGTATTGAGGAACTATTCATGATGGAGTTATTAGATAAATGGTTGGATGATGCTAATAGGGTGAAAGTAGAGAAAAAAATTCAAGAAGATTCTACAGTGTTCAAATTTGGTAGTTTAACCACCGACATTTAATGAAGTATGGGCATCGTACTCTCTGAACTGCGATATGACAACATATGTCGGAAGCCATGTCGATGCCCACACATTCTTGCAAACATTAATGATGATTATTCCTTAGTATTTTAAATTTTGTATCCATCATTTTTGTGCCTCTCTCTCCTTCTCTTTTTCCTTTTCCTTCTCTATAAATATAGAACTCGTGCATTGTAAAATGCATCCTCTCTTTGTTGTAACGACACCATGCAAAAATGGTGGCCGACTTCCCATGAGTTTTAGACCTCTAATTTGGTATCTGCAATGTATTCTCACCTTCTAGCCAAGAATGTAATGGTATGTGCATATTTTCAAGTAATAAAATTGGGCTTTGTGGCACGTCTGTATGCCCTTTTCTCATTTTTATTATCTTGCCTCTATTTTCCTATTTTGGCATGTTGTGTGTATTTCTTACTTGCAGTTCCTTTTTCTATGTTGTCAATGCATGGAAAGGTGAAGCTACATGGTTTTGGTCTGTGGCATGTCCATCTACCCTCTCTCCCATGTTTTTCTCTCTTTCCTTCCCCTTGTGAAGAGTGATTAACCCCTTTTTTTGGTGTTATCACCACCCTTTTTATCTTAGGATTTTATTCATGCATATCCTTATAACCTTGGTCCCTTAGATTGTTAGTTTAGGATTAGTTAGATGCATTTCATTCCTTAAGAGTAGTTTTAGCATTAGGATTAGGTAGAGGAACCAACCTTCTCCAAAGGTCTATCTTAGTTCGCAAGGTCCCACAACTTGGAGACAATCCCATGTTGCCTCAAAATCTTGGGTTGTCTATGACTCGGGGAAGGGTGTAATTTTGAGCTCTAACACAACTCCTTGATGAAATGATACATAATGTCTATATGATTTCTCTTCTTGTGAAAAAAATAATTTTTGAACAATGCTATTGTTGAGTTGTTGTCACAAAAAAATATGTGTAGCCTCCTCCCGATTCAACCTCAAATATTTCAACACTCTTATCATCTAAACAAATGTACATATTGTTCTTATTGCAACTACATACTCTACCTCTATGAAGATAATTTGACTATGAATTGCTTCTTTGATGCCCATGAAACTACTCATGTTCCAAAGTGAAAAGCATAGCCGGATGTGATTTTCCTATCATCTATACTTCTGACACTGTCACTATCTATATAACCTATGAGTTTGAACTCATATGATGTTGAATACAAAATTCCATGATTCTTAGTTCCACATACATACCTCAAAATCCTTTTTCCATCTTGCCAATGTGAATCTTTAGGTGATTCCATGAACCTTGAGATTATGATCACACCATACATAATATCAGGCCTTGTGGCCATCAAATACATGAGACCTCCAACTAACCTTACAAATAATGTTGGATCAAAAATGTTCCACTGTCATATTTGATTAACTTCAAACCTAGTACACTTGGTGTTAGTGATGACTTGCAATTCAACATGTTAAATCTCTTTTAAACATCATTAGCATAATTTGATTGTCAAATAAAAACACCAACTTCTGATTGTTGAACTTTAATGCCCAAAAAGTAGTGCATGAGACCTAGATATGTCATCTCAAATTATTTATTCATGGATGATTTGAATGGATATGTAGATAGGTTTCTAATTATGATTAAATCATACACATACAAAAAAACAATCAAAATCTTACCTTGTTCATTTATCTTGATGTATAAGGTAGGCTCACTACTACTCCTATTGAAACTATTTTGAATCAATCATCATGTACCATGATCTAGGTGCTTTGATACCATATAGCACTTTTCTCAATCTATACACCTTTCCTTCATGACATTCAATCTCATAACATTTTGGCTGATTTATGTAAACTTCTTCTTCAAGAAAACCATTTAAGAATGTTAATTTTACATCCATTTGATATATAGGCCATTTGTTTTGAGATCGATTTCTAAAACCATTCTTACCATGTCCAAACATACTACTTGGTGCAAACATTTTGTTATAATCTACTCCATATTACTATGTAAAACCTCTTGCAACTAGCCTTGCCTTTTGTTTATGTACTTTTCCATCAACATTGTACTTGGTCTTATAGACCCACTTCACTCCTATCACGCCCTTTCCTTTAGGAATATCTACCAATTCCCATGTCTAATTCTTCTCTATGGTGTCTATCTCATCATCCATGGCTTGAGCCCAAACTTCATTGTTTATAGTCTCTTCAAAGTTAATAGATTTACTGACTTGATAAAACATTGCAAAAATTAAAAAGAGTTAGTTGTACCAACATCATAAATCTCACTAATACTCCTTATTTTTCAATACAAGAGGCTATTTGATGATGGAATGTTTTGTATCAAAGAGGTTACTTCTGGTGTTCTTTGTGGTGTCTCTTTCATGGTTGAAGATGACTGAAATCTCTTAGACCTCCCTGTTGTGGATGGAGGTGTAGCTTGTACTACAACTTGAGATGCATGTCAAAGATTGGAAGGAGATACAATACCTTTCTATTCTATAGTTTCATCTGCCATATCATCATGAGGAATAGTTGTTGTTATGCTTTGAGTGTTCTCTCAATACTTACATCCCATGCCTCATTTTCAATAAATTGTACATCTTTGCTGATTATGAATTTTCTAGTGACTAGATTAAATAACTTGTAAGATTTTGTATTCTCTGAATATCCAATAAATACACACTTTTATCTTTTTTTTTCTAACTTCTTCCTTAGCTCATCTGGAAGATGTGAGTATGCCACACAACCGAAGTTTCTAAAATGATAAACAACGTGTTTTTCGTGAGTCTAATCATATTGAACAACCATGTTTTAAACAATATTCGTTAGACACTTATTCAAAATGTAAACATCGATTCTTCTTACTTGCCTAGTACTTTTTTGAAAGATGCTTGGCCTTCATCATACTTCTGGCCATCTCCATTATGGTTATATTCTTCCCCCGTCTTTACTGCCACACCGTTATACTTGTTTTGTATACCGTAGTAAATTGCTTGTGGATACCATGATATTTACAAAAAAATAGAAAAGCATTAAAACATACTCACCTCCTCTATCTCGCCTCAAAATTTTATGTAGTATCTTATTTGCTTTTCCATAAGGCCATGAATTTATGAAATATATCAAAAGCATCTGATTTGTGTCTCAAAAAATTACACCCATGTCTTTCTTGTATAGTCATCAATGAATTTCATAAAATATGAAAAACCTCTAATAGAAGTTGTTAGCATAGATCTACATAAATGTGAATGAAAAATTCAAGTGGTGCACTTTCTCTAGCTATTTTTCCAACTGGGAAAGAATCTTTGTGTTGCTTCCCTAAAATACAACTTTCAAAAACTCTCTCTAGTTTTTGAATTAAAGGAAAACAATTTACCATATTTTTCTTGTGTAATAAATTCAAACCACCAAAATTTAAATGATCAAACTTGAGATACCACAACCACGATTCATCTTTCACAACCGATTGTAAAGCTAATTATATTTCCTTAGCTTGACTTAGCTCTAGACGTGGCTTTGGACTTGGATGGTTTTAACCTCAAAGGAAACATTCTATTGTTTCTTATCTTCTCTTTAATAATTATATGAGTACTTGGAGCTTTATCCTCGATCACACATTTGTTGTCTTCAATGTAAACTATGTATCCCTTTTGTACCCGATTGAACAATGCTCATATGATTATGCTTCAAACCTACATGTAATAAACATCATGGATAATATTTTGCTCCACCTTTTAGCTAGAATGTTGATTGTTCCCTTGCCTTTTACAGACACTGTATTATTGTTACCAAGGGAAACATCTATCTTTATTGAATCATCCAAATTGGAAAATAAATCTAAGTTATGTGACATATGATTACTACAACTAGAATCCAAATACCATACATCATAAGGAATATCTTGTGATAGATTACATTCAATAGGATAAAAACAAGTATTGCTTTAGAAATGCTTGTGTATTTAATAAATATGGAGCTTGGAGTTGAGCTCCCAAATTGATTTTGATCTTGTTTGTTCTAATCAAATTGATTTTCCTAAAATCATAAGCATAATGTCCATATCTCTTGTAATAGTGATAGTCTTGCACATGCAACTTATCCTTTCTTTGATCGAAAAATTGTTTATGATTGTGTTCTTGACTATGTCCTCGTTCACTTGAGTTTGATGGACCGCTGCTATGTATTCTATATAAAATTCATCCTCTGCCTCTAGGATTGAACCTTCCTCTTCCTCTTCCATGAATTCCTAATATCGTGATGAAAAATATTGATCTACAACTGCATGTGATATATTCAACATTTGTTCATGATTTATTAGTGATTCATGCAACTCATTAATTGAAAACTGACTTAGATCCTTAGTTTCTTCAATAAAACAACCAAAGGATCAAATTTTATAGGAAAAATTCTAAGCAACTTTTCAATAATAATTCTATCTTCAATAGTTTCATCATGGGATTTAATTTGATTGACTAGGCCAACTACAAAAGTAAAGAATGATTCTACGGAATATGAATCTTTCATTGACATATTTTCAAAATCTCTTTGAAGTAATTGTAGTTTGGCGTTTTTACTTTCTCCTTACCTTGATACACAACTTGAAGAGTGTCCCATGCTTATTTGTGCTTGATTGGTTATTGCCACTCTAGGAAGAATGCTTTCATGCATGGCTTGATAAATAAAGAAAATAGTTTTTACATCTTTATCTATTAATTCTTTCAAAAGATCCTTCTCTGTCTCGTGAGAGTGCATTATACAATGTTGCACCTATAGGCTTTATATACCCATTCTCTACAATTTCCCACACATCTTGGGATCTAAATAGCACCTTCATGGTTAAGGACCAATACTCGTAATTGTTTCTTGTAAAATGTGGTGTCTGCAGACCCGATAAAGATGCACCGGATGTAGAAGTCATTTTGGTTGTCAATTCAATATCTTGCTGAAAAACAATGCTCTGATACCAATTTGTAGAATATAATAAACAACTAAAACAACAAATTAAGAATAAAATTTGTAATAAAAATAGAGAATAAAATCTATAATTAACATACAATTAGCACTGTTGTGCACAATTATTTTATTCCTATTCTCTATGAGAGCTTTGGCTTAAGATTGCTTCACAATATATAAAAGAACTTATCATAACAATAACAAGAACAATACACAACTCTAAAGAGAACGTCTTAAATATATTACTGTAGTCTTATTAAATCAGCGCATGCTATGCATGCTTACAAAAATAGACTCTTTTATTTTATTTACTTTTATCCTAAAAATAGGGACATTTAATTAAAATTAAACTACACATGTAAAAGAAAGTTGTTGTTTTCTTTTCCTAATATCAGCATGCAGCCCGGAGAAATTATCATACTTCAAGAAACTGTTATTTTGTTATTTAACTTTTTGCTTATTCATTGCTACAAAGTATGTGGTTTCTCTTTAAAAATTTCATGTTCTCGATTACAAGAAAAGAAAATCCTAAGCCATTTAGATCACTACGAATTTGTTTGATGCATGCGTTCTTTTCAAGCCCGACTAGAGCTGATAATCCAAAAATATTAATCTTATTAAGCCAAAACGATTCAAAGGAAATGATAACTTTTTCATATTTAAATGTTTTGGAAAAGTATGGAAAAGTTTTGTACACAATGGTTGATGTTAAGGATCGTTCATTACAGACATTAAAATTATTTTCTAGGGATTTATTATTGTTTTTAAAAGCTCTCTTTATAGTTTAACGAATTTAGTTCTTAATTTTCAGTGGAATTCACCGTGACTTACATATTTGTCAACTCAACTGGTATGTTAATTAGTTAACACCTATGGAGTTTATATATGTAGTTGCACTCCAATTTTTATATTCTCTACCAACGTGTTAAATAATTTTATTAAATAAAGTTTATCTTAAAATTTAAAATGGTGTTATATTTAATGAAAATATGTTTACTTATTTAAAATATTGTTCTAGGTTAGCTCCTTATAGTTCTTTAATTTTAATGGAATTCATATATGTTATAAGTAATATTTTCTTTAATTTCCTCTAAAGTTTTTATGTGTTTTGCCAAAGTGTTATAGAATTAAGTTAAATTAATAATTTGGTTTGTGAGAGGGGCCCCACCCTCACAAAAATCAAACCAGAAGATAAAATAAAGAAAGTGTGTAAAAGGAAAGAATAATCAAGGGATGAGAAGCAAGGCTAAAAAACAAGCGGGAGACATGCAAAAAGCTTTGAACTACTTTACAACATGCCAATCAATAAAACAATTTTTTCCTCGAAATATTTTCAATTCAACAACCATCTTTAGCTTGGGTCTACTTATAATCCTAATGCGGTATTTATGTTGGATCCCTCCAAAGGAAGCTAACACCCTTAATCTTCTCATTTCACTCTTTACAGGACCAATATAAATTTATGAGTATCTTATTTCTCACAAAAAAATTTTCTCTAAAAATTTCAATATTTGCTTTGAATCCAAAAAATTTTCATCAATATATAATGTTGCGATTTGAGAATTAACTTGAATCTTAAGATGATCCATCTTGATTGGTCTGTTCTCTTTTGCTCCCCATTATTAGTCCAAAACTTAGAGTGCCCCCACCCTTACCCCATATATAGTCATAGTTATAGATAGGGCCACTCCACCTTCATGTTATGGGAGGTGCGACTTACAACTTCCCTCTTCTACATTATTATATAGCCCATATCTATAAGATGACAAGCTCATAGATGATACCTATGTAGTTAAAGTTGAAACTATTTGGAGGAATTTATAGAGCTAGATCTAAATCTTCTTGTTTCTTATTTATAATAAAAAAATATTCCAAGATACCTTCTTAATCCAAAACCTCCTCCACTCATATCCCTTCTTCATTTTGATTAACTAAAATGTGAATATTTTAGTGTAATCTAATACAAGTTTACAATAAGTAAATGAATAATGAAATATTGAAATAATACCCAAGCAAACTAAGCTAGAAAATATGAAACCCTAATGTACAAAGAGGGTTAGAAGAGCCTTAGTTGATTCACAGAGGTTGTTGGATTATGTCACAATCGAGACCGATTGAATAGAAATGGAGGACCATCACATAGAATCCACAGAACTTACAGATCCGAGTGTTTTGGTTGGATTGGGGTGTGTAGAGAGGGATAAAGGCTTCCGTGGGCACCTTGGTTTGAATTTTGGGCATCCTAGTCGATAAATGGTCGAACTTGGTTCCATATGGTTCTTTAGATGTCTGCACTTCTTTGCTTCTTGTCATGTGTATATCACTGAACTTCGTTGGATGTCTCTGTAAACCTATAATGGATAAATCACTTGTAAAACCCCAAGAAAAGAATCAAAACCTTAAAAAATAAATATGCATATGAAGGGGTTAGACTGTCCTTAGCTTCCAACTTTATGGAATTATCACTAAGCATTGTACTACATCTTAGACCCAATGTAGTTCTAGGTGTGTGTATTGGGAATTGTGCCTTATGTTTCTCTTATGTTAGTCACACTTTGTGAGTAGCAAGAAAGTAACTAGATGTAGAATGTAAATAATGTGTGCATCGAAACAATGTACTCCCCTCCTATGAAGTTTGATGTAGATGAACCAACCTTGTGTCCCTTGTGATGGAGCTAGATGGATGTAAATGGAGCTAATAATAGATTCTTCGTGCTTAGTGTCTTATTATAATCACAAAAATTTATAATTATATGATTCCTTTGCTTGAATTTCGTAATTAACTCCGAAAACGTTGACCACCAAAAATATAAGAAGGTCAAACAACTAGAAAGTGACCAAAAAGTGAGAGGAAAGTGTAAAGAGGACCGGGCGCCTGGGGACCGGGCACCCGGGGCGCCCGATCCTGGGTAGGTGCCTCGATCGAAAATAGGGAAAATGCAATATGTAGGTAAAGAATGGGAAAATATGAGTGCAAGATCAAAAGTAGCAACAAAAAACAATGTAGAATGGCAAAGACATGGCTTAGTTATTACTCTTTTCAATCAAGAACCATATGAATAGTAGTATGAGATTGAGACTAAATAATTACCCAAAATGTGTGGTTTTGTGTCTACATTTACCCCCACTTTATATTGCTGAGCAGAAATCTTGGTAACACAAAGTAGATATAGATGCATACTTGATGTCCATGTAGAGTGATGTAGAATGCATGTTGAAGGATTAGACAAAGCGTGGAGTGATAAAAATATGGAGCATGAAGATTAAATATGTAAAAGTGAAAAAGAGTGATGAGAGAGAACCTAGGGTGAAAATGTGTATGTAGATGCCAATGTGTGTGGTGTACCTACATGGTTAGTGTCATGTGTGTGATGTACCCACTTTGTGTGTGTGTGATGTTGACTTGCTTGCTTCCCATACGATGGACTGCAAAGAGAAAGACGATCAAGTAGTCAAATACACATGTATATGTGAAATGTGTAAAAACACATGTATATATGTAAAAAGCATGTAAAGAAAATACAAAAATGAAAAAGGAACATGTGCACCTGATCTATGATGAGAAAAAGGGTGCAGAAAGGATCTGTAAATGTTGATTAAGTATGAGTTTTTTTGGGTGATCTCATGCCACTGGTCGAAGAAGTGTAGGGAGGAAAGTCTTATTTATCCTCTAACCTGTAACTATTTCCCAAAACTGAAGAGATCTTTGTACTATATAATTTTTGGGTGATTTGACGCCACTAGCCAAAGTAGTGTAGAGAGGAAGGTCTAGTTTATCCTCTAACATGTAACTACTCCCCGAATGCTAAGGAAAATCTTCCTTGTAAAGTCATTATGTATGGAGTTCTAAAGACCGTATGAACCCAATCGTTGTGTAACCCATTGTGTCATGGATAAAACTAAAAATTGAATTGTATCGGTACCATGTGGAAACTAAAATGATGGCCCCCTCTTTGGGGGCGCATGCAACATCTTGGATAGGAGAATGTGGCCCAAGAGAGTACCACCACAATTCTCGAAACTATGCCATACAAGGGGAAGTGTATTTTATTGGTAGAAACCAAGGCATAAGAAAACAAGGTGGCTAGAAAATAAGTGTTAGCATAAACTTGCATGTAGAAAACAAGTGTAAGTCAAACAAACAATGTGTAAGCTAGAACATAAGCAGATAATGTAAACACCCAAGAAGACAATGTAGGCCACACAAAGCATATTGAAAACATGGGACACCACTTATGGTATTGCAAGAAACTCAAGTCCATAAAAAAATAAGTGTGAACACAAGACAAAGGGCAAAGCCCACAAACAAGAACAAACAATACAGACAATGTATCAAACAAGTATGGAAGTAAATATCCATGCATAAAAATGATGCACATGAAGCACCTTTAACATGTTAGAAATATAAAATGTATAAACCAAGAAAGTAGTGTGATGTGAACAAAAAATGAAACAATAACACCTGTAGTGTATGAAAGTGGATGCCCCCAGAGCCATTGTGAGGGACAGGTAGTAGGTCCAAGCATCCATGTTGTGTGTAGTATCCTTGTATAATCTGTGATCACGAATAGAAATAAAGTGAACGTGTGCATGTGTGTATGATAATTATAATGACATACACGATATCTATCTAGCATGTGTAATAAAGCGTACATGTAAAAACAAGTGCAAGAAAGAGTAAATGCAACCATAAAATGTAACATTCTATGGATGGACATAATGGAATGTAGAGTGAGTGATAAGAGCCACGTGCCCCCATAGTGAATGGAATTGTATGCAAGTGAGGTTCATTTAGTATGCCCCCTCAACAATCAAGAATGAACCATAAATGAGAGTGCGTAATCAGGAAATGGTCGAAGTGTGTGTTGTGTGTAGTGTTGTGTGAAAGTGTAGTAATGAAATGTGATAGAAAGATGAGTTGTGCATGATGATGTAGCCTAAGAGTATATCACTATGAGATGAATAGAAAGGAGTGGTGATTTATCCTAAAGCGTATACCACTAAATGATGCAAGTGAAAGTGATGATGTATCCTATCACGAGATGATGCTAGAAGAAGTGACCCTATAGCCTAAAGTGTATATCACTTAATCTAGGTATGTCACATGAGAAAATATTGAATGATGAATGTGTAAGGGTGATGAGGTCCATTTGTGATGTATACCCTCAACAGTCCAATATGGACCATGAGACTAGAGTACATCATCGGGTAATGAGTGCAGTGCGTAGAAGAGAATGTACAAAATGCATAATGCGTAATGTGTGTAGTAGGGTGTATGGTATGTAATGCAAGATGCGTAGATGACCTAAGATGTGTAGATGCATAGTAGATGTAAGATGTAAGATGTAATATGTAAGGTGTAGGATGTAAAATGTAAGATGATGTGTATGATGTGTGAAAATGCGCATACATACAGTGGTTATGTGTAGTATGTGAGGCATGAGTAGAATGTGTATGATGTATGTAGGATAAGATGTAGGATGTAAAGTGTAGAATGTATGAAGACATGAATGTCTATAGTGCAAAGTGTGGGGTTCATGTGTGTATAGAATGCCCTCAATAGCCAAGTGTGAACCAAAGCACAAAAGTGTGTCATCGGGTAATGGTCATGTAAATGTGTATGCTAAGATGTATGTGTAAGTAGGAAGAATAAGGTGTTGCGTGATGTGGAGGGGGAGGAGTATAAATTTCATGCCCCCAAGTGTGTGGTGGTGATTATAATCATGTGACATTATCTAACAAATCATCATTGTCGTGATTGAAACCCACCAAGCAACATTTGAGATGTGATAAGAAATAGAATGAGGTGGATCATATAAATAACCATTGTGACATAGGGTGTAGACACTCATGGCATATTCTTCATTAGTGAAGGGTACTAGTGGACAATCATGTGCATACCAACGAGAAAGATTATGAGAATAAGTAGGAGATGAGTCATTACGATGGAAATGTTTCCAAATGGCATAGGAAATGTGAGAGAAGTGTGGTCTCATGTCTAAAATACCGCTAATACATTTAAGCCAAGATTTCCCTAGTGTCAATGGAAAATTGTGAGGGGTGCATGTAACGAAATTGTCGTCAAATGAAATACATGAAGGCCATTAATGGCCGTAAATGTGACAATAACCATGATAAAGATGAGGTGAGTGAATTGGTGGTAAGATGTCATTAAACATCAAACCAATCCTAGTTAAGCCCTTAAGTGTGTAAATAATATCTGAAAAAGTATGATTGATCGAGATGTTATGCCAAAAGGAGTTGTTGATGAATAACGTGCATGTGAAAGGAGGTGGTGAGGATGCAAATCATGTAGGAGGAGATGAAACAACATCTAAAGTGTTAAAAATCCCTGATAAAGTATCATAACATTGGTAGAAGGAGGGGTATTGAATTTATATTCACTCTAGGCCATCGCCACAAAGGTGTCTTTGAAGTAAGAGTCATCTACATCAACAGGTGTAAAATTTAGTTGGCCTAATGCTTCATCAGTGAGTTTGAAAACATCGAATTCGTCATCTGAATCCTCAGAATCATCTATGTTAACATTATCATGTTGTATAGCTTTGTCAAGAATATTTCTAGGAGGTGTACTAGGTGTAGGAGTGAGGGAAACCTCAACAGGTTGAGTAGGAGTGCGGATGGAGGTAGGCATTGTAGGTGAAATAATGGATGTGGTATGAGTAGGAATGGCTCAAGCATTTTGAGTGGCAGATGAGTGGGAAGCACTAGACTAACCAACGTCATATGTATCAATACTACTATATGGGATACGTTGTGTAGGAGGAATAGGCATAGCCGTAATGGGGTCTATGCGATATAATTTGAAAGGTTCGGATTTTTGAAATAGTGTGTTCATATCCATCATGTAATTTGAATAGATGGGACCACTTGCATTGCTTGGATCCAAGGCCTACCTAATAATAGATTGAATTGAAATGAGGCATATATAACATAAAATTTAGTGAGAATGGTCTTAGGCCCAACCCGAATGTGTAATGAGATAGTCCCTAGACATGTGTGAGTGGTAGAATCATAACCTTGGATGAGAGTAGAATTCTTAGAAATTAGATTATCATTAATACCCAGTTGTTTTAAAAGAGAATGAGCACATAGGTTGATGGCTGACCCATTGTCAATAAGTATGCATTTGATGCAAGTGGTGCTAATGATGACAGTAATGAGAAAGGGTGCACATGGATTTATTTTAGCAAAAGGTGATAGATCCTCATCAGTGAAGGATATAACATGTGGCATATTTCGAGAGATTGTATGAGGTGTGTAAAGGCCACCAAAAATTATCACTTTCTATATGAATGGCATGAAGGGATGCTTCTAGTGTTTAACGACAATTTAGTGCACTATGCAAGAGGTCATAGAGAGAAATCTTAGTTGGTGTGTTTTTAAGTTGTTTTATGATATCATAACCCTTAGGAGGAGCCAAAGGAGTCAAGGAAGTGATAGGTGGAGGAAGAGTAGTGGGTGGAACTGTAGGAGGACGAGTGTGGTGAGTAGTAACTACATTGATGGATGGATCAACCCTAGGGGTAACAAAGCAAGGATGATGTTGAGTACACACTTGCACGAAAGAAATCGAAAAAGAGTGACTCTACTGCAAATAATTTATTTGGTGCAAAAGAAGGATAAGATGATTGAGCCATGACTTGATAAGGAGAAGACATGTTCAAAAGGAAGGGTTGGATCCTTCGGGTTCACCAAAATGATTAAACTAAAATGGAGTATAATATTGCAATCTAAATGTTATAGGAGTAGTAAATAAATGACAATAAATTGTAGTAATTACACCAAGTAAGCTAAGCAATAAAATGTGAAACCCTAATGTGCATAGAGGGTTAGAAGAGCTTTAGATGATTCACAAGGTTTCCGGGTACGTGTCACAAAGGAGATCGATTAGAACAAAAATGGATGACCATTGTATAGAAACCTGAAACTTGTAGATCTAAGGGTTTTGGGTGGAATGGGGTGCTGAAGAGGGATAATGGATTCCACGGGTGCCCAGTGCGAGTTCTAGTCACCTTGGTCTATAGAAATGGTCTCGAATCTAGTTTCGATATGGTCGGTAGATGTTTTCACTTCTTCGTTTCTTGCACATGTATATCACTAAACTTTGTTGGATGTCGTGACCTGCGAATGGATAAATCACCTACAAAAACCCAAGCAAAGCATAAAAACCATAAACAATAAATATGCATATGAATGGGTCAATCTGCCTCGAGATGCAAAATTGATGGACTTATCATTTGAGCGCTGCCACTGCACTACATCTTAGAGCCAATGTAGCTCTAGTGTGTGTGTGTGTGTGTGTGTGTGTGTGTGTGTGTGTGTGTGTGTGTGTGTGTGTGTGTGTGTGTGTGTGTGTGTGTGTGTGTGTGTGTGTGTGTGTGTGTGTGTGTGTGGTGAGTGAGTGTGTGTGTGTGTGTGTGTGTGTGTGTGTGTGTGTGTGTGTGTGTGTGTGTGTGTGTGTGTGTGTGTGTGTGTGTGTGTGTAGAATTGTGCCTTAGGTTTCTGTTGTACTAGTCACACTTTATGAATATCGAGAAAGTAACTAGATGTAGAATGTAAATAATGTGTGCATGAAAACAATCGACTTCCCTCCTATGAATTTTGATGTAGATGAACCAACCCTATGTCCTTTGTGATGGATCTAGATGGATGAAAATGGAGCTATATATGCCTTTTATGGATGCAAATATAGGGATGATTTTAGAAGATAACAGAGATAGTAGATGATTAGTGATTGGTGCCTTATTATGATCACATAACTTTATATTTATATGATTCCTTTGATTGAATTTCATAATTAACCCTGAAAAGGGTAACCACCAAAAATATAAGAAGCTCAAATGGATAGAAAGTGCCCAAAAAGTGAGAGAAAAGTATAAAGAGGATTACGGCACTTAAAGGGAACCAAGAGGCGTGGGGTGCCCAGTCTTGGCTAGGAACCCCAATCAAAAATTGGGAAAACACGGTATGAAGGTACAAAATGGGAAAGTATGGGTGCAAGATCGAAAGTAAAGAACATAACATAATGCAAAATGGCCAACAACATAGGTTAATTATTACTCTTTTCAATCAAGAACCATATGAATAGTAACATGAGACCGGGACTAAATAATTACCCAAAGTTCGTGATTTTGTGTCTACACATTTTCAATTAGGCTTCCATCTTATAAATTGGAGACTGCCCCTCTTGATTCTCTTCTATCCTTGCATCAATCATTTCCTAATCCAAATATTCCTCCCCATTCCCGATGCAAAGTATTTTATAAGCTCTATGCACTAATTTAAGTTGTATAAAATCACTTCCTCCATTTCCAACATGGGACCATTTGCAAAATTAGGATTCTATCTTTCAAATGCATAAATCTTGTCTTTCAACAATGATGGATCTAGATATTTGATGATTTTAGAACTAACCAATGCTTCCTTTTATTTTTTCTTTGTCTAGTTTGGTTGAGGTTCATGAAGTTCTTTTTATGAATAGTGTTTACATGTTCTTTTGGCCACAATTTATATTCCATTCCTCGAATCACATATTTTTCTCATTTTTAATTTTTGATCAACTATTCATTATCCTTAGAAGGACCGATATCCTAGTGGTCAATTTACAAGAAACATTGAAAAAGCTGTTACATATTCAAACTCAATGTGTTTTTGTCATGCAAATGTGTAACATGAAAATGCAAATTTCCAAGTGTGAAAACTAAGCCAAAATTTGTTCCCGGGTCTTCTCGAATCCCTCGTTTGGTTAGTTTATCTTCTATGTCATAACCATATTTACCTTGTAGGTACTTATGATATGATGAAAAATAATGTGTAGGTGTTTGAAATGGTGTGAAAATATCAACAATTCCATTCAATGAATAACTTAAAGAAGGCTAGTCTTTTGATAGGCTTGAAAAGGCTAATTTTGGATTTTTCAAGATAGGTGTACATCCTATGGGATGGATATGAACACCCATAATCATCCGGAGGTGGTATTGGATAGTTTTGAAAGTAATGGAACTGATTTTGTAAGATTTAGGAAAGTTTTGGAGGTTTGGGAATAGTTGTTGTGAAAGTGGGTTTTCGGGGTAAGGAGCATGTAGTTAAAATTGGTACCTGAACTTCTATAGAGGATTTTAGGATTTTCGTAATGAATTTTAAAGAAAACATGTATTCATTGGAAATATTAAGGAACCCTATACATGATGAAATCATAAAATATTTCACAACACTTGATGGATTCTCATGGAAGGCCGAGTTTTGCGGAACATACTACGTCCCGAAGATAAAGGGAATTTTTTTATTATGAAAGAATAATTAAGGTCTGAAACCAATCTCATTGTTCTTGTAATGGTCTTGGGAGTCAAAATAATATAATACTTCATCATAAAATACCAACGTGATCTTCAATAGAATCGCGTCGTCAAGTCTTCTCTTTTGCGGTGTGTTTACCACGGTTAGTCATTTTCTTGGGTGGACCCATGTCACCTCTTAGTGAATGGAGAAATTTTGTTTCCTCTTATCCATTTTCCAGGGGATCGAGTGGACATAAAAATGTTCCCCTCCTTGTCCCTCCTTCACCTGGACCCCATGTGATCAACTTAACCCCCCAGTGCTAAATTGGTAAAACCCTATCTCCCTCACATTGCATATATGTTTGACACTTGAACAATCCCTTGAGGATAATTTTTATGTCCATATTTTCTAAATTACAAAGGGTAAAAATAATAAATCCCTGATTAGTTCATTTCCTGGTTCCTCATACGATAAAAAACTAGCTCCCATGTGCTTGAAACAAGCTTTCTCCATCTCCTCCTCATGCATCCACAAAGTGCCACTTGTCACCATCTCCTTGAGGAACAATTCTATTCCAATTACTAAGGGGAAAGATTGGAAACAAAAATTCACCCCTCTGTAGTCCCCCTTCTAGTTCCTCATATGACCATATGATGAATCCCAGGAGCTAGGACACACTTTTTCTCCATCTCTCATCTCATTCCACCACAACTTGACAAGTGGCGCCATATCCTTGAGATGGAAATTTGTGTCCCTCTTTTCCCCATTCCCAAGGGTACATAAGGGACACAAAAATCTGCCCCTCACCTAATATTCCAAACCCTAGTTTTTCCTAGTCACTTTTCCCTCATCATTGAAAAAATATTGACTATTGGGAAGTTTAAATACACAAAATAACTAACTATCAAGCTTGTTTCCTCACTGGTTTGAACCATCTGCCATTTTTGAAGATGTAAAACCTATAAATTATTTAGAGCACAACATGTAAAACCTATAAAGTACCCATTGTTAGATAGGTACGAGATGCCCCGAGTGGGCATACCAGTTGGTATCCATTTTCCTTTATGACAGGTAGCACATAGAGCACCACATGGTTATCCTCCATGACCATATTTATAGCAGGGGCCCATGCTAGCCCCACCACATAGTCCACCGAGAGGTGGAGGGGATGGAGATTAGGGACAAGTAGATGCATTATAATAATATTTACAACATGTTATAACCATCCAAATTCAAGTGGTGGTGGAGAGGGACTAGGATTGGGCTCGATATAAAGGTTCTCACTACACGAGTGACATCAAGCCGATCGGGGAGGTGGCGGAGATCGAGACCACACAGTTGCGGTAGATTCAAAAGCTTGCTTCGCAGAGTGCACAAATTATGGGATTTTACAATAGTCCCAAGCACGACACAAGTTACTACAAAGAGATATTGGGTCATGTTGGAGAGGGAATGATTGATAGGCCGAGAGATCGAGAGGGCCGAGGCCAATATGGCGAGGGTACGGCCGAGGTGGCTTCATTTCGGCGGATAAATGGGGCCACGGTGGTGTTGCATGTATTCATGGAATTGGCTACACTAATGGTAGAGCCTCCTACTACAAGGCCCTGTCTACGATGTTTTTCTAGAGGTCGAGGATACCCAACTTTAGCGAAAGTAGTCGATGGGTAGATCACCGAGGCCTAAGGCATCAGTGAGATCTATGGAGCACCCATGAGATCCCTAGACGGAAGCGATAGACAGAGAGCCGAGGCACGGGATGATGCCCCATCCTCGAGATCATAGGAATCCCAGTCCTCATGAGGGATTGAGTCAGATTCGACTCATTTTATGTAGATGCACTGATGTATACATTTTGGATGTATGCCTCTTATGAAGGCTCATTTTTATCGATGCCCTTAATGGAAAATTTTGTATCGATGATGTATATTCTCTTGAGATAGACATTATATACATGTATATGGACATTTATATGTTCATCATGTATTTATATGATTCATGATGACTATTATGGTTATGGATGATGATTTATCATGATGTTGTTTGATTGTACTTCTTATGTATGTATCATGATGGATATTGATGATGTATCACATGTGTTTGATTTTTATGATAGATCCTTGTAGATGATGTCAATTGTATTATACATGTGATTTTATAGATTAGTGTACAAGATGATATGATGATATTGGTGTGGGGGGATATATTTTGATATTTGTGACCCCTCTTGCCCCCTTTGATGATATGATATGTGATGACTAGCTTTAGCATACATGTATGATGTAGACTTTAGCATTTTTATTTATTATGATGTATAGATGATGTTAGATGTGATGATATAGATGGAGATATGATGATGTGATAAAAAAATAATGTACAAGAAACAAACAAACAACAAACAAATGTTAACAAATCTACCAAATATACACATTAAAACAACTTAAACAAAACAACTATGTACAACTATTTACAAGCATGTAAAAACATACTCCATATGTACACACAAGATTAAATCTAATCTAAGTAAGAAAAGATCAATCTAAAATGGTATGTTTAAGCAACACACTATACAAATGTACAAGTAAATAAAAACTATACAAGAAAATTTGCACACAACCAAACAAGCAAAGCAAAAAACAAACAAAGAAACAAAGCAAGTAAACTAAAACTATGTTTTGTGATATTGTTTTTAATGTGTTTTGTGTTGTTTTTGAGAGTGTTGTGATACAATTTTCTATTGTTTTTGTATTTTTGCTTTTCTATTGTTTTGGGTTTTTCAAGCTTTGTGTTTTTGTTTTTTCTAATATTTTGAATGTTTTTGTGATTTTCCACATATTTGAATGTTTTTGTGATTTTCAAATGGTTTTTTTCTAAGCTATGTATAGGAAACAAGAAACGTGGATGCCCCCAGTGTTAGATGGGAATATACAAGGAAAATGCCACGTGTTATATACAAGAAGGTGAATGTGTGAAGGTGCCCCCTAACATTAGATGGGGAATATACAAAGGCAATCCCTTCACTTGATTTACAAGAGGAGAAACACACCGGATCAAGGCTTTGACAAGATAGGTTCACAAAGAATCTTAGATGTAGGTGTGTAGAACTAGCCCTAGGCTAAGTAAAAGTACCCCTAGATGCAAGATGCTTGTGAACAACGAATCCTCCCAAGGCACTAAAACCATTTTTCACCAAGGGACCTATCCAAAGTGCCACAATTGCATGGTTTTCACATTTGGATGACCTATTTTCTCTTTTTCTTTTTCTCCTTTTTTGATTTTTTGTATTTTTAATAATTTTTTACTTTTTTTGTTGTTTTATGATTTTTGTGCCATGTTCAAGCATAAAACCATTTGAGGTGCATGGAATTCATGGGTTCACGAGCTCATCTCCATCAGGATGGGAAAGCTTGTATGCTCTGACCCATATTTGGCCACAATGACATAAGGTCCTAACCAATGAGGTTCAAAATTTCCTTTCTTCTCTCTTTTCTTCCCTTGTGTTGAACTGGTTCTCTTTCATTACCAAATCTCCAACCTCAAACTAATGACGAGGTATGATCCTTTTGTTGTAGTTCATGATACTCTGTTTTGATACACCTTGAGATGGTTTAGTGCGCGGATGCACTTTTCATCTAGGAGCTCTAATTCTCCACTAATCTAGCCACTCTGTAATCCTCATCTTTATCTAGATAATCCCTAAGAGATATTCTCGGGAAGGAAGCTCGATTTCCAATGGGATGATGGATTCAATTCCAAATACTAGGGAGTAGGGTGTCACACCAGTAGGGGTGTGAATGGAGGTCCTATAAGCCTAGAGGGCTGGGTGAATTTGCAAATGCCAATTGTGACCTGTTTTACTCACCATCTTCTCCATGATTCGAACAAGTGTTTTATTAGTGGCTTCTGCTTGCCCATTACCTTGAGGGTAATATGGTGTGGACCAATTTAGTCTTATCTAAAAGATGATGACATATATATTTTACCATTTTGTTCTTGAAATATTTTCCGTTATCAGTAATAATGGCAACAAGAATGCCATACTGGAAAATAAGGTGATTCATGATGAACTTTGATATCTGAGAACCTGTAACATATGTCAATGGAATGACCTCCACCCACTTGGTGAAGTATTCTATGGCCATGATGATGTGGGTATGACCATCAGATGAGGTAGGGGTGAGCTTCCCTATTAAGTCTAATCCCCATTTAGAGAATGGCCATGGTGTTGTGATTGGTTGTAAAGGCTGCGATGGTGCATGAATGAAATTCCCATACTTCTGACATAAGACACACTTCCTTACATAGTTGCAATAATCCGTTTCCATAGTAGGCCAGTAATAGCCTACTCTTAACAACTTCTTTGCTAATACCATTCCATTTGTATGGGCTCCACACTCCTTTCGTGTACCTCCTTGATCACTTGTACTAACTTTGTTACATCTAAACAATGCAACATATTCCCATCATAGCCATGATGATAGAGCATGCCTCCTAGGAGGGTGTAATGAGCTATTTGGTGGATAAGGATTTGTTTTTCGGAATGGGTAATGTCATGAGGAAAGGTACCACTTTGGAGGTAGTTAAAAATATGGGCATACCATGGGGAGTGGGGACCAACAACTTCACATGCTAGGAAATAATCCAACATGTCGTATGTAGGATGACATATATTTTCAACAAAAAATGGCCTATCATTGTTTTTGGTGGAATCCACAACATAGAACCCATTGTTTCCATTGCATCTATAGATCGGTTTTGTGCCCTTGGAATTTGTTCAAAGGTGATGCACAAAAATATTCTTTCAGAGTTTCCACCAACTTTTATATGGGATGAGTTTTCATCCTTGACCTTGTACTCATCATTGACTTGCTTGATAATCAATTGTGAGTCACCAATGACCTTAAGGTGGTGGATATTCCACTTTATAGCCAACTTCATCCAACGATGAGTGCCTCATATTCTGCAATGTTATTTGTGTAAGGAAAGCCAAGATGGAAAGCTTGCGGTATGGGGTCTCCTGAAGGAGTGATTAGCACTACACTTTCCCCGAACCATGGAAAGTAAACAATCCATCAAAATGTACTTGCCATATAACATATTCTTCAATATACATCAATGATGTGTCGGGTAGATCCAAACTCACAGGCTCTGTTCTAGGTAAGGGTGCTTTTTCCAATTGGTCGGTGAGCACTTGTCCTTTGACTAAATTTTGGTGTATGTACTCAATGTCAAATTCATTGAGTAGGATGATCCAATTAGCCATCCTACCAATAAGGGTGGGTTTTGACAATAGGTATTTGAGTGGGTCAACCTTGGATATAAGCTTGGTTTTGTTATTCAATAGGTAATGGAAAAGTTTTTGGAAGGTAAAAACTATAACCAAACAAGATTTTTTGATTTGGGGATAGTTGAGCTCATATGAAATTAGGGTACGAATGAGATAGTACACTACTTTTTCCTTTTGGCTTAGGTCATACTGAGCAGCAAAATGCCAATAAAAAATTGGGTTGTAGATATGTATAGAAAAAGTGGTTCACCTAGGGTTGGAGGCATGAGGACTGACAAGATTTTCCAAGTATTGTTTGAGCAAGGCAAAGGCTTGTTGCTGCTTTGGTCCCCAAATGAAGTCAACATATTTCTTAAGTAGATGGGTGAAGGAATGACATTTTTCGCAAGCTATGAGATAAAGTGGTGGATGGCTTGTATTTTCCCTTATAGATTCTGCAGCTATTGTTTGATGTTCTTGGGAGGAGGCATTTTAGTAATAATAACAGTTACTTTGGTTGGGTCTACCTCAATCCCTCTTCTTGATACAATAAAACCCAATAGTTTTCCTAAAATACCTCCAAAGACACACTTCTTTGGATTTAGTCTGACCTTATATTCTCGAGACACTCAAAGATGTGCCTCAATACTTCAGGATGGTCTTCTTGTGTCTTTGATTTTCCTAATATATCGTCCACATAGTCCTCCATGATGTCATGAAGCATATCATGGAATATTACGGTCATTTCCCTTTGATAAGTTGCATTGAATTTTTGAGGCTGAAGGGCATTACTTGATAATAGAATGTTCCCCAAGGGGTTGTAAAGGTTGTCTTATGTTGATCTTCCTCTACTATCTTGATTTGGTTGTAGCTCAAAAACCATCCATAAGGGATAGAATTTCATAGTCCTGCAGTCGAATCAAAATCATGTCGATGTTAGGTAAGGGAAAATCATCTTTTGGACATGCCTTGTTGATGTCTCAAAAGTCTATGCAAAATTCTTGATTCCAACAGGTTTCTTTTGTACTACAAACTATGTTTGATATCCACTCAGAGTAGTCAATGGGTCTGATGAACCCTGCTGCTAATAATCTCTCTAACTCCTCTTTAACCAAAAGGGCCACCCATGGATGCATTTTCCTTAGCTTTTGTTTAATAGGCTTTGCGTCTGCATGCACAACTAAGTTGTGCACCACCAAAGTTGGATCTAATCCTGACATATCTTTATAAGACCATGCGAAATATATCCAAAAATTCTCTAAGAAGCAAGGTGAATGTATTTTTCTCTTGTGTTGAAAGTGAAGCTCCCAACTTGACTATCTTTGGTTGTTCTTTTGTTCTGATATTTACATCAATAGTTTCTTCTACCAACATTTTTGACATATCCTCCATACGCATAGGATCGGGAGGAAGGTTGAGATCTTCTTCTAAGGGTGTCTCTACGAGATTTTCACCCTTAGCGTGGTCACTTATTTTGTCCATTGATTTTTTTATTTGTTGGTCAGCCAACGCCTCAAAGAGGTTTTCACTGTGTGACTTGGACTTACATTTTTTTTGAGGCTTTTCTTTGGAACTTTTTCCCTCATTTTTCTTAAATTTTGTTGACCACAAGCTCTGCTTCCTCACCAAAGTATGTTAGGTATCTAGGTCAATGAAGAAACCTTTCTTATGATCTCCAATAGGAATGGTATCATGTATGCCCATAAATTCTATAATAGCCTCATCATTCTCAAAGAGGTCCAATGACACATGACGTTGTTGGTCCCAATCGACAAGGGTAGGGTATACAAGGTCAATTTTAGGATCGGTGGGGTTATGGTAAGGAAAATGGTATCCATGAAAAGGTTCATGGAGGCAAGATCCTCATATTGGCTAGAATGGGAATCTATGTGTCACTATCTAAATAAACAGAGCTATCCTCACGTTCGAGAGGTAGCATCTTGATCCATGGGGTGTGACCCATATGGCCAAATACCTATACCATATCTTTCAGTTTTGAAATGTGGAAGTGGGACTGGTTCCTTGCTCCTTGTTCAAACTTTCCACATCCAAGGCCTTTGTAGCCCATGGAATACATCATTCTACTAGACTTTGTGTATTCTAGAATTTCATAGTAGGTAGGCTTAGTGTCTTTGGGGACCCAAGTTGTAGGTGGGTCCAAAAATTTCTCTTCTACAAGTAGTCCACCAGGTAAGAATGTCCCAATAGTCCATTCATCTCTAGGCCATTTGAAGTGATAGTTGGGTTTGCCTCTTGTTTTTGGTGACAAAGATAGATCTGAAACTAGGAGATCCTGTTGAACATTGTATTCTCCACAACCATACTCAAGAATTTTCATCTCCCATGAATCAAAGGGAGAGTAGATGTAGAAGCCTCATGAGCACAAGAACTTAGGGAGTCTAAATCTACCCATGATTCAAGAGCTTCTGACTGAAGGGGAACAACAATATCAATGGAGGGACATGTATATGTACCCCTACGTGCAAATTTGTTGAGAGCTCTATAGTGAGCGAAGGGTTTTGGATCACCTTGAATGGTAATAGTGTGTCCCTCATGTTTTAATTTAATACACTTGATGAAACATTGATGGTATGGCCTGCATGGCATGGATCCATGGGCCGAACAAGAAGCATATTATATGGAAGTTCCAAATCTAAGACATGAAACTTTGTGTGGCAAGTAGGCCCTACTTCCATCGGTAGTGTTATTGTTCCAGCTGACTTCCCTCTCATGTTGTCGTATGTGGTTATGGTGATAATGTGGGACTCTAGATCTTCCTCCGTGTGTCCCAACTATTTGATTAGTTTCAATGTGCATATGTTCAATCCCGACCCATTGTTTCCATAAGCACCCTCTTTATCTTTTGGTGAGTAACAAATACTTCTATATAAAGAGGAAGGTTATGTGTATGATCTTCGTTAGGGATTTCCTTGTGGTTAAAAGAAATGTGTTCACTAGGTGCAATGTTTGCCACCACAACTTGTAGGTGTGAAGGATCTACTTCATTTTGACACTCTTGACCCCTGGAGGGTTTTGTATAAGATGTCTTTATGTATGTTTGATATCTTGAGAAGATCTAAGATTGAAATCTTAGCAGATGTCTTCTCAAGTTTCTCTAGGATATTGTACTTGACCATCTTGAGGGGTAGACAGAGGAGGTTTGAGATCGTGAGATGAGATGAGACCTTATTACCACAGTGCAATATTTTCCCTTGATCCTAATGGTATTCACATGCTCATCAAAAGAGTGAACACATCCAATGAGTGAGTCATAATGATTGTTATCACTTTTGGTATACATAGTTTGTGGCTTTGTAGCTTTGGGATGACTCTCCTTGATCCAATTTTTCTCACTTGGTTTACCATGCTTTGGGAATGGTTCTTTGAATATTCCCATATTTTGATTGGTTGTTTGATTTGATTATGGTGAATCTACTTCTATATCCCCACTATCAATAAGATCTTGGATATAGTGGTGAAGTCTTAGGCATTTATTTGTCTTATGTCCCTTGACACGATGGAAGTCACAATATTCATGCTCTTTGTACCATGAAGGTTTAGGAGCATTGTCATCAAAGGGTTGCGTTGTAGGATATGTCACCATGTGAACTTACATCTAATTGTTTCAAGATTGCAGACAAAGAGTCTCGTAAGAGGAGTGAATGTTCTGCATTTGACTAGTGGTGGTTGGATTGGCCCTTTGGTTAGTTTAAAAGGTTGACCAACTTGGACTGCTTGTATATATTTTGGAATCCATGATTCCATCTCCTACCACATTCTTGTTTTTGTTAATGATCTTTGGCTTGTCTATAGGTTTGGTAGGTTGATTATCTTTGGAAGATGATTTGATTGTCCCTTTTGCAATGAGGGCCTTTTCTATTTGTATGCCCTTCTTGATGACCTCTTCAAAGCTCCAACACAATGCATTTGTAAATGAAAAGTGATGTCTAGATTTAGATTTGGTACAAAGATGCTAACAAGTTGTTTTTCAGAAATGAGCAAGGGAAGCGGCTAGCTAGCCCCCACCATCTTTGTAGGAAACTTGTGAAGGTTTCATTTGGACGTTGTCTAGTGTTACATAAGTCTTCCATGGTTATGTCACTTTCCATATTGTATGAGAAATGTCACACAATCTCTCTGCTAGTTCGGGCCATGTGAAGATAGACCCACGAGGTAAGCGAGTAAACCATTCTAAGGCTTGTCCTCCTAGAATTTTTGGAAAGAGTCATATGAGGTAATTGTCGTTGTATGCCACTTCTTGGCATGCCATGTAAAAATATTTCACATGATCCATGGATCACCTTTCCCTCTATACTTATCAAATTTTGGCATATCAAATTTCTTAGGAAAGGGTTGAAGCAACATAGTCTTATCAAATGGATGAGGGCATAACTCTTCATATTGATACCTTTTTATGTCCCCCATTGCTTTCTTGAAGGCTTGTGAGCGTTGCTTTCATAGATTGTAGTTCTTGTGAAAGAAGTTGGTCTTTCATGGGGGAAGGTGACATATACACGTGACTATTTTTGATGTTTTGACCTTCTTGGTTTTCTATGTGAAGTTCACTATTTTTTTAACCTTAGGTTTCTCTCGATGTACATTTTTGTTTGTTTCCTTTTGTACATGAGATGTTAGTAAAGCTAGTTGTCGACTAAGGTTTTGAATTTTTGTGGTATAGTGACTTCTTCCTCATGATGTTCTTCTTCATCTTCATTGAATGGGGGTTGTTCCACATTTTCATGTTCTATTCTTACTCTACATGGTATCTTGATAAGTGGCATTTTATAACCCCCATGTTGTCATTTCCTACGTTTGATGTGGAAGCATGTCCATGTGCTAAGATGTCATCCATGTTGATGAGAAGTGGTTCCTCCTCATTAGCCTCATTTGTGGGTGGAATAGTTTCATGTTCTGTTGGCATTCTAGCACCTAATTCCACCACTCTCGCAAGTACCCTATCTTTGTTTATGAAAAGGAATTCATCTAATAGGGTGGGGTCAAAATCAAACTCACGCATGGTGATCCTACTCATCACCACTATGATCTACCATTTCTTCCATTTCTTTTTCTGGAAAATATGGGCCCTAAATCATGACCAATAAAGGGATTTGACCCTTGTTTGTTTGATGTTTCCCATGCTTGTTTTTTTTGATTGCTTGTCTTTTAGCTCCCGTTTGTTTTGGGGGCCATGATGAATAAGAATTTCACTAAGGTGTTTTGAATTTGTTCAAAAGGTATTGGTCAAACCTAAGTGAAAATTTATGAATGTCAAAGAATGTCAATAGTTCAAAGTGATTTCCCTAAATGAATAAGTCAAAAATGAAAAACAAGACACAATCACACAATGTTTGTTCAAAACCAATCAATCAAATGAGGTACTTCCTATGTTTGTTTCAAATGATAGTTGACATTTAAGATGATCAAAAAAATGTCACCACTTATGTCAAGTTCAAAGAAATGAACAAGGCGTAAGTAATAACAAGAGGTTGATATGATCCCCAAACAAAGTATACTAAAAGTGAGCTTGAATCCAATCAAGACCTATATCCCAAAAAGTGGAAGTTACGAGTATGAACAATGCAACAATACCACTAAGATATGTTAACCAAACTTTATGGAAAAGTAAGGTATTAATATCAAAATAATATTGATATGATGCACAAAGGTAACAACAACACCTTTCAAAATCGGTAATGTTTGAAAGAAAACTAATGCTAGAGTATACCAAGGAATTGTTAGGGTGTGCATAGCGTAACATTACAATCTAGACACTTAGGCCAAGTTTGCAAGAAACAAGACGTAAGTATCAAAATTGTGGTGATACGATACAAACAACATAATAATTCAAAGGAGAGTCTAGTGAAGAAACAAGCCTAACTACAATGACGATCTCGACTTGGATATCAAGATAAAAAAGGCTACCAATGATATGAAAACATGTGTCCACACACTTTAGACATTTAACAACTCATCCAAACATGGATGAGCGTAAATGGACACAAAAGTGGTGAATACAATCAATTAACAACACATGGGTAGTCACTCTTCTATTGATCAACAAAGTGTCAAAAGAAAGTGAAGGAAGTAGATCAATTGGGGTTGAAGAGAGTTTGGCCTCACTTTGGCAGAGTTTCACCTCACCTTAGGGTGAGTGAAAAACTAAACAAAAGTAATGCTTCACAATCTTCATGATGAATGACATGCACATATTTGAACTTTAATGGAGTCTCCCCTTGTTTGAAAAACAAGGTTTCGATTCCGAAAATTCTCCCTTTGCGATGGCTCTCAACTCAAATTGGCTTTGATATGGTCAAAGTTGGCTCTGGACAAGATAGCTTCCTAGGTGGTTCACTCAACTAGGTGTCACAAGTTATCTAATGCGAGCTCGGTTTTCCAAGGTTTCCCAAGGATTATCTTGATTTACTTTACCCCCTTCAAACACAATGAGAAATAAATGCATTTCATCATGTGTTCTCACTTGGGGTCATGATACGATATAACTTTGACGCTAAATCTCATGTGTATACTAGTCAAGTAGGTGTGTGGAGCACTTCCCATTTCATCCACAAGGTTCCCTCTTGTGGACTACTTTGGGGTTCCTAGGACCACCCCATTGTTGTAGCTTAAGGCTTATGCCAAAGGGGTTATGTCCTAGTTAAGCGGATGGGGCGTACCCTTATCCAAACCTACAAATATAATATTTTGATTGTGGTGTGTTTTTTATCTTTTATACTTAATGTGGTTTGTTTGTACACCTTTTGGCAACCTACACGAAAACTATATTAGTAGTTTTATGTTTCGAACCACCTTTCTTTGACAAGCATTTAGGTCTTGCACGATGGATTTAGTAGTTTTCCACAAACAAAAGAGGATAAAACATCATTTCTGATTCTCAAGATCGTCCTAAGACACAAGAGAAGAGCATACGATGATGTAGAATCCAACTATGCAATTAACAATGGAAAATACTCAATTTAAATGCAAAATTCATTCATTTTAACCAAATTTGACATTCTTTCCTTTAGCAACAAGTGTTTTTCAAAGCAATAAAAGATATAGAAATCATTTTTGATTCCCAAGATCACCTAAAAGGTGCGAGGGAAGAGCATACATGACTCTAATCTCCTAACTAAGCATGCAACATTCATTAACCCTTAAAACAAACCAAGTTATCAAAAAAGCATGCAAATATTCCCTGCAAAACATAAAATTAATCTTCAATTTAAACCTGCAAGGAGTTAGTATATCCAAAAAACATGCTTTTACAAATTTTAAAGTAAATCCCAACTCCGTATTGTGATGATGCTACTCAACTTTGGGTGTGTACACACATTTTAGGATGTGTACGCGCCTCTGTGAAAATAGACAATGGGCTAAATGGGTACGCGGCCAGAGAGATATGTACACCTAACATTTGACGCATACACTTGCAGAGTCAAACATGGTCAAAGCAGAAGCACTACTATCAGATGTGTACGCTCAAGTATGACCACTACACGTGGGTTTAGATGCATACACTAGCAGAAAGAAAGCCAAAAAAACATAGAGGACAAAATATCATGTACATGTTGGCAGAATGATGTATACGCGGGACTTTAAATGCATATACTAGCTTGACCAAAAAGCTGACAGGGTATGATTAACAACAGAATGTATACGCTCAACTTATATGTGTACTTAGCATTTGATGTGTACACTCAAGTTTTGGCATGTACGCCCCCAAACAAATTTTTTTGTGTATGCACATGTGTACTGGAGATGATGTCAAAGAACACGGGAAATGACATAGGAAACTTCAAAAAGCTCAAATTTTGCTCAAATTAGCTCAAATCAAAGAGTAACCCATCACAATAAATCACATAAATGAGATCTAATGCATATAAAGATGATGAAATAAACTAAGAATCTCAATTTATTTCATATTTGCATGATATGGGTTAAAAACATGAGAAAACTAGCAAAATTCATTAAGATCAAAGGGACTATGGATCAATGTCCCATCGGGCGTGCCATATGTATCAATGCATTAGTTAACTAAGCTAAGAGAATTGAAACTAACACCTTAATAGTTCCAAAACTAAGTTAACTAAACAAAGATCATCATGCTAAGAGCTTAAAGAGACTAACTACCAACATTATGCATTAGAACTTGAAATGGAAATCAAACTAACATGTTAAGCACTTGAATCTCTACTCTTTAGATTACCAAAACAAATGAATGAACCTAGATAGATCCATGGAAATCAAAGTTGATTGTTTGATCTTCAAGGGTTTGGGAATGAAGGCTCATCAAAATATGGCTACAAGACCATTTTGATTATCTCCATATGACCCAAAAGCTTGGATGGATGAAATGCAAGAATGAGGCTATTAGCTCAAATGAAAGATGCTCTAAGATGAAATGCCTATAGTTTAGCTATATGCATGTAAGGTGTAAGTAGAAAGGTAGGAGGAGGGTTCTTTATATAACCCTCTGGATTGAAGGAGTTTACATCCTATTGTATGTGGGATAATAGCAAAAGCTAGGTTAGTTATGGATAAGTATGGTTTAGGAGTGGTTGAGTTTACTTTAGGAGAGTTTAATTTGTCCTCTAGTGACTCATGGGAGTTGAGGGGGTTTATTGATTAATCAAAGTGATTAATTAATAGGTGTGCAAGCTTATAAAAGATTTTTAGAAGAAAATTAGCATGATTTGTGGGGTGAAAGGGGTTTAATCAAATAAATGATGATTTATTGATCTAGTAGAAGAGAAAATGGTGAAGCTTATTATTAGAATAATAATTAATTAATTTAGATAGAAAGGGAGAAATTATAGATCATAATTAGAAAGGTTGTTAAGATCGATTCTTTTATTGCTTTTTGTTGGATAGAAAATATAACATTTAGAGTTAATTAACTAATATAATGTGAATGTAATTAATGTTCCTTCATGAGGCTTGGGGTCCTTTGCTCTTTTGTAACTTCTTCCCCGCCTACCCCCTTGCCTTGGGTCTCAGCTTCTTCTTCATCCTCCTTCTCCTCATCTCCTTCATTATATTCCTCATCTCCTTCTTCTTCAGAATCATGTATCTCATAGATGGGATGGTCTTTGCCTCCTGGTTCATCTTCATCATCATCCCTGTCGCCGATGTAGGCATCTAGGTCTTCTGTTTCTTCTGAATCGGCCTCATCCGTCACCTTTTGCTTCTTCCTTACTGGGATTCCAGTACATGGGATTCTTCTCTTTCTTTTTCTTCGACAGGTGATGTCTTCCTTGGTGATTCCTCTGAGTGAGGGGCTCTTCATGCCCCGACGCATCTTCTTATGGAGTCTTTTCTTTGACTGGAGACTTCTTCCTCCATGCGTAAGTACTAGGCTTAGCACTTATATGATCATTGTATGTATGTGTGTTGTTTGATCAATGTGGTATCACCACAAGTTTGTTAGGAAGTGTTCACATTTTGTCACATTTTTGGAAGATTGTTTTATAAAAAACGCTCCGTTTGGTTTCGATTATATGCAACAAGGAGCATTTGATACTTTCAAGAGATATCAAGATCAGTGCATCAATATAAAAATTTCATATTGGAATAGCCATTTTTATATTCATGTGTACGCGTCTAGAATAATTTATCCGGTATTTATTTCATAACAATAGGAAAGACAAGATTGATCACTCTATTTATTTTGTAAAAATAAAATTGTCTGACGTAGAAAATAATTGTGCAACTAAGGATGGGAAGCATTGGGAATGCTTTATGAATTGAAAAAGTTCAAGTATGTGTATCTTCTTATTACTACATTTGTGTTTTTCACAAATCACGAGTCATTAATGTAGTAAATAAATTGGTATTACATGGGAGATGTGCCAATATATGGTGTTGTTTCAATATTTTAAATTCTCGATGATCGTGAAGCCCAGATTATGTAGGGGACACATCATCTATTAAGTAATCACATGAGGGAATTTATATAACTAATTGAAGAGGATCTACTAGATAACCCCTAAATGGTGTATAAAAATATGTTCCATATCAACTCGTCAAAGGTGTATTGTTTAAGTAAAGTTTATGATGAAGTTTTGTGAAAAATGTGCAATCGGGCATGAACATGAAATATTAATTCAAGGGTGCATGAAGGAATCATAGGAGGACAATACATAGGATATGCTACAACACAATATTTTGTTGCAATATTGTTGTTGAAGGAAAGAGACACAATAGAAATTGATTCATTGCCTTGCTAAATATTCATTAAAGATGTAAATTTGTACATTACTGAAGGGGTGATTGAAGGGGAACCGTTAGATGTAATTAAGGCAGGGAAAATCATCATGAGGGAAATTAACCGATAGTTAAATAAAGCTGATATATATTAACAATGTATTAATAATTTTTCTAACATTCCCCCTTAATACATTTTTTTAAACATCATATTTCTAAATTGTGGACCCCCTTATTCCAAACACAAAAAAGTTTATTACACTCTCCATGTAGCCTACTCACCTTTGAGGTGGCATGCCATCTTTCTGGCTTCTTGGTCTTGGTGACACCTTGGTTTTTCCCCACGGATTACCACAAACCTAGAAGTGACTTGAGTACATCCATCTTTGAGAACACCTCGGTGGTTTCTAGTTTCCCTGGATTACCATGAACCCATATGGTTTTCCGATTGTAGTTTACCACAAACTTGGAGGTGACTTGATGTCTCAACTGTACACTTCAGTGGTTTCTCGGATTTCCACAAACCCTTTACACAAGAACCAAGCGCTACTTTAGTGATTTTTACTCCTCACAATGTCCTTCATTCAGGAGGTACCAAACTGGAAAACGTTCTGCACCTTTATTGAACAACACATGCCAAAAAAACATCATGAGCAACAAAATACAAACAAAAACAAAAACAAAATTTTTACCAAAGCAATGGTGCGGCCACGTCGTAGACGACTGACGAGAGGATGCCAATTTTCCTCTGGCCTCTGTGTACTCTCCAAACTCCACTAACATGCTACTTAATTAGCAGATATGGCTTTGAGGCTCATTTGATCCAAGACATTTCTACATCTTCTAATCCTTTGTACGCTCCCTGACAAATATCTTCACGAGTCAGGTTGCTTTTCCTCCTCGGCAATTCCTTCTTTGTATGCACTAAAAACCGCCATTGTGGTAAGTATAACCGATTCTAAAAATTATCTTTCCGCTATCTGTAGCCATGTTTATGAATTCAAAACACCCCCAATATTACACATGCTAGAATCATAGTACAGTTGCTTTTCCAGATTTCTGTTACACATGAACTTGAGAACCAGTCCTTTCAGATTTCGAACAAAGAATGACACCCGGATCTTTGAGCAAGTTGACGTCCTCCGGGGTGTTGATTAGAAGTTCATCAGGTCCACATGGTGTCCATAAATTCTAACGCAAGAAAACAACACTTCTGTGTAATCCCTTGAAATTATTATGCAAGGAAGATAAATCATTTTGGAATTTTTGTGAGGATGATTCTCCCGCCAGAAATGTATAAATTTAAACTTGAATCCATCCTTGTGAACTTCTAGATTAACACCTGAAAAACTGGTCTCTCCTTTTCGTTTCCACGTATCTTGGAAATAAATGGGCAAAGTGTGCTTGTACAGGTCGCAGGTCTCAAAACGTCAGAAAATGTAGACCAAAGAAAAATAACCAGTGGCTCTCCTCTTACAATCCAATATTTCCTCCTTCACGTAGCATTTCAAATGTTAATCCACGCAAGTCTATATGGCACTAGATTGCTCCAAGATAGGTTTTCAATGGAGCAATATTTGCATTCAGCTGCTTCTTGCGCACATGTATGCAACATTGCCACTTCCTTGCTATTGACACCAATCAGGTCTTATAAATTTCTTTGTTTCTGGTTGCTGCAACTTCCAAGCGTCCAAACAAGACAGGTCTGCAACCACGAGCTCTGATACCACTAAAAGCAAGAGACGATAGAAATTGATTCAATTCCTTGCTAAACATTCATTGAATATGCAAATTTATACATCACAGAAGGGACGGTAGAAGGGGAACCGTCAGATGCAACCAAGGCAGGCAAACCATCATGAGGGAATCCAACCAACTAAATAAATCTGACACATATTAACAATGTATTAATAAATTTGCTAACAGTTGTGGCCTATAGTGTTTAAGGATTATGTGATCTATTCTCTAAAGATTGAGTGGACAAAATAAGATAGATGAGATAACGTTATTTGTTGTGGTCTCACAAGAACCATTTGATAAATGGGTTTTGATTTTCTTGTACAAATTAATCCACTTGAATTTGAAATACTATTGTGTAGTATATTATAACATCGATATATCCCTTGACACAATGGGTGCAAGATGTGTCAATAATAGACGTAATATAACTAGCAATCGCACGCGAGCAGTGCGATGTAAACGCCGAAAGGGGAGCTCGGTGAAGGAGTGGATAGTTGTTCCTTGAAGGAGGGGGAGAAAAGACATATTTATAGGAGAGGATATGTTTTTGTTAGACACAAATAGGGTGACAAAGTGCAATAGGAAACAAGAATGTAAAAAAACTACACAATGAAGCTTGTCAAATTGACATTTCAAAAAGAGGAAAATATTATCCACTGAAAAGCATGAATTGTGAAAGATTAACTAATGAAAGACATAATCTATTAAGGATCTGAGGTTACTTCTTTTTCGAAAGAAACATGGAGTAAGTTGAAGCAAACATCGAGGCTATTCTAATTTTATGATAATGCCAAACTGAACACTAACCCTTCGACATCATGATTGCACAAGATTGGACTTTATAATGACAAATTTTTGAATGTTTTAATCAAATAAAGTCTTGAAATGATTGACTAAAAAATTTAGAATTCCTTTTGACATGGCATAAAATCTAAGAATAACAAAAAGTACTCCGTCAATAAAGGATTCAAAAATTGGCATGCTAACTTATTTATTTTACATTGACCATTTTGAAACTGCACTTTGTGTTCCCAAAATGTTTTTCCTTGTATCACCTATATGTTCCATTTTTTGTTGAAATTTTTGCAACATTAAGGCGAGTCTTAATGCACAATTCATTACACATGTAAAGTTGGCAACAAAGGTGGAAATCCCTTAATAACTTTAGCTCCCTAAAATGGTTGAGTAATAATTATTCAAATCAAAACAACTATCAAAGAAGATCTTGTTGGCAAATGATACATTTAGGGAAGGATCTTAAAATTTGATCCCATTTAAAGATGATTCAGTTAGATGGAATATTAAGAAAATATAGTTTCAACTATAAGTTTATTGTATAAATCATTTCATGTCAACATAACTAAAAACATAGCATCAAGCTTAAATCTTAAGTTTAGGGATGATAAGAATGCGAAGAAGAAAAAAAAATTGTGTAAAAACTAAAATGCACTGTATGTTACATCCCAAAAAGCATCTAATGTTATAGTTTCTCTTTGATTTTGTTATTTGAAACCAGCAATCTATCAAAATATGAGTTCAACATTAGCTCTAACAAGTAGAAAATAGAATTTATCACAAAATATGAATGATCTCATGGATGAATTTATACCTTCGTTGATAAAGAAAGAACACCTTGTTAAAACATCGTGATTTCACTATGATGGAAATACAAGCAAGAGGTGGTACTTCCTTAGGACCATAATATCACCATTTTTCTCTCCAATCTGCAACACAAAACAACCATCAAATATATAATTATGGAACAATATTTTAAATAAAAAATAGATGACTAAAAGAGAAAATGCTATAGTCGAAAAAAATCTTGAAGAATATTATGATTTTGGACAGAGTTCAACCAATCTGGAAAAAAATATAAGCTTTAGTCTTGATTATACTTGCACATGCGCATAATAGAAGAAATAAAAGAAAAAAATAGTAAACCTGAACCTAAAATATGCTAAACATACTGATAGAGTGGTCTGTGTAAAAAAATTTACATTTAAAATCAATAGTTTTATGGAAACAATGTAAATGCAAACTTCCACCGAAGGAAGATGCTAGATTTTCATTTTACAACTTAATAATTAATATTTTAATAATGAAGACATCAATAATTAGCCAATTTTTAGAAGAAATTCATGATTGCATAGACCTGCTTATAATATAAATCGGTTAAACTATGCTTGTCTAAGCTCTTGGAAAAAAATGGAAATCAAATTTACAAACCAAAGCCTAAAGGGCTTAACACTTGGAGACACCATAAACAAAATATAACTCTATATACTACAAAACCATAAATTCAGCAACTTGCATATGAAATAGAGGCACCATAATGACAACTATCTGCAATAAATGTTTGCATTACAAGGTGTGTTTGTAGACTTGCTCTTCAATTGTATCATATGTTTGCAATATAAGAGAACTATTAAAACAACATAACACTTCAATGTTGGAAAATAAGAACATGGTCATGAATTCAATACTTAATTTTGCACACCAAGATCAACTTAACCACTTCAACATTTCAAGATTCTACTAGATATATATTATCTAAAACACTCTCAAACAAGACAAAAATTGAATATTGTAGCCAAATACAGTTTTTGATGCATTCATCATTCTCCCAACTCCTCACCCCACAAAGTTGACCTTCTCGTAAATGTCATGTTTGAAACCTTCTTATGAATGGCGTTGACTGTTTAACAAGAAAGTATTGCTTTGATTTAGATAACAATTCAACTCATACACAATCGACACACAACTCAGTCAATAGAAAAGTGTCTATTTGAGCATCACTCTAACGTCCTGTTCAAGATTGATGTCTAGAGCATCATCTACTCATTTGGATTGATTGGTGAGAAAAGGGAAATAAAAAATAACTACATAACTGTAAGAAAATTGCAATGGGTTTGGTCAAACTTGTCTGCCATAATTTGAACCTACTCTGCTTCCATTGAAAGCTCTCTATAAATCCATTCATGTTGAATCTAAGATATGCTTTCTCAAAAGTTCTTTGCTACTTTAGAATAAATAATGGAGCAAGTCACAAGCCTACCATGAACTCCCGAGTATACTACTCTCATATGTTAAACTTACTCTTAACAAATTGCTTCATGTCAATTGAAAATAAAGACCTCTTTATCCATTTGATTCATTCAACACTATTTAGAAATAAAGCAAAGTTTTCTTCTCACTGGAAAATCACTATACAGGAGATAAAAAGACTAGCATTTCCACTGGAGATGGTCGTATTGTAAACATATATAATAAACTTTAATTATCAATCTCTACTCCAATGCTTCAAAATTTAATCCCAAAGAAAAGCAGATGCCATGTAAATAACAGTAAAGATAGCAGAGGCATGTAAATAACTATAAAGATAGCAGAATGCCCAGAAGCAGAATTAAACTAATTGACAGATTTCAAATAACTGGAACAACAACAACTAGGAACTACAGTTAGGTAGAAAAATTACTTGTAATCTTACCACTTTCTCTCTAAGATTTGTATGTGTACACATATGGTTACATTACCAACATAAATTTAGACTTTACATGTTGTAATATTTGTTTACAAATATAACTATAGATCAAGAATTGCATAATTGGTATGTTATTCTAACCCTAATAGCCATAGAATATATATTAATATTGAATATGAACTATTCCCAAACATTCACAACTGAGAAGTCCTACAATTTGGAGTAAACTCAATCATTGTCCATCGATGATGCGTGAGACATTGTCTCCATTTCAAAATGAAATCTGGCAGAGTATTCCTCATTTTACAATACTTGCCCCTTCTAAAAGTGGATTCTTTTGCATTCTCAACCAGATACTGTGGAGGATAGAAGACAGAGGAATTGAATTTTCAATACACTCAAGGAAGTTTTTGATCAAGAGGAAACAACCAAACTGCAAATCTCAGGTGTACATTCAATTCAAACTTGAAAATCAATATTTTTTCGAGAAAAGTTTACAAGTTTTACAATTTACACATGCCTTAATATAAAGCATAGGAATACGGTTTCTTTCTATTTAGCTCAGAAATTTTTGGAACTGAATTTTGGATGAGCAAGATAGTTTTTGATCAAGAGAAAACAAACAAAATCTAAAATCTCAGGCGTGCATCCAATTCATTATGAAAGTCAATATTTGTCCAAGTAAAAAAAGCTGAAAAGTTTTATGATTTATACTTGATGAAAAGCATGGGGATAAAATTTCTTTCTAATAGACTCAGCTAACCAAAAGACTTGTACTACATCCAAAAGTAAACAGATGATAAAATTACCTGATGTAGCCTCAATCTTATGAGGAATGGAAGAAAGCTGAAGACTTCCAGAAGTGAGATTATGATGCATTGCAATGGTATCCAGAGATGGCATTGGTTCTGCCAAGAGGCCTAGCTGATTTATTATTGCCAAAAGGCCAGGCTTTGCTACGACCAAGGAATTATAAATTGAGGAGCATTTCTCCCATGCCATGCTTTCAAGTAATCTTTTCTCTAAAGAGTTCAGATGTCACTTTAACTCTCTTGGAAGAGTTTCCTCATGCCTTACAAAACTCTCTATCACCTTACTCAGATCGAATGCAGTAATCCCTGCTCTTTCAAGAACTGCAGGAAACATCATTGTTACTGTCTTGTGTGTTGCCAAAACAAGTTCTGCAGAGCAAGCAAGCATGCACCTAAGAAATATCTCATTAATCAACAGAGATGTCAAGTTACTGTTACGCAATCTTTGTGACTCTGCTCTGCACATGGCAGCCAAAACCCTATAATAGAGTTTTAATGCTTCCAGTCTACGCTGCTCTGCCCATATGCTATCCATCAAGGCAGCACTCTGAAGGCTTCCAACAACACATCTGTACACAGGTGCACTACTAGGGAAAATTGCTTCAAGTATTATTTGTGTCCTACAGATCACATCTGCTGTTATATCCTGTCACATGATGAAAGAAAGTGCTCAAGCTCGGAAGAGGGTTTTGCCGGAAGAGGAGCTATGACAGTTCGTAGCCATTTTGCAGTTGTTATTGTTGTGCTTACAGGTGTAGCAGGTGGGGGCATCTTAATTTTGGAGGGTGTGGAGCTTTCTTTTACTGGTGATGTCAAAGGAGAGCCTGGTGGAGATAATGGACTTATTATTTTTTTTGTAGGTGAAGACATAGCATCATACTTTCTCTGCATAGATCAAATGCATACATAAGATTAGTATCACCCCCACGCGACAGCTTGCCATACACAACCCACTAACAGAGTGCCATTAAAAGCATTCAATAAACATGTGATATAATGGCACGTCTGAGGAGCTAATTGAGATCGAAATGATGTCAACCCCATCTAAAATGGCACAGAAGCTCCCGCAGCAGTGGAGGCCGTATGTGTGCCATGGCCCGCGCTGTCTCGAGGAGATTTGTAGTCCAAGGTTTCGTTGATCCGATTGTGTTCTTCATAGCCTTTAAAGAAGTACCGAGCTCCAATGATTTTCCTATTGCACTGCGACGAATTGAAAGCCTGCCCGCTTTCACAGATGCCCTTCCATCTTGCGGGAACCGGTCCGAGTCCTCGGTCACTGAAGCTTTCTCTTTCCGGCCATATTCCTGCGTCAATCATGCCCACTATAATATCTTCCCCTTTAGTTGAGTACTGCGACCAGAATCCAGACGAAGAAGAGGAAGAGTGGGCGAGACCCAGAAATTCATTGCAAACTGGTAAGGATTTTCCCCCCTGCACAAGTAAGAACGCTTTCATCGCAATCTCATACGGATTTGCCCACTGTAACCTTTGTCGCATCATTCCCGCAGTAGTCAAGTCAAATATGAAAATGAATAAAACATTAAAAAAATAGATGTTTTAATACCGACCCTTCGATTACGACGTTGATACGGAAACCAAATCAGAACCGCTCTTAAGCCTGGGATGTGTCAGACCCATTTTAAATCGACGACTACGTATTAATCGTATTCAACGTCTTTGTCCTTCGCGCATTCTCAACTGTCGATCTCCCTGTCACGTGTCAGAGCCCTCTCGGCCTCGACCCAGCTGAAGAACGCCTTTCGGCGTAAATATTGTCACAATATTCTTATGGGAGAATATATTTTCAAAGTATGGGCTTCCACTAAGTTTAACAAGTGATTGACTACGGACTCATTAAATCAAGAAACAAAGAATGTAATGTTGTAAGAGCTCATGATTTTACACCACAAGACCACACCCTATTATATATAATTGAATGAGATGGTAAAACCGTTTAACAAGATTTTAAGGAAACATATAAGAAGTTGTGATGTTGGTATAAAATATTGAGATGATAGGGTATCTATAGAATTATAATGAACCTACAAAAACAAACCATTACACATGTGCCATTTAAATTGGTGTACAGACAAGAGCAAGTTATGGTTCTAGATATTTTTGTTTTAACCTTATGCATTGCATGTGCAAGTAATTTATATTGCCATAATTCTATCGATGAGAATTGAGTGGAAGGGATTACAAAGTTAGAAAATTTCATTTTTTTGATGCATTCAAATTATTGAAATGAACAATCGAGAAAACATAGAATGAAAAACAATATTAGAGATAAATATTTTACATAGAGGTGGAAAATTATTATTTCTACCTAATATATGCACAACATTGATGAAAACTTTACACATTCAATATTGGATGGATCTATTTATTATCCATGATTTTTTTGACACCAAAGTGTGTAACTAAAGAAAATTGACTTGATATATATTACCATGTCAATTCAAGGAAGATGGGATTAATTCCTACTATAAGCGAGTCATATAAGGATCTAACAATTTTTTTTACCCCTTTCAATGGTTTTTATTTTGTTAATGAATGTCTTTTTTTCCTTATATAAATAAATAATAGTTTAACTCATTGTATGTAACACTATGTAAAAGAGATCTTTGCTATAAGAGAAATATTGTATTATTTGAATCCTATGTATGTGTTAGACCATGGAAATCGATTTTACGGACAAAATAAAATGTGGATGGCTCAACAGAGGAAAGTAAATGAATTGAAAAGGACCATTAGTGATTATAAAACTTTTCAAAACTAGTTTAACCCAAGTTTAAGGGAAAATGTGAAAAAATCTCTAAAACATATATATCTAGTAAGTGAGCCAAGCAAATCCCCAAAAATTTGGTTTTCATTCAAAATGTCTCATTTAATAGGGTCACTTAGTTAGAATTTGTATGAAAGTACAATATAGTGTTGGAAATGGAGAATTTATTGTTAATGATGTTATGTGACTATTTAATAAGATGAAATTAGAGTTTGTGTGGGTGGGATGAAGAGAGGTAAATCAAATGTTTTTATATATAAGGAATGTTTTAAAATATGGAGATTTCTCGGTATTTTTTGGGTTGTGAGATTATGTGATGGAGTGATTGGTAGTGGGAAGCCTTCATCTTCAATGCATGTGTGATTTGAAAACGGGTGCTTGAAACTAACACTTTTAATCGTTTCAAAGGATCTTCAATTTTAATCAACTTAAAAGGATTTTAGACTTCCAAAACTGATTAAAATCTGATTTAGGACTGAATTCAAACTGAAATTAAGTTTACAATTTACTCAAAATTTCACTGTTTGATCGAAGCCCCAAAATCATTGTTTCAGATTTAATTGATTTCCCAATTTTATCAATTACTGATTATAGTTGCATCCATATTCATATTCTGAATTTAAATTACTTGTAAATATCAAAAACTAAAAATAAAATCTAGAACACAACACCTAAATTGTTTACGGGGTTTGGAATTCCTACGTCCCCAGGTTTGTGGTGAACCGATCCATTAATAATGTTAAAAATATAAATACAATAACCTTTACATTAACCAATAATGAATCAAAACTTGCAAAATTGTGTTTTAGACTTTCAAGGAAGTTAATGGAGCTCAAACTCTATCCTTCACCTTCATGATCCACTTGTAGCGAGTGTCTCCCTTCGGTTCTACGCCTTTGTGTGACTTTAATAGAAAATAACTCATCACAAAAGCTTAAAATTATATAAATGATCAAACCATCACGATTGTCTTGAAAGTTTGAGCAACTTTCATATTTAACTCAAGATCTGGAAGTGAGCGAAGTGCCCCAAAATTGCACTTTTCCAAAACGCCTCCTTCCTTTGACATAGACCCGACACTTCAACTCTATAAATACACCCGAGCTTATTGTTTACACTTTATCGAGCCTATTGGGCAAGTTGGCTGGCAGGCTGGTCTTGGAGTGGCTAGGTCATAGGTTCAAGTCACGACGGCCTCCTTTTGTGCCTACTGTTTTGTGCATTGGAAGTGGGATATTTCCACATTAAGAGGGGAGTTGAAGTGGGATATTCCCACATTAAGTGGGGAGTTGTTGGTTTTGGCCTTAAAAAGGCTAAAGCGCCGGATTTGATTGATGTGGCAACAACCACACCCACCATTGTTTGTTGGCCACCATTTATATGAGTTGTGTATTTTTTAATTTGAACGTCCATTGTGGGAAGGTCGAGTTGTATGGCCCCAAACGGTTGCGTTGAATGTTGAATTCTGAGTCATTGCATAGTTGAAACTACTGAGTTTAATGGGATAAAATAGATCCCTAACCAACATAGACATAAGCCCAAACAATGTTGAATTTGGATAATATAATATCCCCAACAATGTGGCTTGGTAATTAACATGGAAGTTAATATCAAAGAATTAAAAATGTAATAAAATGGAATTCGACCCAAGTAATATAATGTGATATTAATAATGAAATATAACAATTAAGACCACACAGCCGACAAATCGAACTCGTCTTTATACCATTTTGACAATCGTCGAAGACCGGCGGTGAAAACCTCTCGAACCTCTGATTTTGCCAACACCCTTTTGCCATGTGTACATTGCCGATTGAGCCATTTGGCAAATTGTGCACATGTACATGTCACCTTGGACCTGTTGACTAATGTTGACCTTTCAGTTGACCAAACTTTGATTGGACATATCTTGAGCTCAGAGTGTCCATATTTTACGTTCTTATAGTCGTCGGAAAGCTTTCTAAAGGCTCTACCGCACTTTGAAATGGTTTAGGGAAGTTTAGGTAAATTTTGACACTAAAAAATATCCTCTGATCAATGTGTCTTATAAATATATGGTTTAAAATAATGTTCCCTCTAACTCTCATCTTGTTACTAGTGCCTATATCATGGAGCATGATGACCAAGTGGTGGAGGTGGGAATCAAATTTTAAAAGTCTCACATTTGAAATCTATTTATGATAGAAGATGTTATTTTTCATTTTAATGGGTTTTTCTTATTACTTTGGCTTTATGTACCAATGGATATAGTTGACTTAACAAACATTTTTGAGATTTCTCTTTATTCCAAATGATTTTTGATTGTTTACTTTTATAATTATGATGATTATCAAATAGTTTTTTGAGGAGGGTCCTTGGTTTTTGAGGTAATGTGGACTCTTTATAGCTCCCTTATTTTTGGAGTTTGACCTAACACTTTGTCAATAACTAGAATCCCTATTTGGGTTCACCTTTCTAATTTGTTTTTCCATTTTTAGGATATTCTAGAATTTCAGGATATTGGGAATACTTTAAAAGAACTTACATCAAATCAGATTTACATAGAGAAAATGTTGGAATATGCACATATGATCACATATGTGTTTAGATAAATCTTATTAAGGGACTTTTTGACAAAATAATTCTCAAAGGGAAAAATTTTAAATATATTGAGGTCCTATATTATGAGGATACAACTTTCCTTGTAGGATATATCATTCACCAAGAAATATTAAAGTAGCTCAAATTTTTAGGTACCACGAGAGATTCACAAACCAAAGCATTATCTATCATGTGAGTTCATATTGGGGTTTTAAATATTAGTTAAAATGGACCTAATACATTGTCCCATATTAAGGGTATAGGTGATTAAATTATAATTTTAAATAAAAATATATTGGGGGTAAAGAGTGTGAAGCAACATAGAGGAGTATTCATGGGTTTTATGAAGAATCCATAAAATCAAATCGAGTTAAATTTTTTTTTTTAGAAACAACATGGTTTTTAAAAAAGTAACATGATTTTCCAAAGTAATGACTCTGCATAAGTCCCAATAACTAGGACATCCTTCATGGTATCATTGTTAACATATATTATTTTGTCAATTGATTCAATTTTTTAAGCTAATAGATGTCATGCAAATTATTAAATTTAACTAACGATAATGTGACCCTTCATATTGATATATAAAGTCTAATTGATGTGACAAACATAGATAGAAAATAAAGGAAAAGAGACATCAATCTATACTGTGAGGGGTTGTACTTTTTGAGTCCAATATGGATTTCATCAATGTTTTCAATGGAAATATGATTAAATTTTGTTAAATTGTAACATATTGAATCTAACACATAAGAGGTGGAAATTAAAAGGGGTATAAAAATGTTATAGGGGGTAAGTGCACGAAGTTGGTGGACAATTCCGTGGACATAAAAACCCGAAATAAAGGTACCGCGATCGCGGTTCTTGAATTCTAGGTTCGGTAATTACCGAACCTAAACCGCGAGCGCGGTTATAAACCGCGATCGCGGAACTCGAGAATTTACTTGATCCTGTGACTCGTTATTTTCCTCATTTTTCATTTCGAACTGCGACTTTTCCTAAACGTTTTTCACTCGCGCTTTCAATACTATCTCAAAATTGCTCATCGGACTTCTGGATAGCGATAGATTCAACCATGCCACCAAGACGAGGAGGTAAGTCCCCGATTGTAATCATTTTTTTGCATTTTAGGTTTTTTTTTGCATTTTAGGTTTTTTTTTGCATTTTCATGGGTTTTTTGAAATGTTTGTTTATGTATACAATTTTCTTGTTTTATCAGTTGGTCGGCAAGCTCGAAATTGTGCAAACCATCAAAACATTCCTCAAAACCCACCGAACATTCCTCAAAACCCTCCGAACATTCCTCAAAACCCTCCTCCAAACATAGATCCACCTCCTGTGGCTCCTTCTGTCCCCACTGAGCCAGCAGGAATGCAAGATAATATCATTGGAAGAATCCAAGAAAATAAAATTGTCATTGAGAACCTAATTCAAACTATAAGACAAAATCATGCTACAAATCCATCCCGCATGACTTTAGCCAATACATTGCAAACATTGATTGGTGAAGTCGAGTCCGCAACCAACCAAATACATAGATGGAACACCTTTAGAAGTGACTGTAGGTGGTGGTATGCGGAGATAAACTATCCCATGCGGCCGTCAAAGACAAAAAAATTGGAAAAGACCTCATTTGTGCATTATTTACCGACCCTAGAACCAATGCCCCCCGCAGTTACTTGCAAACGGTTCCCAATCCATTGGTGCCATGATGATAGAATCAAAAACTATTTTTGGGACCGATGGTGGATGGTTTTTGATTATCCACCATGCAACAACAATGAGGTTCCTCTTTATTTTTTGAAGAAATTATATTGTGAGTTCGTGCTCAATGAGGTCCCGAATTATTTTGACTTTTCTGACTTTTTTGGTCGAGGAGGTGGCTCTACACAGAGCAGACCTGGTGCATGCGTAGGTCAGCCTAGGATCCCCCATGCCCCAAAACCCCCACTACCTTCAGTTATCCCTCCTACAGTGAAGGAGGTTGTGGAGATTGATACATTGCATGCATTGAGGGAGCTCACTGACACTCTCACCCAGCATAGCACCCAGATTGCATCTGGTGATGTTGGTGGAGGCACCAGTTCTAGTGCACCACACCACTGTGGATCATGTGGTGCCATATGCACTGCAGGCGAGACATCATTTGCTGGTTCACATGATTTATTTTCTATAGATGAGATGTTGGGGAATGTTTTTGGAACTGGAGCCACTGATATTGGTCTTTCACAGGTAAATTTTAAATAAATTTAAATAATATATATATGTACAATAGTTTAATTCACATGTTTGAGATATATATATATATATATATATATATATATATATATATATATATATATATATATTTGATTGTACGTCATGTACATACATGTAAAAAACTAATTTTTTATTTTATTTTAAATAGCAAGAGCCGGTGAAGGAAACATCCGGTGTCGACATGCTAGCTATCTCTGTGTTGGTGTGTTTCAAACGTAAGTTTCAAGTTGTACAAACTTACATTTTTAATAAATCATTTAATTGCACTAGATTATTATTATAATTTGTTTCACGTGTATGTTGCACATGTATTAATACTTTTCTCTTTTATACACAGGAGCCCTGCGGTCATCATCTCGCTCGTGGAATCGAGGCTACTGGCACGCCTCACATGAGTTTTACGCAGGTTAGTAAATCTCTTTACACTTTGTTTCTAATTACTGGAAGTTCACGCACGGATTGCATGCTTTGGACCTCTGTACATGAGTTTCACTTTCTTATACTCAACCTATATATTATTTCTAGTAGGAAATGCCAATTCATTTGATATAACTAGCCATGTATGTAATCATATATTGGTTTTACATGTCTCGGAGTACCACCACACAAATAACTCCTAAAAAGTCAAGTAACTCCTATGAAACAAAGAACATATAAGCAAGATGAGTCACCATATATCTACATGAAATATTCTAAGAAATAAATAATTACAAGGAAAATCTATACCTACACGAAAACACCCTGAAGTGTAGCTTAGGTTGGTAAAAATGAGGGTCCTTGAAATAAGACCATATGAGCTACCCAAATTACAATGAAACTCTCCAAAAGTAGAGAACATGAGAAAAACCAATGGGAAAAACTCCTTTAATTTAGAGAAAAGAAGAAAGGATGGATAAAATGCTCCCTCAGAAGATGATGTTGATATAGACCACACCCTTAAAATAGATCATAAGTGAATAATATTTCTGTCGGTGAATGGTTTGGTCAAGATTTTTGCAATATAATCTAATGTCTAGCAATATATGAGATAAATGACCTATCCATGGATCAACTCCTTGATGAAATTCTGTGAATCTATATGTGTTTGGTCTGGTGATGTTAGATAAAAGTCCTTCAAATTTGAATGATGCTCTAATTGTCATAGAAGATGACTATGGGTTACCTTGATTAAATACAAAACTTTGTCAAAATCTTATGAAGATAGATGGCCTTCGTGCTAACATTTATAGATCCTATGTATTTAGCCTAAATAGAAGATAAAATAATAACATTTTTATTCTTTCTTGACTAACTAAATAAGCCAGAACCTAGCAAGAAATTGTAACATAAGAACTTATACATTTCCTACATGAGAACTTATCCAAAGATGCCTCAAACCACATGTTATTCTCCACATAACATGTTTTATCCAATTTTAGTGTAATCATATTTGACATATATTATATTTGAAAATTCTTGACTTGATTTTTTTATCTTATGTAATATATACAAGTTCAATGCGGACAAATTTGAGTGCCTTTGAGTTCCTTTACTATTATCTTTTTCAATAGGTTTCGATAGGATTGCTAAGCTCTTAAGTAGATTTTAATATTGATTTGTACATGTTTTTTGTATAGCTTATGACTGCTAGAGAGACTCCTCCATATATGCAGGTGGAGGAGGCTTTCTTTGTAAACTCGCCATAGATCTGCAGATCCACTAACTGAGGTACACAATTTTTTAAATTTGTTAAATTTTGGAGGTTCATTATTTCTTATTAAACTTAAATCTACAATATCAAATTTTGTAGGTATATATATGTGAAATATTTAATTTGAAAATTAATTATTTGTATGTAGCTTACCCCTCGTGAGTCTATTGTTGTCCTTGCGATGCGTCAACAACAAATTGATAGGGATCATGACATTGCGGTAAGATTTCACATGCATTTTAACTAAATTGTACAAGTTTCTAAATTTTGAATGTATTTTAAAATTTTGGGTGTTAAAAACTTGTTGTTTATGAATGTGCAGGTTAGGTTGCAGGCATGCTTAGAGACACCTAGGACCACATGGATGAAATCCGTAGTGGCATCTCCCTCCACTACATCCCCAGGTCGTGGACGTGCTACTTCTAGCAGGGCGAAGAGAGGGAAGATGTTTCATGAGTAGATTTATAGTCCACCTGGATGACACATATGTGGTCATGAGTAGATTCACAGTCCATTGTATATATATATATATATAGCCTTTTGCGACCGCATGTGGTCCCATATGTACATTATGACACGTGCTTAGTTCGAGATGTATACATACATTATGAACTTATGTACATATATATTTTCAGAGACGTGCGCGTATGGAACACACTTTGTATGATTCTTATATATATATATATATATCCATGTGTGTTGGTTAAATCATATTTATTTTGGTTATTTTGGTATTATTGCTAACTCTGAGAAAGTGGGTTTTGATCTCTGTTCGTTGGAACTTGTAGATGCCCCGAGTATTCTCTATCTGTGAATTTATCTGTACCCAAACTAGGTTAATAATATTTGTATTGTTTATTAAATAAAATTTAGTGTGGTCCTAACTAATGAAGCTTATGGAGAAGAAAATAGAAATAAATTTCTGGACTTTGAACAATTGTATATATGGTTTGTAGTCTTCAAAATCCTCTAGATCCTTGAGAAATATGTATCCTTAGATTTATAGAAAAAGTATACATAGATCATAGTTTTTGTTTGTTTGGAAAAGTGTGCTTGAAACTCTGGTGTATTTGACTGTATCTTGATAATATTACAGGTATACCCAAAATTGGGTCTGCATTGTTTGTAACTTTTGTGTGTACATATGAGTTAATCCTTGAAGTAACTGTATTGATTTTCCAATCTGTTATTTTGTAACTCATAATAATCCTGAAATATTGTTAAATCTAAATGATATGTGGAGCTATATCTTTATATTATTTTTATTTGCATCATAAGCTTGTACTGTTAGATGTGCATTACTGAAACATGCCATTATAGTTGCAATCTTCTTCTTCCATATGAAACTAATACCATGAAACTACATTCTTTCAATTGCTCTACAACCTACAAGTTATTTTCAAATGTATTTGTATTTGTTTTAGCTGATTGCTTCATGTATTTTGAGTTCCAAAACTGTGAAGACTTGTTATTCTTGTGTGGTCAACGATTTAGCAGTTGAAGATGGTAGTTGATCATTTTGATTACGCTCATAGTAGACATTAGAGTTAGATAAATAATATCAGTAAGAAAGGTCATAAAGAGGATAAGGGATAATATTAAATTTGGAGTATGTTAACTAACTTGAAAAGGAGTTGTTTGAGTGATCAAAAGACAGAGTTGAGTTTTTAGGGAAACATAGAAACCATTGTTCATGTATGTTATAAATTTTTTGAACTGCAACATGTGGTATCATAGCTTGAAGATCAAGGAAGATTAGCTAAAAGGATTTGAGATAAGGTTGATACGGTGTGACAAGAAGAGAGACAAAGAGATAGATGAAAATGACATGGGTGAAGTAAAGAGTGACCATGGTTACAAAATGCCACATTGGATGGAGAATTTAGTATCAAAGAGATAAGATGCTAGACTAAAGCTACTTACAAGAAAGGATAAGAGAACAAGAACATATGTGAAAAATAGAAAAGATGATCCGAAACACTTGGAAGAAATGTAGAGAAAGATAATTTTGAAGGTTATTAGGCCTCATGAATCGACTTGATATATATGGTGAAGAAGAAGAAGAACTAGTAGGAGATGTGATTCAAAGGTTAATAGAGCTTTAATGAGGTATAAGAAGAGAGAGAGAGAGAGAGAGAGAGAGAGAGAGAGAGAGAGAGAGAGGAAAAGGAAAGAAGAAAGGAGGAAGAGAAGATAATTATGGTTTCACAGAGAGGTCGAGAGAGTTCAAGAATCAAGAGGTAAAGACAACCGATGGTCCTCATAGAAAGAGAAAAAGAAGAGAAAGGAAAAGAAAACCATAGAACAATTTACTACCCATAATATTATAACAAAACCAAGTGTTAAGGATAAGGCAGAAAATAAGATTCATGAGCCCCATGTATATCATCCTACCAAGGACAAGATGACAACAAGAGATAACATAACAACCAAGTCATTGTAATTTAATTTAAATAAATAAGGAAATGCTATATTTTGCAAATGGTGGGTCGTGGCACCAAACCGACTGTGCCGGCACGTCTGGGTGGCCAGGTGAACACTAGAGGAGGTGGTGTTTCGGTGTGCGAAAGGGTCGTTGCTTCCGGGCTACTTCGTTGGTGTAGTCCCTTAAGAGCCCTGAGACCAAAATATCGTTCAACTTCGACGGGTGACTACTCGGACTCCATGGCACCTAGAGAGGCCTCGTCTAATCTAGAACCTCGGTGTACGGACCCTCTACAATAGCCTCTCTCATTTTTTCCTTCTCATTTCGGTGCTCTCGCTGTCTCTCGCTGTCCTACTGTTTTGCAAAACACGGGAAATAGTGCATTGGAGCCGGTGTAAGGTTGTGTCAAACACTATTTTGCAAACAAGTGGGTCGTGGCACCGAATCGATCACGCCCGGCATGTCCGGTGGCCAGTGAACGCTAGAGGAGGTAGTGTTTCGGTGCACGAAAGGGTCGTTGCTTCCGGGCTACTTCGTTCGGGCGTAGTCCCTTAAGAGCCCTGAGACCAAAATATCGTTCAACTTTGACGGTGACTACTCGGACTCCGTGGCACCTAGAGAGGCCTCGTCTGATTCGAACCTTGGTGTATGGACCCTCTACAATATCCTCTCTCAGTTTTTTCCTTCTCATTTCGGTTCTCTCGCTGTCCTACTATTTGCAAACGCATGAAATAGTGCAGTTGGAGCTAGTGTAAGGTTGTCAAACGCTATATTTTACAAACGGTGGGTCGTGACACCAAACCAACTATCTTGGGCACATCTGGGTGGCCAGTGAACGCTAGAGGAGGTGGTTTTTTGGTGCACGAAAGGGTTGTTGCTTCCGGCTACTTCGTTCGGGCGTAGTCCCTTAAGAGCCCTGAGACCAAAATATCGTTCAACTTCGACGGGTGACTACTCGGACTCCGTGGCACCTAGAGAGGCCTCGTCTAATCTGGAACCTCGGTGTATGGACCCTCTACAATATCCTCTCTCATTTTTTCCTTCTCATTTCGGTGCTCTCGCTGTCCTACTATTTGCAAATGCGTGAAATAGTGCAGTTGGAGCCAATGTAAGGTTGTCAAACGCTATATTTTGCAAACGGTGGGTCATGGCACTGAACCAACTACGCTGGCACATCCGGGTGGCCAGGTGAACGCTAGAGGAGGTGGTGTTTTGGTGCGCGAAAGGGTCGTTGCTTCCGGCTACTTCGTTCGGCTTAGTCCCTTAAGAGCCCTGAGACCAAAATATCGTTCAACTTCGACGGGTGACTACTCAGACTCCATGGCACCTAGAGAGGCCTCGTCTAATCCAACACCTTGGCGTACGGACCCTCTACAATAGCCTCTCTCATTTTTTTCCTTCTCATTTCGGTGCTCTCGCTGTCCTACTATTTGTAAACACTTGAAATAGTGCAGTTGGAGCAAGTGTAAGGTTTTCAAACGCTATATTTTGCAAACGGTGGGTCGTGGCACCAAACCGTCTGCGCTGCACATTTGGGTGGCTAGGTGAACGCTAGAGGAGGTGGTGTTTCGGTGCACGAAAGGGTCGTTGCTTCCGGGCTACTTCGTTCGGGCTTAGTCCCTTAAGAGCCCTGAGACCAAAATATCGTTCAACTTCAACGCATGACTACTCGGACTCCGTGGCACCTAGAGGAGTCGTTTTCAAAATTTACAACTTTTTCAAAATTTACAAGTGACTTTTTCAAAATTTACAACTTTTTCAAACAATGTTCAAGCTTCTCTTAGCTTCGAGAATTTAAAATTCTCTACTAACAATGCCAACCACGTGAAGGTGGAAGCTTTTCTGGCACCACTAACCTAAACATAAAATTGTTAGTCAAAGAAATTTAAGTTTCAAATCAAAACCATATACTATCTATATACATGGTCCACACAAAATACACAAATTTAAAATAAAATATATTCAAACTTAAATCTAAATCTTTAAACACAAAAATTATATATATATATATATAAATTGAAACTTGAAATTAAATATATACTAGACATGAGCATTGTAAATTCATTCCAATGAACCATCAGATCGGATCTACTCTGAATAGCAGATAAGATTGCTTCATGATCTGACTCTCAAACCTTCCAAAGAATCTTGTTATTAGGTCTTCCTCGATATCTATACAACTGAATATTTGTCGCTAGAACTAGATGTGAATATAAGAGTATTTTCCTGTGTGTCTCAAAGTCTTCAAACACCCAAACAGATGAGTTTTTTAATGGATACCGTCGAAGCCAAGTTCCAAAGAACTACCACTCGACCACCGTAGGATACTCAATCTCTTCGCCATCTATAATAGGAGAAGTTAACTTCTTTCTTTCCTCGATGTAATGACATAAGAAATAGTCCTGCTCCTTCTTCATTGTCTTCATCACAATTACGCAAACACATGTCCTACAAAAAATAACCAAGGTTAAACAACTCAAATTTAAATTACATATTAAAATTTCAATGGACATAACTCAATACAAAAATTAAATAAATAACCATAAATACCTTGTCGCACCAAAATCAAAATTTCGTCAAAGTCCTTGGATGTTGTAACTTCATCTGCAGAAACAAGTTATAATGCTTGTGGAGGTTGATAACTAGGAAGCAGAGTTAGAGGCCTACAAATCCATCCTTCCACCCATTCTTGTGAATCACACTCAGCAGTGACAAATTCGATACAAGATGCACAAAAACATGTCAACTTTCTTGTCCATACAGCCCACGAAGTAGCGTCTGAGCTACAAAATGAGTGCATATCACTGGACCCAGTGAGTGTCATACAATCCTCGTAGTTAGCAATATGTTTTTCCTCTATCAACCAAAAATATCTGCAAACTGTGGAATTTTCTTGAGAACCTCGAGCCATGTTATCAGTACACCATTCCACCATGCTCTTTACATCTTTTAATTTAGCACCATCTTTGTACTTCAACTCTTCTCTTGCAAGAGCTCTTTTCACACATGCCCCTGCACTGTCATGCTCTCCTTTTCCATGTCCAACCTTAGTGAAACTCCAAATATGTTGCACACCCATCTTGACATGCATTCTTCTCATCCAATAAAACATTCGTGCATTCTTAAATTGAGACGTGCAATTATATGACCATATATAATGTTGTTTGAAGTGGATGTCCTTATCAGACAAGTTTCCATAAAATAACTGGAAACACCCTTGCAAAAATTCAGTAGAATGAGTATGATCATCACTGATATAAAAAAGGTACTCTCTTAAAAAAATTTGATCATTCTCTCATCAGTCATCGTCGAGAATGTAGAAATGTTATATGCACAAAAATGGCAACTTGTGCTGAGTTGTAATATTGCGATTGAACCTCCATTTGTGGTCGCAATGTGTAATTATCTCGCAAATCGACCACTCAAAACAATAGTACCAATAGGAAATGTGTCTTTTCATAGCTTGAATTGTTCATCCAACCATCGAGCTCTATGTGTATGCCTCGCATACTCATAAACAATTTCATCCTTAAATTTTCTCATAAATTGAAAAATGGGCATTTGTTCTGTAACTAGCTCACACTGTTTTGACTCTTTTCCATCTTTCAACTAGTATGCAACTGATTTATATTTATCAAATTAAACTAAATTATGTCCTCTTGTACCTTCAATTTGCTTATGGATGCAACTTTTCAATTTAGGTAATCCGCCGCATGTACTACAACTTCCATTTAAACAATCCTAACTATAAAAAAATTGTCCAACTTCTTTTTCACAAAATATAGTAGGAATGAAATCCCTGGAAGATATTGGTGGAACTTGAACACCACATTCAGATAACATAGTTTTAGAATGAAAAATAGAATGAATACGTAAAAATTTAGCATAATGCATTGCAAATTCAACATGTTGCCTACAACAACAAGTGGTGCGAGCATGGTTGATTTTCACATAGAATGGTTTCAACATTTCAAAAAAACGTTGACTAATTTTAATTTCCAGATTCTCTTGTTCAAACTTACGAAAAATTGAGTTTGAGTCATATCTAAGAAATGCTTTGGATGTGGTTCACGATTAGTAGAACCAACTCTCCGTTTATAACATCTCTTATATTAGGTGAAACTCTAGTGTTATCATGCCAAAATTTAATAACAACTTCTCTTATAGCATCGTAAATTATCTTTGTCCTTACGCGGTGCTCTAGTAGAAAATGCCCAAAAATCGACATTATTGAGTGATTGAAGGATATTACGCCTTTCAATTGCTTTCATTAGAGTTTTTCGATTAACTTGCGCACATTCGACTTGTTTATGCGTAATCAAACGTTGTTTTTTTATTGATTCACTTACAACACTAGTAGCAAGTACACGACGCACAATATTACTATCCCTAGTGCATCTCTTGACACTAACAGTGTGATATGCATCATGAAGGTTTTCAACAATTGTAGAGGTTTGACCACGTATATTAGATGTTGTCAATCCTAAGGTGTTTAATGTAGGTCTCATTTTAATAAATTTCATCAAACTAACCAACAACTGACATCTTTGGGAATCATTTAAAATTTCAAAATGATTATCCCAAATTTCAATGGCTTTTCTTCTGATTTTTCGTTCAGAAAGTTTGTCAGATATTGGTTTCAAAATGTTTTCATCAATTTCAATAAAAAAATTAGGTTTCTTATGTAAAATCCTAGGAGGTGTTTTTGTCAAATTTTGCTTGTCTACAGTTTCCACCTGAATTTCCTTATTCACATTTTCATTATCTCCTTCAATTTCAACATTTGCTACATCATGAGTATTTAATTCTTCTTCAACATTGACAAGAAAAACTTCTTCATCACGAGTATTTAATTCAACTTCAACATCGATGATGAGAAACATTACCTAGTTCTTCATTGCTTACAATAGTTGGGATTGAAGATGAACCTCTTTTAGATTCACAAAGTTTCCGCATTTGCTCAAAGATTTTGAATTTTGTTGGCCTCTAATTCGTTTGGTGTTTTTTTACTTAATGACTTCATTTTTTGACTTCGTTTTTTGTCTCCCATGATGTTTTGCTTCCGGTGATAAGAAAAACGTGCCTAGAAAAAGACAGAATTTTGCACAGTAATTCATACGGTAAGGTCAGAGAGTAAAAATCACATGGTAATTCAGACATTTGGATGTGTGTAAATATGATTTATGAACCGCGTGCGCGTTTTATGAACCGTGAGTGCGCTTTATGAACCGCGAGCACGCTTTATGAACCGCGAGCGCTCTTTATAAAGCGCGCTCGCGGTATTGTTAAAAAAACCGCGATCGCGGATCTATCTGCCGAACCTAAGCCTTGGAAAATATTTTTTTCCCCAACCAAAGCTATGGAAGGTCATTATGAAGTGCAAAAGGTCAAAAAACTTCAAATCTGCTCTTCCAAAGACTTGAACCATGCTAAAAAACTGAAAACATTTCACAAAAATGGTGCCATCATATAGGGTAGACTCTTAGCTTTGTAGAAATATTGTTTTTAAAGTGAATAGAATAAGATAAATATCATTTTATAATTTCTTACTAACAATAGGTCTTTAAGACATTTTTTCCCGTGAATGTTCATGTGTATGTTTAAGACTGTAACTTTTGTTTCGCTTATCAAAATATGATAAAACTTATACCATCCCAAGCGTGGAAAAATTCTATACACCTGTTGTCTACTCGAAATTCCCCTCCCCAACAAGAGCAAATTTCGAAAATTTTGAGTCTAAGTGCTTTTCTCTAAGGTACCTAAGTCATAAAATTGAAGAAATCCAAGTATTGGGCCTTTCTCGCATGTATTTCGGGCCTGTCGGACATTTTTGTCCCGACTGTCCCAAGTTCCAAAGTGCAAGTTGTTCCCCGATCGGCCGAAATCCCAAACTGTCCTATCTTCGGGCCCGTCGGAAGTTTTTGTTCCAAGTGTCCCGAAACTTTTGTGCAAATCATTTCATTTTCTACGAACCACCCGAACCGCGTGACTTAGCGCCCTTTTGTCCCAAATATCCCAAAGTCAAAAGTACGAGCTTTCTCTTTTTACCAAGCTTCCTAGTCAGTACTTCAAAATTCTTTGTCCCAAATCAAAAATGCGCCCGCTTCATTTTCGGCCGAACTGTCAAACCGCGTACTCGAACTTTCTCTGTCCCAAAAGTCCCAAGTCCAAACGGGCCCATTGTTCTCCAATTTTGGTCGAAATGCCCGAACCGCGCACCTCGCGCATTTTCGTCCCAATTGTTCCAAAAGGCTTTTGTGCATTTTCTCTTCATTTCGCCCGAGCCGCGTGTTTCACGCATTCGCCTCACTTGTCCCAAGCGTGCTAGTGTCATCCATACTTAGACGCTTTTCAAATTGGTGGTTGCGTAATTAAATGCGCATTGAATTCTCTCCGCTCCCCAAACGGCTATATAATGAGCATTTCCCCTTGGCATTTTCCCACATCTTCCTTGTTATCCTTTGCTCAAACCTCGCGCGTCGCCAACTTGCATGACGTTCTTTTCGCTTCATACGTAATTCCATTCCAAGCCTAGTTTCGAACCTTGTTCCCCTGAAACTATCAACATGAAGATCAAATTTCAAGGTCAAGAACAGATTTCTCCACTCGAGTCTGCTGTAAGCAACATTGGAGATAGCGAGGCCCGACATCTCGATTTCAGCGATTTTTGGGCAAGGATGGAAGATGCAAATCCCTCACCAATGGCTCAGACAATTCATGACAGTGGTTTGGCGTACGCTGGAGGATTCCCAATTTCAGTCATTGTGCTGATACAGTGCTTGCATGCGGAGCTCACTTCGACCCCGATTCGAGCGAATTGACAAACATACACGGGAGCTCATTGCTGCCGGGCGCTGCGCCATTCTTTGCCGCTCAAGATCCCGAATGGACAATTCCATAGTTGTTTCCCAAGCCCAAGCGCAAGCCATGTTCGATCAAGACAAAGGATAAGTACAGAGCACGAGTGGCGAAGTCCTGGCTAAAAACCCTAGGAAGGAGCTTCCCGCCTCACCAAAACCCTCATCCGAGCAGACTTTCAACGAAGAACTCGCGATTTCACAATCTTTTGCTAGCTCGGGTCATGGGTTTGCCTTCCACCAATGAGTTCCATTTCTCGGATGTGCCCGCTCATCGCATGGTGTGCGAGGGTACACAAAATATCAATCAAGAGATCATCGGCATGAATCGACGGAGAGCGGCTATCCAACGTCGCAAACAAAGAAGTTTTTCATGACTTCATATCTCGATGTATACTCCGGCAAAGATCAAGGCAATGGTTTGGATTCTCATATATGACGCCCACAAAGGCAACCCAGTGTATGCCTATTGCCCGAGCTTTACCTTGAGACCAAAGAACCGCAATTTCAGAAGGGTTAATGATGCTTTCACTATGTACGTGGTCCGATTGCTCGAGGGTGACACCGCCAGGAGGTTTTCAGATGAAGCCATGAACTTGATATCACGGTATGGGGCCTACTTCATCCAATTCAGGAAATTCTCATACATCAGGCTTGCTGGTTATGAGAGTACTCCTCTGCGGCTTCCCATGTTCTCGTGACAAGATGGCCTTGATCGAAATATGCAGGCAACTGGACAAGTTGCACAGAACTTGCAGAGACAAGAAGATTTCTGGCTTGCACTTTCCCATCTCTCTGGGAAATTACACATGTAAAACAGCCCTGGATGCCCAGAATATAGAAAGAACTTTGGTCCCTATCACCGTGCATTTCTTCAAGCCAAGAACCTGCTTTGACTTGAAGAAGTTTATTGAACAGAATATCAAGATAGCCTATCACCATGTGGCAGAGGCAGAAGACTACTGGGCTGACTGTGCAGACGACTTTGAGGCCAGAAGAAGGCATTATGGCAGGTTCTCCTTACAATTGATTCAAGAACTTGGTCTGTACCAAGTTCCTGAAGGTCTCGAAGATGATAATTCTGAGCTATACTCATATGAGTATGAAAATGTGATCAAGCACACCCCTTTGGAGGACCTGGATTGGAACAGAAAAGAGAAGGATGATTTGACTGAAATCCTTGCTCCTGTCTTAGTCAGGACTAAGGTTTGGTTCAATAAGAAGGTCCGAGAATTCAGGAGGCACTCGGGAGAATCCTCCTCCAAGGATGAATCGACACCAATAAGAGAAGCACCAGTTCAAGGTCCGAAACACCAAAGAAAACCCCTCCTGTCTCAGCAGCTCAGGGACCTGTGGAATCTACTCCTTCTCCATCCACTCAGGTATATAAGAAGAAGCTCAAGGAAGTAAAGAAGGAACCGGTGGAAAGAGATCTTCAGGAGAAACAGGCAGAATTGCCTATTGGACCAGAGAACATCATCATCCTCAGTGAAAGTGAAGAAAGTGAGAGGCCAACTCCTACAAATGTTCCTGAGGACCCAACAGATAAAGACAAGGAGGTCCAGAGCACTGAACTTCCAGGTACTATTGATTCTTCTACTGCCATTGTCTCCAGTGCTCCTTCCACATCCCACCAGAGTCAACAAATTTCCCATGCACTCCCGAGTGTCATGAGCTCCCCTGTCTCTTGGTCCCCTTGCTTCACCTGCAGATTCTTCTTCCTCTTTTGCATGGGTGCAACCCTTGGTTGACAAAAGGAAGAGAAAACCATCCTCCCAAAACTTGGGACCAAATTTTGATGCTGTTGCAGCCATGTTGGGCACCACGCCTTCCCGTGCCAAGAAAGCAAGAACCACCTCCAGAATAGTATCTGATACTCGAGGTCAGCAATTCCTGGAGATTGCCAAGCCTGCAATGGACAAATCAGAACAGGACTTGCAAGTATCTGACTTGGAGCTACTGAGAATCCCAATGGGAGAATCTACCCCTGAAGGCGAGATTCATAACCTCCAGGAAACAGTCACAAGAGTTATTGGGAGAGTGGAAAAAGGACAGCAAACTATCGAACAGCTGGAAGAGCAAGCCCGAGTTCTTACAGGTTTCATCAAGTCTCTTCTATCTAAAGACAAAGTTTTGGATCCTACTCCTTGATCGCCTACTCTCCTCCTCCTGTAACTCTAAGCCAAGATGAAGTGCAGGGTATTAAAGATATGCACAAGTATTCTGTCTATGGTAGAGCTATTGAAGCCATGGTAGATGACATGCTTGTTGCCGGGCTAAACTTCATCGATGAAGCCTTTAAGCTACATGGAAAGGTAGATAATTTGCAATGTAAAACCGTCCCTCTACCATCAAGGTTATGGACAAAGAGCTTAAACTCGGGGCGGTTGTATTGTAGACCTTCGCCTCATGGGACAGACAGATGAGAATATCTTATCGGGCAAATAAGATTTTCGATGATGCCAAAGACAATCTATCAAAATCTTGGGTCTACAAATGTAGAGTGGAAAATCGAGTCCCGGAAGAAGTCAGAGATGAAATGAAGAATAACTAGCAAAAAGGGAGAAGCTTTCAAGACATTGGCAAATTGCAGCGTTCAAAGATATGCATTGTCATCTTCGTGGATGAAAACTCGCATTCCTTGTCCTTACAAGAAATCAAAGCTCGGTTCGAGCTCTTTTGTCAAAGATGATCTTTTCAAGGAGGACTCCATCTCTAAGGACAAGATAAAGGAAATTTGTTCTCTTGATCCGCCATCAAGAAGAAACAAAGACTATCATACTCACGTCGAGTTTGATAAAGAGATGGAGAAATGCCTGGGATTTTGGACTCGATCTGCAACCAACACATCTGTCCCTCGTGGCGTAGATATAGGCCGAGTCATCAAGAAGTTCGCAGCGGATTCTCAAGACAGTGGGTCCCTCCCAAGAACTGCCACTGTCTCCTTCTCCTTCCTTTCCTCTTCTTTCCTTTCTTTTCGTATTCTTTGTAATTAGTTAAGGTATTGCATTTGGCGGTACTTAACTATTCTTGGTTAAAAGAAACGTTACAAAGAGTAATCGACTTGTAGAGCTATATAATGGCCTTTCCACGCCATTTTTGAAAGAGGAAGAACTTGGAATTTTTACTGAAAGTGTAAATAGATCTTAAAGAAATCAATACAAAAGGGCTTTTCATTCTTTGTCTATCTGATTCTTGTCATATCTGTGTTTTCCTTTAATATTGTGAAGATCATTTTTGTTCTTAACTCGCTTTGTCTCTCTGATTGCATCACTTCTGGGCCAAAGTACAATGATCTTGACAACCAAGAAGGAACTTTGTGTCCTTGATTTATAAATCTGAAGGAGGTTATTTATGGAACTTTGTGTCTTAAATTTAATCTCATGCAAATGATCTTGTCTTAAATCCTTTGAAGCTTCGCATACACGAAGAATTATTCTGCTATCTATAATTCTGAATGTTGCTATTCTGCTCATCTTCTTATTCCTTTTCCTCAGTCCTTGTGTAACTGATAATCCTTGTGGAAAACACTTTCGTAATATCCAAGTTTGACCATACCATGACGTTCTGTATATTTGTAAATAGGTTTGTTTCAGAATAAGGGAACCTCTCCCATTAAAGAGGAGGGACTTTTCGTCCCCTGTCTGTTGCTCTCTAAAAAGTCCTATTTGACGACCAACAACACCTTAAAAAAAATTGATTTCGATATTTTTTGATATAGTTATGGCGGGCAAACGGAAAACGCTCCATTTTCTAAATATTTTCAGACCACTTTCACAGAAAAAATCATAAAAAAAATATTGCTAAAAAAAATACAAAATAAAATCCATCCCAAGATAGACAACTACATCTAACGTTTCACCAAAGGAAAAAAAAAAAACAAGATTTGGTCATCCAAAATGCGGGCAAACGGACTACAATCTTAAAAGTTTTTTACGAAAAAAAAAAAGTCATATAATTTTAAGTGTTTAATATAGCTAAACTTGTTCGTTTTTTACAAAAATTAGTATTTTAGAAACTAGATTCCGAATGCTACGATTCATATTCATATAAATTTTTCTAATTTAGAGTACGTGTATAGCTAATAATCCCTACAAGTTGAGATTTCGTTTTTTTTTGCAATATGACGTCCACGGATGACCCTATATTTGTCCATCAACTTCCTACACTTACCTAGGGAAAATAGGTAGTCTAGATATATGGTAAAATAAGGATTTTTTTAAAATTGAATATTTTTATTGGGAGGGGGTGTTAATAATAAAAGATTGAGATGTAGATTTGGAAATAGGGATCTTACTTATTATACTATGAATGAATGTTATAGGCCATAAGTTTACATAGTGAACCCATCATGTCGTACATACTCATCCTCGTAGGGAAAAAAGGACCACATCTAACGTGTGCCAAACCGTAACACACACTCAATATGCTGCAAATATATTGAACTCAAAGAAAAATAAATCTTCTTCTTTCTTCTTCAATCATGAATTACAATGATTCATAAATTAAAAACACAACTCCCAACTCGAGTTTCCAAGCAAACTCTAACTATATTTGACTAAATCTACTTTAGGTGGTGAAATTTACTATTTTTAGCAGTTTACTAGAACCTGCTATTCTTAGTAAGTTTGCATACTTATTCGTATGTGCACAATTTTTTTCACACATCTTCTACATGCCTAAATTAGAGGAATTTTCAACTTTCTAACCTACTATGCATTCAAGAGACTAAAATTAACTAATGCCCTAAAATAGGAAAAAACCAAACTACAACTTAAATCCTAATTTTTCGTCCCTCGGATGGTAGATTTCGGGCTGAAAATGTGTCGAAGATGACTCAACTCGGCGGGGTGGATTAATCGGTGCGTCGTCTTGTCAAAACAAGTGGTTAAAAAACAAACTCAAATGGACACTCGGATCAAAAGATATGACCATTTCAAGTTTTTGCTAAAAATAATGCATCAACATCAAACTAAAAAAAAGATAATTTATAGATAATGAAGATGCACAAAATAAAGACAAACATGAGAATATTATCTCTCAAGCTCCGTAAGGGAACCCAATCTTTGTTTGTGTACTCATGTAGAATATATGGATTCTGAGTTTTCCTTGTCAAAAAGGTAGTGGTCCTTGAATTTTTCTTGGGAGAAAGAGAATTCATGAAACAAATACTTTGGATTCGATAAGGATATAAGTATCACTACAAATCTAGATAATTTGCCTTATGACTTACAATTAGTTATTGTGGACATTTCATTAGAGGTGGTAAGAGGTAAAATAGGAGATGAAAAAGGGCCATATAAATGATTATTTATAAAAATGTATACATGATTTGCATATGATATACGTACTTGCATATTTTTATTGTGTTTTGTGCCCTTATAGAATGTAATTTCTGTCTAAGTTAAAATGTGCCAAGATGACTCCAACCTGGCGGGGTGGATTAATTGGTGTGTTCGTCTTGCCAAAACAAGTGGTTGAAAAGAAAAGACTCAAATGAACACCCAGATCAAAAGATATGACCATTTCAAGTTTTTGCTAAAATTAATGCATCAATGTCAAATTAAAAAGATAATTTCTAGATAATGACGATGCACAAAATAAAGACAAACATGAGAATATTATCTCTCAAGCTCCGTAAGGGAACCCAATCTTTGTTTGTGTACTCATGTAGAATATATGGATTCTTCGAGTTTTCCTTGTCAAAAAGGTAGTGGTCCTTGAATTTTTCTTGGGAGAAAGAGAATTCATGAAACAAATACTTCGATTCGAGATAAGGATATAAGTATCACTACAAATCCGAGATAATTTGCCTTATGACTTACATGATTAGTTATTGTGGACATTTCATTAGAGGCGGTAAGAGGTAAAAAAGGAGATGAAAAAGGGCCATATAAATGATTATTTATAAAAATGTATACATGATTTGCATATGATATACGTACTTGCATATTTTTATTGTGTTTTGTGCCCTTATAGAATGTAATTTCGTCTAAGTTAAATAGAAATTACAAAAAAACATTTGAAAAGGAAAGTTATCACATATGTTTTGTGAAGTGCCCATCTAATAATGAAAATCTAGTGGGAATGTAATTTGGAACTAACCAAATAATTTTAATAGGATTATGAAAAGTAAGATCAATTTTCTTTAAAGTTATCTTTATAATATCAATTTCAAATTTCTTATTTTAGATTTTAAGTATATTTGAGTAATAACTCTATTATGTCCTTTACATCAATCTAATTAATTGAAATATATATTTTTAAAAATAAACTATAAAATCTATCATATATTAAAGATATGACAATGAAACACCCAAATCAAATTTAATAAACATTTTCACTAATTATTTATACAAAGACATTACAACCATACCATCCCAAAAATAATTATAGAATATTTGTACCACAAATACATATAAGACAAATAGGCTCTACCAAACCCACCAACAAATACGAACATATAAGACAAACAAGCTCTTCCTTATCTAAACTAAAGAATGATTGCCAAATGATGTAACAAGTGACGTCTGATATGGAGACGAGAAATTCTTTCAAATGTTTCTAATATTGTCGAAGAGATTGTAATCCACAGGCCTGTAGACTTGTAGTTTCAAATTGTAATGACTCACGAAAAAATAATCTACAAATAGTCACTTGTTAAAACATTTTTAAATAGAATATTGCTTTAAAAAATCTCATGCTTTACAATTTGTGCAGTAACTATTCATAGATTAAATAATTGGATAAACGATTAGCATAAAGATAATTCATTAGAATTATAAATCCAATAGAACAGTTTAGAATATTGGAAATAATACTGTATAAAATTCAACAATGAGGCTTTGAAAGGATTTATACATTTAAAGCAATCAACGGTATTGTTTATTGATGAAACTCCGACCTGCCCTTTATTTGTTATGCTTTGCCAAATGCCAAAAAAATGAACTTCGTGTTCAAAATCTGACACAACCATATATTTGTGAACTAGACTCTTTGACTGATGGAAACTTTCAACTAATTCACATGAATTTTCCACAAATGCACTTAATGTTCAACCTATTGATTTTTTTCTTAAATTTTAACCTTAATCACATTTTTATACAAGGTTTTAATCCATGGAATTCATTTAGTCAAGTATGGTATAGCATGTCCGTTTAAAAATATCCTTAATTCTAATTTTTATCTGTAATTATTCAATTGATAATATCCCTCCTATTATATTATTAGAATGAAAGTACCCCTATTTTTACCATGTACCTTACCCATTTTTTCATTATAATTTTTTTATCCCTTTTTATCTCTATCATAATATATTAAATAGAAAATATATATGTTTTTCACTTAATTTTTTTAATATACATTTTCTCTCAAAAGATAGTTTGAAGCCATTTAAAACCTATTACCAATTTACATTATAAATGCTAATATTTAATTACTTATCAATAGTTCTTCAAAAGATGATGAAATAATATCACTTGTGTTGAAAAACATACTCAATCCTAATTTTCTACCATCTTATTATTTCTTGGTTAAGAATATCTTAATTAAGATTTCTTTATTCAAAAGGAAATTATAATTTAACTTTATGACCACACTATTTTTGTAATTTTATTTAATTTTAAAAACTATGGCTCAAATGTTTTAGTTTTATATTAAAATTAAGCCTCAATTTCCTTTGGCCCACCTCTCTAACCTACCCCATTCAAAGTATTAATAAATTAAACCCTTTCACCCCCTCATGTCTAATATTGTCTTTTCTTTTATTAATTTTAATTACCTCAATATGAATGCATGCACGTGCTAGGATATTGCCTAGCTAATGACCCCCGTACTTTAATCACACCCTTACACAAGGATTTAAATCAATCGAAGTTTATTAAGAAATTATTTAATCTATAAAAGGAAGAGATTAGAATATTATTTGCCATGATTTATTTTTTTGTAAATAATAGGAAAATATGACGAGGAAGTAGTTGTAGAAAAGAAGCTCTAAAATCCTTGAACAATTCTTTAATCTATAAAGAGGAGATTAGAATATCATTTGGCATGCTTGTTTTGTAAACAATGAGAAAATATGATGAGGAAGTAGTTATAGATGAGGTTTTGAGCCTCTCTTTTGAGTAAATTTATAGTGTTTCTTTAAAATATTAAAAATTGTATTTTTTACGTCTTTTAGATGATTAATTATGTTCTTGAAAATTTATTGAAAACATTATAAATTGGTTAGCGTTTGTTGTACAATAGACAACAAATTTTCAAGAATTTCATTATAAAAAGGAGTATAATCTATTTTCGGATCGGAAGTTATGGCCTCCACAAGATAATTCCTACATCACAATTAAAAATTATATAATGATAAAGAATGACTATAATGAGCATGCACAAATAGATTGATTGCTTGCTTGCGGCTTATAAATTATCACCAAAATTTTTAATGTTGTCCCCGCTATCATGAATCAACACCTTCACCTCGTAGTTTTGATTATGTCACATTTACCACTCCACCCGCACACAAAATATGCATTATAATCGACTAGGATTTCATTTAAATATTATATGTCGTGAATTTTTGTCACTTTTGTTCGAGAAGATATAAGCAACATTTTTGCATGCTAATTAATGCTCACCAATTATAGATATCTATTTCAAAATTCACTAAATAAATAATCATGGAATGTGTTTATCTATTATATAACTAGTACAAATATCTTAAATATATATATTTAAAAATCCTTAGAGACATGAATCTCAAGTTTCTTATTTTAATTTTTAAGTATACCCCATTGAATAATAAAATTATTATCTTTTTGGGAAAAAAACACCTAAAAAAATGTGTTGGTGAAAATATCAAATTTCTAGAAAAAAATGTGTCCTAAACTCCATCAAATGACAATGTTTCAGATTCTCAAAACAAAAATAAAAATACTATATAATAGTGAAAGATGACAATCAAATCAAATCAAATTTAATATTTTCATTAATTATTTATACAAGAATATTACAGCTCATATACCACACCAAATAGCCATTGTAGAATCCCCGTGACATAATTAACGCGCTCAAAACTAAAAATAGTTGAAGGAAAACACTAACCAAACGACCAAAAATACAAATAAATAATTCGCTCCTATATAAACTAAATAAATTCAAGATCAAGATAGGAAATAAAAGGAGAGGAAAACACCGATCCTTTTGAGTTAGATACCCCGAATACAAAAATGAAACTCAAACTCTTTACTATAGAAATAGATGAGAGGAATATGAAGACTCGTATTTTTGCGGGGATTCAAGTATAAGATTTATGTTAGAAAGGTGTCTCTTCAAGAGGTGGGAGAGGACAATGAAGGATGGTAGTTGATATCAAACAAAAAAAACTAAAACTAAACGAATGATTTAGTCAAGTGCTAGAGTAACAAGAAGTAAAAAAATGAAGGAGATGGCTAGATGCATATCCAAATATTCACATAGCTATTATTATTGAGTGCTTGCAATCTTTGTTTACCACTGTTACGTATTTAGGGATATTAATTGATGTTTTCTTGATGTTCCACTAGTTAATGTTTTACTAAATGATGTTTTCGTGCAAGACCTTTTACTCAGGGATGATTCTTAGCATGTCCTTGTTAGAACCTTTCATATTCTTATCTTTTGATCTATTGTATTAAGTTATGGGATGTTATCAAAACCCTTACCCTTATCTAATTATAAAAAAACACCTACATAATAATTTCTGATTAAATGATGCAACAACTGATATATGATATAAAGATGAAAATAAATCTTTGACATATTTTTAAAATTATAAAAGAATTTGAGAAACACAAACATTTTTGAATTGGGGTGACCATATATATCTGTTAGGTTATTACTTTAAAATTCTAATCCTTTACAATTTGAGAAGTGACATTTGTTACTTCTAGCTATTCATAAACGACTAGCAGAAACCTAATCCATTTGAATTATAAATTCAACTGATTATGGACCACAATTTTCAACTGCCTAAACAGTTTCAAACCAAGAATATATCAGTTAATAATGAGGAGATTATAACCTCTAATATGTGTGGACAATGACACTTTGGGAGGATTTATACATTTAAAGCAAACATCGGTATTGCTTATGGTTTGGTGAATAAGAAAAGGAAAGGAATGTTCACCCACCAGCCCTTAATATGTTATGCTTTGTCAAATGCTTAGAAATCAAAGTGTATAAATCTGACAACCATACAGAAACTAGAATTTTTTTCTCCTTAGTGGTTTATCGACTGATGGAAACTTTCAACTAATTCATACGATTTTTCTAAAAATGCACTTAATGTACAGCCTATCTGATATTTTTAAATTATCATTTTAGCCTTAAAAACACCCTTTGGCGAGGCTTAAAATCAATTATTTAATCTATAAAGGGGGCAGAGAAGAATATCATTTGGTGTGATTGTTTTGTAAACAATGGGAAAATATGATGAGGAAGGAGTTGTAGGAGAGGCTGTGAGCCCGAGCAGCCAGTCTTTGAGTACCTCTATATTCTCTCTTTGCATACAAATTATTTTGGAGTTCGAGCAGCCTGTTGTAGATATTGATCGTAGCAAGAAAACACTTGCAGATGCTCTCTTGCCCAAAAACCCACGTTTCTCTTCTATACTGGTACTAATTCAGCTCTTAGTGTTATTGTTATTATGAAGTTTTTGTTTAGTTACAGCGAAATTTTTCTAAGGTTTATTCTAATAATTGATTATAGCTGGTGTTTATGTCTTTTTTATACACTAAAAATTCCTTTTATCATTCAAGTTTGTATTGGTTGAGCTGTCCCATTTAAAAGTGTTTTCTATTATTTATTATTTTATATATTTTTTTTTGATTATGAGGAATCATTATATTTTATATTTTAAGTTCAGTCTCCCAGTTTCGTTAAACTTTAGTTTGGCTTGAGGAAGCAATTACTAGGTGCACAAGTTTATACTGCTTTCGTACAACCGGAGCATAGGTTTCATACCGCCTTTGTACAACTGACGCATAGTTAGGGACGTTGGTCGAGACTACTTCCGCAGCACGCAGGACTCCATTATTTATTATTATTATGAAATTTTTGTTTAATTGCAGCAATTTTTTTAAGGTTTATTCCTAAAATTGATAATAGCTTGAGTTCATATCATTTTTATACATTAAAAAACCTGTTTATGATACAAATTTGTATTGGTTGAGCTGTCTAGTTAAAAATGTTTTATATTATTTATTATTATTGTTAAGTACTTTCTAAGGTTTATTCTTATAATTTATTATAACTTGAGTTCATGTCATTTTTATACACTAAAAGCCTGCCTATCATACAAGTTTGTATTGGTTGAGCAGTCCAGAAAAAGTGTTTTCTAAATTATTTATTATTATTATGAAGTTTTTTTGTTTAGTTGCAGCGAAAACTTTCTAAAGTGTATTTGTATAATTGATTATAACTTGAATTCATGTTGAGTTTTTATACATTAAAAAGCCTATCTATCATACAAATTTATATTGCTTGAGTTGTCTAGTTAAAAAAATGTTTTCCATTATTTATTATTATTTTTCAATAGATAACAATTTAATATGCTGTAATCTTTTTAACATTATACTATTAAATTGTTACCCTTGTTATCATTTCATCACATGGTTTCTTATTAATAATGTAGTAATTGTTTCTTTGTCTATATATGAAATAGCTTATGTATGACAGGATTGAATGAAATGAATGAATGAAAGATTTTAATGACGTCCACAAGACTCAAGAGTCTTATATGGAACCAAAAGAAACTGAATCATTAAGCTGATTGAATTTACAGGAAGAGGATGAGAAGGGAGTACTAAGGTGGAAGAAAACAACAGTGAACATTGATGATCACTTATTTATTCCAGAGTTCCCACCTGGCCATGAGTCCTATGATTCCCTTGTGAATGAATACATCTCAAACTTGTGCATAACACCATTTAATCACTCTCGTCCTCTATGGGAATTCCATCTTCTCAACCACAAGACAACCAAAGCCCAAGCCACATTGATAATCAAGGTTCATCATGCAATTGGAGATGGCATTTCTTTGATGTCTGCATTATTTTCATGTGTGACCAGAGCTGACAATCCCACTATTCCTCCCACATTTCCTGCTTTCCGGAAGTTCAATTTTATTGAGGCAAAGGGATTCAAAGGCAATTATGACTTTTCCATATTTAAATATTTCGGGAAACTATGGTATGTGGTGCTAGTTTTGTGGTACACAATGGTGGATGTTATGGATGGTTTGTTGAGAATGATGGGATGGAAGGAGGACAGCAAGCTCCCAATTAGAGGGCCTCCTGGAGTGGAGAATTTGCCTGTGACTATTTCTTCCACTGAATTTCCTTTGGTGGACATAAAACAAATAAAAACTTGCATAGGAGCGGTAAGAGAGAATGTTTATTTATTAAGGACAGGAGTTGAGTTTGAAAACAATAAATCTAGATTCCAGGATAACAAAAATAGGATTAAGTTATGTTTTGAATTTGTATGCAGACAGTGAATGACGTGCTCACAGGGATAATTTTCTGTGGAATTCAACGATACTTACAGATTTGCCTTTCAACTGGTATGTTAATTCTTAACTCCGCATTGTTCACTGGTTTTTATCGAGCCCATGTGTTTTATGAGTAACATTTTTCCTTTAAAAAATCTGTATAGTTTTTTATGTTCTATCACTAAATGCTAATAATTTTATTACTTCAGCTTTTTAATTAGATGACTTATTTTCTTAAATCTAAAAATGGCATTATACAGGACAAAAATGTGCTTCTTTATAGAGAATGAACTTTCTTTTTCTTTTTCATCATGATTCTATTTGAGTTCATGTATATGTAAACTATTATATTTTCGTTAAAAACAAATTTGAAAACCCTAATAAGATAAGATGACTCTTTCTTTTTAATGTCAATATATATACATCAAATTATTAAAATATATTTATTTATTTATAAGATTAATTTTTTTAATAAGGGTAAATAGGTAAGGATTTTGAAAGGCTCCAATAACTTTTAATAAAAACTACCAAAAGATGACACATTATATAAGTATCTAATGGCTTAAATCTACTAGACTAACTTCCAACACCCATTCATCAACTCCTACTCAAAACTCAGCTACACACTTGAAACTACCGGAGCACCAATCAGTCCACCCAAAGTTCGTCAAAATTCAGCAGACCCTTTGTCATTTTTCTGCCTTGATCAACCTCCCTTTTTAGGGAAATATTCATCTTAGATGGTTTAGATATCATCTTTGTCTGTCATTTTTTCTTCTTACCCATTACCATCCATTCTTTACCATTATCTAGGGCCTTGGAATATGGAGATACCGAGATAACTATTTCCATTTCTTGGGATCCCTCCTAAACCACCAAATCCACTCTAGCTTTTCCCAAATCCCTCTTGAAATGGAGTGGAAGGCTCGTATACCTTGTAGTTGTAGGACTTAAGATTCTATCCTAGATCTTGTGAGGTCGATTCGAGACTTCATCTCTAATGGTTTATGTAATCGTAGGTTTCTCATTTATTGTGAGGAGTTGGGGGTAGAATCCTTGCACTGTCCGTAGCCCTTTTTTGATTGGATAGGCGAAAATTTGTGGTCGATGCCCAACTTCAAACCATGCACTTAGAGGAATGGAACTTTCTCATAGTCAAGGTTTTGAGATAAATTAGATTGGTCCATCACCTTCAATTAAATTTTAGCAATGAGGTCTACAATAATGTCAATACTAATAAGAATTTGGAAAAAGTAGTATGAGAAGTTTTTTTGAGGAGATATCCATTAGGCTATAGTCCACCAATGAGTTACCAATTGAATTGAAACATGGTTTATTCCAAAACTGAAATAGGAGGTGTGAAAACCGAACCCATACTAGTTTAGTATTGAAAGATTCTATGAAGTGATTAAAGATCGCATACTAGAACTTCATCAAGAGAAGGTGTTTCTCTTATATTCAAATATGCTTATGCCAAATCTCATTCCATCTCGCATTCAAAGTGTCCCATTGTCTGTTTGGTCCACACGGAGAAGTTCGACTCTACCTCAAAATGCCTTGATGGCCACTTATTGAAAGTGTCCAATAAACTCAATAGGAATGAAAATTAAGTTGATGATTACAAATGACTTATAATTAACCAATTTACAATGTTGTTTTTATAATAATTTTTTCATTTTGTTTGATTTTTAGAGTTTAAAATTTATAAATATTAAGAGTGTAATAATGTCTAATAATAATGTATAGTTAATAAATTAAAAAAAAATCTTTATATTAGATATATTATTTAAGAATTAAAAGTAATTTCTAATTACTTTTTTAATGATGATTAAATTTGATATAAATAAAGTTTATAATTCATATTAGATAAAATTTTAAGAAAATATTTGTTTGTGTAATTTTTTAATGTGAATTGATGTGACTTATTTTATTAACTAATTTTTTCAAATTTTAAATAAAAAATTGACATGTACTAGTACTTGACTTTACATCTACCATCATCTATTTCTTTTTCAATGGCAATTAATAAAACGGATATATTTGTTCCCATCCTCAAAATAATAAAGAAAGATATCGAAAGCATAATACATTTCCTTGAAGATCAAATTTCCTTCCAAGCTGTTACATGGAAAGCAGTCACTTGTTTTGTTTTATTATGTGGAATCTAGGTTAGAATGAAATCGCTTAGCTTTCACTATCAATAAAAGAAAATTAATGGATCTTTTAAATTATTGATGCATATGTGTGTTTTTTTAAAATTTTGCATTAGTTGTTTGCATTGGAATTTTAATTATTGTCATGATTCGGTTGCTTCTTCTAAGGTTGGGCTCCCTCCACCATAAGGAGTAATTAAATTCATCTTTCGATTAAAGATTTGAATTTTATTTTTGGACGCTGAAATTTAAGATTGGATTAGATTAAATTATATTTTATTTAAGGGTTCCGTTGAAATTAGATAGATATTTTTTTGTAAAATATAATTAAATATTAAAATTATTGAGTTGTTCAATAAAATTGAGGCTACATATAATAGTGTAAAATAAATTTGTAGAATGTAAATTTGTAACCAAAATTTTGTTTTCAAAAATTATATATTGTAAGAGAAAATATGTTTGATTAACAAGAGAAATCAAGGGTAGGTTAATATTATTAACTTACAATAATATAACAGATTCAATTAATAAGTTTTATTTTCTTCTTTAAATTCAAACAGAAGATTATTCCTCCATGCACAAAGTTAAAGTTCTAATTATAGTATATAGTTAAAATATTGACTTAAAAATGTTGTCTTTTAAGTCTAACATAATATTTAATCTTTATTATGTTGCCTTCATGACATTTTGTGGGACTATGAGTTATCCTTATATTTTATTAATATAATGTGCAGTTTCAATAGTAATAATTGAAATTTATAACAATTTTAAGAACAAAGTTTATAACTTTCAATCTTTTACATATCAATTTAATAATTTATTTTCCCATCATTAAAGTTGAGTGTTTATATATTTGTATCCATAGAAACAATATATTTTATGTTAGGCTTTCAAGTTGGAATCAATATAATCCACTTAAATTTTTAATAGCCTTTCTTTTTAGGAATGATCTAGGTATTTAACCTAGTTTATTAGATATATAAATTTAGTTTAGAGTGACTATTTAATGTTGACTATTTTATCAAAAATTATTTTTTTATATATTTATTAAAAAATACAATATATACATAATTTCTTTAGGCTTTCCGTCCATTTTAAATTTTGTATGTTTGCGTTTCACAAAATCACATTCAAATAAGGAAAATATTTTATTTCTATTTATTGTATTTTAGCATATCTATGTTTTTTTATTTTATTTGTTTTATTTAAAAAAATATTAATTCATTATAATTTAAATGCAAGGGAAGAACAAAGTATACTCGATGCATATGAAAAGAGATCCAAGCCAAATGATATTGTTATTAAACAAATGCAAAATTTAAGAGTCACATCACTTGCTATGATTAATATGAGAGTACTAGCTCGTTTAAAGGTTTTATATACTATACTCGAACTAATTTCATTATAAAGAAAAAATATTTTTTAATTTATTGTTATATAGTTACATATTTATATTCAATATTTAAAATCTAATCATAACATTTTCTCTTTGCGCAGAATTCGGAGGAGATGGTGAATGAAACTACTAAAGTTATGTGGGAAATCAATTTGGATTTTTGCATTTATCAATACCTCTAAAAATGTGAAGAACTCTTTAGATTTTGTTAAAAGGGCAAAGTGTATAATAGATAGACGTAAAATGTCTTTAGGAATCTTTGCTATTCCAAAATTTTGGGTTCTCTGGGAAGATTGAAAGGAGCACGAGTAAACATAAAAGTTGCATTACTAAATAAACATAATCATAATTACATGAATTTATATATACATGAATCTTGATGAGATAACTTATTATTATCATGTTCTTTTTGTAGGCACTTGCAAAATGCGCATACAATACTATTGCAAGTACAACAATGGCAATATCAAATATGATTGGCCCCATGGAAAAGATAGCAATTGATCAAAATATAATAAAAAGGTTTTCCTTCTTTGTATCGGGTGCCCCACACGTAAGCATATAAATATTCCATTTACTTTTTTCAACGTTATATTTAAGTTAACTAAGTACATTTTAACTTCTAGCGAAGGTAATGTTTTAGTGTTGCCTAATTAGAAATTTTGTGAATGCGATACACTTTCAAGACATATTCTAAGTTATATGGACACAATTACACTCCAAGTGATAGCACAAAAATCTTATATCAATGCAGACATGCTATCAAATCTTTTGAGAGAAGCTTTTGAGGAGATCAAGGAGGCCTCTACCCATAATGCTTGTCATAAAAATATAGAAATACTCACATAGATATATTCATATAAACTTCGGATTGTTTCTAAGAACAACGTAAGGGTTGAAAGTGAAATAGTTATAATATTATTTAACAATTTTGGATATATGACCTAAATTGCTAATATGTTTAGTCCAATATATGTATCTTCTTGAGAGTTTCTAAAATTATATTATTCTTAAGTGTTGATAGTAGAGATAAAACCAAGTGTAATTTTGAATAATAAAATTATTACTACAGTTGATTACTCCAACATTCATGTACTTCTAACTTTTTCATGAATAAAATGATTTTGTTATTTTAAGAAGTGTCACATAGTGGATAGTATTGGTTGAATGAATAAAAGTAGAAATTAGATGAGTAGTTGGAAGGAAATCTGATAGAACTTTGTAATAGAGTCAACAAGGTTTTAATAGAGAAGTTCACGGAAGGATGGATCAATTTTCAATGTATAATTTATTTATTTTTATAAATTTACAAAAAATTAATTTAGATGTATTGAACTTATTTAATTGCTATTTAAAATAATAAAAATTGGTTGTTTAAATAAATTAAATTTTTTATTTTAAATACAATTTACGTTCTACATTTATTTTTATCACCTACAATTGGTTACTTTTGTATTCATACATGGAAGCTTTTTAGTGAACAAAATGATTTTTAATTGTAAAAAGTGTCACATATTGGCTATTTAGTACTGATTGAATGATTTGTCTTGTTTCAGATCAGCATATATTTTTCTTGGTGATTTTTCTTATGTCAGATTAGTAGAGATTTTCTGTGAAAAAATTTGCAAACATAGGCTTGCTTCATGGAAAGAGGATTAGAAGGAACTGGTTTTATTCAAGTTTGCAAAAAATATTATTTATTATGTTGAAGGTGTTGGCCCTATTGAATTTGAGGTTGTTTGATCTGACATTGGTCAGAGAGTGGGATGGCTGGGATCCAGTTTAGAGGGAGGTTGACAGCCAAACTCAATCTTCAATACCATTCACATATGCCTGCATTCTTTTACTTTTTACTCACCTCACCAAATTTGGGTATTCCCTTTTGCATATATCAGACTATTATTTCAACAGACTAATATCTTGATTTCTTTGATTCCTTTGATCTGTTCCCTGTGTTGCTACATTTTTGGCTACATTGAAAGATTCACATACACCGACACTTTTGAAACTCCTTTTAATGATATACACATGTACTCTTGTCGTTGATAACAGTTAGTGATAATTATGTTGAAAGTGTGCAAACCACTTATTCAAAACCAATTATGTCAATGTGTCTCTAGTCTGGTTCATTTTTCTAAGGCAACTGGAACCGCTTGATTAGTATTTAATATTCGATGGAGGGGTTCCCAACACTCAATCGCTATCTTCTAACAATGGAGCACCAAATTTGATAGCTAAGATAATTACGTACTATTTTCAAAATAGGTAAGAAATTTGGTTGTCATATTAAAGGAAAATATAGGAAGGTGAAAGTACTCTAACATATGATCTCGCGATTGTTATGCTTTCACGGGATTGTACTTGTCTATATTTTTATGAATCCTTTGTAGAATCATTTTGTATCATATGATTGTTTCTGAGCTAATCTAACAGTTTAACATTAAAAATTCATAAGCATTATAATTAGGATAATGTTTGTTAGATAGCTTGACCGACACGTGTAGAAAACAAGTCATGTCATGACCGAGAACATGTCCCAGAGTCCACTTGTGGACTTGCATTTTCAAGGTCTTTAGCTAGCCATTGTGAGATATCATCAAGATGCCAAGAATATTATGGGCCCCCATTTAAGGGCAACTTGCGATCACCTAGAAAATATAATATTTTCCTAATTTTTTATTTTGGCCCATAACTGCAAATTGCAATCACGTGAATAATGGCCAGTAGCCCATCCCCAACTCCCAATGCCCCCTCTGATAAGGCAAGGCAAGTATTTATTCCCATAACCAGTAGCTCATCCCCCCGGTATGTAGTAGCCCGCCCAACTCTAGCAAAGAGCCCACCCAACTCCCTCTCTAATATGAACTTCTCTCTCTAATTTGAACTATGGGCCCTAACCCCCAATCCGCACCGAATGGCCCCGCGAGATTCACAACCATAGCTACATGGAGTACGGGTAAGTGCACGAAGTTGGTGGAAAATTATGTGGACATAAAAACTTGAAATTCAGGAACCGCTATCGCGGTTTATATACCGCGATCACGGTTTTAAACCATGATAAGCAGAGCTATTTTTAGCAGGTTTGGCAATAACCGAACCTAAAACCGCGATCGCGAACTCTGAGACAAAAAAATAGTCCCGCGAGTCCTCATTTTCCACATTTTTCATTTCAAACCGCGATTTATCCTAGACGTTTTTCACGGGAGCTTTGAATACCACCTCAAAATTTCTCATCGACTTCGAATCAATCGATATATTCAACCATGTCGCTAAGACCAGGGCGTAAGCCTCCGATTTTAATCATTTTTTTGCATTTTAGGTTTTTTTTTACATTTTCATGGGTTTTTTGAAATTTTTGTTTATGTATACAATTTTCTTGTTTTGTCAGTTGATCGGTAAGCTCAAAATAGTGTAAACCATCAAAACATTCCTCAAAACCCTCCAAACATTCCTCAAAACCCTCCTCCAAACATAGATCCGCCTCTTGTGGCTCCTTCTGTCCCCACTGAACCAGCAGAACACAAGATAATATCGTTGGAAGAATTTGAGAAAATAAAATTGTCATTGAGAACCTTATTTAGACTATAAGACAAAATCATGCCACAAATCCGTCCCGCATGACTTTAGCCAACACATTGCAAACATTGATTGGCAAAGTCGACTCCACAACCAACCAAATACATAGATGGAATACCTTTAGAGGTGATTGTAGGTGGTGGTATGTGGATAAATTATCCCATGTGGTCAGTAAAAGACAAAAAAATTGGAAAAGACCTCATTTGTGCATTATTTACTGACCTAAGAACCAATGCCCCCACGCTACTTGCAAACGGTTCCCAATCCATTGGTGCCATGATGACCGAATCAAAAACAATTTTTGGGACCAATGGTGGATGGTTTTTTATTATCCACCATGCAACAACAATGAGGTTCCTCTCTATTTTTTGAAGAAATTATATTATGAGTTCGTGCTTAATGAGGTCCCGAATTATTTTGACTTTTCTAAATTTTTTGGGTGAGGAGGTGGTGGCTCACGCACGAGTAGACTTGGTGCACACGTAGGTCAACCAAGGATCCCCCATGCCCCAAAACCCCCATTGCCTTCAATTATCCCTCCTACAAAGTGAAGGATGTTGTGGATATTGACACACCGCATGCATTGAGGGAGCTCATTGACACTTTGACCTAAGCAGAGTGACCGGATTACATCTCGTGATGTTGGTGGAGGCACCAGGCTTCTAGCACACCACACTAGTGTGGATCATGTGGTGTCGTATGCACTTTGCAGTGAGACATCATTTGCTAGTTCACATGATTTATTTTCTATAGATGAGATGTTTGGGGATGTTTTTGGAACTGGTGCCACTTGATATTGGTCTTTCATAAATAAATTTCAAATAAATATAAATTATATATATATATATATATATATATATATTTTTTAATTCATGTTTGAGACTTTAATATATATGTATTTGATTGCACGTCATGTACATACATGTAAAAACTAATTTTTATTTTATTTTAAATAGCAAGAGGAAAAACATCCAAATAATCGACATGCTAGCTACTACTAGAGTTGGGCGTGTTTCAAATGTAAGTTTCAAGTTGTACAAACTTACATTTTTAATTTTATTTAATTGTACTCTTATTATTATAATGTTTCATTTGTATGTTGTACATATTAATATGTTTGTCTTTTATACACAAGAGCTTTGAGGTCATCATCTACTTTGAGAACTAAGGCTACGGCATGCACTTCACATGAGTTTTACGTAGGTTAGTTTCTCTTTACAATTTGTTTCTAATTGTGGAAGTTCACGTGGATTACATACTTTGGACCTCTCATTATGTGGTGCATGTAGATTAATATTGATTTGTAAATGTTTTTGTATAGCTTATGGCTACCAGGAGAGACTCCTCCATATATGCAGATTGTGGAGGTCTTTGTAGATAGCTCTTGCATAGCATTTGCAAATCCACTAAGGTAAAAATTTCAAATTTTTTAAATTTTTGAGGTTCATTATTTCTTATTACTTAAATCTACAATATCAAATTTTGTATGTATGTGAAATATTTAATTTGAAAATTAATTATTTGTATGTAGCTTACCCTCGTGAGTCTAATGTTGTCCCCTGCGATGCGTCGAATGACAAATTGATAGGGATCAAAGAATGTAACTTTTCCAATCAAGGCTTGAAATCTAAGCTAATGGAGCAAGGAACTATGGGGAAATCACTTATGCCTCCAAATGGGATTAGGTGACCACCTTGAAGCCTCTAAAACACAAAAAAACAAGAATCTTATGTCTCCCTCAATATCTTATGCCTCCTAGAGTCTCTTATGCATCCCTCAAATAAAACATATAAGATAAGTAAGCATTTTTCTTATCTAAAAGGTGGGGCACCCAACCCAAATCCCTCCCAAAATGTGCAAAAATACTCTTATGCCTCCTCCAAAAGATCCCCATAATCCTTCTCCTACACCATACCTAAGAGGCCATACTACCCAAGCCCAAAATATGCACACACAACATTCATTTATTTACACACACACACACACACACACACACACAAAATAAATTACATGGGTGAAGTTCCTACCTTGTCATTGCAAGAAACTTGATCCAAAATCACAACTCTAAGATCCTTCCAAGCTTAAGCCAAAATCCAAGCAAGCTCCAAGACTCCCAAGTAAGCAACTCCAACTTCAACTCCAAAATAACCATACATAATAAAATGAAGTAACCCCAAAACCATAAAATTAACTTGTATATATAGAAAAAGAGGAGAGGAGGGTGAGATGGCTCCATATAGGATGCCACATCACTTATCCTCAACTTCACATCTCCCTCTCAAACATCAAACCCAAGGTTAATAAATTGGTGGTTGAGGAAAATGAAAACCTCTTACACACACAAACTCTTACCCACACCTCTAAAGGACACAATTAAAAACTCATGTAAGAAAGTGCAATAAATATCACCTTTTACCTTACAAATCACATAATGGGGTTTTTTTTTGACCCCTTAACCCATAAGTATAGTTGGTAGATTAATTTAAGAGGTGTGGGACAAGCTTAACTTGTCCCAAAAGCCTCCAAAATGGCCCTTAAGCTCAAATCTGAATTTGACATGCAAGGTTGAGTACACAACACTTAAACCAATAAAAATCCTTTCAAATCCAAAATAAAATCAAGGAAAATCTACCAAAATTAAATACCCTTGGTCACATCCCAAATTAACTTAATAAATATGATTGATCAACTTAAATAAGAGCACATTACTCAATACTAATGAAGTGAATTATATTACAAAATAAATCACATACTCCGCATACACCAAAAATAGCCAATACGACATGAAATTTAGAATGTCAATATATATATAAGCTAATCAAGACATCATCATCATCAATGTAGAATGTCTATCCATGCCTCTAAGAATCCATACAACCATAATATGAATAACAACATATCAATAGTCAGAATATCTCTACCATATATCATCATGTTAAACCAAAATAACATAGTAAAGTCCATGTCTATAGTCCATAGTAATTAAAATAAAAATATGATAAGTGTTGAAGAGGAGTGGGCACTACATCCCCCTCCCCTTAGACTTGAATTCCTCTTGAAGTCACCAAAAATAGGTTTTCAAACTAGGCCCATAAAAAGTAGCGTCCTCTCATATAGCTACAGTCTCATCATACCTATCCCACTGGACTCGTGCACGATCAATATTGCAGCTTCAAGGCCCAACATCCTATGCTCCATGATGCACACAAGCTCCATAGTCACCGCCTTTGCTCCCGCACCTACAATGCCATCCAATATAATACATGAGATGAATCTGGAATGTATCTCCTAAGAATAGAAACATGGAACACATCATGCACATGAGACAAGTTGGGTAACAAGGCTAGATGGTAGGCTAAAGGACCAATCCGCTCTAAGATCTCAAATGGACCCATAAATATAAGAGCTAACTTAGATCCTTTCTTGTAATGGATAGGGGATCTTATGAGGTCTCGACACAAAGAACAAACTTCGTGCCCACCTCATAACTACAATCAAATCTCCTATGATCTGCATACTTGTTCTGTCTATCTTGTGCATCCTGTAAATCTTTGTCGATCAAAAAAACCTTTTGCTCCATGTTTTATAACATAGCTGGTCTAAGAGATAATTTTTCCTATAGTTTGTCCCAACTCAAAGGTGTCATGCACTCTACCATATAACACCTGAAAAGGATCCATACCAATAGAACTTTGAGAGTTGTTGTTGTATACAAAATCAACCAAGTACAAATAATCCTCCCATCTTGATTGATGATCCATGACGTACATCCGAAGCATGTCCTCTAAAATCTGGTTCACCCGCTTAGTCTATCCATCTATCTCTAGGTGATAGGTTGTGCTAAAGTTGATGCTCATCCCAAGGGCATACTACATGGTAGTCTAGAAGTGTGATGTATATAAGGGATCACAATCACAAATTATTTTTCATGGAATCCCATGCAATCTAAAAATATCATCCAAGTACACTCTAGCCACTGCATTAACTGTATATGTGGTCTTTACCAGAGAAAAATGAGCCACTTTTGTCAATCTATCCACCGTGACTATGATGGCATCGTGATGGTATCTCAACGTAGGCATCCCTATTATAAAATTCTTGGAAATGGTATCCCATTTTCACTCCATTATGGCATGAGGATATAGAAGGCCAGATCGATGCTGATGCTTGACCTTCACCCTCTGGAACTTCAAGAAATGAGACACAAAATGAGATACATCTCTTCGAAGTCCTCTCCAATGGTACAACTATCTCAAAGTTCCATGCATCTTATTCATCACTGGATGGGCTGAATAAGGTTCATGATGAGCCTCTGTCAATATATCATGTCTCAAACCTCCATCCCTGGGTACATAGATCCAACCTTTGTGTTTGAGAAATCCATCCGAATCTAATGTAAATCCATCAAAATTACCCTAAAGGAGTCTCTAAGACTCAATCTCCACTCTACCTGAAAGGTAGAAGCTATCATGAGGAAGTTGCTGCTATATCATGCTCCGAAAATTTGTGTCCACTGAAGTAGCCATAACCAAATGCCTCTGACTCGAAGTGCCTACAACCACATTCCCTTCCCTTCACATGCGCAATCTCCGTGTCATACTCATAAATAATATCCATCCAACACCATTGATGGGAGATTGGGCTATGTCAAAAGATGTCATAGGCTCAGGTGATCGAGTCCAGAATGAATCTCCTACCTAATAGGAAATGTCACCAACGAACCAAATCGTGCACCACTCGGCGTAAGCTCAAGGTCATGAGTCAGATAATTGAGCTCATAATCCTTGAGTTTTTGGGTCTCAAAGGAAACTACACGACCATCTTGCATCAAAATACCTCCTAATCCTACTAAGGAAGCATCTATAGACACGGAGAAATTCCTTTGTGGATCCAAAACTACTATAATAGGTGTTGTTGTAAGGCATTCTTTCAATGTCCCAAGGCCTGCTCACATCTTTCCAACCAACAAAATTCTTCCCTTTCCTCTGAAGGGAAGTGATGGGATGCGCAATACGAGAGAAATCTTGAACAAACCTCCTGTAATAACTTGACAACCCCATGAAGTTGCACACCTCGGTCACACTAGTCGGTACCAACCAATCCATAATAGCTCTAATCCTGGAAGGATTGACTATGATACCTTCTCCAGAAATAATGTCACCAAGATACTGAACCTCATACCGACAGGATAAACACTTCTCCAAGTTCCCATAAAATCTGTTGCTCAAAAAGACACTGTAGAACCCATCGAAGGTGCTCCTCATGCTCCTCACACGTGCATGATTATATCAATATGTCATCAAGAAATATGAGCACGAAGTGATCTAAAATTTCCTAAATACCCCATTCATCAAACTCATGAATACTACAGGGAAGTTTTCGCACCAAATGGCACAACCATGAAATCATAGTGGTCATATCGTGTACGGAAGGTTATCTTATGAATTTATGCCTCCGTGTTCATCATTTGATGGTAACCAGACTTAATATCTATCTTGGAAAAATTGCGCCCCCTTCATCTAATCGAATAAATCATCAATGCGTGGAATGGGGTAATGATTCTTGATCGTTACTTTATTCAATCGACAATAATCAATAAAAATCTCAAGGATCTGTCCTTATTCTTCACAAAAATCATTGGTGCACCCCAAGGAGATACACTAGAATGAATTAGATCTTTCTCAAGAAGGTTGTCCATTGTAAGAGCTCACAAAGCTCGGGGTAGTCATCCTATATGGTGCGCATGAGATAGGCTCCGCTCCAGGAACCAAATCAATATGAAAGTGTATCTCATGTGAAGGAGGTAGACCTGGAAAATCCCTAGGAAAAAATCAAAAAAATCCCTCAAAATAGGGTGATCATCAAGTGATGGTCCACTAGACTCATTGACCTATCACTAATAGTGATAACATACAACTGGAAACCTCATCGTGCACATCGCTTAAGCCGCATACAGATATGGTGCGAATGGATATAGGTCTCCTAACTCTAGATATCACTAACTCAACTCCCGGATCATCAACACAAGATATAAAATTGTTGTAATAGTCCAATCTATGGAAGATAACCAGTCCATGCCCAAGATAACTCCATACCCTTGTTATTAGGGTTCTCTGACACTCTTTCTAATGATGCCCTTGTAAACCGCATCCGTAACAACTACTTGGTCCCCTCTAATGAGATGCAGCTCCTACATGTACTCTAATGGTTTGTGTCGTGGATCCCGGCGATCCTATCATGGAATGTTGTGCCGCTGCTTCTTGATCTCTGTGCAGACTAAGTTCTCGGTGGTGCTTGAGTCCCGACGATACCCTAGGAGGAGGCCCCATACTTTTTCCTCTCTTGTGCATCAACTCTATAGAGGTCTATACGGTGGGCGAGTCTCATTTGTTGTGGCTATTATGGTAGTCTAAAAGAATATTGTGTTGAACCATGTCTACCATGAGGAGGAGATGACCCCCTAAATGACTATCATGCATCTACTGAATATGGATCCTCACTCTATCTCTGGCCTGTTGTGTCTTCCCCCTACTCTCCTCTATAATGTAGGTCTTATCTACGACCTCCGCTAAAGTCTACAGACAATGAATGCACACTACCCATCCAAAATTTAGGTTTAGGCCCCTAATGAACCTCTAGATCCTACATGCTCATCCCGCATGTAGTCGACATACTTGAAGCAAATCCAAAACTAACTCCCATACTCGCCACTTTCATGCTAGCCTTTGGAAAATCATGAAACTCATCGATCCTCTCTTGTATAGATTTTCTAGAAAAGTATCGACTCTTGAAACGCTCCTCAAAGAGCTACCATGTAACTGTCTCTGAATCCACATGGAGCTTCTACTCCTCAGTCCTCCACCAAACCCCGACTTTTCTCTCATAAGGTTGGTAGGCATCATGAGCCTTCGTGTTGCTATTACACGTACATATCTTGAAGCATCCACTCAAGCTAATCAACAATTCCTCTGCTGAAATCCCCAATGTCTCTAGAAAAATGAGATAGGGGTAGCTTCAGATCTCCCGATATGATCTTCCATTTTAGACTTCCTACCTCTAGGTCTCTCACCATGGTCGTCTATCTCGTCTAAAGCACCTAGATCTCTCTATGTCCTGTAGCCCTATCTCCATGTCCCCTCTAAGGTGAACCCCCGTCTAGCCGACTCCACATGTGAGTGCTCTACTCTATTCTCATCATTGTGCAATGAAGGGTACTTGAGCCTCATGTGATGCCTCCGTATCATCTTTGGCTAGGTTGCGCCCCTACTGCTCCACCTCGTATAGCTGCATTGACCTCCTACATAGGCTAAAATGATAAGCCTCTTACACACACAAAATCTTACCCACACCTCTAAAGGACACAATTAAAAACTCATGTAAGAAAGTGAAATAAATATCACCTTTTACCTTATAAATCACATAACGAGGTCTATTTTTCACCACTTAACCCATAGGTATAGTTGGTAGATTAATTCAAGAGGTGTGGGACAAGCTTAATGTTTCCCCAAGCCTCCAAAATGGCCCTTAATCCAAAATCCGAATTTGACATGCAAGGTTGAGTACACAAAACTTAAACCATTAAAAATCCTTTCAAATCCAAAATAAAATCAAGGACAATCTACCAAAATTTAAGACCCCTAGGTCACATCCCAAATTAACTTAATAAACATGATTAATCAACTTAAATAAGAGCACATTACTTAACAATAATGAAGTGAATTACATTACAAAATAAATCACATACTCCACAATTAATAAAAATGAAACGAGAAAACACACATAGCTCATGGTCACAATTTGAGGTCATCCCCCATGGTCACCTCCTAAGAATCTAACAGAGCACAACAATAAAACTAAACATAAAGATGCCTTGGTGACCTTTGTTGTATCCATCTAATATGTTTGGTCTCCTATCCCCTTTTGTTTGTTGTGATATAATCACCTGTAAAAATCAAACAATACCTCGCTCGGCCTCGTGCCCGCATCAAATACATCAATAATAAAATACCCGCACATCCATCAATAAACATCATCATATCAAAATTCATCATCTAAGCTAAGCAATGCTATCATTTCAAAACATCTCAATTCTACCATTTCATCAATATCGTGAGTTCACAAGATTAGTTCAAACACCAAAACATAGTCGATTTACGGAAATTTAGAATGTCGGTGTATATATATAAGCTAATTAACACATCATCATCATTAATGCAGAATGTATATCCATGCTTCTAAGAATCCATACAACCATAATATGAATCACAACATATCAATAGTCAAAATATCTCTACCATTTATCATCATGCTAAACCAAAATAACATAGTAAAGTCCATGTCTATAGTCCATAGTAATAAAAATCAAAATATGATAAGTGTCGAAGAGGAGTGGGCACTAAAATAGGTATATTCATCTTCATGGGCGAGTTAGAGTTCAATGTTCATGTTGGAACTTGGTGTCTTAGTGGTCAAGCATATTCGTAAGAAGATAGTTTGGGATACCTTCATCATTGAATGAACCCTTCGTAAGATCCCGATGACACAAGTGGAGTTAGTGCACTATTTTTACTATGCATTAAAATCATGTTAATGATCTCTTTAGTTCCTCACAGATAAATATGTCACCTTGGCTAGTAACAACTTTACACCTTTGTCCCTTACGAAGGTTTAATGGGATAAATATGTTTTCACACCTTAAATTGATCTATAGTCGGCATAGAGCCTTGAGTGCAATTGGAATTAAACTAAACCTAATGGAACCCTTTATAAGCTAAGTGTTAAATGAAAGTGAGAAATTGTAGTCTTGGAATACCTCAAGTGGCATGAAGGCTTTGCAAGACAAGGACATTTGATTACTCTAATTTTGTCTTGTGGTAGGGTGTAGAAACCCTCGAGTAGAAATGAATGTAATACATCAAGTGACCTCTTATGATGCTAATAAAAAAATGAGCTATGATGTATTGTTACCAATGATTGTAAATATTACCTTAGAAGGATTTTGAAACACATAAAATTTTATAACTTTTGCATTTGAACTCCCTTTGTCCCTCTTAGATAATTGTGACCCTTAGTAGCAAATTACCATGTGATTTCTCGTAGGGTGTAGTTTCCCCCATCCATGATTGCTTTTGAAGTTAGAAAAACATGAGCATCCCTTAAGGGTATTGGTGAAAGAAACACTTATGCATTTTACTAAACGATTTAAATAGTTCCTTGGAAGAAATTTGAAAAGCATATAGTTGTTGGGTTGTCTTGTTATATGCTTTAATACTTGGGTTTTTAAGAGCGATGAAATGTTTTGTTAGGTACAGGGTCACCACTCCTTGTAGTCATGAACCCTAAGTGTAAATTATGTTTCATTTGAATTAGAATTTTTCTAAAACAATGCCAATAAGAGTCCAAAGTAACCATGTAAGAGTAATGGAAAACAAGAGTAAATAAGATATTTGTTCAGAATAAAGTTATGCTTGAAGTCTTCATAATTGATTTAGGCATTCTCTTATTGTTAAGGAAAATAAGAATACGAATTGTTCTTGGATAAATAAAGATTTTGAGCCAACAAAAACTCTTATATAACAAACAAAAACAAATTATGACCTATAATGTTAAATCAATTTAAACTAATTGTTGAACTATATCAAACCGTAATAGGAAAAATAGGGTACTATGATGGAAGGATTCTTATGGGAAGAGGTATCTTGAATCTAAATCACCCTTAAATCCTAATAATTCCTTCTTTGATCTCACGATAGTTCCCCTTGTCTAGCAAAGGTAAAATTTAAACATCGAATATATGTCTCAAAAGCAAAACCTTAATATCTTTTTATTTCCTTTTCGTAACGAGGATGAAATTTAACACCAATTAAACATATTTTGAGAAACAAAACTTGAACATAAGAATGAATATTAAGAGGCTCATACATGTTTAAAATGAATTTAATTAGAAAATGAGATGTGGCTAATTAAGGAAAATTGAGAAAGGAACCAATAGCAAGCACTCTCTTTAAAGGCTAATGCTATACGAAAATAAAGTATTTGAAGTTTTAGAAAAAGTAAATTTTACACCCTTACCAGCTTTAATTCATTGAAACCTATAAGGTTATATAATGGAAAACTAAATGTAATAAATATGTAAACCATAAAAAGGCCATGTTGTGGAGTATGTCTATCCTATGTGTCTTACCGTAGTTGGGTCATTGTCTTGGTTTATGTCATTTGAGTAAGACATTAATGTGTACCCTATGTTATCTATTGTATGAGTGGGTTCATGTTTGTGTAAGTGTCCTATGTGATGTCAAATTTCTTTATTTGGATCCCATGTGGTGTTGTGTAGCATGTAATTAAAGACAAACAAATTATTTTGATAATGTTTCTATTATATTTTGTGTGTCAAATATGTGGGTGTTATAGACTAGTTATGAATTATCCAAAAACTATACTACACCGATACGAATTATTGGATTTGTAATGTTAATAAGTAATAATTTTGATATCCTTTTCTCTAAACTAGACTAATGCTAATAAATTATGACAATGCACATATATCATATGAATTTGGGTTCTTTGGTTGTTGCCTTACAACCATATCTGACCATAAACAATTTTATAGATCTTGTCATTTAGGAAAGGAGGTCCCATGGAAGGGTCCCACATCCCTCTTTCCACCTTAGAATGCACCATCTGTTATATTTCCTAGCTCATTCTCCTCCACCGACCCCTATAATGTAAATGTCTTGTCCCTCACCTCCGATTCACTTGGCTTTATGTTAGCATTGAAGATTGTACTTTCATTGAGTTCAACTAGATCCATCGATTTCGATCTTTATTGGATTTGAACTTTATTTTGGAATCAATAGGCACCAATATTTCCATTGATGGTCCTCCAATATCAACATCATTTTACATCATTGAGCATGTATTAATTTTTGCAATTCATACTTGATTGCATCTAGCATCTCCTCGTACTCAATGACAAGATCACTAATTTTTCATCTTCTCTTGACTTGCCCATTATTTCGCATCACATGTGGTGGTTGAATAGTGCATTGGTCGAGTCTCCAAACAAATTTATGATTTTGGCTACACATGTCACTAGGCATCAACATACGGGTTGACATCTCTTCCAACTATTTTTGACCAATATCTATGCATTCAATATATTTCTCTTCACACTTCAACCAACCAAAAATTGTAATCTTCCAACCATTCAACTGAATTATAATATATTCAAATTGAAATTATCCCTTTTTATAACCTTGATGACCTATAGGATCAAAGTTGGACATGATGCACAAGAAAAATAATAATTTCCCTTTTTTTTCAATGCTCTCAAACTTTAGCTACGCTAAAAATTATTTCCAAATGAAAATATCATTAATTGTTCCTATCAAGATTAAGGGAAATGAGAGGTAAAGGTGTTGTTCTAGTGGTATTGGTAGACTCGTCATCGGGACTATTAACGGGGAGCCCTATTCTCTGCTTTTATTAAGGTTAAAAAAAAATTTTTTTGGGAGTGGGATCAGCAGGGACCCTAACTGGATCGATACAAAAGAAGGGTCTAAACACCCGATATAGAAAAAAGTAAATAGAAGAACAAATAAGAATCAAACCAGAATAACTCACTACTCTATAAGGGGCAGCCCTACTCACTACCTTTATTACTTTATAGAAACTCTAATTGTAAATGTATATATGAAACGAGCGACATAAGAAAAGATAAATGTACAGCTTTTCATATCTAACATAGGTAGAGTTCAAGAGTCATACATATGCAAGATTCCATTGAAGTATTAAATGACCACCCCATCATTTTTAAGATATCTCAAAATTGCGTTGCCTCAATGAACTTTACACCAAACCCCAATTTCCCCTTCATATAAATGACACAAATGGCATGTGCTTCATATATGCCTATTCACAAGAAAGTGGTTTATTACATAGGTTCCCTCAAAAATTTTAACAATCATGGACTTCTCTTCCTTTATCTCCTTCTTTATCGTCATTTTCCTCCCACCATTTTTTTCTCCCTCAATTTAAACTTCTTTGATGTATCCCATTTAGTATTTCCATCCCAAATCTCACTTCCGATTACTAGCTTTAGTCTAAATGCCTAGAGATGTAGATTGAGGTGTTGAACTCGACAAAAAAATATTTATTACCTATAATGAGAAAAAGTGTGTTTATAGTATGTCGACTTGATTTTTGGAGTATTTTATGCTTGCACCTTGAGGTGTTGTGACATTGAACTATTTATGGGAAATAATGTTGTTCTTGGAGAGGAATGCTAGAGATAACAAATTACTATGATGATTTTGGGGATAAGAACTTTTGGTTGATGAAGCCCTAGTCTTCCAATGTGGCCCTCGATGTTTGTTGTTTGTGGGATGTGTGCATGAGAGTGAAACCTCTATATTGTTATGTGGCATCATCATACACCTCTTTGGTAATGTGCATGAATCCTAAAAACATGCAAGGGTTTCCTAACTTCTTATAGCTTCACTTTTTTTTCATTTATCACTCTTACCTTTCAAGAAAATTAGAACTATATACATTGCCAATGTGTGTGCAATTTAATTAAATAGTGAATGGTATTTTATTCATAAGTATTTCTACAAAACCACCTAAAAACATACTCTATGAAATATAAATTACAACAAAATTTAAACGAATAGTCGTGGATAGGCCTTGTAGCCATGTGAATCAATATATGAAATATAACAAAAAGGAAGGAAAACTCGGGAGCTTCCTCATCCAAACCCCGAGATATCTCCGCTCCCTCGTCTAGCCCAGATTGCTCAGGGTGATTTGGGATTTCCGAACCCCGAACAGGAGGTTTTTGAGGTGATCCTTAACAGACTAGAGAATGCAAAATCAATCTCAAGTGATCCCGAGACAAAATCTTCAACCGAGACACAATCTTCACCCAAGAATCACCCAACCCCTCTAGGTCAAGGAAAAGGGAAATCCTTAAAAATTACGATGGTATGAAAAATTGAGAACTCGGCCGGCCTTGCCATATGCCACCATCGCATCACACCGCCGATCTGCAGATCTAGGCGGGATTATCTGCATTAATTTTGTATTGATCACCAGTCTGCCCCTTGGGCGGTGGCTTATAAAATGACCACCTCCTCGGGCCATGCATCTATTGATGCTGGTCTTATCATAGGAGCTCTGGACAATGGTGCCAAAAAATGGCGAGGAAGTTCATCCCAAAGGTATTCGACGAGGTAAGGATACTGATACTCCTTCCTCGGATATTGTTCTTGATTTACCAACTTTTGACAAAGCTTGCAACTGGTTTGAATCTTTTTCTCTTGTTGCTTATTTTGTGGGCCGAGTTCCCCTAAAGGTATCCTCTGCCAATGGATTCATAATCATTGGAAACCTCATGGAGTCAAGGTAGAGGGAGTCCAAAACATGACCAAGGGTTTCTTTTTGTTTTGCTTTACCAATGTTGAACATTGCAAAGCCATTGTTAACCATGGTCCTTGGTTTATTCACAATACCCTTGTGGTTTTCTCCCACTGGACTCAAGATTTTCAAGTCTCTGAGCAAGCCAAACTCAAAATTCCTATTTGGGTCAATTTCTAGGCCTCCCTTTGCCTCTGTGGGGATTCGTTGATCAACTTATCAAACCCTTGGGTCACCTCATCTATCATGAGAAAAATAAGTTCTACTCGGCTCGACCCCAAAAATGGGTCTGTGTAGAAATTGATCTCTCAAAAGACCTCAAAGATACCCTCGATATCCAGGTTGGAGACACGTGCTTTGCGCAGAAAGTTCTATACATCAATCTGCCCAACACTTGTTTTCGGTGCCAATCTGCTGACCATATGATCAAGGATTTTCCTCTCATGACTCCAAGCCCACTACTAGTTTTAGAGAAAACCCCGATAGACCCTAAATCCAGCACTCCCTCCTCTGATGGATGGACTACTGTCAATGGCAGAAAACCTTCGGCCTCGACCCGAAATAAGCACCAACAAGCTACTTACAAACCGGTGGTTACCTCTGCTTCTACTCCTTTGAAGTTATCTGCTGCGACCCCTCCCAAGCCCATGCCCACCATCTCTTGGTCTCCAAGCTGCAATTGTCATCAGCCCTCACCCCTCAGCTCCTGCTCTTTCACACCCCTCATTTCTTGAGACCTCAAGCTTTCTGGATCTCACGGCCGGTGGTTCGGCTACTCAGACAGATAGAAAGGCTGCCTTACGCTGTTCCCAAAGTCCTTCCCCTCCTTTTGAGGAAGATTTCTCATGAGAGACCTCCCTTTGGATTCGAGCTCGGTGATTTTATTCATGGGAATGCGTGGCAAGTCACTTTCTCTAACCGCTTTGGAGCGTTAGCCGCCTCGAGGAGGAAAACATGCACCTTGATAGTTCTCCATGTTAGTTTACTCATGGAATGTCAGGGGGCTTACTGATCTGACTCACAGATATCTTGTCAGAGACAGTTGCAAGCATTTTACAAAGTTTTAGGTGTTGTGTTTGCAGGAAGTCAAAATCTCTGGCTTCCATCTTTCTATTGCTATGCGTACCATCTGGCTTGGTTCTCTCTTGCCAGATGTTCAGCTCATGATAATGGTCGAGGTGGTGTTGTCACTCTTTTAAGCCCTGACCTCACTCCAATATCATATCTTGGGGTTCTGACCCCACTCATCGGGTGGTGTGGACCCTTTTTGATTTTGATGGCCACATTCTTGGGTTGGCCAATATTTATGCTTCCAACGATGCCTCTGAACGTTCTTCTTTTTGGCGGTGGTTGGCTGATCATCTGCCCTCTGCTACTGGCTTTTTGCGGTGATTTCAACATGGTTGAATCCCCCAAAGACAAATTGGGCCGGCTTCCAATGCGTTGGTGTACTGGTGAACATGAAGCTTGGTTTTATTTGTGCAATAAACTTTGTCTTTTTGATCCCAACCACCATGAAGCACTCTTCTACTTGCCACTCCTTGGTTCACTTGGTCTAATTTTAGAGTTGGCGATGACAGAGTTTATAAGCGTCTTGACAGAGCTCTGCTTTTAGAGTAGCAATGGTTTTCCTTTGACTCTTCATACAGCCTCCCGGTCTCGGTGGTGGACAATGCTTTGGTTTCTAACCATAAGCCTATTTTCTTTGGGATTCAATGGAAATTTCAGTGCCCCAAGCCCAAGTCCACCCAATTCTATTTAAATACGTCCCACCTTTCTCATCCCAAGACTTTGGATTATATAAGATGTATTTGGAATCTTGACCCGAGACCTATTGATGGGATTGGCTGGATTGATTGGTGGTCTCATGCCATCGCTCGTACCACTTCTTTCCTTTGGCTCTATGGGAAACAAGCTGCTCTTTTTCACAAGAATGCTCATGAAGCCTCTCATGTTGAATATTTGAGGGCTATTCAAGAGCTTAATCATCTCCTTTCAACACCCACCTGCAAGTGCAAGCTGCTCATTGGAAACATAAGCTTCAAATTGAGGAGCACTATAAGGCTAGAGGAGCCCAAGTTCGAGCCCATCTGCACTGGCTTCACATTGGTGACAGAGTTACTAAGGAGTTTTTGCTTCCCTTAAATCTAATCAAACTCTCACCAAAATCAAAGCAATCAAGGATGGCAATCAAAGGCTTACTCTCTTACCTGACATTTTGCAAGATTTTGTGCATCACTATCATGTTGTTTTTGTTGCTCAACCTGCTACTCCGGCTCGTGATGTTGCTCTCCTCCAATGCATTGAAGTTGTTCCTTGCAAGCTCTCTGAAAGTCAGTGCATCGCTTGTGATAGACCTCTCACTCTTGATGACTTGAAGGAAGCTGTTATGCAGATGGCCTCTGATAAAGCCCCCGGTGTTGATGGTTTTCCCTGTGAGTTTTACCAGTCTCTATGGATGACTGTTGGTTCGGATCTGCATCAAGTCTATCTGGAAGCTATGTCCTCCAACACCTAGGTGATCTGATCAACCAAGGCAACATCAAATTCATTCCCAAGTCTGGGGATCCCGAGCTTATCACCAGTTGCGGCCAATAACTCTGCTCAATGTCTCATACAAAATTATTGCCAAAGCCCTTGCTATCAGGCTCACTAATTTACTACCCCTGATCATCAGGAGCGAAAAACCGGCTTTATCAAGAACAAATATATTTTGGACAACATTATTGCAGTTTGGGAGGGCATGGAATATGCCCGTTAGACTTCTCAACCGACTCTGTTTGTTAAAATTGATTTTGAAAAATCCTATGATAGAGTTGAGTGGCCTTTCATTCTGGCCATGCTTGCAGGCTATTGGTTTTGGACCCAGATTCATCCACTCTGTCAATATGCTCTTTCAAAATGTGGGTGCCTGTATTACTATCAATGGTCAGCAATCTGAGAGATTCTCTCTTCATCGTTCCATCTGGCAAGGTTGCCCTCTTGCTCCTTCTCTTTATGTCATTGCTGCTAAAGGTCTAAGCTACTTGCTTGCTAATGCTGCCAATGCTGGTTTAGTTAAAGGTATTCAACTACCTTCCTCTCCTAAGTAGTTGATTAATGGTCACTTTGTAGATGACTCTTTTCTCACTCTTGGCTGAAATTGAGGCCTCTGTCACTAATGCCATGAAATGCCTTGATATTTTTTGTCTTGCTTTCTGTTCTCTTATCGATGGAAGAAAACCCAATGTTACAGACAGGCGGTGGGTCCCAAACCTCCTTGGCTAGAGGGATTCCAATGGCTTTGGATTGAACCTGGTGTTCAATTCAAATTTTTAGGCATTCCTTTTGCCTTTATGGCATCCCCTACTGACCTTTGGAACTATGTGATTCAACGAGTTGAGCAAAAAATCTCTTTTTGGATTACCAAGCATCTGTCTCTTGCTGGAAAATTCCAAGTCTACTCCAAGGTTCTGGCTGCCACTCATGTCTATTACTCATCATGTTGGGCACCCTCTAAAGCCACTTACCACAGGCTGGAGAAAATTCTGCGTGATTTCCTGTGGGCCAACTCCGAAGGGAACCATGGTTTTCACAGAGTTGCTTGGGACATATGTTGTACGCCCAAGGACATTGGTGGTCTTGGCCTAATCAACATTCATATGCAGGGGTTTTCTCTCACTGCCAAATGGATTATTTGCAGCCTTGAAGGTGAGGAATCTTGGAAAATTCTTCTCAAAAATTATATATCTCAAGGGTCTCCGCTTAATCGAAAGGCATGGCAGGGTTTGAACTACTACTCCTTACTTCTATGCCCTGCTACTGTTAAAATAGGTGGCTCTTTTGTGGAAAAAATCATATGGAAAGCTTGGGAACTTCTCAAACCCCATCTGCTCTGGCAGGGTGATGGTTTTCAAAACAAGGCTCTCTCTTAACTCTCTTAGTTTGTGGTGGAATCCGGTGCTTCAATTTCATGACAAACCCCTTGCTCTTTCCTTGCAGCTCAAGGGTTTGCGTCTTTTCAAAAAAGGGATTCAGTATATTCAGGACCTTTTTTGTCCCATCACCAGGGATTGGCTTCCATGGGATAGCCTAAAAGCTAATTTTTCTCTAAATGACAATGACAAACAAGCCATCTCTATCATTCAAGATCTCATACCTGGCGATTGTTTGCATAAAATTGGTGTTACTACGCAGCGCCTGTGGTGGTTTGATTGGCATTGGCCCTCTGCCACCCCCTTCAAAAACTATAAACCTCGGTTGGGCTACAAGCTTCTCACCCAGAAGCAGCTTCCTCTCAAAAAGTTAAATGCTCGATGGAGCCTGCATTCCACTCATTTTGGGTGGAAGCAACGCTTCAATGTTGTTTGGGCCATTCCTATAGAGCCCAAAGTTGCACACTTTCTTTGGAGCATTCTTCATCAAGGGCTTCCTGTGGGAAAGTGCCTTGTTCTTCTGGGAGCTCCCCACCGCGTTACCCTTTCTGCAACCACATTGAGACTCTTCTTCATCTCTTTTGGTTCTGCCCTCATGCTCAGTCTTCCTAGCACTAGATTCATACCCTTTTCCAACCTTTTTGCCCACCTTCTTCACGTGGAAAATGGTTCTTCTGGGGGATCTGGCCTTTATTCCTACAAAATTTTACAACATTTGGCATTCTTTCAGAGCGGATATTTTATATCACATTTGGAAATCTAGAAATGCTACTATTTTTAATAAAGAGACAGTGGATAGAATTTTTGCTATTTCTAACAAGCTTGCTTGTCATCTCCAATGTTTCGCTTCAGATCTAGGTACAGGCAGAGAAAGTCTACATAGAAGTTGAGCACTTGCAAACTCTTCTGGACCATTGGGGGAGTGCCCCTTGTGTTGTTAGTCACGTCCCGCTTGATTCCCCTGCACCGCTCCTCCCACTCATGGTCGCGCTCATTTCCCATGGGCGGCACAACTTCAACTAGGGTCCGGCTCGTGGGCGGCGTAGCGCCTCTCCTCACCGGTGGGTCTCTCCACCTCCATCTTGGACTCCCTGCTACTTAGGGGTTTTTGGTGGTGGGCTCTCGGAAGTGGTGGCTCGGAGAGGCGCTGACCAGTCAAAGTTTCCGCAGCTATCTTTAGCTATCTCACCCTCCCAGCGGGGAAACGAGGAGGAGCGCCAATGGTGATGGTGGGAGCAGCTTGATGAAGCCCCGATACTACTCTTGGTGGTTGGGGTGACCGTCCAAAGAGCCCACCACCACCGCCACCTTCCTCCATGTTTGTTGTTGTTGCCTAGCTCCATGTTTGGAGTTTCTTTGGTTCTCTTCTTTTCTGTTTTAATCTTTTTTTGAAAATGCTTCTGTTGACATGACACTTTGCTACTCATAGCCTTTATGGCTACTTTGATCCTACTTATGGGGTGTGATATTTTCCACCCGATTTTGATTAACATGATTAATCAAAAAAATTGAGAATCGTGTTAAGAAATGATTACTTCATCTTTAATATATGGTTATACAAAACATATTATGTGCAAAAATTTGAAATGGATCATGTTTTTGATGTGTTCATCAACACTAAACCCTTCCTTAAAGAGACATTTTTGAAAATGGTAACGTATGAAATGTACAAGTAGAGACTGATGCATTGGTAATATGTATTGTTATTTATGTTTTATAGGCTTAGCACATCTTATTTTAAATATAGAATTTATGTTGCATTGAACTCCTTAGTACTATGAAATTGTTGTTATTTATCAAAACCGATAAGCGATGATAATTCCAAAGAAAATCGAAAGTATAGTCCAATGCCGATATTTAATTCAAACAATGTAGATTTCTAGTAAATAGATCAAAAGTTTTAGGAAAAAAATCATACCCTCTAAAACTAGATAAAAATAGAGCAAGATACTCACACTTTTCTAATAAGATCATGGATAATCAACCAATGATTTGATCATATATTCACGAGGTTGAATCTTCAATACATAGTCACAGATCACTAGATCGAACCTCACGTACATAAGGAAAATTTATAGACTAAATGTCATGTTCGGAATGCTACAATCTCTCTAGTGAATAAATCAATTTCTCTCAAAAGACTCAAATTCAGTTTGAATCTACTGCGTACCAAATAATAATTTGATCATAAATTGAACAAATTAAACACAAAAATGATAATTAATTCATGTATCAACAATATATCATGATATATAGATAGACATTATTATCTCCTAAACATGTGAGATAAGATCCACTCCAAATCTGTTGGCTTTCTCCAACAGAGCCTATTTTAGTGGAGTGAGTATAACTCATGTAACTTAATAACAACTCATAACCATTAAAAGAAACTCTAATTCATAACAATTACAACTCCTTGGAAAACCTATTGGACCTAGTTATTGATTTGATATCCTTAAACTTAAGATTGTAGCTTTTGCATGATAGTTGCTTATTCTAAGTTATTTCTTTATGCTTATTCCTTGTAATTTCGCATACAAGCACCCATGTAATGTTTATATATTGGGAACCTTAGTAATTGGTCTTCTTTCCTTATATGTCTCTCTTGACACTTTACTCTTGCCTTATATGGAGGTTAGGTAAATGGGGATTTGTGTAGTCCTTGTGTCGTTGCTTGTTGTTTTCCATCATTTTGTACATAGGGTTATGGCTCTTCAAATCATGCTTGAGAACCCTTGAATTATGTTTGGCCTAATGTGTTACTTATCCAGAGAGGGAGACATGAGTTTTCTCCTAGACCTTTAAGGATGTATCCTTACGTGCTTCTCCTTTCTAGTTAGTGAGATATAAAGGATTAGTTAAATTGTGAAAGCTATAAGAATGGAGGACATTTTATTTATTCTTGGTAATTTTCATGTGAATATTTTACCTCCATAGAGTTTGGGGATCAACCTAGCCCCTATACCTCCTTAAGGGGTTTGTTATGGATAGAACCTCTTAGTATTATAATAACATGTTGAGCTTGATTTAATGTTTTGAGGTTTGTTGACTTGGAGCTTGGGAAGATCCATACTTGGACTCGTTTATAAATATTATAATGTTGACGATAATTATAGTGTGGTACCTCCTCAAAGAAGTACATTAACTAAGCAAATGGACCTTGAAACAGTATTAGTAAGCATTATATGTAGCTTTTTGTGCTTTAGATGTTATACAAAATGAACAAATCATCAATTAATACAATGTATACTAAGCGGATAAATAATATTGTAGTTTGTGCTAGATTCTAGAGTTAATGTGAAAATCATATGTGTAATGTGATAAGAGCTAGTTGGCGTTGTTGCAAGATATGCTTATGAAGTATTGTAAAAGTGCAAACTAGATATTTATTGTGGTCTTGTGTAGAGACATAAATTACGTTAACAAAAAAAGATTTTTTTTAGCTATAATATTAGTGCCAAATTTTGTAGGTATCACATTTTGTATCAAAGTTGGATTGCAATACTGTGAGCTTTGGGTAACATGTCGTGTACATTAACTATGTTATTTATGGGAAACACTTATTTTTTTCACACTTGTGGCAAATTTGAGGCATTTATTTGGGCTGTCATCCTCATTTCATTCTCCCATACTTGAGATATCTTTTGTATGATAGCTCATTGTCTCAACTTAGTTGCATTCTAGTTTCTTACTATCTTAGTAACATGTGTCCTCTTTAGATGACTTATGGCTTATCTAAGAACTAATTTATTTTAGATTGACAACACCTCGTGAACATAGTTGCCACATGGTTGACCTTCTACCTTACTAAGGTAAAATTGCTATAAATGAAACTATGAGTGAAATAAGATTATTGAATGACATTTTAGTTCTTGTTAACGGCTTTGTTTGTTAGAATGATATCAAAACATTGTGTGAAAATATGTTGTTTTTAGATTGATTGTCATATAATATGGTTATGGGATGCTTTGATTGTGATTATATGAGGCTTATGAAAATTTGAGTAATATATGGCATTTGAATTTCGAATAAGTCATTGTTTTTATCCCTTTTAGTTGCTTTGGGATGAGATGAACCTAATGTTAAAATAAAATGATATTATTTGATTATGAAACAAGATAATTACATGGTCATGTGAAATGTGAATGCACGTGGATTAAATTAAAAAATGCATTATAAGATTTTACACACTAAAACTAATTTTTAAAATTTAAATTATGTAAAATGTAAAATCTATATGCCATGAGAAAGGATTTTAGAGTGCAACCATTTATGTGAACAACAACATTTCTTTTATCTTATTGACTCTCTCTAATAAATCACCGTAGGAATTACATGATGAGCCTTTCTCTAGTATTCATGTTAGGGGATCCCAACTCTACACAATTAGTTGGATGCACTTAAAATTAAAAAGGTGATATCGAAAGCATAATACATTTTCATTTAAGATAAAATTTCCTTCCAAGGTATTACATGGAAAATAGTCATTTGTTTTATTATGTGGAATCTATGGTAGAATGAAATTGCTTAGCTTTCACAATCGATTAAGGAACATGTATGATCTTTAAGTTATTAATGCATAGATTACGAAAGATGCCAAGATATTGATCAAGATATTTTTATATTTCATTTGTATTGGAATTTTTAATTATTGCCATGATTTGGTTGCAGTTTACTACTAAGGTCGGGGCTCCTTCCACTATAAGAAATAATCAAATTCAACTTTCGATTAAAGATTTGATTTTGTTTCCGGAATTGTATGGTGAAATTTAAGATTAGATTATAGATTAAATACAATTTTATTTAAGAGAATACAATGGTGAATTTGATGGATTTTTTACATGTAATTAAATATAAAATTTATTGAGTTCAAATAAAATTGAGGTCATATATATTAGTGGAAAATGTATTTTTAGGATGCAAATTTGAAGTCAAAATCTTGTCTTCAAAAATTAAATATTTTAAGAGAAAATATATTGTATTAATAAGGAAATTTATAGAGTAAATTAATATTATTTACTTGTAATAATATAACATTCCAATTAATAAGTTGTAACATTTTAATTAAAAAAATTTATTCTTCCATACAATGTTTTTTATTATGGGTAAATAGTTTTTTGAAAGGGACTATACCCTTGTACAATAGTGCTCAGAAGCCATATTTTACCTCAAAAAGCCCAACAACAGAAAATAATCTGCCAAGATTAAAACTAGCAAAAGTACTAGTTCTAAAAAATAGCTAATAAACAACCACTTAACAACAACACAGCTACACAACAGCAGTGCATATACATGCCAATAGCCTAGATGTAGCAATGATAGCAACCAAAAGGACAAGAATCATACCTTGTCTGATACGGTGGGGATTTAGATTTGGTGTTTCCTTTCTTTTTCCTATCCACCACTTGTCCATTCCTTATTTCCAACATCCATTGAAATCGGAAGAACAACTGCAATGAATTTGATAGGGATGTGACCCGCAGAAGGGGGTCGAAAAATCCTTGATCACTGAATCAACACCCTCAAGAGAAGAATCTGGAGGTATCTTCTTTGTATTTTTATGCGAACCATCCATGACAGTTGCGGGGATTCCTCAACTGGATCTAAATCAATTGTAAGATGTTCGGGTAGAGAATCCTTCCACCATGCAAGTTTGGTCTTACATTTGGAATGTTCACAATCATCTGTAATATGACCAGTTTGAAGAAACGCCGACATCTGAAGGCAAGTCTCTCATAGTTTAGCTTCTGCACCAAGAGCCTTTCACCAATCTGATTGATTTCTGCTGGTAAGGCTTTGGAGGTATCAAGATCTTCAGGATTCGAGCATAAGTAGTATGGGTTTGAATGGAGGTTTTATCATCAACTATCACACATGAGCCTAGAGTATCCCCTATAGCAATGAGACAAGATTTATTCCAAAGCTGAAGTGAGAGTTCTAACAAGCAAACCCAAATCGGGCAAGTATCGAAAGATTCTTTTAAAGGGTCAAAAGACGGATACCATAGCTTGGCCATAAGCCCATGTTCCCCCAAACCCAATGTTGGCTAAAAATTAAATCCCTATCTAACAATACAATATAATCAAAATATTATATAATTAAATCCCTATCTTCCATACACTTTGTTAAAGTTACTAACAATAATATATAATCAAAATATTATCAATATTATTTTTAAGTTTAACTTTGTATTTAATTTTATTGTGTTTTCATTTAGATTGAGGTATTTGTATCCATAGAAATAGTATATTTTATATTAGGCCTTCAACCAATCAATATGATCAACTTAAATTTCTAATAACTTTTTTGGAATGATATAAGAATTTAACCCAGATTTATTAGATATATAAATTTAATTTGGAGTAGAAAATTTAATGGTTACCATTTTATCAAAAATAAATTTTCAACCTACGAGAAGATATTAAAAACTACTTAAAAACCCTTAACCTTCACAAGAAACCCCAATCGAAAATTAAGAGGATCTGCTTTCAAAAAGTGCTCAAGGAGGAGGAAAATCTTTCTCATCTGGGTCTCATATGCAGGTTTCAAAAATTTGGCCCAAACTTTCTCAGCTCCAATGACTGGATTGCACAAAGATGGAGAGAAAAGATACAAGGTAAGATTGAGCTTTATCCTTGTGTGAAAGCATATTTCATTGTTGTCTTTGAAACCCTGAAGATAGGGATTTAATTTTTAACCAACATTGGGTTTGGGATGAACATGGGCTCATGTCCAAGCCCTGGTATCCATCTTTTGATCCCCTAAAAGAATCTTTTGATACCTACCTAGTTTGGGTTCGATTACCTGGACTCCCACTTCAGCTTTGGAATAGATCTTGTTTGCTTGCTATAGGGGATACTCTAGGCTCATGTGTGGTTATTGATGAGAAAACCTCCATCCAAACCCACACTACTTATGCACGAATCCTTGTAGATCTTAATACCTCCCAAGCCTTACCAACAACAATTAATTTGCAAATCGGTGAAAGACTATGGGTGCAGAGGTTAGACTACGAAGGACTTGCTTTTAGATGTCGGCATTGCTTCAAAACTGGCCATATCACAAAAGATTGTGAGCATTCCAAACGAAAGACCAAACCTGCATGGTGGAAAGATTCTCTACCAGATCATCTAACAATCGATCCCCATACAGAACCGATTGTGGAACCCCCACAAATTGACTTACCCAACATGGAAGAGCTTCCACACATTACAGAGAAGAAACCTCAAGATTCCTCTCCTCAGGGTGTTGATTCAGCAATAAATTGTGATTTGACACCCCTTGTTGAGGGTCACATCCCTATCAAGTCAATTGAAGTTGTTTTTCCAATCTCAGTGGAAGAAGAAAATAAGGGGACACACTAAATCTAAACCTTCCATTGTCTCAGGCAAGGCATGAGCCCTGGCCTTTGTGTGCCTTCATTGTTGCATCTGGGCTTTAGGCCTATTATGCTCTTGGTGAGCAAGCTGTTGTTCTGTGAAGTCGTTGTTTTCTAGCTATAGATTTGTTGGTTTTTGTCTGTGATCTTGACAGAATGATTTCTGATGTTGGGTTGATTTGATAAATCTAAATTGTGATCTTTTTATTTTTGTGTAAATTTTAATTGATTTTGAGTCCTATTGTACAAGGGTATAGTCCCTTTCAAAAAAATATTTACCTATGGTAAAAAAATTACTTTTTCATATATTTATAAAATATATACATAATTTTGTTAGGTTTTCCACACATTTTTAATATTGGATGCTTAAGTTTTCAAAAAATCTTATTCAAATTAGAAAAATATTTTATGTCTATTTATTGTATTTAAATGTAAATGTTTTCTATTTTATTTTATATTTATTTTTTTAATTTATGAACAATTCATTATAATTTAAATGTAGGGGAAGAACAAAATATACACAATGCATATGAAAAGAGATGCAAGCCGGATGATACTATTATTAAACAAATGCAGAATTTAAGAGTTGTATCACTTGTTATGATTAATAAGAGAATATTAGCTCGTTTAAAGGTTTTATATACTACAAGAACTCAATTTCATTATCAAGCAAAATATTTTTAATTAATCCTCCTCCCTTACCTTCTTATTGAAGTGTTGATATTGGTTAAGTTTTGCATTTAATGAAAACATGAATGTGTGTGGGATGATAAAATGGCTCAAAACCTCTTTAATATTCTTTAAAATTGAATTATTCATTGTTGGAATGAACATTGTTTATGATTAATTATGCCGGAGGTGTGGCTATCCTGCGCTTGGTCTCCAACGACGATGGTGTGCAGCTTCCAGCTGCTTGTCATCCTACCCTCCTGCTTGACCTGCCTGTCGGCAAGTGCCCCCGTGTTGGTTGATCGATGATCTTCGTGGCCGTCTTCGGCTGCAGATGTCCTTGTCGGTTTTTGAAAACCCTTAAATATGGTCTTTGTTTATATGTTCAGTTTCTTATGTTCTTATCTGTTATCACATTGCTTCTACCACCCCTATTTCAAACCTTCAGTGCACAGGTTTGTTTTGGTATTTTTCATGTTTGCTGCTGTTTATTTTGCTTGTTCTCTACTGTCGGTAATTACTAGAATGCATCTAATGGTGTGTTGTCATCTGGTAAAATTGAAGGAGGTAAATACGAATTAGATTTTTAGGGATGCAAGTTGGATCTTATCCACTTCAGATAGTTCTAAAATTGAATGAGTTGTCTTCATTTTGAAATCCTTTTCCACTTCCTATGCTTGATTTGGTAGTCCTATCAAACCCATTCCATATTAATCCAACGAAATCCTGTTCATGGGAAAAAAACCAACAAAATTTTCCACGTAGTGATGTAGGGTATCATTCGTTGTAATTTTTTGTTTGAATGGACTGCAATCACCTTCCATTCCAGTGGTTTGTAACTTATTTGATTTGGCTAAAAGCATGTCATTTCTGACTCTAGTTTTAGGTAGCCACATAGAAGTTCCTGCTATGGGCTGCAATTTTTCCCCCAAAATTAGTTGCCAGGTCAGACTCCCAGAGCCATTTATAGGCATGGTACAACACATTTGGATGGGTTACCAATTGTTTCACAAAATTCCTAGGACCATTCCTTTGAAATTGAATCCTACTTGTTTGCCTTGGTCAAGTTTCATTATAGGTACACCATCATTACGTAAGTGGCCTGATAACAAAAACCGTAACCTTGGCCACATGTCGGCTTACACCTTACCATTGTTCCTTCTAATCCATTGTTTGTTGTTCCAAATTTCCTGAAGTTCTTTTGGTTTTTAGGCCTAAACTTTCAACGCTGTGATTTAGGGTATGATTCATTGAATTTTTGTTTGAAAGGACTGCAAGTAACCTAGGAAAAGGAGTGTTCTTCAATCCCTTTGAATTTTCACATTGTATGAAAAATTTTGTGCCGAGGGAAAGAAATGCCCTATGCCCTACACTCCAAACACAAGATAACTGTGAATAATTGATTTTAGGAAGCATTAATTCATGAAAATATCTCAATGAACTATGTAACTCAATAATAAAGTTTAGGCTATAGGGCCTCCAGTAAAGATTTCTGTAACATTTTATTCTGAAGCGGCATGTAGTATGAGAAGAGTTACCTAGATTAAAGGTTTATTCAACAAGAATATTTGGCAAAAAAACTCAATGAATAAGGGGACTTGATTGCAAATGTCATAATATAATAGATCCATTATTGAAAGTTGTTATTACTTTGTAATGAGGCACCATGTGTCGTGAGAACAACAGTAACCACACTTTTTCAGTTTCGACAACAAGTGTAGACAAGGTTTGGGATGTGACTACTACTACCCTGAAACAGACTTAAGAACACAATGCATAAAAGTAAAACACAGTTAAAGTCAAGTGCTATGCAAACTTAGAGTGGATTAGTTTCATCTTCAATCCAAATAAATTAAGCTAAACCAAAAAGAATAGTCTCTCCGATACACCCAATAGGATGAGGAATTCATCCTAGCATCCAGCCTAAACCCAAAAGTGAAATTTAAAGGTCACACTGTTTGCAGACTCTATAATATTCCCCTTCCAAAAAGACATTGAAACTCTGGTGTTTTTCACAAAAACATGTTTCTTACCAAACTCAATAATCATACTCAAATTTACAAGGCAATAAGGATACCACAACATATTTCCAATCTTGTTTTTGGCATCTGGAACTGCCTAGAGAAGAATATTGTATAGAGAACCAATAGCAATCAGATTGAATTTCGAACAAAGATATCTGTATCAGATTGTTCATAGAAACCACCATGGAAAACTTATGGGATATAGTATACTAAACTGAATAAGTAATTATTGTACTATCATGGAACCAAAAAAATGTTCAATAGTACATCTATTGATAGGAAAAAACACAAATATTTTAATCACCACACCCACTGATTATATACAAATTTACAAGACAATGAGCGTTAGAAAACATTTCTTTCCGATTTTACTTTAACATCTGAATCTACCCAAAGAAGGAGTATCATCACACCCACCAGTCACATCAAAATCTGAATCGTATTGAGATTTTGAAAACAGTTTTTTTTAATGAAGAGGATGGGTATAGGCCCACTTACTCTGAGATTGCTAGTGCAGAGCAACATACTTTTAAAATAGGAAAACAAATCCAAAACACAATACGATGAGAAACATAACAAGTACCTTGGATGTCACTCTCTTCTTGGAAACCATTAACACCTCCAATAAAAACAAGTGTCTCTTTTAAAAATCCATCTCTTTTACTTTAAAAACGCTCTTCTTTACTTGGGCCATGGATTCACTGGCCAGACCTTATTCTCCTTATTGACTAGTCAGTACTATGAATTTTCCAACATTAGCACCATATGGGCTCATAACATCATGTTACTCATCTCCAAACCATCCATATCGAAAGCAACACATTTCTCTTAACACCTTTTCTTGTAAATTTTGGATCATTTTCAGTTCTTTCGAGGGGCATACATTGCATTAAATATTGATCTGGTTAATTAGATTTCTTGCCCCAACATACCTTGAAAATTTGGCACGGGGCTAGGGTTGGCTTCCCTTTTGAAATATCATGTTCAAGCCATTGATCATTATAGTGCTACCTTTTGTTGTGTCTTGTGCCCAATTATCTATACCCCTGGCAATTAGGTAGCCAAATAGAAGTTCCTGTTATGGACTGCAACTTATTTTCCCCAAAAAAAAGTTACCAGATCAGACTCCCAGAGCCATTTATAGGCATGGTACACCACATTTAGGGTATCTATTTAGCGAATTGAAATCCAAAGTAGTGGTTACTAATTGAAGAGTTAGCTTAAATTCCAGGTATAGACGTCTGAGTACTACAAGGATGTGATACAGATTAACACAGAAAATTATCATTGATGTGTTCGGATAACCATGTAAGTTTTACCCACTTTTATTGGGTCCAGTAGTACAAGGCCATGGATGATGACTTTTGTTACTAAAATTGATATGATCTTTGTCTATGCTATTAATTAATGAGAACATAACAAGTATTATTACAAAAAGGCCATGATCAGCCCTGGCCTGCATAACTACCCACAAGACATTTGCAAAATTCATTCATTTTCCCTTTCTTTGCCACTGAAAATATCTACTCACACAAATACACTGTAGTAGATTAAACAAGTGTCCAGAATTCATGATCACTGATTTGACATGTAGGCTAGAATTCAAAAAAATTTGGTCCATGTATCAAAATTGTGCAAGCATACACAAGGAAACTCAATTGTTTGGAAAAAATGCTTTTTAAATTGACATTACCTCCCCTTTGTTAAAAGTACTCAACTCAACTATGATGTTGATGTATTCAGAGACTCCATTCCCATCATGGATGTTCCTATACCATATGCCCTGGGTAGATGAAAAGTTAAGCTCCTGCTCACAATCTAGGATTTCAACTCCCTACTTCTTCCCCTGCCAGCCCTCTGCTGGTCCACAACCCATCCTCCTCCCATCTCTGACACTCTTTTACTCTACCACTGTTGCAAGTTTCTCCATCTCTACATGTTCAGAAAGTATATAAACTTGGACATTACCTACCCATCAAATGCTTTTAGCACTTGTATTGTCCTCTTTACAACACACAAAATAAACATATTGCCCACGTTATCTCCTCTTATTCTCTGCAGTTCATCTCTGAAAGACTACAACTCGTCATTCTCTTCACTCTTCCCTTCATCGAGTGCATATACAAATACTTTGACACTTTGGTGTGGAACTTACATTTACAAGTATAATGACACAAGTTCATGTATCATTCTTAAGCTCTCTATATTTGAAACATGTGTATCTGGTTTTGAATTGCATTTTAAGGACAATTTACAAGTTGTCGATAATGTTATCATGCCAACATCTCTAAATTTGGATTGAAGATGTTTGTTTTTAGTAATATCATAAGTTATGGCATTGATACTTGGATTTTATAATAAGGTTCCATCGTACCAGATTGATTTAGCTACATGATAAATTGAAGTAATTGATATTGACATTTTTTAGAGGATGTGAGCCCATGAAAAATCTAATAACTATATTTGTTGAAAACTAGACATAACATGAACAACTACTTGTGATGAAAATTTGCAGTGTTTCGCCCCCCTGTTCTTTGTCTATTAAAAGCTTCATTCTACATGTGTACATAGGTTCTCTTTGATTCCAAGCCTCGGCTTAATCGCTTAAAATATCTTTCCCCTGCAGTTTCAGACAATCATATTATTTACTTGCACAAGTAGATAGTGCTCTACTACGAGTTGCTTGTTAAAAATATGAAAAGGTAAAGTAACAGTTTCATTTACAAAGAGTCCACCCCCAGATTCGCCAAATCTTGCATGCAGATGTTCAGCAAGTGACTAAGGCATGGTGTTGTAGAAGATTCTTTTTCATTTCTTCTTCTACATTATTATTGCATGAATTGCCTTCTCTCAGATACGGGCGACCACCTCTTTCATTACATTTCCCGTTTTCAAGGTTTAGGTAAATCATTTCCTGAGCAATTTCCTTGCACTTGTCTTCTTCAAATTGGCATATTTTTACATTTGAAGATACTTAATTGGGGTCAAGAGGCAGACTCGAGTCACCTTTATCTCGAACCATAACATCCGAGGTGATTAAATTTATTCTACATTAGGGAACTTCCTTCCCAGATGCACCTACACATGGATTCAGCCTTAGTACAATTTCCATACAACGTGCAGATATCATAGACATGCCATTTTTGAGTAATATCATGACTAGAAATGTCATTAATTTGCTATTCAAAAACACTTGTAGTCATAGATCATCTTAACCATGTTCAGATGTCTCTTTAGCTCAAAGAAAGAACTCCAACTATTTGATAAAATTTGATGGAAGCGTGTGAATTGTTTACTTGCATTCTATGCCTTTTCCACAGAATCCACATGAAATGTCAAGCTTCCATGTTTTATTTGGCTTTACTAAAATATGACCACAATTCTGCTGGTCAAAATGCAGCTATAGTTATAAATACTCTCCACCCTATTGTGATGTCTCTTTACGTACAAGAAGGAACTCCAACTGTTTGATAAAATGTCTCATCGTAATCTACCATAACTGGGCCATAGTTTCAAAACTTTTCTTCCACCTCCATTAATGTTGTACACCATAGTAGGAATTGAGTGCAATGTGTTTGACGAAATGTCTGAGTTAATCCTCAAACCTAGGATTTTCTCTCCTAATAACCTCATCCACTTAACTCGAGTTATGATTTTCCTTGTCATCAATGACTCTCAATATTCTTCTTTTATATTTTTTCAAATGCACCAGTTCCCACCTTGTGCTACCAAGCATGCCCTTCTTCTCATAATGATTTCCTACATGTAACCAACTGAAATAACAGAAAAATCACATCAAATGATCTCCCCTCAATAACATTCCTTCCACCTCATGTTCTGTTGAACTCCCTTGTGAACTGTTATTTCCCAACATGGAACTCCATGAATTGCTTGAGCCTTGTACTCTCTACCTGAATGTGTTTAAATAGGACGTTCAACTTAAGAGACTCATTTGGGGTATCTTTTAAAGGAACACATTTATGATTTGGAAGGGGCTTATCAATATTTTCATGACGAACATGCTCTAATGTGTTTCCAGTCATGTGTGTTTTTCATTTCTTTTAAAAACTAAGACAGGTTAAAGCAATCCCTTTTTAAAACTTTATACTATCTTTCTTACCAAAATAAAGGGAAATCAATGCAATTATCCCTGTGATTAACTCAATATAACCTACATCTCTAAAAAAATTATACTCACCCACTCACACTCTTCGATAAAATATATATCTTCTAGACCACACTTCATTTCCTGTTTTTGAATTACAATGTTTTGATGAGTGTACATTATTGTTTTCAGTCCTACGCCTCACCAGATCAATATCCAAATTGAAATCAATTTACATGGCACTTGATCAGCCTAAATAAGTTGTTTTTTTTCCCTCCAACTGAAAAAAACAACGATTAGAAACCAGATTACTCCCTCCAACTAAAAAAACCACTTCAATTTCTACTCACACCGAACCAATAAATATTCCCAACATTTTCTTGACTCTGCTTCATTCTACCCTTCTTTTTTATCCAAAACGTATATGCCCCACCAAGTTGCAACAATAGAAGGACATCACAAACATAGATCCATTTAAAAAGCAAACCCTACACTAGAAGATTACTCCCACAAAATCCATGTCGGGGTAACCTTGCTCCTCCTGGAGTGACCACTAGTTATATATCGTGGTGCATGCTTACATTAAATTCATTCTTATATGCCTAAAAAGAACAGACTCTCGTGGTAACACAAAGACAATTATTTTTCATTGAAAGAGTAATATTTATTATGATGCAAAACCTTATCTACGCATGAGTGTGAAATTGTTTTGCTAGATCCTTAAATTCAAAGTGATTTTTGTGTTGAGTTGTGCAAACAAGTAATTATGAAGTTTGAAAGTAAAAGTTATTGAATATGTGCAAAGCACTTGCTTCATGTAATGACAAACCTTAATAAAATATTGTCTCAAATTGTTTTTATATTGGCACCCATTGATTCATCTCTCTATTTGAGGAAAGATGCGATAAAAATGTGTTCCAAAATGAATTTTGAATTAAAATAAAATTCTTTAAGAATGAGAGAACTACTAATATTCACATAAAATGAAGATTTTGAGATATTTAACATCCCTATTTTCTTCTCATGGCCTCTTGATTTTACTGATTTAGTTTGTTGTCGCACTATGAGAATAATTTTACAAGGGGAGAGGAATGTAATGCCCTCACATATGGCAAACCTATCCTCAAGATCATACCCAATCCTCTTTACCTTAGTGTCTCCTTGCGGGTTGGCATTGGGGTGTCTAACTTGTACTATTGTCATGGGCACTTAAAAGAGGCATACCCAATTTAAAGTAGTTTATGCTAATTTGGATTACATACACAATTAATCATGTTTAATAACATTTTGTTGACTAAGGGAAAAAGGAATTATGAAAGCGGGTCCAAAAGAGACATCACCGATAGTGGTAATACAAGATTAATTATTTTGTTTCGGCGAAGTGTGAAGTCAATTTGTATGGAGGTTTTTATGGATTGAAATATGGATTTCTTCTCACCCCCCAGACTTTTGTTTTTCATTGCTTGTGAAGAATCCCTCCACCATTAATGCATGATGTTTTGGTGGATAGTTGGGCATGGGAAAAGCATTAATAAAAATAAAAATAAATATAAATAAATAAACTACACTGAACCGCCTCATGTCCTACGCACATGGAGAAGAGGCGAAGGCTTGAGTCGAGCATTATTTTCCAACGTCACACAACGCCAACCCTTGTTTTACGCACATGAGCAAAATAGCTCTAGTGCATCCTGTACTGGTGCATGTCACATCTACATGGAAAGATTCCACTGTTTATAATATTTTATGAATCTTTTATAATAAATACATGGAAATAGTCATTTCCCGTTCATGTCATAAATTAATTACAAGGGGGAAAAGTGATCGCATTTAGGAAGGCCTCGATTGCACTGAAGGGTCGTGGTGAAGAGAAGTACGGAGGCATCGGACAATCGCTAGTCCCCATGGAAGCATGTGGAGAATGCTTTTATTATTTTGTGTTTAGTTTGCCTTCTAATGTGGAAGGTTCCTATGGATAAGTGGGTGCCTTGGAGGGAAACTTGGATGGAAGGTTGTTAAACATGCGTGGAAGAAAACCGCACTTAAGAGACCACACACCAAAGGTTTGCATGAAATGGTCCTAGGAGCTTTCCAACAATTACAATTGACAAGTGTTCGAACACCACCCACTCCACAAAATTCTCCAACATGGCCATTGCATCTATTTTAAACATTTAGTCATATTCATTTTCTTGTTTTAGCTCGAGTAGGATGAGAGGGTTGTGCACTCAAGTGGTATAAGTTTTTAATATTGAATTCAATAAAATCAATTAGAAAACATAGAAAAATAATTACACCTTTGAGCTAGTGACTCCTTGCTGCAGGTTTCATTCTCCTCTAAGTCTATCACCAATTAGACATGTTATAATGAAGAATTATTATTTTTGAATGAAAATAAATAGTTAAAAATACATGAAAATTAAATTAATGAAATGCAATGAACACTATGAAAAATGGTAGAAGAAATGAAGAAATGCTATGTGGGAAATAGCCCTAACCCTAAACCAAAGATATGAAGCGAAGGTGGGGTGAGCGACGCAGTTCTTTGACTAGAAATGGCCTCGGTGGTGGTGCCCTTGTTTGCTCCATTGCGACGAGTCTACTTTGGCGCTTGTTTTTGTAGTAGTGGACAACATTTCCCCTATTGTGGATGTTTCATTGATGTCGTATGGATATGTTTTTGCTTTGGTTTTGGCATGGGCGGGGTAGTGTCCATTACGGAAGTTGTTTGGGGGTGCTATGATAGTCCATACTTGGAAACTATGATAGATGGTTCCAACAGAAGACGTAGCTCGTGGTGGCGGGCGGTTTCCCCTACCCCAAAGTGTTAACGATGTCCTTGGTCCTGGAGGTGCCATTGGTAATCATATTTTGAGGATCCTTTAGGGGTTTTAACCCAAAACAAGGTGCAAACCGATCATAGTGGATTTTCTCAAGAACACGTAGTGAATATAGAGAATGTAGATCGAGACATGGCACCCCGGTCATGTTTTAGGTGCTCCAGATTCGTGGTAGTACGGCGGTGTATGCGGTAATTCCCGCCATTGGTTTTGAGCCTCCCGGTCGGCCAAGTCAATAGCTTAATAAATCCCCTTCTCAAATTTCTTTCAAGAATGTGGTAAGGGGCGAAGGTAATAGGAATAGTTTGTTGGATGCCAAACGTAATAAGCCTATGGCTTATGCTAAATCTACCCCATTTGTGAGTTTTGGGGAAGAGGTGGTTCAATCGGAAGCTGCTTTCAAGAGGAATGGTCTGATTTGTAGATTTAACAACTTCTACTTGGGTTTGTCGTTAGTGCTTCATGCCCGAATTTTGAGTCACTGGGGTCTTTTCTTGGAAGGTAGGCTGGATATTTTCCCTAGTGCACGTGGTTTTTTCATTGTTGCATTTGCAAATGCTTCAAATAGGGATTTAATTTTTTGGGAAAGTTTGGGAATTTGATTCCCATATGCTTTTGATGAAACCCTAGTTCCCTTTGTTTAACCCGGTTTTTGATACTTTCCAAGTTAAACCGGTGTGGATACGTCTACCTTACTTGCCCCTCCAATTTTGGTTGGAGAGTTGTTTAACTACTATTGGTAATACTTTAGGGAAATGTTTAGCTATTGACCCAAAAACAAGATTTTGAGCACACTACTTATGCTAGAATCTTGGTTGATATGGATACTTTTGTGGATTTCCCTGCCACTATTGAACTTAAAGTTGAAGATAGAACTTGGATTCAAAACCTGGATTACGAAGGGTTTCCCTCACTACAAGATAATAGGCTAGGTATCCACATTTTTTTCACAATTTTTTTGTGGATGTCTTATTCAAAATTGTGAATCCAAATTTGTGGACTCCACCCACAATTATTTTGTGAAAATATTAAATGTGACAAAAATTGTGACAAAATCCACACTAAAAATCATTGTGAAAATTCCATATATTTCAATTGTAACATTTTTCACAATTCTAATATTGTCACATATCCACAATTGAAAAAATTGTAACATTTTTCACAAATTAAATAGTCTTTAAATCTAAAATTTTAAATTTTTGATATATATCACAATAACACAAAAATTATAAGTAAATAAACATTTTTAATTGTGTAGCATCTTTTACAATTTTATTTGTATTTTTACACATCATTAGTAAAGATGGTCCTTACATAAAATATGCTAATATTTTTATATATTTTAAAACTTTCAATTTTTGTCATTTTAAAAAAAAATATATTTTCATATTATTATAAATTCAAGTCATAAAATTCAATTTAATTATATAAATATTTATTTATATATTTAAATAATATTTTGTTAAATATAGTGATGGTATATTAATTATAATATTTTTATATTAATTTTTTAATAACATAATTTAATTAAAATTCTAAAATAAATGCTTTTCAAAAAGAATATTTTATGAAGAAAAATGAAATTATTTTCATTAATTATTATTTAATGAATACAATGATTATTTTCATAATAAAATTGTAAGAATATTTTTAGTAATTAAATTTTTGTGAATACTTACATGTCATGACTATGTGATGCGCCAAAATTAGCAGGAACTTGACAAGGTCATAACTTGAGCTCCGGTGTCCGTTTGAGTCTTTTTTTTAAACCACATGTTTTGATGAGACGAACGCAAGGCCGAAATTAGGATGGCAAAATTTTGGGAGTTAATACCGGTAGGGGCAAGTTTCGGCACATTTTTGGGCCCTAAATCCACCATCTTGAGGCCGAAAATTAGGATTTAAGTTGTAGTTCGGTTTTTTTTTGTAGCATATATTTTTGGGTATTAGTTAATTTTAGTCTATTAGTTGCATTATGAGTTAGAAAGTTGAAAATTCCTCTAATTTAGGAATGTAGAAGATGCGTGGCAATTTCTGTGCCCGTACGAATAAGCATGCGAACTTACTAAGAATAGCAGGTTCTAGTAAACTACTAAAAATAGTAATTTCTACCACCTAGAGTAGATTTAGTCAAGTTAGTTAGAGTTTGCTTGGCAACTCGAGTTGGGAGTTGTTTTCCTATTTAGGAAACATTGTAATTCATTATTCAATAACAAAGAAGGAGATCTATTTTCTTTTGGAGTTCATATTATTTGTAGTATATCAAGTTTGTTCATAATTTGGCTACATTATCTGGTATCAGAGCTGGTTCAAGTCTTTTAAAAAATGGTAGGAAGAGGAAGAGGAAGAGGAGGTGGTATTGCCTAGATGAATAGAAATATGTAAGATTTGCAGAGGCAAGTTGTTGCGCTTGGGGTAGTAGGCGTGCGAATGATAACCCAGAGAGGGAAATCAAGGTGGAGATGACACGAGATGAAGAAGAAGTTTGTGAAGAGGAGGAAACGCAAGCACCACCATTAGTGTTGAAGAAAGGATGCTTCGAGCATTAGAAGGAAAGAATGATGGGATAAGAGTTGATGTTTCAAGTATGGTGGTAGTCTAAAACCAGAGGAGCTGATAGATTGGTTGACTAGCATGGGGAAATTTTTTGAGTGGAAGGTTATGTCGAAGAAAAAGAAGGTAAAATTTACATACATGAAATCGAAAGGTCACACTATGTTATGGTGGGATCACCTACAGAAAGAGTAGTCAAGAAAGGGGAAAGAAAGAATTAGGACGTGGAGTAAGATGGAGAAGAAGTTGAAAGATAAATTTCTCCCTATGGATTATGCACAAACCCTTTATAGGAGGTTTCAGAATCTTAGATAGAACTTACAAACAATGCAAAATATACATAAATGAGTTCTTCTTGAACGTAGTCACCAAGTTGTGGGCATAAAGTTTTCTGTTGTTGTCCATTCGTGTAGAGCATGAAAAAAGCCGAGAACAAATGGCTGCAAGGTATGTAAATGGATTAAAATTTTCTATTCAAGATGAGATAAGTATGCATAGGATTAAGAGCATGGAGGATGCCTATCAATTAGCCTTAAAGGCCGAGGAAAAACAAAATCATCAAAGTTTTAGGAGATCACCTGTTGAATCTTACACGGAGAAAAAGGAAAGATATTTCTAATGAATAGGGGGCCTCATCTTCCTTTCGGGGTCGAGATGAGTTGGTTTCAGCTAAGGTAGGGAGAATCATCTCGTGGATTGGAAAAGCAAGAGGATACGAGACAAGATTTCCAAAATCAACAAAGAGGTAGAGGATTTTCTAGGGAGAGGATATGCTAGCGATAGAGGATGGGAGGCTCCATGAAGACCATTTGTTTGTTACAGATGTGGTGAAGAAGGGCATCGGGATTTTGAATGCCCACATACTTATACACATGACAAGAGGCAAGGAGATACTCCAAGAGTAAATCTTGTTGAAGCTAAACAAGTAGAAGATGAACAGACTTGCAAATTCCACTAGATGTTGGAGAAAATTTGATGATCAAGAGGATGATGATTTCTCCAAGAAAGGAGATCAAGGGGGATGCATGGCTGCATACAAATATTTTTAGAACAAGATGCACTTCAAGAGGAAAGGTATGTAATGTTATTATTGATGGTGGTAGTTGTGAGAACATGGTTTTAAATGAGATGGTCCATAAATTGGGTTTGCATTGTGAGAAAAATCCTAACCCTTACCGTATTGCATGGTTTAAGAAGGGTAATGAAGTTACTATTGATAAGAGATGTTTAATAAGTTTTTATATTGGGAATAGTTATAAGGATGAGATTTGGTGTGATGTTATTCCTATGGATGCATGTCATATGCTAGGAAGACCATGACAATTTGATAGAAAAGTTATTCATGACGGGGAAAGAATACTTATACTTTTTGGAAGGATGGCACAAAAATAGTTTTGCTACCTCTTAAGGAAGAGGGGAAGGTTGAAAATATGCTTTCTGCAAAGGAATTTGTGAAGGAGGAAAAGGCAACTAGTTTTTTTGTTATGCACTAGTTGTAAATAAGGATGAACCTGCAAGTGCACAAATACCAGTAGAAACAACATAATTAATAGAAGAATTTTTAGATGTTATTCCTGATGAGCTACCAGATGGATTACCACCCAAAAGAGATATTCAACACCATATTGATTTGATTCCAGGGTCTTCACTCCCAAATCAAGCGGCTTATAGGATGAGCCCGACATTGCATGCAGAGTTGAATAGGCAAGTGGCAGAGCTCGTGAGAAAGGGGGTCATAAGGGAGAGCATGAGTCCGTGTGCAACCCCAACTTTATTAACACAAAAGAAGGATGGAACATGGAGAATGTGCATGGATAGCAGAGAAATCAATAAAATTACAATCAAGTATAGGTTCCCAATACCTCACCTTGATGATATGATGGATGTGCTTGTTGGATCTAGGTATTTCACCAAGATTGATATTCGAAGTGGTTATCATCATATTCAGATCATAATAGGAGATGAGTGGAAAACAACATTCAAAACAGGAAATGGATTATATGAGTGGTTGGTGATGCCATTCGGGTTATCCAATGCACCTAGTACAGTTTTTATGAGGCTCGATGAACACCGTCCTCACGGGAGTGTAATGGTAAGTTTGTTTTGGTTTATTTTGATGATATCTTGATTTTTAGTAAAACTAAAGAAGAACATTTGAGGCATCTAAGGGTGGTATTTGAAGTGTTAAGGAAAGAAAAACTCTATGAAAATATGAAGATGTGCACATTTATGCAAGAGAGTTTGGTATTCTTGGGCTTTATTATTTCAACATAATGGGGTATAGATGGACTCGAGAAAAAGATAAAGAAAATTATTGAATGGCCTACTCCACAGTATAACGAGAGAGTAAGAAGCTTTCATAGTCTAGCAACATTTTACAGAAAATTTATTAAAAATTTCAGCAGTATTATAGCACCTATAATAGATTGCACAAAAGGAAGGGAGTTTTTATGGACAAAGGCAATTGAGGATAGTTTTCAGTTCTTAAAGAAGAAGGTGACAGAGGCACCCATTTTGGCACTACCAGATTTTGATAAAGTGTTTGAGGTTGATTGTGATGCCTCACATGTGGGTATTGGTGTTGTTCTAAGTCAAGGTGGAAAGCCAGTAGCTTTCTTTAGTGAGAAACTAAATGAGGTAAGAAAGAACTACTCTACTTATGATGTGGAATTTTATGCAATTGTACAAGCATTAAGGCATTGGAGGCATTACTTAGTGCCTAAGGAGTTTGTGTTATTTACAAACCACATAGCCTTGAAGTATGTGAATACCCAAAAGAAGTTCAATAGTAGGCATGCAAAGTGGGTATCATTTTTGTAGGGTTATGCTTTTTCCCTAAAACATAAACGGAAAAAAAAATCAAGTTGCAGATGCATTGAGTAGGTGTGTGACTTTGTTTACCACTATGGAAAATGAGGTGGTGGGTTTTGAAGAAATAAAGGGTTTGTATTCTTTTGATTCTGATTTCAAGGATATTGTTGAAAGGTTAATTCATCCATTGTCAGACAATGCAGGAGATGTCCAGGATGAGTACATTTTACAGGATGGCTACCTATTCAAGGGATGCCAACTATGTATTCCAGTTGGGTCTATGAGAGAGAATATAGTGAAAGAGTTGCATAGTGGAGGATTGGTTGGGCATTTTGGTAAAGATAAGATGATAGCCTTGGTAGCAGAGAAATACTATTGGCCAAAGCTGAAAAGAGATGTGGTAAGATATGTGGAGAGGTGTCAAATTTGCCAAGTCTTGAAAGGCCATGCATAAAATACAGGGTTGTATATGTCGTTGCCTGTTCTTAAAGGGTCGTGGACAGATCTGAGTATGGATTTTGTTTTGGGATTACCAAAAACACGAGGTAATGACTCAATTTTTGTGGTTTTTGATAGGTTTTCTAAGATGGTTCATTTTATTGCTTGCAAGAAAACAAGTGATGCGACAGGCGTAGCATATTTGTTTTTCAGAGAAGTTGTTCGTTTGCATGGTGTTCTAAAAACCATTACTTCAAATAGGAACACAAGGTTCTTAAGTCACTTTTGGCATAATTTATGGAAGAAATTGGGAACTCAACTATAGTTTAGCAGTTCCTATCATCCTTAGATTGATGGGAAAATAGAGGCACTGTAAACCGGAGTTTGGAAAACCTCTTAAGGTGCATCACTGGGGAAAAGCAAACAATGGGACTTAGCATTACCACAATCTGAGTTTGCATATAATAGTTCCATAAACAGATCCACAGGAAAGTCTCCATTTTCAATTGTGTATGGGAGTAATCCAAATGGGGTGTTAGATTTGGTACAACTACCAGTTGATGGCAGAGTTAGTGATGATGCAAAAGCATTTGCCAAACATATACAACAATTACAAGAAGAAGTGCGGAAGAAGCTGCAGAATAGTAATGATAAGTATAAGGAAATAACGATGTGCATAGATGGAGAAAGGTATTTACATTTGGTGAGTTGGTTATGGTATATCTCATGGAAGGAAAGGTTTCCAAAAGGAACCTATAACAAGCTAAAGTACAAGAAGATTGGTCCTTGCAAAATTGTGAAAAAAATAAATGATAATGCTTATGAGGTAGAATTGCCAGAGAATTTTGATATTTCTTTAGTGTTTAATGTTTTAGATTTGTATTTTTTCATGGGGATGGTGTAGAAGGGGATGTTATTGATGAATTAGTAGATTGGAGGCAGCAGGTTCGTGAAGAAGAAAGAAGAAGTGGATTAGATTCTAGATAAGAAAACAATGGACACGCGACATGGGAAATACAACAAATATTTGGTACATTGGAAAGGACTGAACAAGAGGACAATACTTGGGTCATAGAGTGGGAGATTAAGAAGTTGGATGCAGATAAATGGAAGCATTTTGAAGAAGACAACTTGCAAGAGTTGCGTTTTTTTCAAGCAAGGGAGAATGATGCGCCAAAATTAGCAAGAACTTGACAAGGTCATAACTTGAGCTCCGAATGTCCGTTTGAGTCCATATTTTTTTAAACCACATGTTTCGATGAGACGAAACAATTAAACACGTTATCAATCAAGCATACATGCAATACATCTGACATTACCTTCTAGTCAGATGAAATGAAGGTAACTAGCTTGATAAGTGCAAATATGCATGACCAAGCAGCCTCTAACAAGAATTAATTAGATATTACCTTGATACAAAATATGTTTCTACTCACTATTGAATTTATACGAACAATGTGAAATTGTTTGCCAGTCCATTTCAAATCCTAATTAGGTTGATGTTTATCGAATGAACCAAAAGACAATTCCAATGGTAAAAATACTCAAGAACATTACTTTCTATTTTTTGATTCTGCTTTATCTCTCTCACAGTTAAGAAAAAGGCTCTCAAAACAAGCCACACCTCACATTGGGGGAAATTGCTCAAATCATAATAATGCGGCGAAATGTCAATTAGCATGTTCAAGGAAATCAAGATAATCTTGTAACCAAGAGTTGGGATGAAAAAACATAATGATCAATAATGAGTCAATGATATGAGGGTAAATATCTAAAGCAATCATAACCAAGAGGTAAATGGTTGTTTTTCCTTATCCCAGATTTAACAACAATACAGATGTAGATTGTCTAATACATAATCAAGTTCAGAGACCTACTCAAAGGTAAGAATGAGATTTCTGCTTGTCAGTACATATTCATTGTATATGACCCATTCTGGCTTATGGGCAGGATAGTTTGAAGGATATAGATGCACCATCTGTTAATAAGTGTAACAAAGGAAGTTGAGACAGGAATGTATAAACTGGGAAAAGAAAAGTAACTATACAATCAGCATAATCGATTCAGTACATACCTGATTATCTTTCACTGTTAGGTAGTGACATGTGCGTTCCAAGTGTGCTACCTACATGAAATACCATGCTAGCATTGGCTTTTGTATATTTCAGCCCACCCACAATGCAACGCATCCCCAACGAATAGTAAACACAAACCCAAACGACACATCCACACAAGCAGGCAAAACAGAATGGGAGGAAACGAAAACACATAGAGTTGTTTTGCAAGTTAAATATACATGAAAATATATATGAAAGTTTCGAATATGTAGGTAATAATAAAACTAAATTACAATTCGGGCCCTTGATTTTTGGAACACGTGTATCTTCAACACTCAGCTTAAGCTGCAAGAGCTGTTATGTTTTTAAGAGCCCAACTTAATGGGTAGAAGTTTTTTTTGTTTATTTCCTTCATAAAAAACTATACAGTATTGATAAGTACATACATGTCCTTCACATCGAACTAGATAAATGAATTAAAACTATTATTCATTATGGCAGTTCCAAAGAAGAGGAAGTTATAAAACTAATAAAACTCGATATCAACTTTTGGAGCATATTGCAATGACAGTTTCAAAGTCAAATGAAGGTAGGCATACTTTTCAAATAAGCAAAGATTCGTTACACTCGAAACTAAGTTGTACAAGGAGACATGTATTGGTATAGCACAAGTGGGGTTTTTAATGCTTGCTACGGTCCTAAGTTACAATTTACGTCGCCTTTCAACTATAGTATTGCTCGTAGGCCTTGTTGCGCACAATCTTTGACCTCACAATTGAAAATGGGTCCTACTGAGTTCTGCAACAATTGGTCATTGCGGCCCAATTTTTGACATATCTCCATCAACTGTTTCGTCTGCATCTTCCGAACATGAGCCTCCCCCTTATTTAAAATGACAAGCATGTCTTGTAGTTCTTAGAAAATATATTCTAATGTTGCCTCCTTGAGTCCTCTTTCCTTTCCCATACACTTCTCCAACCTCAAACACCTTTTCCTGCAACCCTTTCCCCCTCCCACTTGTTTCTCTTCATTCGTTTCACTTCTTCTCTAGATCCCTTTCGGTGTTCACATCACACATTCTGTGCCTCGATTATTTCTTGCAATCACCTCAAGTGGCTCTCGGAAGGTATAGTTTCGCATTGCATCCCTCATTCCGCTTTCCCTTCCCTTACAATTCTCCACCCTCAAAGCCCTTACTCTACGCCCCTCTTCCTCTCCCATTGTTTCTATCGCTACAATTTGCTTTCGTCTAAACATCCCCTTTGGCATTTCCATCGTACATTTCACGTGACATTGCAGTCTCCCAATAACGAGGAATCACGCCTACATACTCTAAACCTTTTCCCACTCATAAACCCCTCTGCATTTCCCTTCCCCACCCTTCTATACTACCATTGCTATTTCTTATAAAGTTATTATCAAACAAAAGGCATACTATATTTAAAATTAAAAACTAACTTCAAAATTTATTGTTAAAAATATAGGATCCTACATAAAACCTTTGTAATCTGCAGTGGAAAAAGTCAATAACATATTACATCACAAAGATTTGTGCTCATGGTTTAATGGTTGTACAATCCTGGCATTTACGTATTGTTCTTCCACTGCTCGGATATATTTAAATTATATGAACAAGTGAATGACATTAATATATTCAATTATAAAATTCCATTCTCTATAGTCATACACACATTAACTTGAAATATGTCAGGGACAATAATCTGTACCGTTTTTAATAAGGTCAATTGACATGTCACATCAAAAAGATTTGTGCCCTTCATTGTACAGGCCAAAATTTATTTAACTATGTACCATTGTTGAATGCCTTTCCAGAATTTGAAGAGTCTCACTGTCCCGGTCTTCACAACGTAATTTTCCACTTTCAAGGAATTGTTGCAGCACATTTAACAATGGTTTTTTTTTTTTTTTTTTTCGCAAGGGTATATATTGAAACCTTATTAAGATACAATATATTTTATTTGAAGAATACAAATACCTTTTTCAAGGAAAAATACATAGAACGCAAAAGTTATTGTATGCATTTTAGTACGTATAAAAAGTAATATATATTTCAAATAAAAAACATTACAATACTATTTTAAAATAATTTTGTATAACAAATAAAATCTATTAATGTTTAAAATTATAATTATTAATAGTTTTTTATTGGTTTATCAATTTTTTTACTAAATTCGATTTGTATTATGAAAATGTGTAAGAATTTTATATATATTATGAAAAGATTTGTAATTACGCCAAAGGCGTTCTCCTTATGGGAATGGACTTCCGGTCGTTTCCGTGACTAAGTTAAATTTGACGGTCTTGCGGATGTTTTTAAGATGTTTAATTTTGACGTCCGTTTGGACGTTTTCGCACTATTCGGCTATTTTTAACATTGCTTTTTAGTGGCTATTTTTTAAACAGTTGCTTTTCATTTTTTTGTGTTTAGATTTGGTTTTCCCTGCATGTTGAATCGTCTTTGGAATAGCCTTTAAATACTCGACAACAACCAAGGCAAATTATTACACATCCAGCTCGAGCTCTGTTTCATTCTGCATTGAGCACTATTTTCTCTGCATTGAGCATTATTTTCGCTGCATCGAGGTCTTGTGTTCGAGTCCAGGAAAGAACAGTTCCTATCACCCAACTCAAGGTGGAAAAGGCTTAAGAGGACGTATTGAGATACATCTACAGAGAAGAATCATCAGTGTCAGGTTTCACCCTTAACCTCATTCAATATTGTATCTTTGGGTATGTATTTGGTTTCAACAATGTTTGTCTATGAACTGTTAAAATAAGATTAGGTTATAAGGTTGATACCTACAAGAGTGGCAACATGAGGAAGCAAAGCCCTCCTCTCCAACGCATATGTTGTCTGATTGTGAAGCTCAACAAAGGTTTGTATGTCATAGGTCCCCACATAAGCTCTTCAAAGGAGTCTGTCAAAATTTCTAATGTATCCTCCATATGCTCCCTGCCCATAGGTTTAACCACCAAACAACATTTAACCATTTCTCCCAAATACCCCAATTTAATAAATTCATGAAAAAGACTTTATTGAAAAAGTAGAATGTTGTGAGCACCTTTGTGAGGATATCTATGTGCGAATCTGGTTTCATTCCCTCTTTCTCTTGTCTAGAAACCTCCTTCAAAAAATCTGTAAATGAAATTTCATGGATTATTCATTCATTTTGAAACAATAGAAGTCAATGAGCGTTTGAATTTAAAGAGTAAATACTAATACTAATAATGATATCATATGTAGAGCCAACACCTGGCAAGCGGACAAAGAATTCCAAGGGTTCCTTCATAGTTATTTCACCAATGTATATATCATGTTCACTGATGTAAGTTGATGTCCTCAAGAAGTATTACTCAAGGAAAATGATATATGGCTACAATATCTTATTTTAAGAACTGACAAGATCATTGTACAATGAAAACACAAATGCCACATGGGAAGAGAAAAGCCTTAGAATCTTCACAAATGACACCACCTACTAGAAAGAAAGTAGAGTATGCATACTAATGCGAATTGCCTAATATGATGGTGACATCTACAATTTTACCTAATAAAGTACTCATGATAGAGGAATTGACCGAGACAAGGTTGATAGAACAAAATCATCTACCTTGGCCACAAGATCCTTAATTGAATTATCATCTATCTTTTCTCTTGTATATTCTAATACACACACAATCTATGGTTCGATAAATTGCTCAAATCTACCTCTTAATTTAGATAGGTCATAAAGGTATTTAGATAGGTCATACACAATTACATGTGCACTTTTTCTAATTTGAGAGTTTATTTGCTTGAGGTATTTAGACTTCAGTAAGAACATGTTATTTAAACTTTGATTTTCATATGTTGACATTGGTTTCTATACTTATTTGGTTCTAATGAAATATTTAATAAATTATGCCGATCTTGAGCATTTATAAAGGGTGCAAATATATGACTGTAATATACAGAGACGATTATGTGGAATCTAGATAAAGGACGGAAATGCTAATGTAAAATTTATGAATGATGTGACCCACATAATCCATGCTCTAAGATCAAATTTGTTAAATGGTCAATATTGTCATGCATACAAAGCATATAGTTTTCTATCTCACAATTATTATGCACTAAATGATGAAGATTATTGCTTGTATATGTTAGAATTTAAATTTAAGTTCATCTTACTATTAAATTTGGTCTACATCTCTATTTCCTTGAGTTTCTTGAGGTCAATTGATTAGCACATACATTTAGTTTTATTAACTTCTTTCACTTTTTTCCAGGATATTTGTGATTCTCTTTCTCCCATGGTAAAGAAGAGAGTGTTGTCTCTAAACAAACTTCAGGTGGGTTTCAATATTGATTGAAGTATTTATTCATTTGTCCTATTTATTGCATGTTATAGACTAAAGAGATTATTGTAGAGTGCTTTCATGTTATTTGCTTTTGATTGTTCCATCTATATTTATAGTTGGCTCCAATCCTTTTTCCGAAGTAACATGTGGGGGCATGTGTCTTCGTAAATGACAGGATTCGTTATGTGTTGAAGGGTTTGTTCCCCAATGAGACCATTTTGAAGCGTCCCAAGGTGGACGTTATACTGATCATCGACAAGGCTTTTTAAGCTGCTCGTCATACCTAAGAGCATCTTCTTGGACTAACATACTTCTTTTCCCTCTCCAGTTTAATATGATGCAAACTAGAAACACAATTCCCCTCCCTACAATAGGCTTGACATTAACTACGTCCTCGCTTGCAGAGGGAGGAAGAGTTTAAGAGTCTTCAATGTGTTGTTAATGTTTTGCATTGCAGGCAACCGAAACCACTACTACTTTACTCAACACTTCTTGTATCCAAAGCGACATTGTCATTCAAGGGGTATCAAATGTATTCATATTTACCGCAAATAAAATAGCCCACAAAAGGCTACCATTCATGATATAAATACTGCAAATGTATACATGTCTCGTTATGTGTACATAAGTCTTCATGTATCTGATGTTGTGATATATGATTTACAACTTTAAATGTATGAATCTGTAACAAAATTAAATGTACACATACAACCTTTCAATGTAATGTTTCATCTATATTCCTACACTACCACTATCAATCACATGCCTTATCGAGTGTACAATAAAGGTTTTTCCAACAAAAGACCAACCGAACAACCGATGCAACACTAACAAAATTAACCCGAAATAAATACAAACCACATCAACTATAAAAGTAATTAACTATCGAAAACGGTATCAAATGTATTCATGTACGAATTTGTAACAAGTTTGAAATGTAGAGAGAACCTTTAAATTAAGTGGTTCATCTATATTTCGATACTTACAAAATCACACCCCTTATCAACATCAACTACAAAAGTAATAACTATCCCTCTAAACCAAATAACATATACCGTTCGGCGTTCACATTGCATTGTACACATGCGATTGCTAGTTATATTTGTTAAGAGACGATTCAGTTTTATAAGAAGTATCACCACAATTTTTATAATTTTATTTCAAAATCTTTGTTTAAATTAAAAGAATTTAACTTAATTATAATTATATATATTTAGTTTTCAAAAATAGATATAAAATGGTTAAAAGTTATATTATATGACTTCTTCATTTTATATATATATAAATTAAAATAAAATAAAATGACAAAATAAAGTATAAAAGATTTGGTTTAAATATTTCGGTATTTAAATAATTTTAATGTTCAAAATATATCATACAATAATTTTCAATAATTTTTTTTTATTATATAATAAATTATGAAAAATATTAAATCTTCAATTTAAAAAAACTTATAACTTTATAATTCTTTTATGTGTATAAGTTAAAATAATATATATTATTGAATACTTAATTCTTGCAATTCTATTTATCAAATAAGACAAAACTAGATTGTTTTTAAATAAATTTATCTAAACATCTTCTAATTTATATTGACTTTCAAAGTTTCTTTTCTCTTACTTTAAATTCTTAATACACATTTTATCCTCTCCATTTCAAACAAACTCAATTTTAAAATACAATTACATTAATAATTCTTCATTATTTTGCAACATCAGCGCAGAGAATTGAGATGAGAAGACAGTGGCATACAAGACACGTATTAAACTGCTTTTCACTTGAATATGTACTGCAAACTGATTCGTGGCTTAACTATGAATGAATTGTATGCACAATCAGATTTAAGCTTAGATGATTGGACGTAAAGTTCCCTCAAAACTTGGTTTTTTAGCGTACGTTAAAATTCTTTTAGTCTCCAAAAACCATGGTTCCCTCGGCTTCCCTTTCCAGTAATCGTTTAGTTCCATCTTCTATCCCAAATTAGTTCTACGCCGAAAGGTTTCACATACAACTTTGAAATCCAAATAGGTTTGTGAACATGGAAGTGTACATCAAATATAAATAGTAATCACATGCAAAGAGATGTAAATTGGTTCACAGAATGATTCTCTTATGAATTATAGAGTATGCATGAGGGCTTTGTGATTACTGGGCTTTTCATTTTATGACTATTCGATGTCATTTAAGAGATTCATTAAATTGAATTGAATGTTAATAAATACACAAGTAATGTAATTATACGTCACATAAAAATCTATTCAATAATTCTAAACATTTTGTAGAAATCAAGAAATTATTTGAGTAGTTATTATTGAAGTACGCAAGTTCATATTAAAGCATCAAGGAAGGACAAACTTTGCATAACATTAAGTTTGTGTGTTCTAAGAACTATTACAATTATCATGTATAATCATTTGTTATATACAAGGACTTCTACACATGGCTAGGAAATAGGCCTATAATTTTTTTATGATTATCCGTACTAAATGATACAAGGACTTCTACACATGGCTAGGGAAATAGGCCTATAATGATACAAGGACTTCTACACATGGCTAGGAAATAGGCCTATTTCCCTAATGTGTAGAAAGTTTCATTTAGTATAGATAATCATAATCATAAAAAAATTATAGGCCTATTTCCCTAGCCATATCATTAGTATAGATAATCATAATCATAAAAAAATTATAGGCCTATTTCCCTAGCCATACTAGGTTTGCCTATATATACACTTTATCAACCATTGGCTAGGAAAACGGCCTATAATTTTTAGGATAATCATAATCATAAAAAAATTATAGGCCTATTTCCCTAGCCATGTGTAGAAGTCCTTGTATCATTTAGTTATAATCATAATCATAAAAAAATTATAGGCCTATTTCCTAGCCATGTGTAGAAGTCCTTGTATATAACAAATGATTATACATGACTAGGTGAATATGCCTATATATACAAGTGTTTATCAACCATTCACAAACAACTTTAGGTGTTGATTATAATGTGTATATTGATTATTTGTCAAGTTACTATATTATAAGTTACAAATATAATATTTCCTTTATCTAACATTTCCATACATGCATCCATAACATATTTATTTTTAGAACTAGTAGTTATAAAGAAGGATAAAACATAAGATAAGAATAGGAAAAGAAAATTAGTTTAAAAATATGAAGGATATATATATATATATATATAGTTGCGACTTAGAATTTACCAATCACTCCTAGACGCACTAGCACATCACTCAGCCCAGACTAAGCACTCACCCAAGAGTGCAAAGGTACCAAGTCCCTCTTTAGGGTTATTATAGTAGGATGTTAGTGTGATGAAGGAAGAAACACATAGATTCATAACTAATCTATCATTCTACATTGTATGCTACATTCAGATCTATGATAGAACAAGCGTTAAATAGTAATCATGATTGAATCAATAACATACACTACTCGATTACACACAGGAATGACACTTAGATTCAACCAATATCTTCCATCTATTAATAACACAGAAGCTCCTTACAATAATGTCAAACGATACCAATGCGCATATGGATCTACTACAGTAATTCAGTCATATGTGTATATCTCTATATATTCATACATCCATCACACTCTTATATATAGGGTGGGGACTTGCCCTTCACCGCTTATCTATTCCAGAAATAGGCCGCATGTTATTAATAGCCACGCGTCGTTCACAGGCATAGCCATACATGTAAGTGTGTTATCTATAGGCCTCTTATAGTTAACTGAAGTGTCAATCCTATTCTTATCTCGTCTCCATGTAAAACGCTTTGATCTGATCCTCCAAAAATAGACAATGCATGGCACACATGTCTCTGCATCATTGGTGTGTTCCACATGCCATCTTCTAAAAATAGGTCATCATGCTCAAAATTGGCTAAGTCCTGAATGTTGAACTTGCCTTCTGCGTGTGGGTCCTTCCTGTCCTTCCGCGCCCTTGATCTTGGCCTTCTCTCCCCACGTGGACTCCTTGTGTGTTCTCTAACAAGTATTCTTTGATCAACATTACCCCACACTAATCTCATTGTCATCCCACAATGGGTATTCCTCCAAAATTGAAGTAAAGAACAAAATAATAGAAAGAATAAGAATGAAAGAATGTTTACAAATAAAGAATTTTTATGAGACGGCCTCCTCTATATCACTTAGCAATATCAATTCGGAAAACTCCTCCTTTATTTCGGCCTCTAAAACCTGTCATTCAGTGAGTGCTTGTTCTACTTTTTCTGGGATGTCCACAGCAATGGATTCTAACTCATCCCTTGCAATCTCTCCCTTTTCATTCTGCAGAACCAACACAACGCTGGACATTGATGTCATTCTTCCTTCTAAAAGATCCATCTTCTGTAATTAGCTTCCCAAGCTCTTCCAACTGAGTCTTGTGCGGCTCTTATGCTGCTGCTAGGGCCTCTCGCTTCTGCTTAAATATTAACAATCTTTCTGTGGCCCAATGTCTCATCCTTCATTGCTTTTTGGATCTCATTGTTTTCTTCTAGGGTCTTTATGCTAATAAGCACCTCTGGGGCTGTGTAAATATTTAAATTATGGTCTACTTTCTTCAATAATTCTTGTAACACTTGCAGTAGCCCTTCATACGATGTAATCTTTCACATCACTGACACTTTCTGTCGTTCTGCATCTTGCTTTGAATTTCTTGGCACTGTCATGCACAAAGGTTTGTCTTTAAGTACCAACTTTCCCACATAGTGTATCGGCCGAAGGAAACGCTTGTGGTACCTTGGCATCCAGTGTGGCCTTGCTCGATGACATTGTCCCCAATCTCCTCTGTGATCTTTGATAAATACTTTGTTCTTCTTACTGCTCAAAGTCCCTCTCTTGTGTTATGCGTGTTATTTCGCATCCTTTATCTTCACTCCTCGCACGATTACTCACGATTGTTGCAGCTTTGTCCATGTTTCTTCTAGCCACTTCAAACCTTATGTGTTGCTTACCTACACATCTGACATGACAGTAGGCTTTATTGTCATGTGTCTAGCTTGGGGTTCCTTCTTCATCCATCTCGAAATGCATGACTCTTCGCATACATCGAAGTCAAGATCATCCATGTGGGTGTGCATTGACCATGATAGTTGCTTTCGAGTGTGCATAGTCACCATATCCTCATCCATTATCTCCTAGGTGAATAAATACTTTTGTGCTATCGTTCTCTGGGAAGTGGGTGCAGACAATTTTACTCGTCTCTGCATACCCCATGGTTGGTGGAATGTGCTCCCCACTTGTTCTTCTAGACCATTGTTGCTTAGGGACTTTAGCTTCCAAATTTGGCACTTGTGTCTCAATGTCTTGAACATTCTCTGTAGTTGTCTCCTCTGGTCTCTTCTTGTCCTCTTATCTTCCCTTTGATTCCTCACCCTATTTTTCTATGTTCTCTGGAAGTGTAGGAGAATTAGGCATGCTTTCCTCTAACTCTTCCGCCTCCTTATCTAACTTCAGTTTCCTCCTTCTTTGCATGGTTTCCTCCTTCTGTGGAGAGATTTTGGGTGATCTGCGCACCGATGGTTGGAGTAGCACCTTGGGTCCTTGTTCTCCTAAACACCTTTTTAAATATGTGTTCCCTTAGACTGCATTCAAGTCCTCATCATCCCCCTCTTATGGCTGAGGTGGTGTAATGGCACGCTCTGCTTCACCCTTATTTGTAGGATGTCTCCTACCTCTATGCTCCAAACCACCACTATCTTCGCACTCCTCCTCCTCATCCTCCACTTCAATTGGATCTGTGGGCTTAGGTCTTGGGATGCTCTCCATTGTATGCTTTCCTTTGGTGGTGATGGAAGTGTGAATTCACCTTCCACATATTTGTTATTCTTCATCTTTAGCTTCACTAGAGATACACCAATCTTTGCCCTACATTTTCTACAACCAGACTTATTGGCTTAATATTCAACACCTACGAAATGATCCTATCGGTGAAGGCACTTCTTCCAAGATACACATACTTCTTTCTCAACGTGTGGTAGTCACAGTCTACCTTATCTGTATTGAATACCAGTCGGTGCGTGTCTGTAAATATGTGAACAGATGATTGGAAATACCTTGCAGTGAATGCGTAAGACAATTTACACCAAGGGATACAAACTCCATCTTTTATTGGGAAGCACATGATACAAAATGCTGATATATAACAAACTAAACTTGTGTCCCTACTATTGATGGTAGGTCCTTTGGGATGCGCCACTCTTCTCTAAACGCCGCGCGGAGCCTGTCATACCATTTCTCCACCCTTTTCTTTACGTCATCTATCATGGCCCCTTTACATAGATACTTATTCAAACCTTTCAATTTGGTGACTTATTCCCCATGGGGTATTCCCATACTTTTTCCTTCGGCCCATCTGGTACTCCAATTTCCCACGAATACTAGTAATAGTAAAATAACCCCAAAGCTGATCTTTCATCTTGTATGTGCTTCCTTGACTATTTTTTATGCAATATAACCTGCAATATTATAGATTGCTCCTTCTGACATCTTACGTGCAATATGTAACCACAAAGTATTTACCTGTGACCACTGCTCTTGATCATTTAACTTTGTAACAAGGTGTGTTGCTTTACTTGCACAATGGATAGTTCTTAAATTTGTCTTTATCCATACTGCATGCACCCTTTAGGTATCTCAACTCTTGTCTAGTCTTCAAGATCACAACTTTATCTCTGAGATCATTCTTTATGTCCTCTCCTGCGGCCTTCAAACCCATAACTAGATGAGATAAGTGGAGATGAGATTCTAACTTTGCATCCCCTGCAAAGTAGAAGAAGTCCTCATGTACTTTTCTTATAAGTCACTGATACAAGGGCTCATACTTCCTAAAATATGGGAGCTCATATAATTGGTAGACCCTAATTCTCTTCAGAAGCTTCTACTTTGCATCAACAAAAAATGGCATGTCATCCTTCGTACGCTTGTTCATCCTAGTAGTGACCAAGGAATCGAGCTCCTTTTAGTTCTCTGCAGTCCCGTGATTGTATTCACTCACTTTTCTCTTTCTTATGGGTGAATCCCACTCTTGGCCAATGATGAATCCTTCTAGATATTGCATTTCTAAAAACTAGCTTTTGGGTGCCATCTCTTCTTCCTCAACAACCACCTTCTTCTTTCCTTTTTCTCTCACATAGATGCCTTCTTGGGTGCCATTTTTTCCCTTTGCAAATGTCTCCTCTTTAACTCTACAACTTTGCGAATCAAACCCTAGCTCGATTCAATCGTGCCCTAGGTGGAAACTTCGTGCCCTAACTCCTCTCTTCCTCCTTGCTTTGCTCAAACCCTTCACCACCGGGATGCAAGATTCTTTTCACACAAATTTGTTTATCAAGCTTGGTTTCATACCCTTCTCACCTTAACCCGATCACTCGACTCTCGCAATTGGATCTTTCCTCAAATTCTCTTATTCGCAACGGTAAAAATGAATCTGCATCCCATCCTTATATATTATTTTTTCAATTTTTCAAATTTTGATACATTTATTGCTCCTTTACCTACCAAATATCCTCATTTATTGACCAAATTCGTTCTTTCCGCATGGTACATCTTTGTGCCCAAATTTATAACCTTCTAGCACACCTTCCTACCCTCTGGTCACAGACTTCTCTTCACACGCGCCCCTTGTGCTCGAGTACCTCATCACTATACCTTCTCCTGGTAGTTATCATGGCCTCCACTTACCTCGCATTATACTATCCTTTCATTCATCTCCATCCTTGGTCACTTGTGAGAAGCAATCTTCTTTTGACTTAAAGCGCACCCGTAGTAGCTTATTCCTTTCACCTTTCAATTCCCACGGTATTTTACTTGGATAAATACAACCACCCCACACTAAAGGTATGTGTAGTCCTCTATGCATAAACATTCTTCACATAGTAATGAGCTTCATGCGCACAAGCGCACTTTACACAAGAACAACAACTAAATTGACAAAGCATAACAACAATGAAGGAAATACATAAGGGAAACCTAATCTAAATGGCAATACCGTCTTATTACAAACACCAAGAATTCTTATTTATAGTAGGTCTTGACCTACTTCCGTTAAAGTAACCTGGTAGTCGTGTTCCATCAAGTGCTTCTAATTGGCAAGCACCTGTTTTAAGTATGTGAGTGATGACATACGGCCCCAACCAAGGTACTTTGAGCTTTCCTGGATGTTGCAAGAACTTAGAGTCCTAAAGAAGTATCATTTTCTGATCTCAAACTTCTTATCCCTTATGTTTCTGTCATGCCATGCCTTCTGCCTGGCCTTTTCCTGCTTCTGACTCCATCGTGCTATGGCTCATCACTCATCCAGTTGAATCATCTTCTTGATACGCTCTTCTAAAGCTGTTCATCAGCTAGACCTCCAGCACGTGCAACACGCAAAGGAGATAACATAAATTCTATAAGGAGAATGGCTTCCTCACCAAACACCAGCTTAAATGGTGTGGCTTTGTTCAATTGCTTATAAGTTGTTCTATATGCCCAAAGAATAGCTGACACTTTGTCATCCCAATCCTTTCTTCCAACATCACAAATTTTTGTCAAAGTATGGCTCAAAATCTTGTTGAAAGCCTTAGTAGTTCCATTTACCTAAGGATGGTAGGGTGTAGTTTTATGGTGTGCAACCATAAACTCATCTAATAGGATCCTGATTGTTTCATTCAAAAAGTGTGTACCCTATCACTTGTCAAGCTTAAAGGACATCCATATCTTGTAAGAAAATTATCCCATAGAAACCTATCTATCTGTAGTTAATATATAGTCCTTTGTAGGTGCTGCTTTTTCCCACCGTGTAAGATAACCTATGTAAGTAATGATATAGCGCGATCCGTTCTACGCAGCGGATGGTGAAATAGGTCCTACAAAGTCAATGGCCCATTTCTCAAACGGTTCTGCACTAGTAATTGGTCTCAAAGGCATCTCATCTCTTTGCCTTGGTTTTCCCAAGCGCTAACAATGATCAAACGCCTTATAATATTCTTTATAGTCTTTATACAATGTCTCCCACCATAATCCAGCAAGTAGGATCTTCCGGGCAGTCACATCACATGCATAATGGCCTCCTGCAATACCACCATTAGCTTCTTCCATAATATCCTTGCGCTCATGCTCTAATACACAATGATGTAATACTTCATCTCTACCTAACTTGTAGAGGTCACCACTGATTAACATAAATGGTGCCGCGCGTATAGCAAGTTGTTTCTTTTCTAATGCCTTCATTCCTTCTGGTGTTATACCAGTCCATAGAAAAACAACAATGTCTTCTAATTTTGATGGCGTGCATTGTAACCTATATAACTGTGCATCTAGCATGGTTTCTTCAATTGTTTATGCTTCCGCTCCTGAGTTGATTCTAGATAGATAGTCTGGTCCATAATTGCTTTTCCTGGCTTCACCACAACTATGAAATCAAACTCTTGAAATAAAATTACCCATCTACATATGTGCCCCTGTAAGATGGGCTTGTTTACCAAGTACTTCAATGCCATGTGATTTGTATAAAACACAAATGATGTTGCTAACAAGTACTATCGAAACTTGTGCAATGCATAAATCATAGACAAAGCTTTGCACTCTGTAGTTGTATAATTTTGTTAAAAGCGAGATCATATTCCTACTAGAAAAACAAATTGGATGATCAAAAATACCTTCTCCAGGATGAGCTAACACAATGCTAATGGCCATGCTAGAGGCATCCACATGCACATGAAACAGTTTATCCCATGAGGGAAAGCATAGAATGGGTGTGGTAGTAAGTCTCTCTTTTAATATCTCAAACGCACGCTATTGTGGTTCTCCCCAATAAAATGTACCTTTCCCCTTTAGTAACTCTTCCAAGGGTGTAGCAATTTTGGCATACCCTTTGATGAATTTTCTATAATATCCTGTATGACCTAAAAATCCATGCACCTCGCTTTGACTGGTAGGCACTTCTAGGCCTAAAATGACTACAACCTTAGCTGGATCAACGAGAAAACCTTCCTTGCAGATTATATGTCCTAACAATATTCCAAATGGTGTGGAAAATATGCACTTCTTGATGTTTAAAGAGATACTCAATTGTCTGCACCATTCAAACATTAAGCACAAATTGTCACAATGATCTTTCACAAGCCCATATATTGTCCAATCATCTAGGTAAACTTGTAAGAAGTTGCAAATAAAATATTTGAATGCCTGAAAACTATGCGTGAGAATACAACAAGCACATTTTTCAATCCAAAATGCATCACATTATAGGAAAAACTTCCCCATTCAATAGTAAATGTTGTCTTTTCTTGATCCTCCTGAGCAATCCTAACCTAATGATACTTAAAAAACCCATTTGTAAAGGAGTATATCTTGCGCCCTGCAATGCCTTCCAGTATTTCCTCACTGAATGGCATCGAGAATGGATCGGTGATGCATGCAACATTCAACTCCATGTAGTCTACACATATTCTAATTCGTCCATCCTTCTTGATATTGATCACCATTGGGCTAACCCATTCTAACTCATCGAGGGGTTTGATAATTCTAGATTTCAACATTTTATCAATTTCTTCTTTTACCTTTTCACGCAAATTAGGATTCATTCTATAAGGCCTCTTTCTAACTGGCGTGCACTATCTTTAAGCTTTATCTTCATTTCCCCAAGTGATTTATGCATGCCTTTAAGTTCATGATATCCTCATGGGAATAAGTCCTGATAATCCCTAAGTAACTCAATGATCTTTTCTACCTCCAAGTCTGACCAGTAGTCTCCAATTATGGCCTCCTTAGGCTCAGCCTCCGAACCTATATTCACCTTCTTTATCTTCATGGGTTTGTGATAGGTGTGTGTATCCCAAGACCTCACACACCCCTTGTGAATGTTCAATATCCAGGTTTTCAATTTCCTCATCATCCACAATGTAAACCATCTTTCCCTTCTCTTTCTCAAGGAAAGTGTGTTCAAGTAGTATGAAGTCCATTTCTTCTTCCTTCTCAAAACGTGCTCTAGACTCTGTCTCACCAAATAATTCTTGAATATGCTCTTCTACTTTTGCACTATCTCCCATGGTTAAGCGCTTGATAAATTTTAATGCCTCTTCTATTGGAGGTTGAGAAGAAAAGTAGTCAAAGGTCTGGATCATCCCTACAGTCAAATTTTGCCAAGTTTTAGTCTCTCGATGTAGTTATGCATATACATACCAGGTGCATGCGCATCCTTGTAGCGTAGAGTACAATATATGCACCCAAAGTGAAAGTGGTAATGCTTCCATCCTGTTGTCCAGAGTCTCTCACACTACTAAATGCGATGTTAAACAAGTTGATCACCATGATAAGTGCAAATATGCATAGGTGCATTGTTCCTTACAAACCTAATAGATAGGGCGATTCCAATCTTTTCCCATTCTATAAGATTATCTTTGTGGACTACCCACCAGCACACTGTTGTCCCATGCAAGGTATATACTAACATAGCTCTTCTCTTAATTTGATCTATCCACTATGTTTCCATGGATTTCAAAAATGTAGGAAGATCTTTGTCCTTGTATACCAAGGTATCTGTGCTACCTATCCATCAGACCGAACGAAGTCCATTCTTGCGTGTAACCATGATTTTTACTTCACGCCCTACTAATTCATATGTACCATGAGCCCAATTGTCGCAAGCAATACTCATAGTATCACTAATGGAATGAGAATCCTCCCACTGTAGGATGCCTTCTTTTGATGGCTCATTGACCTTTGGGTCTTGAACAACGCGTACATAAATTTAGTTTAAGTCCTCCTCACTTAGAGGCTCAACATATGGTGTAGACTTCCCATCTATCAACGGTATCACAACCCTTTCCTCCTTGTTCTCAAAGCTGATATACCCCTTATTGAATCTCAAGTTAGCATTATTCACATAACACCAAGGGCATCTAAGCAAGGCTGGAAAATTATCCGCTTTTGCAAGTGCTAATACCTCAAAATCCCTAGTGAACTTGGCCCCTTGTATGGTTATAGATGCATCCTTCAAAACTCCTATGGGAGTAGCCTTAGTCTGGTTTGCCATAAACAACACATTAGATGATGGCTACAATGGAGGCCTCCCCATTTGTACCCATGCATCTAATGTAAGCACATTTACTTCTGCACATGTATCAATCAATATGTTGCTCAACAACCACCCATCCACAACAACATTCAGAGTAATTTCCTTGTCATAGTCAATGCTATCAGGGGGAATATTTGCATGCGGATCTGCCGTCCGATTTCAAAACTTGTGCACAGATTGTTCCCCTTTAACCAACTTCCTAATAGTGGGATAATGTTCTCCTAGCGCAACATTCTGCACACTTCTCACAGATCATTGATATCAGTTTGACTGTCTTTGATGCTTTCTTCTACTCCTTTAAGTATTGTATCTCACCCTAAAGATTCCTTAGCACTTCCATGGTATCCTGGTAAACCTCCTTCTGATGAGCGAGATTTGGGTACCTTGCATGCAAAACCTCCTCCTTGGTGATCGTAGGCTTCTGGTGTAATGCTTCTCTTGCACGTGCCACTTTAGCGTATGTAGTAATCTTCATTGTCAATGCCTCATGTCATTCTACTATCTTGGGCATCCACTGATCTTCTACTATGCACTAGATTCTAACCATCCCGACGCCTTTGTTTTCTTACTTATGCTACTTATTCAGATACTCATATAAGTCTAGGCACTCTTCATAGCTATAGTTCTTCCCATAGAAAGAACATGTAATATTCTCAAGACATGTTCCATGAGGGAACTCACCTCTTCCTCCACCACAACCTCATCCTCCATATCCACCACGATATCCACATCCCCTTCCACAACCTCCTTCAAAATTCCCCTCATTCATGTCATATCGAGTTGGATTATGATTCTAATCCTGGTGCTCATTCTTACCCTTAGAATTATCTATTACACTTGTCTGTCATACCCCAATGTGTATAACATCATGGATCTGACCAATCAATTGACAATCCTTAGTATCATGGGTCGTGGACCTACAAATCTTGCAAAATAAAGATACATTCTTCCTTATCGCCCATTATAAAAAAGGATAGTGACTAGAATCATGATTCAAATGACAGATCTCACAATCTAACAATAATGAGTGTATAGATCTGCGAGGGCAACTATCCTTGATGTGACATTCCACTTCACAATCTATACACACAAATCATGAGTGCATTTCATAGGTTGAATTTGCTTTGATAGCTTCTCTAACTGCTTTGCCATAGCTATAATGTGTGCCTCTAAGAATGGACTAACGCTAGTGTCAATGCTCCCAACTACCTCAGCACACAAATCTACCTCCAGTGCTTCACACTGAATTAGTGTATGTCTTATGTGATAGTGCCCTTATAAATGGTGTAATCAATCCTCCAACGAACCATTGTGCATGATGGCTAGCATGAATATCATAAGATAGCTTAGATAGAAGTTTCTTAAAATGACCATCATACTCACGTACACTCTTAGTAGTGCCTTACTTGATATCCTTGAGTGCACTAATACTCTTCTACTCAAACTCATGGATATGAAACTCTTTCAAGAAAGCATATTTCAATGCTTCATGCATAATCCACGCAAGTTTGATCGGGTCAAACTTCCTATACTAGTTGTGTGCATGTCCCTGTAATGTAGTAGAAAATTGACTTGCCTTACACTCAAACCATGATCCCCTTAGCGCGCCACAAGATTTCACACATATGCACATGTTCGATAGCATCCTCTATACCTCTATACTTTGGGAGATGAAGAGACATATCCATATAAATATTTTGTGGTTGCTGCGGACCTTGACCACCTGATCCAGAACCTCCTGTGTTCCCTCTACCTCCAAAACCACCAGATCCACTGGAACTAGAACCACCTATACCTCTTGATCCTCCACCTATAGTGGGAATATGACCTATAGATGTACTCCCCTATGCTTTGACAGTAGTACTATACTGAACCCCTACCATCTGTGAGGTAGTTCCACTTCCAAAGGTGAATCCAACATTTTATGCACTCACATTCTATGTGGATGATGCGCCTAAGGATGTTCCTCTAAATATCATTGAAGTCGTATGTCCTGCCATTGATGTACTTTCTCCATGAATTACTCCTGATCTCCTACTTCCCAAATTAGCTTTACAGTTACTTGTCGTACTATATCTGGAAAACCAAGCACAAGGGCTAGGTCACGAGGTGGATTAGTATGCACACCTGTGGTCTAGGTAGTCTCTGTTGGTGCACTTCTGTGTGAGGCCGAGGGGGTCTCTCACATGTTTTCCAAGATGAGGAGTTCTTGATGCTCGGCTCCACGTCTTCTATGTGAGCTATAAATCCTTCACGAGCCATCTCTCTCCTCAATGCCATACTTTCTACAACATAACGTTGTTTCTCTATCTCCCTCTCGCGCACCTCATAAACTTAAGCCATCCTTCTTCTCTCTGCCTCTTTGCCACTAGGTATGCCATCTTTCACCAAACATGTTCTTGCCCTTGCGCATGGTGAAGTTTAGTTAGCCATCGGTTTACTCTCCAGGTTTAAAGTTACCATCAAGATCTTGATCACTAGTGGGATACCTCGCAAATATACTACTCTTGGATACCAAAAAAACTAGAATTCAGCTACCTCTCGGGAAAGAGTACATCGAAATTGAATATTCAGAATATAACTGTTTAGAACACCATGAAACCACATATCCACAGTGTGAGTCCAGATCAAATCAACATCATAAAGGGTCGAAATTCTTCCCGCATCCGAGACAAGTGCGCGATACCTCCAATTCCGCTAAGATGCATAAGCAATAAGCCACTCGTATAATTCTACTGGAAAGATGGTGAAAAATATCTCATATAAGTTGTCATATAGATTCTATTCTACCCAAGTGCGTGCGTTAAACTCAGATCCACTACTAAACCGCTATGCATATTCTTCCTCCAGATCGTGTATCCATTCCTCAATACTTGCTAGAGTTAACCGGTATGTCTTCATCGCGAACCATCTTGAAAACAACTGAAAAAGAGGTCTTGGAAATGAAACCAATGTTGCAGCCTAGAATTTACCAGATAACTCCCTAGACGCATTTGACACATCACTCAGCCGAGACTAAGCACTCACCCGAAGCGCGTAAAGGTACCAGGTCCCTCTTTAGGGTTGTTATAGCAGGATGTTAGCGTGATGAAGGAAGAAACACATAGATTCATAACTAATCTATCATTCTACATTGTATGCTACATTTAGATCTATGATAGAACAAGCGTTAAACAATAATCATGATTGAATCAATAACATACACTACTCGATTACACATAGGAATGACACTTAGATTTAGCCAATATCTTCCATCTATTAATAACATAGAAGCTCCTTAAAATAATGTCAAATGATACCAATGCACATATGGATCCGCTATAGTAATTTAGTCATATGTGTGTATCTCTATATATTCATACATCCATCACACTCTTATATATAGGGTGGGGACTTTCCCTTCATCGCTTATCTATTCCAGAAATAGGCCGCATGCTATTAATACCCACACGTCGTTCACAGGCATAACCATACATGCAAGTGTGGTATCTATAGGCTTCTTATAGTTAACTGAAGTGTTAATCTTATTCTTAACTCATCTCCATGCAAAACGCTTTGATCCGATCCTCCAAAAATAGACAATGCATGGTGTGCACATCTCTACATGATTGGTGTGTTCCGCACGCCATCTTCGAAAAATAGGTCGTGGGTAAGTGCACCAAGTTGGGGGGCCAAAAGGGGGTCTTAAGTGGATGCATTTTTCTGAAATATAAAACTTCAAATTATACGAGTTTTTCGAAATAGTTACACTCAAAATTGGAAGATGTTATAGAAATATGAATCGTAGAATTTTGAGTCTAGTTTCTAAGATACTAAATTTTATTGAAAACAGATAAGTTTAAGTGGGTAAAACAACTAAAATACCAACATATGCTCCTATTTTTGTTAAAAAACCTAATAGAGTGAGTTTCGTGCCCCCCGCCATTTTTTGAGCACCATTTAGTATTAGTGAAACCCTTTGGTAGAAAAATAGCTAGGACCATCTAGTTTGGGATCCATTTTTAAAATATTTTTTTAGTGAATATTTTTTATTTATTATTTTTCTAGTATAGAAATTTTATGTTTTGAAAAATAATGGAGCTCCGACCATGCCCCCACCTAACTACCTCAAAAATATCGAAAATTATATATATTTTTTGAATATGTATAGAATTATGCCTAGTTTGGGATAGTATAATTTTTTTAAATTTTGATCGCCCAAAAAAAGATACACCATGAAAGATAGACATATTTACACTTCAAAAAATAGCTATAAAAAGGCATAGTTAGAAAATAAATAATATGAAAACCTTATATTAGTCAAAAAATTTGAAAATTTATATTTTTAGAAAGAAGAGACTCTTCTCTACATCATGGTATAATTTTTTTCAAAATGAATCAATTGTTTTATTTTGATTTATCATAGAGGAAGTGGAATTTTTACATTTTCTTGTAAAAACATGATGTTTGTTGTGTTTGTGCGCGAGTCCATGCCTCGGCTTGGGATCTAAACTGGATCCCAAGCCTTGAGGCATGGCTTGGGAAAAGAGAAAATGTAAAACATGTACACATTATAACGTGTACGCATTCATGTAGTATAAACATTATGTATGCTTTTGACATGCTTCTATTTACATAAATAAATGTTTAAGTATAAGTTTTTCATTTATAATTTATTATAAATGAAAAACTTATACTTTAAATTTATTTTTGTAAATATAAGAAATTAGGGTCACTCTGCACCTTATGGAATTAGTCTCACAACTCCATGAGTCATGGTTTAGGAGATAGTTTTTAAAAGTATAATCTGGTCAGTACATAGGTAATTTTTCAGGATTTTAGCATTCAGCCTAAATATTTTAGCGTTTAACTTCTACAATCGAAACCCTAAACCATAGGCCATAAACCTAAACACTAAACTATAAACCTTGAGCCCTAAACTCTAAACCCTAAACCTTTAACCATGATCCCTAGACCCTAAAACCTAAACCCTAAACCTTAAACATTCAGCCCTTACCCATGAGCCCTAAACCCTAAGCCTTAAGCCCTAAACCCTAAGCCCTAAGCCCTAAGCCCTAAACCTTAAACCCTAAACCATGAACCATGAGCCCTAAATGTTAAACCCTAAACCCTAAACCATAAAAACTAAATCCTAAACCATAAAGCCTAACCCCTAAACCCTAAACCCTAAACCTTAAGCCTTGAACCCTACACCCTTATCTCTGAGCCCTAAAATATAAACCCTAAACCCTAGACCATTTAACCTAAGCCGTAAGCCCTAAAACCTAAACCCTAAACCCCGATCCCTAAACCATAAACCCTAAACCTTAATCCCTAAAAATTAAATCCTAAACCCTAAACCAAACATTAAATCCTAAACCCTAAACCTTGAACCATAAACCCTAAAATGTGAATCGTAAACCATAAACCCTTATCCCTAAAACTAAATCCTTAATCGAAAACCTTAAACCCTAAACCCTAAACCTTAAACCCTAAATCCTTAACCTCGACCCGTAAACCCAAACCATAAATAATAAACCATAAACCCTAAACCCTAAACCTAAATCCTAAATCCTAAACCATAACCATGAACCTTGAACTTTGAATCCTAAACCATAAACCCTAAACCTAAACAAACCATATTTCATCAATATTTCCTAGTCTCGTGCCTAGAACCATCATTTAGTCCATCGCTTTATAGAACTACCTTGTTTATGAGAGGTGGAATGAAGTAACTAAATGGATATGACATTTACCTTGTGCCTTGTAATGCATATATTACACATCTCTTCCAAACTTGTTTCTCTCCACATATACTTGTGCTCTTGAATGTAAATTTATTCACACTCTGAAACAAATTTCACATTTCTCATATTTCCATGTATGGTATTATGCAAGTTAGGATGACCCATTGGAAGATGGAAAAAATAACCATCACAACAAAAAAATTAATCTTAAAGGAAACAAAAGAAACATAAAGAATATATCAATGCAGAGGTGTAGGATCATAATATCAACAAATGAAAAACATCAAAATTTGATGACTCTCTTTGAATGTTCTACCTACAAATTCGATGAACCACGAACTACAACATACGACCTAAACCCTTAACCTTCACCATAAGACCTAATCCCTAAACTATAAACCTAAACCCTAAAACAAAAATAATAATTCCTAAACTCTAAACACTAAATACTAAACCCTAAAACCTAAACCCTAAACCCATAACCCTAAACCCTTGACCCTAGACCCTAAACCCTGAGCCCTAAGCCCTAAACCCTAAATACTAAATCTAGAGCCCCGAGCTCTAACCCCCAAACCTTAAACCAATAACTCTGAACCCCAAACCTTAAGCCATAAACCATGAACCATGAACCCTAAACCCTAATCCCTAAACCATAAACCCTAAACCTTAAGCCTTGAACCCTACACCCTAATCCTTGAGCCCTAAACCTAAACCCTAAACCCTAAGCCCTAAACCCTAAATCTAGAGCCTTGATCTCTAACCCCTAAACCTTAAACCCATAACTCTAACCCCGAACCCTGAGTCGTAAACCTTAAACCATGCACCCTAACCCCTAAACCCTAAACCCTAATCCCTTAGCCCTAAACCATAAACCCTAAACCTTAAGGCCTAAATGTTAAATCCTAAAGGTCCCTAAACCTAAACCCTAAAAACTAAATCATAAACCCTAAACCATGACCCTAAACCCTAAACTCTAAACCCCAAGCACTAAATCCTAAACCCTAAGCCCTAAACCCTAAACCCTAAACTCTAAGCCCTAAACACTAAACCCTAAACCCTGAACTCTACGACCTAAACCCTTAACCCTAAAACCTAAACCCTAAAACTCAAGCCTTAAACCCTAAACCACGAACCACGACATTTAAACCTTAAACCTAACTCCTAAACCCTAAATCCTCGAACCCTAAATCTTAAACCCTAAATCCTAAACCCTATAAATCCTAAACCTATACACTAAACCCTAAACTCTAAGCCCTAAATCCTAAACCCTAAACCCTAAACCCTAAATCCCTAAACCCTAAACCAAACCCTAAACCTAAACCTTGAGCCCTAAACCCTAAACCCTAAACCCTAAGCCATAAACCCTACACCCTAAGCCATAAGACATAAGCCAAAACCCTAAACCTTAAACCCTTAAAATAAACCCTCAACCCTAAACCATAAAAACTAAACCCTAAGGCCTAAACCTTGAAACCTCAACTCTCGACCCTAAACCCTAAACCCTCAACCACAGTCCCTAAACCCTAAACCACGAACCCTTTTCCTAAACCCTAAACCCCGAGCTTTAAACATTAAACCCTAACTCCTAAACCCCAACCGTACACCCTAAATCCTTAACCCTAAACCTTAAACCCTAACTCATAAACCCTAAAATGTAAACCCTAAATCCTCAAACCCTAAACCTTAAAAGTCGAGTCGTAAACCCTAAACCCTATACCAAAAACCCTAAGCCCTAAACCCTAAAATCTAATAAACCTAAACCGAACCCTAAACCCTAAAACCTAAAACCCGACTTCTAAACCCTAACCCCTAAACCTTGAGCCCTAAACCCTAAACTCTAAGCCACCTGAACCCTAACCCTACTAAGCCATAAGCCCTAAGCCAAAACCCTAAACCTTGAACCCTCATTCATAAACCCTCAACCCTAACCCCTAAAACTAAACCATGAAACCTAAACCTTGAACCCTCAACTCTTAACCTAAACCCTAAACCCTAAACCCTGATCCCTAAACCCTAAACCCTGAAACTTGAGCCATAAACCCTAAACCCTCAACCTTGACCCCTAAACCCTAAACCTTGAATCTTTTTCCCTAAACCGCAAACCCTAAACCCTTAATCTTTGACCATAAACCTAAACTCTAAACCCTAAACCATAAACCCTAAATCATGAACCCTAAGCCTTGAGTCTTGAGCCGTAAACCCTAAAATTTGAAAATGAGCCTTAAACACTAAACCTTAAACCCTAATATCTAAAACTTGAGTCCTAAACCCTAAACCTGAGCCCAAAACCCAAACCCTAAATCATAAACCCTCACCCAAAGGAAATTTCTAAAAATATCATTCAACGTGTTTCAATGTGTAGGGAATAGTGTTTAAGGTGATCGATCAACTCATTTAGTTTTGATGAGAGACTACTTCCTTTGAAGGCCTAAAAAGGCATTTTTGGCCATTTTGTAGTTAATTGAACACCCTTCAGAACAAGCTAAAATGAGCTAGTCATGTCACCGAGTTATCAAGGACCATTATTTGTGAAGTATTAAGGCATCGTTTGTCTCCATAAGAGACATATGAGTAAAAGCATGTATGAGAATCATGAATTTGATTCCATGAAAGGATGCTTTTAGAGCTAGGAAAGGTGAGGGGATGATCTTTATATGGAGCACCATGTTTCTAAGAATGAGCAATCATCTGAGTTCACTTGATGTAATTCACTTGGTACTATTTGTAACAACTCATTCAACACCTAGTAGTGTTATCACACCTTAAGGAGGAGGCACATTACAATCACCTCATTTTGGCCATAGGATAGGAATCCCATTCGAACAATCCTCTATCTACAAAGTGATGATATCTTTTTATTAAGAAGTATAAAAACATCATAGAGTTAATTCATGGTCACTAAAGTGAATGATGGACCAAATTTAAAAATTAGTACCATTTCAAGAAGTGGTATGGCCAAAATCCATTTTAGAAGGTCAAAAAACCTAAAAAATGACTATATGCTTTCCCAAAACAAAGACCGACTACAATATATATGCCCCAGAAAGTTTTAGGTCGTTTCTTTAAATCCTAAAAATGTGTAAGTGTCTTTGGCAGATTAGATTTTGAAAAACTATCTTCTAGATTATAAGCTTGTTGGAGCTACGAGACCACTTCTATAAGGTGCGAGTGACCCTAATTTCTTATATTTACTAAAATAAATTTAAAGTATAAGATTTCTTTTATTTTTATAATAAAAGTATAAGAAATAATAAAAGAAATAATAAAATTATTTATAATAAAAGTATAAGAAATAATAAAATAAATAGTAAAAATTATTATATGCTTTCCCAAACAAAGACCGACTACAATATATATGCCTTGAAAGTTTTAGGTCATTTGCTTGAAATCCTGAAAATGAGTAAGTATTGACCAGATTAGATTTTGAAAAACTATCTTCTAGATTATAACTATTGGAGCTACGAGACCACTTCTATAAGGTGCGAGTGACCCTAATTTCTTATATTTACTAAAATAAATTTAAAGTATAAGATTTCTTTTATTATTTATAATAAAAGTATAAGAAATAATAAAAGTATAAGAAATAATAAAAGTATAAGAAATAATAAAAATAATAAAAGAAATCTTATACTTAAACATTTATTTTTGTAAGTATAAACCACCAAAACACATATGCATGGTCCATACTACACAAAACACGTACACATTTTGACTTCTTTGAAACACGTACGTGTTATAGGTTCGGTGATTACCAAGCCAAACAAATTAAAACGCATACGTGTTTCATCTGTTTTTAGGTTTTTGTCCACTTTTTGGCCCCCCAACTTCATGCACTTACCCTCGTCATGCTCAAAATTGGCTAAGTCTTGAATGCTAAACTTTCCTTCCGCGCGCAGTCCTTCCTATCCTTCCGCGCCCTTGATCCTCGGCCTTCTCTCCCACGCGAGTCCTTGTGTGTTCTCTAACAAGTATTCTCTTATCAACATATATATATATATATATATATATATATATATATATATATATATAAAGAGAGAGAGAGAGAGAGAGAGAGAGAGAGAGAGAGTCCCAATATTTTTAGTTAGACACAAAAAAGAGAAGAGTGTGACAAAGTAAAGTGTAGAAAAGAAACGTGAACTTGCAACAACAAATGATTTTGTAAGAATGTTTAACTTTAATAAAATTTATTTTTATGTATAAGAAATATTTCAAAGTGTAGTTTGTGTATTTAGTTTGTTTTTTTATACATAGCAATTTGAGGTATCATATCATACATCCAAATCGCTACTAAAGCTAATTTGAGAGCTACATTTATGATCTAAGTTATCATATTTAGATATAGCAATCAAATTATTTGAAGTGTAATGCAGAACACGAGTAAGAAAAATGTTACTTGAAAGATTCCTCATTTTAAAGGAAAGAACTATGAATATTGGAGCATCTTCGTGAATGGATTATTAATTTCTCAAGATTTATGGGATTTGGTTCAAATGGATTTACATAAACGGTGAGAGTTATGGTATTTTGGCTCTTGCATGAACGTTCCTAAGAGAGAGGTGACAACATAGTTGAGGTGTGGCCTATTATATGTGAAGTAAATGAGAATCTCGATCAAACTATCAATAGAGAGTGGAATTTACTTGTGATGGTGGATCATCGTATGACAATTAAAGCTTTTACTCCTATGGGAAATGGTTTAGTTTCCATCATCCAAAACTTCTCAAGAATTATCTTGGCATATTATTTTGGGACACAAAATTGTGTTTTGAGCTTTCTTCTATTCTTCCTATCCAAGATAGTAGTGTAGTAGCTCAATATTTATCTTATCAAATGATTTATTAATATATTTCTTCATTACATCAATCATCTTCACTAAAAACATTAATGGCTAGGTCATCAACATACATAAGAAAAATTACAATATTTTCCCATTACCTTTTGAGGTAGAGATTAGGATCATAAGGATTCCTCTAGAACCTGTGATGAATGAGATGCTCATCAATCTTTATATACCATGCTTGTGGATCCTGTTTGAGAAAAAAATAGTGACTTGATAATTCTACGTGCCCTTTCTTATATTAAAGGTATGAATAAACCTCTTAGTTGAGTCATATAGACTTCTTCTTAAAACATCAATTTATAAAGGAACTTTTAATATCCATTTGGTATACTTTTTAACCAAATTGAGAAACTAGAGAAAATAGTATCCCGATAGTTTTCAATTTAGTCATGGTCCATAAAAATTCTTCTCATGGTGAATACCTTCTTTTGTAGTGTACCCCTTTGCTATGAGTCTTACCTTGTACTTTTAAATACTACCATCTTCTTTGTACTTCATCTTGAAGATCCTCCTATATCTGATTGGAATCTTACCTTATGTAGGATCTACAAGCTATCATGTGTTATTTTTCAATGGTTGATATTTTATATTCATGGAATCTTTTCAAGGTTTTCAATCTAGGGCTTCCTAAATTATAGAGGTCTCAAAAATTCAACAAATGTACTTATTAATTAGATATTAACCTCCTCTCACGCCATCTCCTTCCAACTTAGCATCTAATATCACATTTGTATACCATTTCATCATACATTGAGTTGTTCATGTGAGTGGTTTACCTTCCAAATCATCATCATCACTTTGTTATCATGAAATCTTTGGCCACCTTATGGTTTTACAATAGAATTTATTTGTTCATCAAGTGATATTGATTTCCACATCCCTAATGAAAATCAACGTCCAATCTAACTCATCTTCTCATGAAACTCAACATCCCTAATGATATTGATTGCCACATCCCTCTTATGTGGATTTAAATATTCAAAACTTGTTTAATCATGATGATTAAAATGACATGCTTAAATTGGATAATTATTTGTTATGATCATTTTCAAATGTGGAAATTAGCATGTTTATTATCATTATGCTGAATTTTAATGATTTGGACTAACTACCTTCTTGGTGACATGAGGTGGATGTAGGAGTAGGTACACCCTCATTAAAAATGGTGAGGGAGGGCATCATCAAGAGAGAGGTTGTCAGATCGAGATATTAAACTTAAAACAATGAAGGTAATATGAGAACTAACACACACCATGGGATTGGGTAGCATTTAGTTTACTTGTGTGATGTGTGACTTCTTTATTTTTAGTTTTTCTTTTGTCTATTCAGTTGATATTGATAAACAAGGAGCAGATTATGCCAATGTGGCTAATCTAAACATACACAACCTAAACACCATACATCACTATCAATATGATGTTGCAATTGAAGGTTTATTCCTTTTATAGGAAATTTATTATACTTATGGATATAAGTTGGAAATGTAACAAGAAAAATGGACCATGTTTGTGTGTTATATTCACTTATGTGTGGATGATGGTTAATTGACATTATAAAATACCCATTATGAATCTTGTTGACTTTTTGTTATTGTGGAATGGTCTATGTATAAGTTGACCATGGCATGGTTGTTGAAATAATATAATATAATATTCATTATATTAAATCTAAATTGTTGATTGTGGTTGTCATGCATATAGACTTGGCCACTTTGCATGGAGCTCTAGCTCGGTTGTTAGATAGTAAGGGGGGGAGATAAGTGTTGTTTTTTAATTTATTTATTTATAAATAAAACATGCACCAATATTGAATCATTGGGCATGTTGACTTAAGTGGAAAAATATGTAGGGAAGTGGAGAATGAATGAGAAGTTGTTTTTGTTTTAATTGTGAGTAATGTGGACTTTATTAACATACGTGTGGTTTTTGGGAGCAAGAAAAATGGGGAAAGAGGAATCAAACTGGGGTTTGCATGAGAAAATGGAGGAGGTACAATTGGAAGTAGGTATATTTCATTTTCATTCTGGTTTATTGTTGATACGGTGGTTTTTTCTTAGACTTGGAGGTTGGAGCATTGGAAAATTTGAAGGAAGATCGAGCTGGAAATTGGTATAATAAAGTTGGATAGATATTTTAACATGCATAAGTGGGTAAGTGTATGGAAATGGGGGGCAAAATTGGTCAAAAATGTGATTTTAAGTAAAAATTATTTGCATTTTAGAATTATAGGGTCCGTAATTCATGAACCTAAAGCGTGTAAGTGTTAAAATGTGTACATGAAATAAAGTGTATGCACTATAACGTGTACAAATTATAACACGTAAGTGTTCCTTACTTGTATGGGTAAGGTATGTGTTTATGACAACCTTTTATTTACAAAAATAAATGTTTAAGTACAATTTTTCATTTATTTTATTAAATATAAGAAATTAGGCTCATTGTGCACCTTATGGAACTAGTCTCACAACTCCATGAGTCACGGTTTAGGAGATAGTTTTTAATAATCTAATATGGTTAGTACATAAGTATTTTTTAGGATTTCAACATTCATCCTAAATATTTTAGGGTTTAAATTCTACAATCGATGTCTATTTTGGGAAATAATATAGTTGTTGTTTAAGTTTTTGGGCATTTTGGATTGTTTATTGACATTTGTAGGAATGTTAGATGTGTAAATATTAGAATTTAAAAACCTCACAACTCCCAAAGGTAGAAATAATTGATCGAATATATGGACTCATGAATTTTCCCATGAGCGTGGAGTTGAATCCCTAATTTCATCTTAGAATATGGTATAATCATACTATGGATGAGTACTTACTTTACAAGCTTAGGGCATGCATATTTAAGAGGACAACTCGAGCGATCCTCATAATAAAAATGCAAGGTAGTGACCTTGGTTCCCATGTTGGCATATATATAATCCTTTGATCCTTATAATATAGATTAACAATAGTAAGGTGTGGGAAAGAAGATGATCTATCTAAGGACCCCATAATATTTTTATTTATTTAATAAAAGAATAAGACGCGAATTGAAGAGTTAGAATTTAAAATAGTACATCATATTGATATCTTTATAACACTCAACAAAATTTAGGGTAGGAGTAGGTGAAAATGTGAAAAATATTCCACACATTCATTTACTTTCCATGGAGAAAGAAACTTAGGAATTTCATCAATATTTATGATAAGAAAATTATTTACATTCTCACCCTACTGTAGGAGTAAGAATGTCGATTCAAGTGCCACATACTTCATAAACAATCAAATCTACATCAACATTAATAGAAATGATTTTCAGATATCCTTTTGTGTTGTTGCCAAGACACCATTGAAATAAATTCATATATGGACAAGACACCATTGAAATAATTTCGTGCATTAAAAAAGGAATTTGGTGAAATTGGTAAGAGGGTTCTTTAATGCAAAGTGTATGACATGAAAAAATGAAACTTTGAGCATGATAACTAAGCCAACATTTGAATATCTCACTTCCCGATCACTTGTGCATCCTTTCTTTGGAAAACTTGCCTCAATCCTAGTCTTACCATGGCTCAAAAGAAATTCCTAACAAGGTTTTTAAGTTTGTTTCAATGTGTAGGGATGATTGAATAAGATGATTGATGAGTTCAGTGTGGCTTGATGGAAGATAAAGAGACACACACATTAGGACAAAGGACATCAAGACACAACTTTTCATCTCACCACCATGTGAATTTTGAGGAAATACTTCATGAATTAGTGTTTTGACCTCTCACCACCGATGAAATGAGGCATTATGTTTGAAATATCTTTCTTTTGTTAGATATGTTGAGCATCAAATAAGTGTTTAGAAAAATTGTTATGATATCTACACTATGATGGGAATAAGATGATCTCTTCTAATTATGAGGTAAGAGTGATGATGATCCCTCTCTTACTTTTTTAAGCCTCTACAATTCACCCTAGTGATCACAAATCAACTCTGTGATGATCAAACCATTTTTGATTATCTGTCACTTATTGAAATAGGTATTCACCATGTAGATGGAAGGATTTCTCACTGAATGGAATTCTTGTCATGTGGCCACTTGTTGGACTGAAATGAGGTGGTTGAAATGTCCTTCCTCATTTGAAGTGTGATGAAACTACTGATTTAATTTAATTTGAATTCAATATTTCAAAGTAACTACTATAACTGATTATATACAAGTGATAAACTATAATAATATACAAGCAATAAGCATATACAATATAAAACCCTAAGAAATAAAGAGAGATAAGATGAATTAGCTGATTTTTGAGTGATCTCGGATGAAGAACTATTGTAATAAATGAAAAGAGTGTCGTCAAGACTCACTAGAGGTTCTAGAACTCAGAGATGTGTAGGAAAAAGTGCACTCGAGAGGAGATGAGTGCCCGTGAGCTAGTGAATGATCTAGGTGCTAGTGTCCACTTAGATTCTTAGGTATTAATCACTTTGGTTTTGATTCAATGTCATCATTGTACACTGTAACCTAAAAAATAAAACTATATATATAACTATATATATATATATTCCCAAAACCACATACAACCTAATAAATAATATGTAAAATGGGGAGTCAGACTGACCCCAATGGTCACCTAAAGAGTGATCTTATGACCGAGTGATGCACTACATCTCATACTCCATGTAGTTCTTTTTGTATGTGTGTGTAATGATGCCCTAGGTTTCCCTTGTGCAAGTTGCACTATGATAGCGGGATAGATCTAGATTTCTCCAAGTATGTAAATGTGTGAGATGGAATAAAATGAACTTCCCCTCTGCTTTGTGTATGTAGAGTGATGTTGCCCTTGTTCTTTGTATGGATTTTCTAGATGTATGGATTTGAAATGATTTTGTTTATTTGCATATAATCTTAGGTGATAATAGATAATGCTAGTGCTTGGACCCTAATTTGATAATTAAGATATATATATATATATATATATATATATATATATATATATATATATGACTCCATTGTTTGAATTTTGTAATTGACAACTACGAGATTTCCAAAATCAAAAGAGACCCAAAAGGGTGAGAAAATGATAGAGATGGTCATAACACCCAGGAGGGACAAGAGTGAATGGGTGCTTGTATCATAATTGGGTGCTATGGTACGAGGCCATAAAAGATAAACAATTCAAGTTTCGATAGAGGTGTAAGATGTGTAAGACTAGAAAAGAAAACAAGATATAAATCTAAAAGGCCAAAAACAATTGTCAACCACTAGTTTTCTTTCTTAGGAATCATTTATATATTAGTGTGCTTTTGGACCTATAAATGTACCCAAGTGCATATATTTAATGTCTACATTTTCCCCAATTTTTTGTTGTTGAGTGAATACTCAATACCATAAAGTAGATAGAAAATGCGTACCTTGTGCTCCCAGAGAAGAGCATAGCCGATGGCGTGCCGAGTGGACAAGTGAAGCGTGAAGTGATCATAGTATGAAGCATGTAAACTGGAAGGGAAGTGGACCCTAGGGGTGAAGTGTATGCATAGTAGTGTGTCATTGGAGCTTGTGTTTTTATGTGAGCTACTTCTTTTTGCGTATAAGGATGGACTCGATGTGTAAGACAATAAACTATATAAAGTGTTCCTATTTTGCTTTGGAGATGTTGTTGGATTTTAATGCCTTATTTCGGTGGTGAGGTTTTGGGCAATCTCACACCAAGAGAAATTATTTTGGGTGATATCACACTAAGAGTGATTTTTTTGGGAGATGGCACGCCAAGAGCAAGTTTTTTGGGTGATCTCACACCAAGAGAAGAGTGTTGGGGAGAGAGGTATAGTTTTTTTCTCCTTCCATGATGCTTCCTAATAAGCACCAATATAGATGTTACATCCCTAATTTGTAACATGTTATTCCTATTGTAAATGATTATAACTGATTGAATGCATTCTGTAATTGGAGGCAAGTTCCTACTACTGGAGAAGTGTACTATAAACTAATAGTAACTATGATGAATTGAGAAATTGATTGTTTTAACCCCTAGAATACAAACATTTGGGTGGGAAAAATGTAACCACCACTACTATCCAAGACTTGGCACTAGTGTTTGCTCTTCCGTTTTTTGGGTCCAAGTATGATTCTAGCCCATTTTGTGACTATGTGCATGTGTTGATTTTGTATTTTTCTATTCTGATTTATAGCTTTGAGCTTCTGGAAAGGTGATTTATTCACCTAATAGATGCCCCCCTCATTTGGTGTGCATGTGACAACTGTAGGAGAATTCAGTCCAAAGGAGATGACTTAAAGTTGATATACATATCTCAAGTGTGGATACCTGTAGGGGGTAGGGTATGTGCATGGTAGAAACTAAGGAGCATGCAAACAAGATAGACTAGAAACAAGTGTTAGTGTAAACAAAGCTGACATGCAATAGAAGATAATGTAGAAAACACGTATGAAGACAAGATGGACCATGAAAAGTGAGTTTCATACATGGGACATCACTCATAATGTCACAAGACAATCAAATCCGAATCATCTATAAGAAAAAAATGATCAAGCGTGACATATGGCATAACCCGTAAAAATAGTAAGCAATAAGTCACAAATAACGATGGTTTTATTTATCTTGTAAGGAAAATGCTACACACGATGCACATGTTAACATGCTAGAAAGATAAGTAGTATGTCAAAAAATTATAGATAAGTTAATAGTAAGTGGCGTAGTGCAAGTAACAAATAATGTAACAATAGAACATGTAATGTGTGGAGTGTGAGATTATCCAAGGTATATGCCCCTAGGAGCCTTGTTGGGATAGACAAAGATAAGTATCGAGTATAATGCACCATGCATGAATATTTGAAAGTTCCTGCATTCACCTCAAGATACCAAGTGAATGCGCATGTGTATATAGAAAAATATAATGACATGCTAATTATCTAAGTAGCATAGGAAAAAAGTGTAACGTGTAAGTAGAATAAGATAACAAGAGTAAATGCAACCAAGATATGAAAATGTTGTGCAAGTGTGATGGTGTGGTGTGAAATGATATATTTGTAGATGGTGGGAGAAATGTTTCCCCCATCATATGTGCGTGAGATGAGGTTCATTTAGAATTTTCCCTCAATTTTCAAGAATGAACCATAGAACAAGAGTGTGTAATTGGGTAATGAGGATAAAGTATGTGAACCGAAAATGTGGTGATGCTTTGAAATATAGTCATAAAGCACAAAGTGAGAGAGAGAGTAGTAGATGTTAGGAAAGATGTATCATGAAGCATTGAGCATGAAGTGTAGCAAGAGTATATGATGTGAGGTTCATTGATGAAGTGTGCCCTCAACAGTCAAGTGTGAATCAGTAGCACTAGATTGCATCATCGGGTGATATGGGGAATTAGGATTCCCCAAATGTGGATGCCAAGATGATCTATGCAATGAGAGTAGTAGGCAAGGGCCCATGATATGATAAAGAAGATGAACATATGTCGTTTGAAAGTGCATGCATTATAACATATGGACTAGGATTACGCCATGCATGTGGAGAAACTGTAATTGGTAGACCATTGGTAAACACAAGAGCTACCAAATAATAATGTCAACATGGTGAGGTGAAAAACCTATAGAGTCCAAGATCCCAACCAGATGAATATGAAGTGTATAAGCAATAAGAATGTACCCATTAGGAGAAAATAGAATATGTGTAGCCATGTGCATGTTGGCAATAACTAAAAAGGTAAGTGAAAACATAAGGATCAATTTGTGAGTCAAAATACATGTAACATATGTAATTATACGAGGATCATCGATTAGTTACAAAACAATGAAGGTAGAGAAACAAAACTCATTAGAAGCATTAGGTGTAATTTGGGAATATCATAAGCAATAAAGTAGTATGAGTTAGCCCATATGACCATAGACAAAAAGGTTAAGAAGAGGGGAATTAATTTCCCCCATGGATGTAACAAGATAATGTGAAACCATAGTAAATGAATTATGCATAGGATATTGGAAAGTGTGAGGATTAGGAATCATTGTAAAACTAGCATACAATGCTCTAAATTGTGATGAGGAAGGTGCGAGAGAGATGTAACATTGGAAGTACTAAGCATATGATCAATAGAAGTGTATCAAGAGTGAGACACAATGGGAGTATCATGGGTACAATTACATAAATTACATGTAAATCAGTTGACTAGGGTGTACCCCAAGAGGAGAAGGATGTGCAATGTAGGTAATTTCATTAGCATCATGTATGAGGGGAATATCATCAGGAGTAGTGATATGAGGTGTGGAATATATTGTAGAGGTATCCATGGAAGAAGGTGTAGCAAGGGCATTGTGTGGTATGGTAGGAGTATGATTTAACAAATATGGAAATTTTTGAAATCCTAATTGCATAGTCACAACGTAATAGATAAGAAATAAAAAAAAGATCAAACCCAAGCAATAAGCTATAGAAATAAGGAACCCTAGTCACAAGAGAGGGATTAAGAGACTTAGTTGATTTTGCAATAATCCCGAAGATGTACCAATCTAGAAAAATGATGAACACGAGGAGGAGACTTTCAAATAAGAACCCATTAAATTGTCGATACCTTGATCTTACTAGACTGGGGCACTTGGATTAGGTCAGGGGCACTTCTGGGTGTTGTAGACTACTTTTGGGCACCCATGACTAGGAAAAACATCAAAAAATTATTTTCACCATGTCATAACATTTTCACCAACCTCCGATGTTGATTTCATGTGTGTCATACCATGCCCGCAAAATTCGATTGCAAACCGAAAAGAGAAAGAGAACCTACAAAACCCCAAAACACATCAAATCCTAAAAATAAAAAGATGCAAATGGGGAGTCGAATGACCCAAAAATTCACCCGATAAAGTGAACTTACGAGCAAGTGTTGCACTACATTTTAGATTCCATGTAGTTATGTATGTGTGTGTGTGAAAAATCATGCCTTAGGTGGCTCTTGTGTAAGATGCTCTTGAATAACAAATAATATCTAGATGTAGCAATGTAAGTAGATGTGTGGATATTAAAATGAACTTACTCTCCTATCAAGTGTATGTAGAATAAAGCAGTCCCTTGTCCCTTGAATGAAGCTAGATGAATGTTTTGATGCTCTTGAAATGCATTTCAATGCAACCTTAGGTGATAGTAATAGATTCTTAGAGCTTGGTCCTTTATTATGGTCACATATATTTGTATTTATATGATTCCTTGTTTGAATTTCACAATTAACAACTAAAAGGATGACCCATAAGAAAACAAGATACCCAAAAGATACGAGTAAGATACAAAGAGGTCGGGGGCACCCAAAAGGATGGGGGTTCCTTGGCACTGACATCCTGGCTAGGTGGTAGTGTCTAGAGTGATAAAATATGAAATAGTGAAGCATTGAATGGGATGTAGGGTGTAATAGACCAAGAAGAAGACATGAACAAAGACAAAAAGGACAAAGACAACTGTTAATTGCTAGTTTTTTCACATGGGAATCATATGAATAGGTGTATGTGATAAAGACCTAGAAATGTACCCAAAGTGCGTGATTTATTGTCTACATTTGCCCCCACTTTAGTTTTTGAGTGAATAATCGATAACATAAAGTCAATAAGAGATGCATACCTAATAAACATGTAGATTGATGGTGAAAGCGTGTTGAGGAGACAAGAAAAAGCATGGAGTGATAAAAATGAAGTGTGAAAGGTAGAGAAGAAGTGACCCTCGGTGAAAGCATATGTGTTATGTCACATTATACCAGTTGTCATTGTTTCTTGACGTGTTTGATGATGTGACTATGGCTTCCCATAAGGAAAGGCCTGTAAGAAGAGAAAAAAAGTAGTAAAAATGTGTATAAAAAATTGATCCAAATATGTAAGAAGTGTGTAAAATTTTTTAAAATTATGAAAAGGAACATGTGCACTGATCCGTGATGAGTGAAAAAAGGAAAGAAATGATCTTGAAAATGCTATATATAAGAACACATTTTGGGTGATCTCACACCAAGAACAAGTTTTTAAAGAGATCTCATACCAAGTGTGAGTATTTTGGGTGATCTCATGAAAAATAAGTATTAGGGAGAAATGTCTAGTGTTACTCTCAAACCTTGACTCGCTTCTCGATGAAATACACACCACCGCAAAAATGGTGTCATCTTTATTTGTTCCAGTTCAATCCAACGTGAATATAAAAATGATAAAACATGTATGTTGATTATTGGAAGACTATGTTTGATATGTGAAAAACCGTGTAAATTACTTAAAACTATGTTGATATGAGAAAAACTCTATAGCTCCCCCTGGTCATAAGTTCCCGGAAGGGTCATGGGTTCTCGGGAGCTCATGTTTGTATATGGGCACTTGGATTATGTTCTGTGTTGAGGACCCAAGTCAAATTTGGGTGTTCCTATGACTTAATAATGTTGTGTTATTATGCAAACTTAACTTTGAATGTGTACTACTTAATGGGGTGTCTGATTCACCCAATGTGTGTCCACCCTCATTTGGGGTGCATGCGGTGTCACTAGGAGGATGCGACCCAAAAAGATGACTAGACACTAATCTAATATTGATTCCTTGTAGGAGGGAGGGAATGTACTTAGTAGAAAACAAGTCACATGCAAACTAAGTGGCTGAAAAACATGTGTTAGTACAATCAAGATAAATACGTAAATAAAAGACAATGTGTGTAAGCTAGCAAGCTAGAAGATGATGTAGACTGCAAAAGTGGGTTTCAAACATGGGACATCACTCAAAATGTTGCAAGACAATCAAGGCCAAATTAACCAAAAGCATATGATGTGGACACAAGACAAAGAGAAAATCCTGCAAACAATGACAAACAATGGAAGACAATGACAAACAATAACAACTAAACTATCATATAACCATGGTAGCAAATAGTTCATGAAAATAAAATGTTGCACCAAGCATCTGTTGGCATGTTAGAAAGATAAGAAGTATGTCAAAACATGTATGCTTCGATATAAAAGTGTGCTAGTATGAATAGGAAATAGTATAAAATGAAACAATAACACTTGTGATGTGTACGAAAGTAGATTCTCCTAGGATCTGTTTTGGGACCGGTAAAGAGGTACATGCCAAACATACGTTTTTTTTGTAAATATCTATGTAAATTATTTATTCAAAAACAAAAGGAAAGTGAACACGCATATGTATATGATAAAAATAATGACATATAAAGTATTTGTACAACATTTGAAACAAAGTGTACATGTAAAAAGTGTAAGCAAACAAGAGTATGTGTAACCAATGATATGCAGATTATGTGAGTATGAATAAAATTAAATGAAAATTGAGTGTGATAGGAGCATAAAACCCCCTAGCAAGTGTGAATGAGTATGTATGAGATGAGGTTCATTTATAAATGTCCCTCGTGAAATAAGAATGAACTATAGAACAAGAGTGTGTCATTGGGAAATGGTTTGAATATGTGCACTAGGAAGATATGAGCATGAATCATAGAGTGTAGAGAGTGTGAGGGAAGTGAGGTTCATTTCATATTTATACACTCATAAATTGAGTATGAACCATGGAACTAGAGTGCGTCATAGGGAAGTACGTTATGATCAATGTGTACTAGAAAGATGTATCGTGAATGCACCAAATGTGAAATGTGCAAAGTGTGTATGATGTGAGGTTCATGAATGTAGTATGCCCTAAAAATTCAAGTGTGAACCTTAGCACAAGAGTGCATCATAGGGTGACGATGATACAAGTGTATTAATATTTTTAAGATGCGAGCAAAAACTAGATGCCAAGTGTAGAAATAGAAATGTGAGACACTGTGAAAATGATATAAGGGAAGTGGATAATAAGAACTATGAACCCAAGTGTATGATTATAAGAATGATCAAGTAACATCATCTAAGAGATCATCATTATCATGGTCAAAGTCAAATGGAGATGCGTCAAAGACCTGGTAAGCTATAGTATGAGTTTGAACATATAAGAAGCCATTGCTGAAGATAAATTATACATGCTCATTTTGTATTCTTCATCATGGTGAAAGGTGTTGGTGGACATCCATGTGCATACCAATGAGTGATATTTTTGAATAACTAATAAATGAGTCATTATAAATAAAAACATGGCCAAAGGGCATATGAATTGTGATATCCATATGATCATGATCTAGAGTACCCTTAATGTAGTCGATCTAAGACTACCCAAGAGTAAGCGTGGAAGTGTGAGAAGTACATGCAAAAATAGTGATAGATGGAAAATATGAAGACCATAACTAGTAGTAATATGAACATATCCATGATAGAGATGAGGTGAATGAGGTGAAGGTAAGATATCATTGAGTGTAAACCCAAGTCTGAGTCAAGCCATCATGTGTACAAACAATGTCGAGAAAGTAAGATCAAGTGGAATGTGATGCCAATAATAGTTATTCATGAAAAAGTGCATGTTAAAGGAGGAAGAGCAAATGTGGGATCATCATGAGAAGATGAAATAGGTGGTATGCCATCCAGTGTATAGACATACCCATGATAAAGCACCATAGAGTTAGTAGAAGGAGGGGGTGTTACTAAAGTGGATGGAATAGTGTCTAAAGCACAAATGGTTCCTTCGAGTGGAGGCAAGTTATTTGGATAGTTCATGGGTCACGGATCAGCATAAAGATGCTTACTAGCAGAAATCAGAATAGGTAATGCAGTAGTTGGATCTAGAAGACAATATTGGAATGGGTTTTATCATCAGGAACTATATATTTGATGCCCTCATGTAAGAATTTAACGCACCACTAAACTACAGAAGGCACTACTTGCATTTTGTGAATCCATGACCTACCAAGTAAGCAATTATATGGAACAATGCTATCAATAGCAAAGAATACTATAAGAACCATTTTTAGTGCAAATGTGATAGGTAAAGCAATAGTTACCATGTATGGATGTGTAGTAGAATCATATGCCCAGAAAGAAATAGTTGTTGGGTTAATATTAACTAAGGAAAGGCTTATATATTGAATGAATGATAAAGTACAAAGATTGAGTTCAGATCCATTATCGACTAAAATTCACCTAAACCCCGATTATGGATGCATACTCATATATATGTATGTGTGTATATATATATATATATATATATGTATATGTGTGTGTGTGTGTGTGTGTGTGTGTAGGGGAGGATCATTATCATAAAATATATATATTGTAAGCTATAGTAGATGGCAAAGTAAGTTGTTGAGAAAATACATCTACAAATGTCCAAACAATGTTCAAACGAGTAGTATAACATATATGAGTATTATCTAAGAGAGTAATGATTTTATCATGACAATCAGGATTGGATAGCAAGAAATCATGAATAGAAATATCCATAATGAGAGGATCCTTAGAAAAATACAAGAAGTGAGGAAATGAGGACCCAAGAGTATTCAAATGAGATAGGTTCACTAAATGATTTAACAAATATGGAAATTTTCTAAACCCTAATTGCAGAGTCACAATGCAATAGATAATCAATAAAGTACGAGATCTCACCTAAGCAATAAGCTAGAGAAATAAGAAACCCTAGGTAAAAAGAGGGATTAAGAGACTTATTTGATTTAGCAATAATCTCAAAGATGTACCGAGATGGAAAAATGATGAACAAGAGGAGGATACTATCGTAGAAGAACCCAAAAAATTGTGTGATAGTCGATCTTCCTAGACTGGGTGCCTGGATTAATGGGATCATACAATTTTTGAAAATGCGAGCAACACTAGTATAAAAATTAAAGATATTATATTGAAATATCCATGATTTGAATATAAATAAGCTCCATATATATAGGACGATTTAACTCCAAAATAGGAGTAACAATATTTTTTTTTTACGTTGAAACCATATAGATGGTTTCAACCACTCCACACAAATAATAAACAATAAAACAAATCATAACTATTTATGTAACAACCCATAAACAATTATGTTATATTTACAATTTACTTTTACTAAATTACTAACCACAATTTATCCACTAACATATTACATTTCACATTTTACTAATTTACCATAGGTAAATATAAACACATACATTATGCATTAACCAAAGAATTCCTAACATTCCCCCCTTAGTGAAAACATGGGGAAAACATGCCTGTGTACTACAAGTTGTTGCTTTCATGTTGCTCATGATCTAGATGGTTTCTAGGACAATAACAACAACCTTTGGATGGTTTTCCAAGTGGTTAACCAACAACCACACCAAATATAGTTTTCCTAGTGGATTACTAACAACCACAACTATAGATATTTTTTCCAATGGATTACTAACAACCACAACTATAGATGGTTTCTAGTGGATCCAAAAACCACAATATCATGATGTTACAGTACATTTCTTGGCTCTCATCATTGTTTCTCTTCAGGAGATTACATATCAGAATCCATGATAGTGCATATTATTCACCCACAAAAATCAAACAATGTGTCATTTCCCCCAATGTGAAGTTTCCATAACACAACACAAAGAAATCTGAAATCAACACACCATGCTGAAAAAAAAAAACACACACACACACACACATGTCACCAAACTAGTGATGTGGCCCCATTGTAGGTGACTAATGAGAGGACGTTGTTTTTCCTCCATCCCCATTGCCTCCATCCTCCAATGTAAGGTTACTTAAAACAAGAAATCATCATAAATATACCCACATTCTTCATGTATGGGTTCTTCCTCTTTAGTTGAGTCCTCTTTTGTGATTATGTTGGCTTCGTCTTTGATCTTTCCACTAAGTACATATTTGGCTTGAATTATACAAAGATGCGAATATGTCCTTTTTCTTACAATAATAACACTCAATCTCTCCTTCACTTTTGGAGGAATTTTTATGCTTCTTTTTAATGTACAAGGCCTTATCATCTCTAGTTTTCCATTCTAACAACTTTCTAGCATCAATAGGTTCTTTCTCCTTGCCATTAACAATTCCCCACAAATTCTTATTCATCAATTGCATTTGAATCTTTACTTTCCAAGTGTGAAAGTTTATTCCATAAAATTTATCTATGATGCAACTGATGTCTCCATTGATCAATAGAGATATAAAAACAAACAAAAAAAAACTCACTATTTTGATGATAACTTGAGAACCACAGTTGCATTAAATACAAACCATAAAATCATGTCGGAAAAGATGGTTTCAAGATATTTCTAGTGGTTTAGATAATTTATTTCGATTTCTAAGGAATCGCTGGAAATTTAGCCAAATCGTTGGAAATTTTCCCTAATCGATGGCAATTGCATTATAGATCCAGAACATTGGCGATCACTGTAAAAAATAAATAGATTTTTCCAAACCACGGTTTTACACATGTTCGAATCCGTTAATTTTAGATTGTAAAAAATTGAGAGTTCTAGGAGAATAACTTTGGGATATGCATATTCTTCCACCATACGTTGTCAGCATCTTTCGAGCTTACATCCTCCTTTCACATGAATCAAGAGAGACAAACATATTTTCAATTCATACAATATTCAAGACAATCACACAAGACACATATATGAATCTCACCCCATGCTTATATTATCTATGATTCTCTAAACTAAAAATTACAAACTAATAGTCTCATATAATAAGTGCACCATACACAGGACAAAACACAATACAACTGTCCCTCACAAATCTTCAAGATTCCAATCTTGCTCTCGATACCAAATAATGATATCGTATGAGTTTTGAAAATGTAGAGAAACACAAAGATAAAAAATTTAATATATTATATTTAGATCTCCATGATTTGAATATAAATAAGTTCTCTCTCTCTCTCTCTCTCTCTCTCTCTCTCTATATATATATATATATATATATATATGAAGCTTTAACTCTAAAATAAGAGTAATAATATTTTGTTTTTATGTTAAAACCATACGAGATGGTTTCAACCACTCCACACAAATAATAAACAATAAAATAAATCATAGTTGTTTATGGAACAACCCATAAAAACTCTTTTACATTTACAATTTATTTTTACTAACTTACTAACCACTATTTACCCATTAACATATTACATTTCACATTTTACTAATTTACCATAAGTAAATATAAACACATATGTTATGTAATAACCAAATAATTCCTAACATGGATCAAATCGGGTGCATAGGTGCTATAGACTACTTTTGGGCACCCGTGATTACGAAAAACATCGAAACTGATTTTTCTTTGTCGAAAGATGTTCACCAACCTCCATTATTCATCACATGTGTATCGTACTATGCCCGTGAGAATTCTCCCAGTAACTCTGAAAGAGAAAGAGCACCCGCAAAACCTCAAAACATATAAAATCCTAAAAAGAAAAAAAAGATACAAATGCAAAGTTGGGCTAACCCCGATAGTCATTTGACAGAGTGAACTTACGACCGAGCACTACACTACATCTCAGACTCCATGTACTTCTACGTGTGTGTGTGAAGAATCATGCCCTAAGTGGATCTTGTGTAAGATGCACTGAATAGTGAAAAATAGCTAGATGTAGCAATGTAAGTACATGTATGTATATCAAAATAAAATTCCCCCTATGAAGTGTATGGAAAACAATGTTGTCCTCATGTCCTTGAATGAAGCTAGATGGCTGCTTTGATGCTATTGAAATTCCTTTGGATGCAACCTTAGGTGATAGTAATAGATGCTTAGAGCTTAGTACTTTATTATGGTCGCATAAATTTGTATTTATATGATTCCATTGTTTGAATTCTACAATTAATAACTAAAAGGTTGACCCATAATAAAATAAGATGCCCAAAATATAAAAGATTCCCAAAAGAGGTGAGTAAGATACAAAGAGGTCGGGCGCCCAAAGAACAAGGGTGCCTAAGCGCTAACCTCGTGGTAGAGCGTTGGTGTCAAGAGTGATAAAATATGAAACAATGATGCATCTACTGGACTATAGGGTGTAAGAGGCTAAGAAGAAGACATGAACAAAGACAACGAGGCCAAATATAGTTGTTAATTGCTATTTTTATCACTTATGAATCATATGAATAGTGGTAGGTGATCGGGACCTAGAAATTCACCCAAATTGTGTGATTTAGTGTCTAATGGGTAGAAAGAATTGTATATATAGTATGTAACCAAATATGGCCTAGAAGGATAGTATAAGGAACATCATGAGGCATAACGTGACATAAAACATTAAGAGTGCAAGATCCCATAGTAAGGGGAAGAGAGATTGTGCCCAATACTTGTTTAGGTGTATCATCAAAGCCATAGATACAAAGAGTAGATGGATTGAGATGAGTAGTAGAAATTCCTATTTGATGGAGAAAGGATAGAGTGCATATGTTAAGACTAGATCTAGGATCAACTAGGACACGCTTAACAAGGAGATTATGAAGTTGAACCTAGATATACAATGGGGAAGAAAATCAAAGGTATGGGAAGCCATGAAAGATATGATAATGGGCATGTAAGGAACAGGTTCACCAAATGATTTAATTTAATTTGAATTAAATCAAGTAATTTCGAAGTAATCGATGATAAACAAGTGATAAAATATAGTAAGAAGTAGTAAGTAATAATCATATAAAATATAAAACCTTAAGCAATAGAGAGAGAAAAGATTACTTAGCTGATTTCTGAGTGATCTGGAAATGATCTCGCTAGAGACTGTGGGGACAGACTTGGAAAATTTGTTTCAAGAATCATTGGAGGTTTTATAACATAGAGGTGTGTAGGAGAGAAGCGATAACATGAGGAAAGGAGCGCCTAGACGCTAGTGATTGATATGGGTGCTAGTGTTCACTCAAATGCTTAGTTTATGATCTTTTCTGGGATGGACGAGCCTCATTAATGATCCTCTTTTTTTGCTCTAGTTTCAATCCAATGTCAGCGATCGTACTTGTAACAAGTAAAATAGGTAACTAGTTATACATGCCCACAAACCACATCAAACCTAATAAATAAGATGTAGAATGGAGATTGAGACTAACCCTGAAAGTCACTTGAAGATTGATCTTACAACTAATCGATGTGCTGCTATATCTCATAATCCATGTATTTCTTTGTGTACGTGTATGTAGTGATGACCTAGGTTTCCCTTGTGCAAATTTTCATTATGATAGTGGGCTAGATCTAGATTGCTTTAAGTATGTAAATGTGCGAGATGGAATAAAATGAACTTCCCCTCCTATGATGTGTATGTAGAGTGAAGCAATCTTTGTCTCTTATATGGATTTTATAGCTTTATACCTTTGAAATTATCTTATTCCTTTGGATGCAAGCTTAGGTGATAGTAGATAATACTAGTTTTGGCCCCTGATTTGAGAGAAATAACTAAGTATATATATGCTTCCCTTGTTTGAATTTCATAATTAACAACTAGAAGGCTGACCCAAAGTACTAAAAGATGCCAAAAAAGATAAAAATATACCCAAAAGTGTGAGAAAAAGATAGAGAGGCTCAGGAGCACCCGGGAGGACACAAGATCTCAGGCGCTTATGTCCTAACTGGACGCTAGAGTTTGAGGCCATAAAAGATAAATAAGTCAAGTTACAACATGGTTGTAAGATGTGTAAGGCCAAAACAAAGACAAGAGATAAATCAAAAAGGCCAATAGGAGTTGTCAACCACTAGTTTTATTTCTTAGGAATCATGTATATATTAGCATGCTTTAGACCTAGAAATGTACCCAAGTGCGGTGATTTTGTGTCTACAATTGTAAGGTTTGAATGAGAGTTTAAGAACACTACCAAGTGAGTGACATCAAATGAAACTAATATGATTTTTCATTCTAGCATAAATGATGCTCTATATAAAGATCATCCTCTTACCCTTCCTAGCTCCAGAATTATCCTCAGATGGAATCAAATTTAGGATTCTCATACACATCTTTTCTCATATGCCTTTCATGGAGATAAATGATGTCTTGATCCTTCACACATGATGGTACTAAATGCCTCAAAGAGTCGACTAGCTCATCTTGGCTAGTTCCTTAAAGAGGTATAAACATGATGTAAGATTCAAGATATGATGATCCTCAACTTACTCCATGAGTTTACCTAATGCACTATTTTTAGCAAAAACTTAAAATGGTCATAAATTTTGATCCGGGTGTCCGTTTGAGTCTTTTTTTTAAAACCACTTGTTTTGATGAGACGAGAACTCTAGTCAACCCACCCCGCTAGATGGAGCCATTTTAAGTGAATTTTTGGGCCTAAAATCCACCAATTAGGGTCCAAAAATTAGGATTTAAGTTTCAATTCAATTTTTTTCCTATTTTAGGGAATTAGTTATTTTTAGTCTCTTGCATGCATAGTAGGTTAGAAAGTTGGAAATTCCTCTAATTTAGGCATGTAGAACATGCGTGGCAATTCTTGTGGCCATGCAAATAAGCATGTGAACTTACTAAGAATATCAAGTTCTAGTAAACTACTAAAAATAGTAAAATCCGCCACCTTGAGTAGATTTAATTGAAGTTAGTTAGAGTTTGCTTTAAAACTCGAGTTGAGAGTTATTTTCTTATTTATGACGCATTATAATTTATCATTCAATAACGAAGAAGATAATTTTTTTCTTGAAGTTCAAGGTATTTGCAGTGTATTGAGTGTATGTTTAAAGTTTGGCTACATTATCTGGTATTAGAGAAAGTTTGAGTCTTGGTCGGAAAAAAAAACAATGGTAAGAAGAGGAAGAGGAAGTGGAAGAGGAGGCGGTATTTCCTAGATGAATAGAAACATGCATGATGTGTAGAAGTTACTTTGCGCTTTTGCAATTATAGCCCAGAGAGAAAATCAAGGTGGAGATGACACAAATGAAGAATATGTTTTTGAAGAGGAGGAAACACAAGGAAACCATTACCTTTTGAAGAAAGGATGTTGTTAGAATTAGAAGGAAAGAATGATGGGATAAGAATTGATTTTTTAGAATATAGAGGTAGCCTAAAACCAGAGGAGCTGATAGAATGGTTGACTAGCATAGGAAATTTTTTTGAGTGGAAGGCTATGTCAGAGGAAAAGAAGTTAGAATTTGCATGCACGAAATTAAAAGGCCATGCTATGTTATGGTGGGATCACCTATAAAAAAGCAGTCAAGAAAGTGGAAAGAAAGGATTAGGACCTAGAATAAGATGGAAAAGAATAAAAAGACAAATTTCTCCCCATGGATTATGCAAAAACCCATTATAGGAGGTTTTATAATCTCGAAAAAACTTACAAAATGTGAAAGAATACACTGATTAGTTTTACAAGCCATCCAATCATGTAGAACATGAAGAAACTGACAAAAAAATGGATGCAAGGTATATAAATGGATTAAAATTTTCTATTCAAGATGAGTCAAGCATGCACATGATAAAGAGCATGATAAACACCTATCAAATAGCTTTAAAGGCCGAAGAAAAAAAGAATAGAAAAAGTTTTAAGAGATCACCTAGGATGAATAGAGGGGCATCATCCTCATTTTGGGGATGAGTTGGTTTCATTTAAGGTAGAGGAGAACAACCTCATGAAGTGGAAAATAAATAAGATGCAAGCCAAGATCTCTCAAATCAACAAAGAGGTAGAGGATTTCCTAGGGGCAGAGGATATGTTGGTGGTAGAGGATGGGAGGCTCCACGAAGACCATTTGTTTGCTATAGATGTGGTGAAGAGGGGCATAGGGAATTTGAATGCCCACATTATTATACACATGAAAAGAGGAAAGAAGATCCTCCAAGAGTAAATATTGTTGAAGATGAACAAGAAGAAGAAGAATAAGACCTAGAAATTCCACCAGATGTGGGAGAAAATATGATGATCAAAAGGATGATGATTTCTCCAAGAAATGAGGTCAAGGGGGATGCATGGCTACATAAAAATATTTTTAGGACAAGATGCACTTCAGGAGGTAATTTATGTAATCTTATTATATTATGGTGGTATTCATGAGAACATGGTTTCAAATGAGATGGTTGAGAAACTAGGCCTACATTGTGAGAAGAATCCTAACCCTTACCGTATTGCATGGTTTAAGAAGGGTAATGAAGTTATTGTTGATAAGAGATGTTTAATAAATTTTTATATTGGTAAAATTTATAAGGATGAGATTTGGTGTGATGTTATTCCTATGGATGCATGTCATATGTTGTTAGGAAGACCATGGCAATTTGATAGAAAAGTAATTCATGACGGGGAAAGAATACTTATAATTTTTGGAAGGATGGCACAAAAATAGTTTTGCTACCTCTTAAGGAAGAGGGGAAGGCTGAAAATATTCTTTCTGTAAAATAATTTATGAAGGAGGAAAAATTAATAGGGTTTTGTTATGTACCAGTCATAAATATAGATGAATATGCGAGTGTAAAAATACTAAAGAGAGAAAAAAATTAATAGAAATTTTTTTCGATGTTATTCCTAATGAGCTACAAGATGGGTTACCACCCAAAAGATATATTCAACACCATATTGATTTGATCCCAAGGTCTTCACTCCCAAATTAAGAAGGATGAGCCTAACATTGCATGTAGAATTGAATAAGCAAGTGAAAATTTCGTGAGGAAGGGCGTAGTAAGGAGAACATGAGTCCGTGTGTAACTCCATCTTTATTAACTCCAAAGAAGGATAAAACATGGAGAATGTGCATGGATATAAAAGCAATTAATTAAATTACAATCAAGTATAGGTTATCAATACCTCTCCTTGATGATATGATGGATGTGCTTATTAGATCTAGGTATTTCACCAAGATTGATCTTCAAAGTGGTTACCATCAGATTTAGCTTAGATAAGGAAATGAAAGGCTAACATCATTCAAGACAGGGGATGGATTATATGATTGGATGGTGATTCCATTCGGGTTATCTAATTCATCTAACACTTTTATGAGGTTGATGAACACTATGTTGTGGGAGTACAATGGTAAGTTTTTTGTGGTTTATTTTGATGATATCTTGATTTTCAATAAAAATAAAGAAGAACATTTGAGGCATCTGAGGGTGATATTTGAAGTGTTAAGGAAAGAGAAGATCTATGCAAATTTGAATAAGTGCACGTTTATGCAAGAGAGTTTGGTATTTTTAGGTTTTATTATTTTTGTAGATGGGTTATAGATGGAATCAAAAAAGATAAAGGAAATTATTGAATGGTCTACTTCATGGAGTATAAAGAAGGTAAAAGCTTTCATGGTTTAGCAAAATTTTAAAGAAAGCTTATTAAAAATTTTAGCAATATTGTAGCACTTATAAAAGATTGCACAAAAGGAAGGGAGTTTTTGTGGACAAAGGCAACTGAGGATAGATTTAAGTTCTTGAAGAAGAAGGTGACAAAAGCACCTATTTCGGCACTACCCGATTTCGATAAAGTGTTTGAGGTTTATTGTGATGCCTCACATGTGGGTATTGATGTTGTCCTAAGTCAAGGAGGGAAGCCAAAAGATTTATTTAGTGAGAAATTAAATGAGGTAAAAGGAACTACTCTACTTGTAATGTGTAATTTTATGCAATTATACAAGAATTGAGGCATTGGAGGCATTACTCAATGCATAAGGAGTTTTTTTAATTTATAGATCACAAAGCCCCAAGTATGTAAATACACAAAAGAAGTTGAATAATAGGCATGTAAAGTGGGTATCATTTTTGTAGGGTTATACTTTTTCTCTAAAGCAAAAATTAGGAAAATAGAACCAAGTTGTGGATGCATTGAGTAGGCGTGTGACTCTATTTACAACTATGGAGAATGAGGTGGTTGGTTTTGAAGCAATAAAGGATTTGTATTTTTTTTTTTATTTTAAGGATATTGTTGAAAGGTTAAGTAGTCAATTATCAGGTGATGCATGTGATGTCCAAGATGAGTACCTTTTGCAAGGTGGCTATTTAATTAAGGGATGAAAAGTATGTATTCCATTTGGGTCTATGAGATACAATATAGTGAAAGAGATGCATAGTGGAGGATTGGATGGGCACTTTGGTAAGGATAAGACTATAGCTTTGGTAGAAGAGAAATACTATTAGCCAAAGCTGAAAAGACATGTGGTAAGATATGTGGAGAGGTGTAGAAGTTTCCAAGTCTCAAAAGGCCATGCAAAAATACAAGGATCTATATGTCATTGCACATTCCCCAAAGGAGCATGGACAAACTTGAGTATGGATTTTGTTTTGGATTACTAAACACAAAATGAGGTAATGTGTAATGTCCCCTTTTCTACGCCAAAATCTTGAGGGTCAAGTCGAGTCCAAACCGTGGTCATACCCAAGGGGCTATGGACGCTGGAACTTTTGGGAAGGGGGCCGTGGTTCTAATATCCAAGTTTTGCATTTGGGGGTCACTTTTGGACCATGGAGACTCTAAAAAGGAAAAAGTATATATGGTTACTTTTATTTTAATTGGCCCCTCCATGGAATGAAATGTGCCTAGGGTTGTTGGGGGCCCATTTTCCAAGGAGAAGTATATAAGGAGCTGGGTGAGAATGGAAAGGCACTTTTGATATACATTTTATTGACCCCTTCTCGTGTAACTATTGTTGTGCATTTACAGCTTGTGGAGTCAAATCCGATAGGGACCCTAGCTTGGTAGGTGAGAGACCCGTCCCTAGCTAGCATGCATTCTTCAAGAGTGAGAGATATACCCTAGTTTGTCATTTTGGAGCCCCTTTCAGGGTCGTGCAACAGAGACATTAACAAAGGTTTCAGAGGAAGGATCTCAAGGGTCTTGGGGGCATTTGGGGAAGATAAGCAGAGGGGATCTAGATCAGATTCATGACAACCATTTTGGTTGGGTGTGGCAGCTTGTTGAAGGAACATCCATCATTTTATGACCCCATTCCAAGCAAGGTGACTTGCAGCCTTTATTTGGGTGTTTTCCTACGGCCGTTTTCGAGATCTAAATGTGCAGATTTTATTTGGAGGGTTTTCCAGTCGGCCATTCCTAGATCTGAAGGTGGAAATATTATTTCCTTTATCTGTTAATGTTATTACCAAAGACCCTTAATTTATACTCTAGTATTTGGAGAGTTATGAGCCTCCTCGAAGTTTCTAGATGTCTAGGGCATGCTATGCTTTTAAGCAGCATTTTAATTTATGTAAAACTCCAAAATAGTCTCCTTATGTCCTTTATAATAATATGAATATCTATTTAAATTTTCAAGTATTTTTGGTGGACATTTTGGAAAATATTAAGTTTCTTTAGTTTGTTGCCCAACCGTAAAAATCTGGTAAAATCAATATTTTATGTAGCTATAAGTTTCCAATATTTGTGCATTTTTAAGTGGTATCCCATTAGGGATATTACAGTGGTATCAAAGTTGTTGTTCCTCCAGCCTATGTGGGTTAAATATGGTAGTTTGGAAAGATCTCAATGTGGGTTTTATGAAGGAAATGTTCACCAACATGGTGAAACAACAGAAGCCACTAACCTTTATTTGAGCTAGCTCACTCAGAATGTGAATCAAAGTAGATCTAGGGACAATAAGGAACATGGTGAGAATAGTGATAGAGGGCGGCCAATAGAGGTGATTGATGAGGATTCTTGTTGGAGGAAATACCAATCTTTGAGTAAGGGTTTCAGAGATAATATGTCATTTCTATATTATTGCATGATGAAGATTGGTAGCAAGCCCAAGTGAGATCATCATATACCGGTACCTGAATTACAAAAGAACTCATTTGTAGAAGAAGCTTCTAGACAAAAGGGTATGATTTCCATTGAGCAAAATAATTGCATTAGTGAAACTTTTCTTTTTAGAGAAATTATTCCATCTCGGGAGAATAAACTTGTTTATGCAAGGAGGATGTAATGGAAACTCTTAAAAGTATGAGGAAGGGAATAGTAGAGCTAGAGTTGCTTTGAGTTGATAGTGACTCAAGCAAGACAACACATACAAGAGTTTAAGGAAATGATGAGGAAAGTGATCCAAGTAAGTATACACCCATGAAAGAAGACTCTATGGAGTAGTTGGCACATGAGGAGGAGCCTCACATGGACACTTGTGTAAAATTGTAGCTTGCTGTAATTTCCAAACCAGCAATTGTTGATCAAATTTTAGATACTTTCAACAGAACTTAGGCAACAATATTGGGGTCAGCTCAACATATGTCTATCTTGAACACACAGAGGACATTAATGGGCTTGAATGGTATGAAGAGCACACTAATGTGTCTTATTTAATATCACCTATTCCAATTTACTTCCATCATGAGATGCATGGTATGATAGATGAAGAAGTCTTCATCATGGAGTTTGTTGGACCATTGCTCCAACTATGTGTATATGAGCATCTGGTGGCATATTTTAGCTCAATTAATGATACAAGGGCTCAGGGGCATTATAAGCTATGTGATCCTGGTAATATGTGGCAGTTATCCAAAACTATCAATTCTGATGTTGAAAACTTTGAGACTAATTTCATAAGCCAAAGAAGGAATCCAAATGTGTCTTTTGGGATTACAAGTGTTGGCAAACATGATTTCTTCATTGGAGAATCTGGGTGCAGAAGGAGAGTACCTCTCAAGGTACTATCGGTGGTTTTCTGATTGAAAAAGGGGTAGGAGAATATTTTTAATCATCTTGACCCTCTAATGGATGTATAACAACAATCATAATGAGAGGAGAAAATAACAATATGGGACAATAGGGGCAAAGAGGTGAGAGTGGAAATTCGGGCAGTGGCCTCCCCATTCTTTTCCAGGCCTTTGGGGCTTCACGAACCATTTTTATTAAAGGATCCTAAGTTAACCAGTACAATAGAACATAGTAGATATGTTGGATGAGGAGTCTTGTTGGGAGAGGTACTAGACCTCGAGTGAAGACCTTCGTAACAACATGCCATTCCAAGAATATTACAAAATGAAGGTTGGTAGTAGACCCAAGAGAGATCAATAGAAACATGTACTAGAGTTACAGAGGAGATTGAGACAAATCTCCATTCCACACTTTGATGGTTCTAAGAAGTGTACTACATCGGCTTGGGTCCATAAGTCGAAGACATGCTCTGACTCGAATCCTATGCGTGAGGAAGATGCAATTAAGTTTGCAATCTCACATCTTGAGGGAGATGCTCATGATTGGTGGCATCATGGGCTAATTACATAAGGATATGTACACATTACGACTCATGCAGAGTTTGCACAGAGGTTGGTGAGTAGATTTGATAAGAGGGACCCTGGAAAGTATTTTAGGGAGCAAGACTCATTTGAGACAAACCGGTCCCCTGGATCAGTACATCATAGATTTTCAAAGATTATCATTCATGGTACCTATACGTACCCAAAATTATAGGGTATTGTGCTGCCGCAGAACGATGTCACACATGCCCCAATGATGATACAGGTCACCTCGCAAGGTGTTCGGGGTCTAGAGAAGCTCACGAAGTATATGTTAACATCCCAAATGCTTTTTCCAAGTTCCTTGTGCTTTGTTTTATCCCTCGCCCCCCTTTTTAATGCCTTTTTCCCTTTAGTGATGAAACCACCACCTCGCTAGGGTGGCGGTCTTAGAACCACCACCCGCCGTGGCGGCGGTCCTTCACGCGTTTTCCAAAGATGCCCCTTTGATCACGACTTGTGTAAATTTTCAAATTTCACCAGCTTTTCTCAACCGCCTTGGCTCATATTAATGTTTTATGTCCCATGGAATAGTTTTTCTTCATTGTTTAATGGTAAAAGAGTTCTAATGGGAATTACCTTTGGGTGAATGTGAAATCTATAAGTATCCAACTTGTTTTCAAGAAAATGGCCCCTCAACTTCTCATTTCCATTGTTTAGTCTTTCAATTCCTTGTTTAGAGCTCATTTTTTTTTCATGTTTGCATCCATGCTAGTTTTCCTTTGTTCTTTGGAAGCCATTCGATCTTCTTGCTTCAGTCTTGTTCATTGTTGTTCATGCAAATTAGTTTAGAGAAGAATAGTGTCATTTGTAAGTTGAATCCATTAGAGTTGCAGGTTGTGTTCTTCATAGAAGGTAGAATCTAGAATATCTCGGTACACTTGTGTTGTATTCCCACAATAAATCCCGCTAGGAATTACATACGCCAAGCTCTGTCACTTGCGTTGTCCCTCTCCTACTCGCATTTTATTCGGTCTATATCCAAAGCTACCATTGTTCAAAATACCTTCTTCTGTTGATGCTAGCATATACATGCTCTTTTGGACTCACGTGAACATGAAGGAATGAGGAGATCATTCTGAGGGGACAAAATCATACACTACTGGATTCGCCACTATTATGCAAATTCCAAGTTTTATCTATCAAAGTTCTAGTTAAAACATATCAAATAGAGTAGTGAAATATTTCATTTCAGTTAAGTTTCATTTTTGATATTTCTAGGAAGTCTGTGGGGATTGATAGTTTCTAAGAAACTATGATTCATTCCTCACTTCTGAGGCAGGATCAAGAATCTTTCAATTAAGTTAATCAGCTATCTAGTTATTTAGGATAAAACTCACAACTGCACAGGCAAGTAGCTACACTAGGCTACCTTGTTTGTTTTAATTTTTTTATTAGATTAGTTGTCATTTTCTGAATGTATTAGATTAGTTTCTCTTTCAATTCTATTCAAAATTCTATCAAAAATACAAAAATAGAGGAATATATATATATATATATATATGTTGTAGATATATCTTGCATAGTTAGTTTATTTCATTTCAGTTAGGCTTATATTGATCTTGTATGACAATCACGGGACCTAGGGAGCCTAGGGAATACGTTTTTGAGCCAATCGTGCCTCAACCAAATATTGTTGCAGAAATAACTGACATAGATCAAAATCTCAAAATTCAGGTCTTCCAAACAACAACAAACCTACAAGAAATCAGCGCACAGCTAAGAGTATTAAACATAGAAGATGACAAAGCACACACGTTCCGTAAAATCGGACAAATTATAGAGTGCCTTGATAGATATCTCAGATTCTTGTAGAAGGACATGAAAGAGAGCAAACATTTAGTTGTGATCCACTAGTCCCACAACCAGATGCAGGAGACCTCCTTGTTGATATAGAAACTAGCTTACATATCCAAGTTGCCAGAACACCTGTTAGGTACTCCGAGAAAATCATGCAACTTTTAGTTCTAAACATAGAGGCCGAAAAGGCATACGACTACTAGATACTCGAACTAAGGGGTTGACTCTTCATATGACCATAGGAGGTCCACAACAACCATGAACTTATGGTTGTGATCCACAGGTCCCACAACCCAATGGGCCTACAAGTCAAACCAACATTGATGCTGGTTTGTGAACATTAGTATTTACGTACTCTCCACTCCCACCAGACATAATCACACAACTATCATTATTAAATGTAACAACCAACCAAGCTAAAGATTTCTGGACTAGACTAGAGAATCGTCCATAAAGCACCAAAAGATCCACTACACATTTAGCCATTCCATTTTCATGACCTTGTTGGGAGATATATACGAAGCACCCATTGGTCATCTTCCATGTATTTTGTAACCCATAGATCGGATCACGGAAGAGCTCGATATTGATTAGAGCCTTCGAGCAGCTATCCTTGCGAATGATCTATCACACCGGTTCAAGTTAGGAGGGCCTTCTTTGCCTTAGATTCACAGATCCCACTATTGCGTGTTGAAGAAATAAGATTACCTAACTAGCTTATCTGCATCCCACGTGTATTCCATCCCCACCGGCTATCTCGACATGACCTCGGGAGGTCGGGTGCGAGGAAGAGTTACTTGTAGATTCTCATGCTCGCATGTCACTTTTCCATCGTACAAAATTGGTGAACCCGACGTGAAACAAACAACTATTTCATCTTCTCTACCTCTTTAGCCTCCACATCAGCTTCACTAACAAAATTGGTGAACCTGACGTGGCTCAAGCTAATTTTCCTCTTTCTGTTCTTTCATCCACCCTTCACTCTTTCCCATTATTCTATGGGTATTCATATACCCCCGAATATGTCGGGATACGATGCATATGGCAGACCTCTCCTAGGTCTTGAAGCATATTACGATCAATTACATAGACAAACATCACCCTTGCTCTCAGCATGGGGTGACAACTATTCAACTAACTCGATTTTCAACACAAAATCCACCTCAAAGGACTAGATATAGTTCTTCTTTCCAAATAGAGGAGTTGGATCAGCTCACTCAAACACAACAACCAGAGCCTTCAGGCTCGAACAATATGACGCTCACTGGAGAATCTGGTTCATCTCCCCAGGTGTTGCTTAGACCACAAATTAGTAGACAGTCAGATCCATATCTGTTGTTAGATGACGAATACTTAGCATATTATGCTAGGAGTGAACAACGCTCTCAAAATATGTACCCATCTATAGGAGGTTTGCAAACACAACCCGAGGTCTCATTCCAAGAAAACACCCCCATTCCTCCACCTATGGGAAATGTCCTCGGTGAAACTTGGCAGGGCACCGATCAATTCATAGCAGGGTACCATATGCCTATACAACCTCAAGATATACAAAAAATGCCACTAAGGCAAAATATCGTGTCTTCACCAAACGAGGTCATCTCAGCCTTAGTTGAGAAGGTTAGAGGGTTAGAACTTGCTCAAGCAAGTCAAAATTCACAGTTCATGCAAGCAGGAACTTCCAATCTTCCACATCATCCTAGCCAAGTAGACCTCCTCACAGGAATAGGTACGTTGGGTATGCCCCCTCAGTACTTACAACAAACACCAACTAGAACCGCATTTTCTAATGCCACTCCAGTTGAAAATATAATACCCCGGTTTAGTACAAAACAATCCATTCCTGAGCAATGCTCCTCCATACTTAAACATGTATTCCAAATCACCACAGGGAGATATGTTCTCTTCTCCCGGCATGTTCACTCAACCACAAGGATTCCCTTATGCCCCTACAAATACATATGCTATGCCATATCAACAACCCATTCCACCTCCAAATTTCTCAAAGAAATACCATCAATGGTCAAAACCTATGTAATAGGAACTTATTCGAATATTTGAAAGAAACTTTAGACTTCACTATACAAAGTGTCATGCTTCCAAGACCTCTCCCCGATCTACCCAAGTACAAAGGAGAGCGAGACCCAAATGCACATATTAAGGCCTATGCCACAGCCATTCGAGAACTGCTCCCTTGGGGTGGAGTTCTTGCTAAAATATTCCCCAAAACTTTAGAGGGTATCACCTTGATTGATTACGTAATACTTTAAGCCTCAATACATTCATTTAAACAACTCATGTCACAATTCATCAAGGATTTTGACATGAACAAGTTGTTGAGAACAGGGATCAGGGAATTCTTGCATATTAAGCAAGAACACAATGAATCTGTTGCTCATTTCATCCAAAGATGGCGTATAGTCCTCTATTCTTCAACAAGCACTCCAAACATGGATCAGATGGAACTATGTGATTTATTCCTTCATTCTCTCAGCAGAGAGATAAAGGAAGAAGTCCAAAAGTTCCCACTAAGAACTTATGATGAAGTGCTCGAGAGCGCTCTCCGAATAGATCAAGCTGCAATAGATAGCGGTTGCAAGACATATGGAACAAATGGGAGGTTAATCATCCCTAACCACAACACTACGACTTATCCTACTATAACAAATGCCAATCAAGGACCTAAAATCCTTAACAAAAATCGCGGGTGAAAACAGATGGAGTATCGACCAAACTAAAAAGTAAATGTTGTAAATGTTCCACCACCAATTAACAACCAACAAAACAAAAATTTCACCCCAACAATCAACGTGGTGGATTTTTATCGTCCCCAACAACAACAACAACAAACGGAAGATCCAGACATAGGGTCCAAGTCAAAACTCAACTGGATATCAAAACCAAAACCAAAGACAACAAACGTAAAACTTTAATCCTAATAGTCAACAGTTTAATCAGAGTTTTGGACCACAACACATGCCAAACCAACAACCTAGGAATTATAATCCCAACTCGTATTGTGGTTTCCACAAAATTCAAGGCCATGACACTAGGACTTGTCGCGATTACAATAAGTTCATGCAACATTTTCCAGAAGAACAAAGACAACTCTTCATAGATATGTTCTTAATAGATTCTGTGACACCTATGCCGAATACTTTCACAGGGGTAGTTTCCCCTCAAAACGCACCTCTCAAGATCTTTAATGATCCACTCCCAAATCACAATAATAAATTAAATCCGAATGGGACAAACAAAGGTGTAATGATAGGAAATAATGATCATGAAGCCTCAACTTCACTAAATCCACATTGCCGCAACACAATTAGGAAATCAGCCACGAACCAAGATAGTTGGTCTAGTGGAGTTAGATATTGAGCTGCACGTAGAAGCCATAACAAGAGCATGAGAATATTCTTCTCAACCAAATCCAATCTATCCACTAGAGCCAGATAACACTCAACAAACGTTGGTAAAACCCGTGGGTGCTTATGATTTAATTAATGACTTAACAAAGACCTTCTCTCACATCTCCTTTTTGGACTTATTGAAAAACTCTCCTGCCCATAGGGCTGCTCTTTTAGAAGCACTAGGTCTAGGTCATTTAATTAACATCACTCCACCTCTTGAAACACAAGTAAACCATATAGACTTCGATATCCACCCTCCAGGGCAGCCAGATAGGGATACCGAGTTTATATTTGACATAAACAAAATGCCAACAGATGCTGAAATTACACGTAGAGGTGATCCGGCCTTGCATTTACAAGTGTGGGTTTACAATAATTATGTTAAACATACAATGGTTGATGATGGGGAAGCAATTAACATTTTCCCCTTCTCTTTCCTTCAAAAGCTAGGATATGGAGAAACAAACTGTTCCACAACAAGAAATACACTAAGAGGTTATGATAGCCTTAAAGCTACTTCAATTGGGACTATAATATTACCAATCACCTTAGGACCCAAGACAATCCTCACCGAGTTTTATATCATAGATCGGAAACCAACTATAATATGATCCTCGGTCGACCATGGATACATCGCATGAAAGCAATCCCTTCTACGTTATTCTAGGAAATAAGATTCTTACACCTAGGAAAGATATTCGTAGCAAAAGGTGACCCAAAACCATTTGACATACACCTAGCAGACCTAAAGAAAAGACTAGGTGTTCACTCTGAGTTTGAACTCCCAACAAACCAACTTAACAAACCAATCAACTCAAAACCGGAAGAAAAATTAATACCTACAATAGAAGAAATTACAAACCTAGTCAAGGGCATCCTAACCCTCAAGGATGAAGCTAACATTGTAGAAACAATGTCATTCGGAACTACTGCAAAAATTGTCAAGTTACTGGAACAAGATCTACCAATTTTCCTACCATTTGATTCCACAGGTATGGGATGTACCCTAGGAGTTGGTTCTCTTCCAGCAGAGGAACTTTGTATGGTAGAAGTAACCGAAACAGAAGAAACATACGCAAAGAATGTCCCAACATCCATTTTTCCTAGTAAATATTGGACTCTCCACTTTGATGGAGCTAGATGCCGCTATGGAGCAGGGCGGTGTGATCTTCACTTCCCCTGAGGGAAAGATCCTACCTTTTGCTTTTAAGTCAAAATTTGAATGCACAAACAATAGCGCTGAGTACAAAGCCCTCCTCCTTGGCCTCATCATAGCCAAAAGGATCGGTGTTAATGACATCAGAGTGTTGGGAGACTCGCAATTAGTTACAGTAAACCAAGTCTCTAAAGTATATGAGACTAGAGCTAAGCACTTACAACTCTATAAAACAACGGTATTAGATCTAAGCAAAGGATTCAACTTCATATCCATTGAGGCAATCCCACGAGAATATAACCTTCTCACAGATTCAATAGCAACCTCAGCTTCGTGTTTTACCCCAAGTAATGAGTTGGAAGATACAAGTTTCAAAGTATCACTTCGTACTGAACCATTGGTGAAGAAAATGTCAACAAACCCTCCTCTAACACATACAACTGAGAATGAATCTTCTATCTTACATCATGTTGATAGTGATAAAGTCACTCTCGAATATCTAAATGCTTATGTAGAGCTACACCTTGCTCACCCTATAGTTGATCTTTCCCTAATACCACACTCCTCTTCCTACTTTGGAAATCCCATGGCGGAGCTCCCCCAAAAGAATCTTGATATTTACGAGATAGAAAATGGAGAAGACTTGGAACTACCTCCAGCCCCGCCTGAATTTGAAGAAGGTAACACTTCTTTAATCAAAGGAACGATTGATATAAACATCGGAATGGAGGAAGAACCAAAGATCTTGAAACTAGGATCTTCGCTAACTCTAGAAGAAATAGAAATACACACTCAAATTCTCAAAGAACATCAAAAGGCTTTCACATTTAATTATAAAGAAATGACAGGAGTTGCACCACACATCGCAGTACATAATCTTGTCACCAAACCAGATGCAAAGCCAATTAAACAAAAATCAAGACCAATGAAACCAAAAGTAGCTCTCATGGTAAAAGAAGAAGTGATGAAGCTTCTCCAAGTAGGATTCATCAAACCAGTCGATTATTCACAATGGGTATCTAATATCATCCCCGTTCTCAAAAAGAATGGGAAGATACACATTTGCATAGATTTTTAGGATATTAACAAAGCTTGTCCCAAGGATGATTTCCCATTACCATCCATTGACGTCATTGTTGACGCAATAGCTGGATTTGAGATTTTGTCTCTCATGGATGGGTTCTCGGGATATAATCAAATCAAAATATCCGAACAAGACCAAGCCAAAACCACATTTATAACTCCCTGGGGAACTTATTGTTATGTTGTCATGCCATTTGGTCTTAAGAACACCGATGCTACGTATCAATGGGAAATGATGTATATATTCCATGATCTTATCCATAAAATTGTGGAATCATATGTGGATGACTTGTTGGCCAAGGCCAAGAAGCGCTGTGATCACCTGGAAGTACTCCACATCATCCTCTCACGACTAATTGAGTATGGTGTCACATTAAACCCAGAGAAGTGCATTTTCGGTGTAACAGGAGGCAAACTTCTAGGATACATTATATCTTCACGAGGAATTGATGTTGATCCGGCCAAAATATAGGTTGTTCTCGAAATGATTCCACCTTCGAAAAGTCCGGAATCATATCATTTCTCAGAAACTTAGTGCAATCCGAAGGTTCATCCCAGATTTAAGCTTTCCATTCATCCAATAAATAATTCACTCAAGAAATATTATAGTAATGATTGGACTGAAGATTACAATGAGGCCTTCAAAGCAGTTAAGCACTTCTTGTTGTCACCTCCCACGCTAATGCCTCCCAAGCTAGACCACCCTTTAATCCTATACTCACGAGCCACTCATGTCTCGCTGGCCTACATGCTGGCTCAAGAGGACGATGATAAACAAGAACGCGTGATCTATTTCATTAGCCTGAACGTTGCTCGATTATGAAACATGTTATACACAGGTAGAAAGAGAATGCCTTGCCATAGTCTTCGCCACAAAATGTTTAAGACATTACATGTTAAATCAAGAAACAAGGGTCATTGTGAAGATAGACCATTTACGAACATTCCTCATGCAAGGGTCCTTGTCTAAGAAGGCTGGACGTTTCATAACCCTAATGGGAGAATTTGAGTTAACATTCATAAACCAAAAATCCATCAAAGGAAAAATCATTGTAGACTAGTTAGCTGACAATCCACTAGATGGAGGTGAGCTAGTAGATCTAGACTTTCCCGATGAATGTGTATACTTTGTCGAAACCAGACCCCCCATCTCTACATGTCCCTGGTATACTGATATTATCAATTTTATCATGGACCATACGTATCCAGAAGGTGCCACGCCATAACAAAGAAGGTGGTTATGCATTATCGTAGCTAAATATGTTGTTTTAGACCAAGTACTCTATCATAGAGCCTTCGACGACATGCTTCTAAGATGCATCGACATAGAAGAATCCAAGAGGATTCTTCATGAATCCCACAAAGGGATATGGGGGCCACTTCAATGGTCATGCCATCACTCACAAAATACATCGGATGGGCTATTTTCTGCCCACTCTTGAGCATGATGCAGTGGAATTTGTACGCAAGTGCCATAAATGTCAATAATTCTCTCACGAGATTCACATGCCAAAGACAATCCCTCGCAACCAATAAATGACTCCGTGGCCCTTCTCCACTTGGGGTCTAGACTTAATAGGGAAATTCTCTCCTCATCAACCAATAGCCATAATTTTATATTCACAAACATGGAATATTTTACCAAATGGTGGAGGCCATGCCTCTCACCACTTATGCAGTTCGGTGGTTGCAAAATTCATTTTGAACCAAATTATCTGCAGGTATGGTGTCCCACAAGTCATTATCTCAGATAATGGCACATCCTTTAAGAATGAAGAGGTTTGTGAGTTATGTAGCAAGTTCAAGATAAACCATCACACAGCCTCCCTTTACTACCCTCAAGCCAATGGGCAGGCAAGCGACAAACAAAACATTGAAAGCTATTCTCCTTAAAACAGTCAAGGAGAATAAACGAGATTGGCATTTAAAACTATATCCAGCCTTGTGGGCCCACCGAACCTCAATAAGAACACCAACAGGAGCAACTCCTTTCTCACTAGTATTCGGAGCAGAAGTAGTTCTCCCGCTTGAGGTTGAAATACCCAGTCTCCGCATCTCATTACAAGGGATTCTAGACGAGGAAGCTTATAGGGAGGCACACCTCTCTCAACTAGAGAGCCTTGATGAAGCCAGGATAAACGCAACAACAATGGCATAGAGCCTATGCTAACTGGATGTGCCGGTAGTATAACAAAAAAGTCTATGAGCAAGAAATATATGAAGGAGATCTAGTTCTAAGACTAGACAGCCAGATCGATAAGAAAACCGACGAGGAAGAAAGTTCTGGCCCAAATGGTTGGGCCCATATCAGGTCATGAAAGACTACAGAATGGTGCGTATCTCTTGTGCACACTGGAGGGTGAGGAGTTCAATGAATTAGTCAATTCCTTGCATCTCAAATTATTTTATGCATGAAGCATCGGCACTATTTGTATAATTATATCTACATTACATATTCATTTAGATAGGTTCATTTTGTTCACTCATTTCAAAAAATTTGGTGATCAAGGGACTTATTCTTAAGCAATTCATTACAAACTTCTAATAGTATTGGAAGGAGCATTCAAATCATACTTCTTCATTTTCATAACATCATCAACTATTTCAGAATCATTTCATCAATTAAAGCAAGATATGACAAAGTCCTAACGGTAGCCATACCAAGGCCTGCATGCTTGTTCTCACTTTTTGGTTTCTTCCTAGGATAGGTGTCTTGCCTATGGTCTGTTCTAGAAGCTTCATGGTGTCACATCTATCCCGTGTATATATCTCGTTGGAAATAAGAACATCCTGACATTTTGCTCAAGTAAGTAAGTCAAATGTAGATCAAACAGAAAATTTTACTTTTACACATTTCCTTTCCCTACCAACCTTCGGTGTTGAACTTGCGTCTCTTACTAGTGACGTAGGGTTGGGAAAGGATGGGAATGCCTTTACTCACCTATGCCTTGCCCATGGTGATAAGCCCATGCTTCCTACTAGTAGCATGGGGCAAGGTGTAGGGGGTCCGCTTGATAGAAAATGTTAAAAGTCATAAGCAAATAGTTCAAACAAACCTTTGAAATCTTGAGTCAAAAACAAATGAATCAGATGTCCAAAATTCCAAGAGAGTTCAAAACCCTGAAAACTAGATTTTGTCAACCAAGTGGCCATCTACGGATCTAAGTCTGGATAAACTGTAAAGCAAGTTACATTCTAAACTATGGAGTCACTTGAGTAAGATAGGTTTGTAGCATCCTAATTTGGTTCCACCAAATCTTTGTCTATCTCCCATCATTACCATTTCAACACACCTCATAGCTTGTGCCCTTTCTAGCTCTCGGTGGTGAGCCCTCACATCTTACTGGTTGCGTGGAGTTAGGAGTGGGGCAAGTTCATCTACTCATCATACCAACTCATCATCACATTTTGTCAAAACAATATGAAGTACTAGAAAATTGCTTATGAAAACTAAAGTTCAAGATCACATAGTGTCCACATCATCATACATCAGCATCACAAAATACAAAAAGAAAACATTTGTGATATTTGTTCTCCATTGCATACATTCTGAAAAGCATATAAAAACAATTTTTTTATAAACATCTAATATACATGTGAAAATGAATCACAAAACTCTAGGTACAAAGAGATCTAGATCCAAAAGAGATGTATATATATATATATATATATATATATAATCAGGTTTTATGTACAATGCCATCATGCACTAGGCATGGTCAAAATGCTCAATGAGCCCTAAAATACAAAATGGTCATATAAACAATCTAGCAAGAGTCACTACAAAAGGAACCAAGTGGCCTCTCAATCCCTATGAGATCCCTCAAAAGGTGCACGATCATGCCTGGGACTCGCTACGCTAAAGACTGAGTGCACCGAGGGCTCGTGGTCCCAACAAGTAGTCAGTAGCCTTACTATGAGAGCGGCTCCTCCTCATCAAGCACTCTGCAGTCCTATACCCGGCTAACTCGGTATGGAGGGAGGTCACCATCTTGGCCACATGCCAGACAGGGGAAAAACATCGGTATGCCTACCAGCTGCTGAAGGCTCCCCATCATCTCGGATAGCTCAACACGAGTCTTCTCCATGGGGAGCATCAGGGTGTCAGTACATACCCGACGAATCAAGTCTCACCACTCATCAATAGTCTCTGCAAGCAAAGGAGAAAACAAATTATAAAATGATCAAAAGGTGAAACCAAGGAGAGATAGAAACTAAGGCAATCCTAGCTAAAAAAAATATCAAAAGAAGAGTGACAACTCACTCGGATCTCCGGGCCTCTAAGAAGAATCTCTGGGATCCGTGCCTACCACGAATGCCACCGCTCATTGGTGTCCCCTCCTACATCTGGGGACAACATGGCGTCCTATCACGACTCATCCTCTCTGCCTAGGTCTTGAGAAAGTAACTCCTCTGAGACTAGAGTCACCCTCTCCATGCTCTGCTCCGCCCTCTCAGCCTGTAGGATCTCCTGAGTGTCATGCCACTCGGGATCGCTATCCTCTTCCCCACCCGACTCGCTGATCTCCATGTCCTCGGTGTCCTCCTCTATCTCTCCCCGTGAACTCCTTAGACTCGGAGTCTATATCAATGGGGTCATCATTGCTATGGGCAGGACTGACGGTAATCCAAAGTAAAGGTGCCTGAGGAGAACCGGCTCTCCCTCAAGCGCGTACCACCCTCCTAGCTGTAATAGGGATGCTAGGAGTAACAACAGTCTAACCCCGACCCCAAGATCCTCCACCTCTATGCCCCTCCCATAAGGGATAATGAATTCATATACCCAGCTCATAACTAAGGTTGGATGGCTCAACAATTGTCCCTGTATTCGAACCACCTGTATAATTCGTGATAGGTGGTCCCAAGTATATTGGCTCCCCAAGCATAAATCCGACCACTCAATCTATGCGATGATGGGGGCCCAACAATAGAGCTAAGTATCCCCTCCCTTGTCTCTAATCAATCTCAAAGCAAGGATGCCCATAATGTCCTGACGGATCAGAGGGATGGGCAAGCCAGGAATAGAACGGACCTTCACCCCCTTCTTCGAACTAGTGGAGACAACTACGTCTCCCATATAGGTGGCCCACTGAGTCACCTGAGCTCTGGATACTGCTGTATCAAATGAAAGTCTCCTCCCAATAATCGGGACTCCTAAAATGCGGTAGACATCCTCTAGGGTGATAGTCCACTCACCCCTAACACCTGAAATCGAAGGTGTTCTGATCTGCATCCCAATAAGAAAATAAGTCACATAATATGTGACTGGCAGGTGCAACGTGGGGGACCCATGCAATCCTCAATATGCCTGCCCTCTGGAGAGTATCCTGCTCATCCTGAGAGTGTGCATCTAACACTGCTGAAGCCAATCACACTCCCTCTCTCGATCCATCTAATGTACTCTTCCTTCTTCTGCAAAACACCCAAAAACATGTAAAAAGAAGCAAGTTAGCATCAAGATTGCATTAGAAAAATCATTAAAGCAAGTAAGGACACTAAAAATGCAAAAATGAATTCAAATTAGTGTTGTTTTAGCATTCTGAAGAGAACTGCCTCCCCGAGCGGGGTGGCAGCCCACAACCACCGCCTTAGAAGGTGGCGGTCCCAGTAACCATTGCCCTACTCGGGGGCGGCGGTCTGTCTCGTGACTATAAACGGGTCGCATGCCCTAAAATTCTTAAAAATACAAAAATTTGACCATTTTAGCTAAAAAAAAAGCCTACCCATTAGGTGCCCCCTAAGAGACACATTTAAAATTGACATTTCTAAAAATAACCCCCCACGACAAAGTTTTCATCATTTTTACATTTTGGGTGCAAAAACGTTAAATCGAGAAGAACTAACCTAGGATCTCGCGGGTCGAGGTTCTGCTCGCAGAGGCATGATCGCTATCTCGATATGAACGTTTCAACTATACTCTCGTTGAAAACCATCACCGTGGGTCCCAGAGCTCAAAAACTATCAAATCGACACACGTAAATGAATAGGAAAATGGTCCTATTATATATATATATATATATATATATATATATATATGTTTTGACTCATTTTGAATGCCCCTTTCGCAGGTTTAGAGCACCGACGGAGGTAAGTTCTCATCCCCACGCAAATGGTAAGTCCTCATTTCATACTAATTTAGTATTTATTTTTCAATTTATTTTATCTATCTGCACTTGAGTCCTCTTTCCATTTTGCAGGTAGCAAGAACTCGGATGGTGAAATTTCGACACACGGGCATGTCAGGTATAATTTCTAGCTTCCCATTTTGGGACCACCATACTCGGACCCACCATTTAATGCCTCTTCATGGTTAAAAATCTTCTTCGAGGGGGAAAAATGTATGTACCCAAAATTGTAGGGTATTGTGTTGTCAGAACGATGTCACACATGCCCCAATGATGATACAGGTCACCTCACAAGGTGTTCGGGGTCTAGAGAAGCTCACAAAGTATATGTTAGCATCCCAAATGCTTTGTCTAAGTTCCTTGTGCTTTGTTTTATCCCTCGCCCCCCTTTTTAATGCCTTTTACCCTTTAGTGATGAAACCGCCGCCTTGCAGGCGGGGTCCTGTGAATCGCTGCCTTGCTCGGGTGGCGATCCTTCACGTGTTTTCCAAAGCACGCTCCTTTGATCGTGACTTGCGTAAATTTTCAAATTTCACTAGCTTTTCTCAACCGCCTTGGCTCGTATTAATGTTTTATGTCCCCTGGAATAGTGTTTCTTCATTGTTTAATGGTAAAAGAGTTCTAATGGGAATTACCTTTGGGTGAATGTGAAATCTATAAGTATCTAGCTTGTTTTCAAGCAAATGGCCCCTCAACTTCTCATTTCCATTGTTTAGTCTTTCAATTCCTTGTTTAGAGCTCATTTTTTTTTCATGTTTACATCCATGCTATTTTTCCTTTGATTGTTGGAAGCCATTTGATCTTCTTGCTTCAATCTTGTTCATTGTTGTTCATGCAAATTAGTTTAGAGTAGAATAGTGTCATTTGTAAGTTGAATCCATTAGAGTTGCAGGTTGTGTTCTTCACAGAAGGTAGATTCTAGAATCTCTCGGTACACTTGTGTTGTATTCCCGCAATAAATCCCACTAGGAATTGCATACGCCAAGCTCTATCACTTGCGCTATCCCTCTCCTACTCACATTTTATTCGGTCTATATCCAAAGCTGCCATTGTTCAAAATACCTTCTTCTATTGATGCTAGCATATACACACTCTTCTGGACTCACGTGAACATGAAGGAATGATGGACTCACGTTGTCATTTTTGAATGTATTAGATTAGTTTCTCTTTTAATTATATTCAAAATTCTATCAAAAATACAAAAAATAGAGGAATATATATATATATATATATATATATATATGTTGTAGATATATCTTGCATAGTTAGTTTATTTCATTTCAGTTAGGCTTATATTGATCTTGTATGACAATCACGGGACCTAGGGAGCCCAGGGAATACATTTTTGAGCCAATCGTGCCTCAACCAAATATTGTTGCAGCAATAATTGACATAGATCAAAATCTCAGAATTCAGGTCTTCCGAGCAACATCGACCTACAAGAAATCAGCGCATAGCTAAGAGTATTAAACATAGAAGACGACAAAGCACACACATTCTGGTCCAATCAAAAATTATAAAGTGCCTTGATAGATATCCATATGACTATAGAAGGACCTGAAAGAGAGAAAACATTCAGTTGTGATCCACTAGTCCCACATCCAGATGCAGGAGACCACCTCGTTGATATAGACACTAGCTTATGTATCCAGTAACTAGAACACACCATTAGGTACTCCAAGAAAATCGTGCAACTTCTAGTTCTAAACGTAGAGGCCGAAATGGCATACGACTACTAGATACTCGGACTAAGGGGTTGACTCTTCATATGACCATAGGAGGTCCATAACAACCACGAACTTACGGTTGTGATCTACAAGGCCCACAACCCAACGGGCCTACAAGTCAAACCAACATTGATGCTGGTTTGTGAACATTAGTATTTAGGTCCTCTCCACTCCCACCAGACATCATCACACAACTATCATTATTAAACGTAATAGTCAACTAAGCTAAAGATTTCTGGACTAGACCAGAGAATCGTCTATAAAGCACTAAAAGATCCACTACACATTTAGCCATTCCATTTTCATGACCTTGTCGGGAGGTATATACGAAGCACCCATAGGTCATCTTCCATGTATTCCATAACCCATAGATCGAGATCACGGCAGAGCTCGATATTGATTGGAGCCTTCAAGCAACTATCCTCGCCGAACGATCTATCACACCGATTTCAGTTAGGAGGGCCTTCTTTGCCTTAGATTCACAGATCCCGCTATTGCGTGTTGAAGAAATAAGATTACCTAACTATCTTATCTACATCCCGCGTGTATTCCATCCCCACCGGCTGTCTCGGCATGACCTCGGGAGGTCGGGTGTGAGGAAGAGTTACTTGTAGATTCTCATGCTCGCATGTCACTTTTCCATCGTACAAAAATCATGCTAGTCGGTAATCTTATTTCTTCAACACGTAATAGTGGGATTTGCGAATCTAAGGCAAATAAGGCCCTCCTAACCTAAACCGGTGTGATAGATCATTCGGCGAGGATAGTTGCTCGAAGGCTCCAATCAATATTGAGCTCTGCCGTGATCCGATCTATGGGTTATGGAATACGTGGAAGATGACCAATGGGTGCTTCATATATACCTCCCGACAAGGTCATGAAAATGGAATGGCTAAATGTGTAGTGGATCTTTTGGTGCTTTATGGATGATTCTTTGGTCTAGTCCAGAAATCTTTAGCTTGGTTGGCTGTTACGTTTAATAATGATAGTTGTGTGATGATGTCTGGTGGGAGTGGAGAGGACCTAAATACTAATGTTCGCAAACCAGCATCAACGTTGGTTTGACTTGTAGGCCCGTTGGGTCAGGGACCTATGGATCACAACCGTAAGTTCGTGGTTGTTATGGACAGCCTATGGTCATATGAAGAGTCAACCCCTTAGTCTGAGTATCCAGTAGTCGTATGCCTTTTCGGCCTCTATGTTTAGAACTAGAAGTTGCACAATTTTCTCACAGTACCTAATAGTGTGTCCAGCAACTTGGATGAGTAAGCTAGTGTCTATATCAATGAGGAGGTCTCCTGCGTCTAGTTATGGGACTAGTGGATCACAACCGAATGTTTTCTCTCTTTCATGTCCTTCTACAGTCATATGGATATCTATCAAGGCAGTTTATAATTTGTCTGATTTGACTAGAATGTGTGTGCTTTGTCATCTTCTATGTTTAATACTCTTAGTTGTGCGCTGATTTCTTGTAGGTCTACTATTGCTCGAAGACCTGAATTCTAAGATTTTGATCTATGTCAGTTATTGCTGCAACAATATTTGGTTGAGGCACGATTGGCTCAAAAATGTATTCCCTGGGCTCCCTAGGTCTCATGATTGTCATACAAGATCAATATAAGCCTAACTGAAATGAAATAAACTAATTATGCAAGATATATCTACAACATATATATTCCTCTATTTTTGTATTTTTGATAGAATTTTGAATAGAATTGAAAGAGCAACTAATCTAATACATTTAGAAAATGACAACTAATCTAATAACAAAATTAAAACAAACAAGGTAGCTCTGTATATAGCTACTTGCTGCAATGCGTGCATTGTGAGTTTTATCCTAAATAACTAGATAGCTGATTAACTTAATTGAAAGATTCTCGATCCTACCTCAGAAGTGAGGAATGAATCATAGTTTCTCATAAACTATCAATCCCCACAGCTTCCCTGGAAATATTGAAAATGAAACTTAATTGAAATGAAATATTTCACTACTCTATTTGATATGTTTTAACTAGAAATTTGACGAATAAAACTTGGAATTTACATAACAATGGCAAATCCAGTAGTGTATGATTTTGTCCCCTCAGAATGATCTCCTCATTCCTTCGTGTTCACGTGAGTCCAGAAGAGTGCATGTATATGCTAGCATCAACAGAAAAAGGTATTTTGAACAATGACAACTTTGGATATAGACCGAATATAATGTGAGTAGGAGAGGGATAGCGCAAGTGACAGAGCTTGAGTATGTAGTTCCTAAGTGGGATTTATTGTGGGAATACAACACATGTGTACCAAGCAGAGATTATAGAATCTACCTTCTATGAAGAACACAACCTGCAACTCTAATGGATTTGACTTACAAATGACACTATTCTATTATAAACTAATTTTCATGAACAAGAATGAAGCAAGAAGATCGAATGGCTTCCAACAACAAAGGAAAACTAGCATGGATGCAAACATGAAAACAAAATGAGCTCTAAACAAGGAATTGAAAGACTAAACAATGGAAATGAGAAGTTGAGGGGCCATTTGCTTGAAAACAAGTTGGATACTTATAGATTTCACATTCACCCAAAGGTAATTCCCATTAGAACTCTTTTACCATTAAACAATGAAGAAACACTATTCTAGGGGACATAAAACATTAATACGAGCCAAGGCGGTTGAGAAAAGTGAAAGTTGAAAATTTACACAAGTCGTGATCAAAGGAGCGTGCTGGAAAATGCGTGAAGGATCACGCCACTCTAAGACAAAGCAAATGGTTTCATCACTAAAGGGAAAAATGCGTTAAAAATGGGGGCGAGGGATAAAACAAAGCACAAGGAACTTGGATAAAGCATTTGGGATGCTAACATATACTTTGTGAGCTTCTCTAGACCCCGAACACCTTGTGAGGTGACCTGTATCATCATTGGGGCATGTGTGACATCGCTCTGCAAAGCACATTACCCTACAATTTTGGGTACGTACATGCACTGATGTCATGGAGAGAAAGTTGATTTTCCTGTTCATAGTAGGTTTGACTGATGCTTTAACTGGATTTGTGAAGGCATTTGAACCTTCTTCTTATCACGGGGCTATTAGGAAAGCTCAAGACTTGGAGTTATCCACTCCAAAGCCGAGGGCTCCACCTCGCGTTCAACAAAGGGAACCTCCATCTAGATGATTTAATGTCAAGAGAGGAGTCTCCACCAAGGAAGGAGGTGGTTAAAAATCTAATCATTTTATGAGAACATAGAGATGAGTTGAGGCGAAAGAAACTATGTTTCCATTTCCACACACCTTGGATCACCTAAATAGTCTTAATTAGCAAGAATCAAACAACATATTAAGCACCATCATGATAAGAATTAAACAAGGGTTAGATGCTAAACATTCATTAATAAAAACTTTGAAACTAACAATGTTAAACATCTAAAATCCTCTATTCTCTAACAACAAATAAATGAAATGAACCTAGGTAGGCTCCATGGCTATCAAAAATGGTTGTTCTTAGTGTTCCAAGAACCTAGGAATGAGGGCTTGTCAAAGTTGGGCTACAAGACCCTTTTGACACCTCCCATATGACCTAAGCACTTAGGAAAGAGGCTTAACTCTTCAAGATGATGAACTCTCAAGAAAACAAAAGCAAGCTCTTAGTCTATTTTGCTATATGCTTTGCATTTTCTTTCTCAAGAGTTTAGGTGTAGGTATAAAGGTAGAAGGAGGGCTCCTTATATAGCCCAATGGATAAAGGAAACACTTCATCCCTTTGCATGTGGGATAAAGGTAAAACATGATTAGGAATGGATAAGGTTGCTTTATAAAAGGTAACCTTACTTTAGAAGGGTTTAATTTATGCTTAGCAAGTCATGGGAGTTGGGGGTGTTTTAATTAATCAAAGGTGATTAACTAATAGGTAGATGTAAGCTTATAGAAGCTAATTAGAGGAATATTAGTACGATTTAGGCTATTAGAAGGGGATTAAATCAATTAAATATTGATTTATTGGTTAAATGAAGGAAAGCTAATTAATTAATAATAATTAATTAGTCTAGGTAGAAGGGGTGATTAATTAACAAAAAGGTCATTAATTAGGTATTAGTTGGATAGGTGACTTAATTAATTAGCATATTGTAATTAATTAATGACAATAAGAGGGAATATGAGCACTTTTGATGATATGTCATCAATTTGCAAGAAAAGGGATAATTAGCGCAATTTAAGTATTTAAATTGCTTGGGCGTAATTATGGGTGTCTACATTTGCCCCTCTTTGGGGTGGCGTAAGTGACGCCACTTCAAAGATAGTAGATGGAAGAAAATTTTGAAGGGATAGAAGAAAAATTAGTAGGAGGGAGAGATGCCCCCTCGAGTGTCGATGGGGTGATGAAGGAAGATGATCGATGATCGAAAAAGGTGAGAGATAGATAGAAGAATGGGAAGGGGCAGGATGCCCCGGTAAGACAGAAGATTAGGGGTGAGAGGAAAGTGATGCAGAAGAAATATGGAGGAGGGGAGAGAAGAGCTTAGCCTCTAGCCATTGTGTATTGGAACAATTTTGATGTCATCATATTGCCATAAGAGCTACGTCATCGGTCCTTATGAAAAATATAAGCATACGACAAAAGTAGAATGACATGAAAAGCCATACTACGAACAATTGTCCATTGCTGAAAACACCAACTCCATGCAACATACAAAATGCAATGCAATACAGAAAGTGAAAAAGATGCCTAACTCCATGCAACATACAAAATGCAATGCAATACGAGAAAGTAAACAAGCTAAACTAACAGAGAAACATAATATAATGTTTTTATTATCGAGCTTCAGTTACAACCTATGTAAATTAATGACAAGGGTTGATGATGGTGCCCCAAGCAAGGATACATGCGAGGGGAATAACGGAGGACACTTGGGTCTGATGGAAAAGCAATGTGCACTACGAAATAGTACCAGGAAACTCATTGTGCCCCAGAGTAGATGAAGTAAGCAACCTAGCTTTTGTTGATGGAGGTAGATCAAGATGATCCGTGAAGTCACACACATGAACAAGTGAGAACCAAAGAGTGACGTTTTGTAGGATGATTTTCAATTTTTAAGTTTTCTAAACATTTTGAAACATATTTGAATGTTTTTTCTAACATATTTGAATGTTTTTGATGATTTTTCTAACATATTTGAATGTTTTGATGATTTTTTTAACATATTTGAAAGTTTTATGAAACTAAAAACTATGTAGAAGAGAGGAAGCGTGGATGCCCCTAGCGATAGATGGGATGTACAAGGGCATAAGGCCACGTGCGTACCAGAAAGGTGAAGATGCAAAAATGCCCCAACGATTAGGTGGGAGTATTCAAAGGTAAACTCTTCACAGTAGAAGTGGGACCCAAGGCCATTATGGATAGGTTCAACATGATGATGAACATAAACCAATGAAATGCTTGGGAAGAAGCAAGGATGCCCCCAACGTAAGTTGGCCTAAAAGCACATGATAGAAAGGAAGGAGAAGATTGTTTTTGTGAAAGGGACAAAGGTGTCCAAAAACATGGAAAAAAGTAATCTTATACACATGGATGTTCTAATGAAGTAGAAGAATGATGTGAATGATATGAATGTAGCTTAGAAGCCTCACGATGAAGAAGTGATTAACCAAAGGCACAAATCGTGAGACAAGATATGGACTAGAGTAAGAGTCTGAACAAGGTCCAAAAAGACACTTGGTAACATACTAATCCTATTTACTCATAGAGATCCAATGTGTGCACGTGGAGTTTATTACCTCTTGAAGTGAAGATTTAATAGACAACAAGTGAAGAGACCCTAGCCAATGTGTAGGAATGATTTATTGTGAAAGGTGATTTTGTGAATGGATGGTGAAAGGATAGCCGTACATTGCTCCACTACCACCAAAGTGCATCCATAGCCCCGATGGAGATGTATTTGATTCTAATCACAACATTGCTCTACTACCAGTCAGGCATCCATAGCCCCGATAGAGATTATTGGAAATACCCCAAGAGAGAGTAATATATCAATTTGCTTTTGCTTTGTAGCTTTTAGCTTTTGATTTTTGATTGATTTTGATTCTTTTGCTTTCTGAAAACTTATTTCAGCTCTCTTGTTTGACAAGGGGTTAAGAACCACTGATGGCTTGATGGAAGGAGGTGGAAGTGATTACGATGACGACATTGGCTAGTGTCAACAAATATGTCCAAAAGTTCTTCACAACAAGTTTATTAGATGTTGAATGTGATAGGATCTCTAAGAGGTCAGTCATTCTTTAATTTACCAAGGTGATAAAAGACCAGGGTCAAATGGATACCATAGAGATAAATGTCACAAAATGCGTGTGAATAAGCTAACCAAAATATCACCGAAGGGATGAAAATGGTAGGAAGACTTGCAAAAGAATAAAAGGAAGGGAAGAAAGAAATATCCATGTGTACGCAACACCTGATTGCAATGTTTGATCTTTGTACCTTTGATTTTTGTTGTGTTTTCTCAATGTTTTTTTTTGTATTTTTGAATTGTTTTTTTTTTTTAGATTTTTGATAGTTTTTAAGAGGTTGGGACTAACAAAGTCACTATGTGTGGTAAGATCCAACAACAATGTTTGTGACTTCCTTGATAAGGGAGACTAGGCATGTTTGTTTATCAAGAGTCATGTTTTCCCCGATCTCAATGATCGTGGTGAGTTCACACTCAACAAAGGACTGTGATTTATCCTGAAACATGGATTTTGTATGTGGGAGCTTGAGTTCCCTATCCAGAGGTTTATGCACTTTGCACCATACTTGATGGTTACGTTGATGTGCATTCTTGAATCACGCTTGATTTACAACTTTTGAGATTGTTCAAGTTGTTGGGGATTTTGAGCTCTTGGAAGTTTTGACCTGAGCTTGATAATGAACCTGTTTGGGTTTCTTATAAGCTAACTTGTGACTTTTTTGACCTCGAGAAGGAGAAGAAAGTGAACGTTTATGATTGATGATAGGAATGAGAGAAATGATGGTGGGCTTTCCCCGGTCATTGGTAGAAGGATGATGTGATTGATGAAAAGGATACGGTCCAAGGATTGAAGAAGATGGGCTACTGGGAGGTGAGCCATAGATAGAAGATGAAGGGCTACTAGGATGTGGCCCAAGAATAGAAGAAGAAGGGCTACTAGGATGTGACCCATAGATAGAAGATGAAGGGCTACTAGGATGTGGCCCAAGAATAGAAGAAGAAGGGCTACTAGGACGTGACCCATAGATGTAAGATGATGGACTACTAGGATGTGGCCCAAGAATAGAAGATGATGGACTACCCGGGGTGATCCATACATAGAAGATAAGGGGCTAGTTGGACGTGCCCCAAGAATAGAAGATAGTGGACTACTCAAAATGTCCCACAAATAGCAGAGGGAGGGCTACTAGAAGGTGACCCACACCTAGATGAAGATGAAGGGCTACTTGGCATTGACCCCATAAGAGATTGTGATTGAGGAATTATGATAGACAAAGAGTTATTGGGTGATGAGAAGATAGGCCATGGATCAATGCAAGACCAAGGAGTTTCATCACATAATGAAGAATGTGAAGATGGAAGAATAAGAGGAGGATCAAGTTGCATGATCTTGAGGCTCTTCCTCCATTTCTTGATAAAAGGAATCAACCTTTTCCTCACAATATGCGTAGATGCATCAAAGTCTAAAGAGAATCCTTTCTCATAATCTGCTAAAGGAATATCTTCATATGCCCCTATAAATGCCCTGATTGTTTCTTCATTCTAAAAGAGATCAATCGGTATGAGTTGTTGATCAACCACCAGGGGTTGATTGGAAGAAAGAGGTTCACTTGGTGTGGAAGACTTAGAAGATGTTTGATGATGATTGATAGAAGAAGATGATGTGGGGGATGAAGAAGATGTGTAGCTAGATGTCTCAGAGTAGAAGAAGGTGGTGTGGACCTACCTATACGATGGTATATCATCTGTAAAATAGTAGGATTAAGTCCAAAGTCTGTAGATTGTGATGCATGGGTCGATTTAGATGTTTGACTCAAGGACTTTGAGTCACACGAATCTTCAAAGAAGGAAGACTTATTGGGGGTGATTGATGAAGAAGGTCCTACGAAGAAGGGGAGGACCGTGATTCAAGAATCACATCGATGAATAATAACAAGGGTCCTGCAAAGAAAGAGAGGACCATGATTCAAGAATTGTATTAGATGTTTGATTGGAGGGATTTGGAGTCGCACGTATCTTCAAAGGAAGAAGACGTCGTTGAGGTGACTGATAAAAGGGGTCCTGCAGAAGAAAGGGAGGACCGCGACGTAGGAGTCATATTAAATGTATGATGAAGAGGTTCCTACAAAGATAGGGAGGACCATGACATAGAGTCACATTAGATGACTTAGGAGTCGAATTAGATGAATCCGAATAGTAGTTTGGATCCGAATAGTAGTTTGGATCCGAATCATCAGAAGAATCAAGAAATGTTTGGATTGGAATCCTTAGAAGAAGAGGAAATGTTTGGATTAGAATTAGAAGAAGAGTGGGGGGAACTCAATAATAATTTGGATCAGAAGCATCCAAATCATACCACCGACTATGAGATGAAGGTGGGGAATGAGTTACCCATATGGGCTCTCTAGCACGAAGAACCAAACGAGGTTTAGTTGTAATGGGAATCTTTTGATTTGAATTGCTAAACCTAGGTTCCATATTTTTGTAAGTATGGGGAACCACGCGATAGTTAGTCATTTTTGGCATTGTTTTAAGCACAAATGTCTAGATCTAGATAGTGTGATGGAACTCCTTCAAAGGGAAGGAAGTGACATGTCGATTTTGGTAGCATAAGGACAACCAACTAGACATTTCATAAGTATTGATATGCGTGCATGATTTTCTTCAAGAAGGTCTAAGGAAAATAGACATCGTGATGATGCAATATCAATGAGATCGAAAGGGATTGTCCTAGAAAATAAGTTTTCTGAATGAATAATCACAAGGAACAATCATGCAAGTGTGAAACACAAAGCCAATCAACAAGGAAATACACCATATGAAAATGCGTGTGCAAAGTGATAGTTCGATGCAAAATGATCAACACAATGTCAATATTTACGTCAAGCTCGAAATGAACAAGGCATAAATATTAACAAAGGGTAGATGTGACTCCCAATCAAAGGATACCATGACAAGTTCAACAACCAACAAGGCCTAAATGTTAAAGGGTGAGGTTTACAAATGTAAGCCACGTAACCACACCAATTGGACACGTCTATCAAGCTTCATCAGAGAAGTGAGATATTAGTGTCAAAGTGGTATCAAATGACGCAAACAAAGTAAGTGACACCTTTCAAGATTTGGGACAATGTTTGAAATCAAACTAAGTCAAAGTATACTAAGGATGTGTTAAAACGTGGGCAGCGTAACATAACGCCACAATGTGGACACTTAGATCATGTTTACGAGAAACATGACATAAGTATCTTAATTATGTCGAGACAATGCAAACGAGGTAACATGTCAAAGGGAGATAAAATGATGAATCAATCCTAACTATGATGATGATCTTGACGTGGGTATCAAGATCACAAAGGCTACCAATGATATAAATATGCCTCCACACACTTTAGACATTTAACTTACCCACCACAAAACATGGATGGGCGTAAACGGACAAAAAAAAGTGGTAAAAACAATCGATTGGTAACACAAAGGTAGTCACCCTTCTTTTGATCAACAAAGTGTCAAAAGAATGTGAAGGAAGTAAATCAAAATGGGGATGAAAAATGTTGGCTTCACTTCGCAGAGTTTCACCTCACCTTAAGGCAAGTGAAAAACTAAGCGAAAGTAACGCGTCACATGTTTCACATGAAAAAAGATGGTTCACAACTCAACACTATTTTAGAATGGTCAAAGTGGGCTCCTGCCAAAGTATATTTTCCTAGGTGGTTCTCTCATCCTAGGTGTTACAAAGATTATCCACGAGCGGGGATGATTTACCCAAATAGTCCCGACTATCTTGGGAGTATCTCGAATTTTCCCCCTTCAAGCACAATGGGTAGTAAATGCATCCATCATGTACTTAAAAGGGTCACATAGGGACAACTTGTAACTCTATCTCACAAAGGAATCACTAGTCAAGTAGGTAGTGTGGAGCACTTCCCATTTCATCCACAAGGTTCCCTCTTGCGTGGACTACTTTGGGGTTCCTGAACCACCCCCATTGTTGTAGCTTAAGGCATTATGCCAAAGGGGTTATGTTCCAGTTGAGCGAGGGACGTACCCTTTTCCGAAACCTGCAATATAATGTTTTTTGAATATGTTGTTCGTTTTATCTTTTTTAATTAGGTGTGGTTTGCTTGAACACCTTTTGGCAACCTATATAACAACTGTATTAGTAGTTTTTGACTTTGTTTTGATTCCTCCGTTCTTTGACAAGTGATGGTGTTTTGGTCCTGTATGATGATTTTTAGTAGTTTTCCATCAAAAGAGAAAACACCATTTCTGATTCTCCAGATCGTCCAAGGACGCAAGAGAAGAGCATACGTGATGTTTCCAAAATCCAAAAAGATATCAAATGGAAAAACACTTTAATTCAAATACACCAAGTTAACCAATTCCAACTCAAATATTCCTAACAACCTCAAAGCATCAAAAAGGACTTAAGAATCATTTCTGATTCCCAAGATCACCCCAAGGGACGAGGGAAGAGCATACACGATCTTATTCCTATAAGTAAACATGCAAAGTTTATTTAATCAAGTAAAAGCATGTAAAAACATCCTACAAAAATGAGTATGTGATTAGATAAAACCTGCAAGAATTAGAAAACCAAGAAAATCAAAAAATTCTAGAAATCCAATTTTTGCACTTTTTTAACAGTTTTTAGTAATTTGCATTTTTGGAGGTCTCCGGGGCATTTTGGGAGTTTTGTGATAGAAGATAGTATACCAAAGGTATCTAACTTTTGGAAGTTCCCTCACAAAGTACACTCCATTATCTTTCCAACGCTTATTCAAACTCCAAAATGGGTTAACGAGTCAAAAGTTATGATCAAAACAAGGAGCACTAAAAAGTTGTAACCAAAACCGGATTAAACAGATATACCTACTGCCCCCTTTTATGCATGTGCACCCCCTTACAGAGACACCTACACCACCCGAAAGGTGTGTGTGCCACCAAAAATGTGTGTGCACCACTCTGTGTATTTCCAATTTATAGTGCACCTGCGCCACCCGAGAGGCGTGTGCGCCACCAAAAAGACATGTGCGCCACTGTGTAATTTTGACTTACCGTGCACCTACGCCACCCGAGAGGCGTGTGCACCACAAAAAGAGTGTATGCGCTACCTTGATAAAAATAGGTGAAAATTTAGACAAAAAAGTGCCTGCATGCATGTGCGCCAAAAAGACGTGTGCACCACCGCTTTGTAAAACAAGTCCCGATTCCGACAAAACATGCCCGCGCCACCAAAAATGTGTCTGCGCCACTAAAACAACATGTGCGCTCTCTTAGGTTAGGTGTGTACGCGCTCTGATAGGTTTTGAAAGCAAGTGAAGGTACAATATGAAAATGTGTCTGCACCCAGGTTAGCATCTATGCACGTATTGGTTAGGGTGTGTGCGTCGGGTTAGTGCATATGCGCCAGGGTCGATAAACAGAGAACCAGGTTTTGATAGTGCACTGCCTACACCACTGAGAGAGGCATGTGTGCACCACAAAAATGTGCCTACGCTCCTAAAAAAATGTGCCTGCGCCACACCTACAACCAAAATACGGCAAAAAAACACAAGAAAACTCACAATATCTCAAATTTTGACAAGTTAGTTTAAAATGGCAACAACCCATTAAAATGATGGCTATGAACAAGAAGTTACACATATCAAATTAGCAAAAATTCCAAGAAAATGGACATTAATTACTACATGTGCATATCAAAAGTTAGCCAAAACAATGAAACTTAAACTAAAATGCCATGGGACTAAGTGTCCCACCGGCATGCCAAATGTGTGCATGTGTTGTTTTTAAACTAATGCTAATATGAGTAAAAGACTAACACCTAAATAGTCTTAATTAGCAAGAATTAAACAACATACTTAAGCACCATCATGATAAGAATTAAACAAGGGTTAGATGCTAAACATTCATCAATAAAACTTTGAAACTAACAATGTTAAAACATCTAAAATCCTCTATTCTCTAACAACAAATAAATGAAATGAACCTAGGTAGGCTCCATGGCTATCAAAAATGGTGTCTTTTGGTGTTCCAAGAACCTAGGAATGAGGGCTTGTCAAAGTTGGGCTACAAGACCCTTTTGACACCTCCCATATGACCTAAGCACTTAGGAAAGAGGCTTAACTCTTCAAGATGATGAACTCTCAAGAAAACAAAAGGCAAGCTCTTAGTCTATTTTTTTATATGCTTTGCATTTGCTTTCTCAAGAAGTTTAGGTGTAGGTATAAAGGTAGAAGGAGGGCTCCTTATATAGCCCAATGGATAAAGGAAACACTTCATCCCTTTGCATGTGGGATAAAGGTAAAACATGATTAGGAATGGATAAGGTTGCTTTATAAAAGGTAACCTTACTTTAGAAGGGTTTAATTTATGCTTAGCAAGTCATGGGAGTTGGGGGGTGTTTTAATTAATCAAAGGTGATTAACTAATAGGTAGATGTAAGCTTATAGAAGCTAATTAGAGGAATATTAGTACAATTTAGGCTATTAGAAGGGGATTAAATCAATTAAATATTTTTATTAGGTTAAATGAAGAAAGGAAATAATTAATTAATAATAATTAATTAGTCTAGATAGAAGGGGTGATTTAATTAACTAAGGTCGTTAATTAGGTGTTTAGTTGGATAGGTGACTTAATCAATTAGCAGTATTATGAATAAATTAATCCTACGAGTTCAAGTCGAGAGGTTCATATGGCATGGTTGAGGGAGGATATCCCCAACTTTATTCGGCATATACGGTTTGTCCGTGACAAGTTAAAGCCTCACGGTTTCATCATTTTTTAAGTTGATGTTGGATAACACTCCTATGTATTTTGTTGATTCTATGCCCAGTGAGCACTTCACCCACATGTTAGTCAGTGGAGAGACAAAATGGACTCATGGTTATTTAGTAGGTTCACATTCAGCATAAGAGGTGGACTATGTGGAGCCAATATTACCAGTTGACTATCTATTGGAGTCGTGGGACTTTTCCTCCACGGGACACCTTGAGATACATTATGAGGAACCTTGCTCTTACATGAGTGCAGGTCATGTGGGAGAGTTAGCACCATTTTTACATATACAGGTTGTTTCACAGGTGGATTCAGGGGATTCTACGGGATCCAGAGTGAATTTTCATACCCAGGAGTCGATTGGAGAGGCAGTGAGTGATCACATGATGATAGCCTTGCATTGGCAGGGATTGGATAGATTGGAAATTTCGGTGTGGGTACCAGGGGAGAGTCGGTGTGGTCATCATACTACTTTAGGAGCAATGTTGTTCTCTACACGGCATGGAGAGCATGATCACTACATGGGGTGTCTTGGTTACTTTGCATCACACCATTCATCAGTTGACTGTAGGGTGAGGTGGAGAAACTTACGGCGTGGTATTCATCTGTGGATGATAGGATAATTCTTTGGGTCATTTTTCTTGGGAAGGAGGACCGTAATGTCCCCTTTTCTATTCCAAAATATTGAGGTTCAAGTCGAGTCAAACCGTGGTCATACCCAAAGGGCTATGATTTAGGAAATTTTGGGAAGGGGACCCGTGGTTCTAATATCCAAGTTTTGCATTTGGGGTCACTTTTGGACCATGTAGACTCTATATGGTTGCTTTTATTTTAATTGGACCCTCCATGGAATGAAATGTGCCTAGGGTTGTTGGGGGCCCGTTTGCCAAGGAGAATTATATAAGGAGACTGGGTGAGAATGGAAAGGCACTTTTGATATAAATTTTACTAATCCCTTCTCATGTAGCTGTTGTTGTTTATCTACAACATCTACAACTTGTGGAGTCAAATCCCATTGGGACCCTAGCTTCGTTGGTGAGAGACCCATCCCTAGCTAGCAGGGCATTCTTTGGTAGTGAGAGATTTACCCTAGTCTTTCATTTTGGAGCCACTTTCAGGCGTGCAAGCAAAGACATTAACAGAGGTTTTGAGAGGAAGGATCTCAAGGGTCTTGGGGGAATTTGGGGAAGATAAGAAAGGGGATCTAGATTAGATTCATGGAAGCCATTTGGGTTGGGCATGGCAGCTCGTTGAAAGTGCCTCCATCATTTTTTGACCCCATTCCAAGTGAGGTGACTTGCAGCCTTTATTTGGGGGTTTTCTAGTCAACGGTTATCTGATTTGAAGGTGTAGCTTTTATTTGGAGGGTTTTCTAGTCAGCCATTCCCATATCTGAAGGTGGAAATATTATTTCCTTTATCTGTTAATGTTATTACCAAAGATCCTTAATTTGTTCTCTGGTATTTGGAGAGTTACGAGCCTTGAAGTTTCCAACTGTCTAGGGCACGCTATGTTTTTTTGGCAAAATTTTAATTTATGTAAAACTCCAAAATAGTTTCCTTATGTCCTTTATAATAATATCAAGCTCTATTTAAATTTTCAAGTATTTTGTGTGGACATTTTGGCAAATATTAAGTTTCTTTAGTTTGCTCCCCCAGCTGTAAAAAAATCGGTAAAATCGGTATTTTATGTGGTCATAAGTTTTCAATATTTTGTGCATTTTTAAGTGGTATCCCATTAGGATATTACATAATGAATCAATTTTTTTGGTTTTTGATAGGTTCTCTAAGATGGTTCATTTTATTTCTTGTAAGAAAACTAGTGATGTAACAAGAGTAGCCGTAGTAGTTCTTAGGTTGCATGGTGTTCTAAAACCATTACTATAGATAGGGATGTAATATTATTAAGTGATTTCTAGAGGAATTTATGGAAGAAGTTGGGAAATAAACTATATTTTAGTAATTCCCATCATTCTCGAATGATGTGCAAATAGAGGTGGTAAATAGGAGTTTGGGAAACCTATTAAGGTGCATAGTTGGAGAAAATCCAAAACAAAGGGACTTAACATTACCACAAATTGAGTTTTTTTATAATAACTCAGTAAATAGATCCACATGAAATTATCCATTTTATATTGTGTATGGGAGTAATCCAAAAGGGGTGTTAGGTTTGGTGTAGCTACCAATTTATGGCAGAGTTGGTGACGATGCAAAAACATTTCGAAAACATATACAACAATTGTAGAAAGAAATGCGAAGAAGTTGCATAATAGTAATGATAAGTATAAATAAATGGTAGATGTGCACAAAAGGAGAAGGGTGTTTAAAGTGGGTGAATTGGTTATAATATACCTTCTAAGGAAAGGTTTCTAAAAGGAACCTATAAAAAGATGAAGTACAAGAAGATTGATCCCTACAAGATTGTCAAAAAGATAAATGATAATGCTTAAGAGGTAGAATCACCATGAATTTTTTTATATTTCTCCACTATTTAATGTTTCAGATTTATATTATTTTCATAAAGGTAGTGAAGAAGCGAATAGTATTGGGGTAAGTGCACGAAGTTGGTGGACAATTCCATGGACATAAAAACCTGAAATAAAGGAACCGCGATCGCGGTTCTAAAACTGCGATCGTGGTTCCTGAATTCTAGGTTCGGTAATTACCGAACCTAAAACCGTGATCATGGTTTAGAACTGCGAGTGTGGTTATAAACCGCGATCACGGAACTCTGAGACAAAATTTAACAGTCCCGCGACTCGTTATTTTCCTCATTTTTCATTTTGAACCGTGACTTTTCCTAAACGTTTTTCACTCGCACTTTCAATACCATCTCAAAATTGCTCATCGGACTTCTGGATAGCGATAGATTCAACCATGCCGTGAAGATGAGGAGGTAAGTCCCCGATTGTAATCATTTTTTTGTATTTTAGGTTTTTTTTTCCATTTTAGGTTTTTTTGCATTTTCATGGGTTTTTGAAATGTTTCTTTATATATACAATTTTCTTGTTTTATCGGTTGGTCGAGTAAGCTCAAAATCGTGCAAACTATCAAAAATTCCTCAAAACCCATCGAACATTCCTCAAAACCCTCCTCTAAACATAGATCCGCCCTTTGTGGCTCATGAGAGTCAACATGAACATGTCATCACCAATCCGGCACTATGATAATTCTTCACCGAACTCCTCGTGCTATGATTATTTACTAATGCACAACATTTAGTTTGGTGGATGTAATCTGAAACAAAACAACATAACACAAGAATACCATCGACTATGATAAGACAGAATGATGACAAATCTGAAATATCAAAATAAATTATAATATTAACATGAAACTGTTACAATCTCACCCATGAGGTACTTCAAGTGTTATTGAATTCACTTGCCTTTCACCAAGACTATGGGAGAAACTTTACAATTACACCTCTTAATGGCTTCTTCAACACACCTTTAAACTGATGGCTTCCTTCGCACACTTCTACAATATTTCTCACTACTTCCTTCTATGCTAAATGAGGGGTGGCCTTCTATTTATAGAACTTCCAGGGATCCATCTTATCTCTAAGATATGATAAGAAATCCACTCGACGAATCATATTCCATACCTTAACTCTTATCTCGTACATGTAAGCTTATCTTCTAAGATAAGATAAACTTTATCATTTTACATGGGTTCCACATTTTTAGACTTTTACAAATAAAATACACAAAATATTTATGACCTCACTCTTGTCCTTATTACCAATATAATATTTCTAATTCCTAATCACGTAGACCCTACTTCTCTAATTACCCAAACTTTGACATTTTAACATTACCGAACACTTACGACAAATATTTACTTTTTACAACATTCCTATTGTACTTTTTGATGTACTGTACTCCACATTATTGGTGGCACCGTCGACGGCACCGCTATCTTCTATCGACGCTACTACTAATTATACTTAACAACATCCTATTCCTAATACATACATTAATGAAATAGAAATTACGGAGGAAAATTTTAGTGTCGACATCTTCCCCTTCCTAGCTTCTACTCCGGAAGTAGACTATTCTCTTGCTTGGAAAATTTCAACTTGTCGTGGTTAACCCATTTCAGTAATGGGAGTGCCATCCAATTCCTCTCAATGGTACGCATACCATTTTCATGCACAAATACTATTTTGTAGGGCCCCATCCATTTTGGAAGAAATTTTCTCTCATTTTCTTTTTTTTTGTATCTCTGAATCATATACTAGAACCAAGTCATTCACATGAAATGGAGACCACCGGATCTTTTGATCAAAGTATTCCTTCTACTTCATTTTCTTCTTATGGCTTGTATCCTTTGCTATTTCTCTCATTTCCTCTAGAAATGAAGATGTACCAACCTTTCTTTTACTTGAATCACTTTCATCCATCCTTTCATTTTTCATAACTCTCACAAAGGGGAATATCAAACTCAATAGAAGAACTGGATCAATGCCATAGGCCAACCGAAATGGAGAGAGTATCATGTTGCTAACTTTGATGTTGCCCTATATGCCCACAATGCTGCATGAATCCTTTTATCCCATTTATGTACCTACAAGGTCGCATCTTTTGCTAGAATTTGACACAACACAAAATTTGTTCGTTCTCACCCGTCCATTTGTGCTTGGCTTGTATGTTGTTGCCTTCCGTGCTTAATAGAAAAATTATTGACTAGGGCTTCTACCACCTCATTAATGAAGTGGCTTCCTTGATCTGCTGTACAATTTCTAATGGGCAACCAAATCGTGACAATGCGTTCATACATGAACCTTGCCACTTCATCCATGGAAGTTGTTTTCAATGGCCTAGCTTTCAACCCACTTGGTTAAATAATTTGTGGCAACTACAATATACTTATTTTGGCGTGATGTAGTTAGAAGTGGACCTACAATGTCTATTCCCACTTTTCAAAGGGACCAAGGGGAAGAATAGGACATAATGGAGCCGATGAAGTCTTACGGTTACCATGTGTTTGACAAATATCACATGTCTTACAATAATTATAACAATCTTTAAAAAGAGTGGGCCAAAGTGATAACTCGTATCCAAGATCCTTCTTCGCTGTAAGTTGTCCAGAGAAGTGCCCTCCACATGTACCATTGTGGAATTCTTCTAGCAGCCTTCCTTCCCTGATCACGCTCCAATCGCCTCTCTTGTATTGTCCATCGTGTCCTATTCGAAATAATACTCCATGCAGTTTAGAATATGGACAACTCGGCTTGAGTAATCTTTCTCTTATTCTTTGCATTGGCACCATCAGGAAACTTGAATTCATTCAGATAATTCCAAATATCTATGTATTCACTAGGGATTGTGTCAAGGGATAACAATGCTGCATCGGGAAATCATCATCATCACAAGATGATCCTAAACCATCATAGGCTCGAGAGAGTGCATCTGCATTGACATGCTTCTTTCCTAGCCTATCTATAATATCAAATTCAAATTCTTGTAGAAAAATTATCCATCTTGCTATCCTCCCTGATGGGTTAGGCTTATTTACAATATATTTTAGAGCCTGATGATCTGATTATAACTAGAAATTTTTACCCTAGCAAGTAATTTCTAAACTTCTTTATAGCAAAAATGATAGCCGAGCCTCTTTTTTCAGCCATAAAGATAATTTACCTCAAAGATCGCTCATTTGTCTCGCTCTCCCAAAGTAAATTGGATGTTCATTCCCATTTTCATCCTTTTGGCTCAAATTACTTCCTAGTGTTGTATCTGAGGCATCAGTGTACACAATGAATGGCTTGCTCCAATCTGGATTCTTCAAAACAGGTGAAGACACCAGGGCTTCCTTCAGTTGTCCAAAAGCTTCATGCGCCTTATTTCCTGGTTCATAAGTAACATCCTTCTTCAAGAACTGGGTTAGTGGCTGTGCAATCTTTGAGAAATTCTTGATGAACCTTCTATAGTAACCCACATGGCCTAAAAATGATCTCAACTTACTTCTATTAAGAGGAAATGGTAAATCTTTGATTTTTGAAACTTTATCAGGATCAGTACCAATACCATCTCTGGATACAACATGCCCTAACAAACGCCTTTAGAACATCCAAAGACACACTTTGAGGGTTTAGTGAGGCTTGTGCTTCATCTAACCTTTGAAATGTTATCCCATTTGGTGCAGTGGTCCAACTTACTCCCATAGATTAAAAATCATCCGTAAATACTCGATGAAGGTCCCAATGTAGGGTTCGAACACCCTATTCATCAAACGCTGGAATGTTGCTGGAGCATTACACAACCCAAAAGGCATAACTCTATAAGCAAACGTTCCCCAAGGAGTGGTGAACATGGTCTTTAGCTGATCTTTCTCTGCTATACGAACTTGGTCAGAGCCACTATATCCATCAAAGAAAACTATAGCACTCTGCCACCTACTTGGCCCAAGATCTAATCTGAAAATGGAAGAGGGTAATGATCCTTCTTTGTTGCCTTATTGAGCTTCCTGTAATCAACACAAATGCGTAGCTTCCCATTCTTTTTTATTGAGATCACAATGGAGAAACCCATTCAATTCTCCACAACAAATATGAATCCCGCATCAAGTAACTTATCTATTTCTTCTTTTACAGCCTTGGAAAAATTAGGATTCATTCTATATGGCATTTGCTTTATGGGCTTAAAGATCTACCACCTCAATACAATGTTCTACCCAACTTACTTGACGGAGCTCTCTTGTAATCAAAAGTGAATAGGTGTATGTACCTTCAAAGAGCCGGAGGTAGGATTCCTTCACTCTCCATCACAAAGATCACCAATCTTTATTTGTTGAGACGATCATCAACTTCTTCTTCGAGATAATTTTATGGGGTCATGAGTTGGTGTGACTGGAAGGATATCCATGATCAAACATCCACCTCACTTTCTTCATCTTCAAAGTGTCCACTTCACCGGTACTAGAGTAATCGAGGATGTCCAATCATCGCCATCACTTGAATCCACAAATGTTCTACCTTATGATGTCGAGGATCACATTTATCTTCACCCTCTCTACCACGTCCAAGTGTCATGAAACCTTCATTCCAAAGAGTTTCTTACATGAACTCTCCTTAGCCATGGTCTTCCCAAAGAAAGATTGGGTACGCAATGCATTTCATTTTCATCACCCGAAAGTCTACCACACATACAACACCCATAATGATATTGCCACATTTGAAACTACACCTTCTCGGTTTAGTTTTTCCTTTATTTAATGACCTTAACATAAGTGTTGAAGGGCGATCAATTTTTAAACCCAACATATTCATTACACTTGGCCATTACATTAATCGCAGCACCTCCATCAACTAAGACATCATGAATTGAAATACCATTACATAATACCTCACCAGTGGAGCATAGGGATCCGCCTCGCTCCAAAACAGGGACCTCAACCTCCTTCCTTCTTCGAGCATTGAGTCCACCTCGCAACTCCCGCCTCTTCTCGAAGACATAGCCAAGAGTTGACCATATGTAATATTTGCAGCCTTTTGATAGATCTTCCAAGATGGAGTATGGTCCTTGCCTCGTGAAATTAGAAAATCCCGCACACCCAAATTTCTTCTCCTATGTTTCTTACTAGTTTCTCCTTTCATCTTCTTAGGATCATTTCCATCTTGATTATCTTTTTCTTTCTTTCTTTTTGTTACAAACACATCTACTTCATTATTTCTGCTCTTATCTACTACATCAAAAGAATTCACAGGTGCTTTTCCTTTATCATTATCTCCTTTACTAGATGTAAAGCTCTATCTAGACAATTATACTTATAATGACCCTTTTTATAATAACCATAACAAACAACTTCAAAATATTTCTTTTTTTTGACCTCTATCTCCTCCCCGAGAACTAAATTCCTTTCCTCAAGAAGATTAATAGTTAACGACCCATCTTTTTGAGTAGATCTTCATACTCAGAGATGTACTAGGAGAAATATTTGTGCTCACCGGAGTGTTGTGGATTCTGACCAAAGGTGCTGGTGTAGGCTCTACTTTAGCAACAATTTCTTTGGGCTCCTCTTCCATGCTTTCTTTTTGCCTTCTTGCAATCTCCTTTGCTTGTTCAATGGTAGTCATGGTCATACTTCACTCATTGTCCGATCTCTGCTTCATCCCAAGAATGAAGTGCTTATAGAGGAGATTATCCACGCCATTCATCAACCCATCCGCTAGTCCTTCCTTCCGGATCCGGGCATCGAGCTTCCTCCTTAGCTCTAGAACACGAGCATGATAATCCCTTATCTTCTCCTTCTCTCCTTGGGATAGCTTTGTGATCTCGATCATGAGATCTCAGATATTTCGTTGTTCATCAAATTCTTCAAGAAAACTTTCGCTTAATAAATCCCATGAATTTTTCACATTATCACCTAGTGTTTCAAACCACCTAAGTGTTGAACCATCCAAAAAGGTAGGAAAAAATTCATTGTTCGTTCTCTTATAAGGCCATTACAAATACAAGATCGCTTAAACTCTTGAATGAAAGAAGAAGCATCTTCATTAGATTGAGCTGAAAAAATAGGAATCTTTCCCATTTACAAAAGTAACCACCGTGAAATACCAACTCCACAAGTACAATCAACAAGACTTATGTGTACAAATAATTGGAATCACTATACTAGAAAGTGACTTTACACCTTTCTACAAAGAAAATAGAAATGACCACGATAAAGTATGGTAAAACTTGACTTACATGTGGGTAAACACTATTCACGGTAAAAGTGAAGTTATCATGTAAATACTATTCATGGTAAAAAGTGAAGTTATCATGGTAAATACTATTCACAAGAAAAAGTGACTTTATCGTGGTAAATACTATTCCAAAGAAAAATGACTTTACCATGGTAACTACTATTCATGGCAAAAATGACTTTACCATGGTAACTACTACATGACAAGAAAAACAAGGTTACCCTCTAATTGATTTTTGACTAAGTGGGAATATCTCTCCGTAAAATCCACTAACGAGGAATGGTCCCGCAACGGAACCAAAATGTCATCACCAATCCGCACTATGATAATTCTTCACCGAACTCCTCGTGCTATGATTATTTACTAATGCACACCTTTAGTTTGGTGGATGTAATCTGAAACAAAACAACAACATAACACAAGAATACCATCGACTATGATAAGACAAATGATGACAAAGCTGAAATATCAAAATAAATTATAATATTAACATGAAATCACAATCTCATCCATGAGGTACTTCAAGTGTTATTGACTTCACTTGCCTTTCACCAAGACTATGGGAGAAACTTTACAATTACACCTCTTAATGGCTTCTTCAACACACCTTTAAACTGATGGCTTCCTTCGCACACTTCCTACAATATTTCTCACTACTTCCTTCTATGCTAAATGAGGGTGGCCTCTCTATTTATAGAACTTCTAGGCTTATCCATCTTATCTCTAAGATAGGATAAGAAATCCACTCTGACGAATCATATTCCATACCTTAACTCTTATCTGTACATGTAAGCTTATCTTCTAAGATAAGATAAACCTTATCATTTTACATGGGTTCCACATTTTTAGAATTTTTACAAATAAAATACACAAAATATTTATGACCTCACTCTTTTTCCTTATTACTAATATAATATTTCTAATTCCTAATCACGTAGACCCTACTTCTCTAATTACCCAAACTTTGACATTTTAACATTACCGACCACTTACGACAAATATTTACTTTTTTACAACATTCCTATTGTACTTTGATCACTGTACCGTCTCCACATTATTGGCGGCACCGCATCTTGACGGCGCCGTTATCTTCTATCGACGCTACTACTAATTATACTTTTAACAACATCCTATTCTAATACATACATTAATGAAATAGAAATTATGGCAAGATAATATCATTGGAAGAATCCAAGAAAATAAAATTGTCATTGAGAACCTTATTCAAACTATAAGACAAAATCATGCTACAAATCCATCCCGCATGACTTTAGCCAATACATTGCAAACATTGATTGCGAAGTCAAGTCTCATGCAACCAACCAAATACATAGATGGAACACCTTTAGAAGTGACTATAGGCGGTGGTATGTGGATAAACTATCCCATGCGCCGTCAAAGACAAAAAAATTGGAAAAGACCTCATTTGTGCATTATTTACCGACCCTAGAACCAATCCCCCTGCAGTTACTTGCAAACGGTTCCCAATCCATTGGTGCCATGATGATAGAATCAAAAACAATTTTTGGGACCGATGGTGGATGGTTTTTTATTATCCACCATGCAACAACAATGAGGTTCCTCTTTATTTTTTGAAGAAATTATATTGTGAGTTCATGCTCAATGAGGTCCCGAATTATTTTGACTTTTCTGACTTTTTTGGTCGAGGAGGTGGCTCTGCACAGAGCGCACTCTTGCACGCGCGTAGGTCGCCCTAGGATCCCCATGCCCCAAAACCCCCACTGGCCTTCATTTATCCCTCCTACAGTGAAGGAGGTTGTGGAGATTGATACATTGCATGCATTGAGGAGCTCACTGACACTCTCACCCAACATAGCACCCAGATTGCATCCGGTGATGTTGGTGGAGGCGCGGCTTCTAGTGCACCACACCACTATGGATCATGTGGTGCCATATGCACCGTAGGTGAGACATCATTTGCTGGTTCACAGGATTTCTTTTCTATATATGAGATGCTTTGGGAATGTTTTTGAAGCTGGAGCCACCGATATTGGTCTTTCACGGTAAATTTTAAATAAATTTAAATAATATATATATATAGTTTAATTCACATGTTTGAGATATATATATATATATATATATATATGATTGTACGTCATGTACATACATGTAAAAACTAATTTTTTATTTTATTTTAAATAGCAAGAGCCGGTGAAGGAAACATCCGTTGTCGACATGCTTCATCACTATGTGGGCGTTTTCAAATGTAAGTTTCAAGTTATACAAACTTACATTTTTAATAAATCATTTAATTGCACTAGATTATTATTATAATTTGTTTCACGTGTATGTTGTACATGTATTAATATTTTTCTTTTACACAGGAGCCTCATGGTCATCATCTCGCTTAGAAATCGAGGCTACTGGCACGCCTCACATGAGTTTTACGCAAGTTAGTAAATCTCTTTACACTTTGTTTCTAATTACTGGAAGTTCACGCACGGATTGCATGCTTTGGACCTCTGTACATGAGTTTCACTTTCTTATACTCAACCTATATATTATTTAGTAGGAAATGCCAATTCATTTGATATAACTAGCCATGTATGTAATCATATATTGGTATTAATCATATATTGATTTGTACATGTTTTTTGTATAGCTTATGACTGCTAGAGAGACTCCTCCATATATGCAGACTATGGAGGCTGCTGTAGATACTGCCATAGCATCTGCAGATCCACTAACTGAGGTACACAATTTTTTAAATTTGTTAAATTTTGGAGGTTCATTATTTCTTATTAAACTTAAATCTACAATATCAAATTTTGTAGGTATATATGTGAAATATTTAATTTGAAAATTAATTATTTGTATGTAGCTTACCCCTCGTGAGTCTATTGTTGTCCCTGCGACGCGTTAACAACAAATTGATAGGGATCATGACATTGCGGTAAGATTTCACATGCATTTTAACTAAATTGTACAAGTTTCTAAATTTTGAATGTATTTTAAAATTTTGGGTGTTAAAAACTTGTTGTTTATGAATGTGCAGGTTAGGTTGCAGGCATGCTTAGAGACACCTAGGACCACACGGATGAAATCCGTAGTGGCATCTCCCTCCACTACATCCCCAGGTCATGGACGTGCTACTTCTAGCAGGGCGAAGAGAGGGAAGATGTTTCATGAGTAGATTTATAGTCCACCTGGATGTACATATGTGGTCATGAGTAGATTCACAGTCCATTGTATATATATAGCCTTTTGCGACCGCATGTGGTCCCATATGTACATTATGACACGTGCTTAGTTCGAGATGTATACATACATTATGAACTTATGTACATATATATTTTCAGAGACGTGCGTCTGGAGCACACTTTGTTTGATTCTATATATATATATATATATTCTTATATATATCCATGTGTGTTGTGTGTGTGTGTGTGTGTGTGTGTGTGTGTGTGTGTGTGTGTTTGGAACTAAATCATATTTATTTTGGTTATTTTGGTATTATTGCTAACTCTGAGAAAGTGGGTTTTGATCTCTGTTCGTTGGAACTTGTAGATGCCCCGAGTATTCTCTATCTGTGAATTTATCTGTACCCAAACTAGGTTAATAATATTTGTATTGTTTATTAAATAAAATTTAGTGTGGTCCTAACTAATGAAGCTTATGGAGAAGAAAATAGAAATATTTCTCCTTTGAACAATTGTATATATGGTTTGTAGTCTTCAAAATCCTCTAGATCCTTGAGAAATATGTATCCTTAGATTTATAGAAAAAGTATACATAGATCATAGTTTTTGTTTGTTGATATAAAAGCGATTCCTCCATATATATGGAACTCCTATGGATATCTCTGCTACGGTTTTGTTTCCGAGGCTATAAATTTGAACTATTTCCTCTTTTAAATCTTGAGGTGGATTTAGTGTATTACTTCTAGTTATATATTTTCTAGTATCTTTTTGATTATTATTTGTGGTATATTTCACCATGGGCATTTTGAATTTTTATTTTTCAAACTAAAACAATATTGTTAGCTCTATTGCCAACTTAAGTATTAGTAACTAAAGCTTATTTGAGTTATGGTTCACATCCCTCCATCTTTTAACAACTCCCAAAATAATAATTCCATAACCTATGGATTTAATGGAATTCATCAATATCATCCCGTTGTATTTGGAAAAGTGTGCTTAAAACTCTAATGTATTTGATCGTATCTCTTGATAATATTACGGTATACCCAAAATTGGGGCTGCATTGTTTGTAAATTTTGTGTGTACATATGAGTTAATCCTTGAAGTAATCGTATTGATTTTCCAATCTCGTGTAGTCGTACTAGATTCTTTTGTAACTCATAATAATCCTGAAATATTGTTAAATCTGAATGATATGTGGTCAGTATCTTTATATTATTTTTATTTGCATCATAAGCTTGTACTGTTAGATGATGTGCACATCGAAACATGCCATTATAGTTGCAATCTTCTTCTTCCATATGAAACTAATACCATGAAACTACATTCTTTCAATTGCTCTACAACCTAGAAGTTATTTTCAAATGTATTTGTATTTGTTTTAGCTGATTGCTTCATGTATTTTGAGTTCCAAAACTGTGAAGACTTGTTATTCTTGTGTGGTCAACGATTTAGCAGTTGAAGATGGTAGTTGATCATTTTGATTACGCTCATAGTAGACATTAGAGTTAGATAAATAATATCAGTAAGAAACGTCATATAGAGGATAAGGGATAATATTAAATTTGGAGTATGTTAACTAGTGAAAAGGAGCTGTTTGAGTGATCAAAAGACAGAGTTGAGTTTTTAGGGAAACATAGAAACCATTGTTCATGTATGTTATAAATTTTTTGAACTGCAACATGTGGTATCATAGCTTGAAGATCAAGGAAGATTAGCTAAAAGGATTTGAGATAAGGTTGATACAGTGACAAGAAGAGAGACAAAGAGATAGATGAAAATGATGGGTGAAGTAAAGAGTGACCATGGTTACAAAATGCCACATTGGATGGAGAAGTTAGTATCAGAGAGATAAGATGCTAGACTAAAGCAATTACAAGAAAGGATAAGAGAACAAGAACATATGTGAAAAATAGAAAAGATGATGGAAACAAGGAAGAAACGTAGAGAAAGATAATTGAAGGTTATTAGGCCTCATGAATCAGACTTGATATATATGGTGAAGAAGAAGAAGAACTAGCAAGAGATGTGATTCAAAGGTTGATAGAGCTAATGAGGTACAAGAGAGAGAGAGAGAGAGAGAGAGAGAGAGAGAGAGAGAGAGAGAGAGAGAAGAGGAAAGAAGAAAGGAGGAAGAGAAGATAATTATGGTTTCACAGGAGGTCAGAGAGTTGAATCAAGAGGTAGCACAACTGATGGTCTTCATAGAAAGAGAGAAAGAAGAGAAAGGAAAAGAAAACCGTAGAACAATTTATTACCCATAATATTATAACAAAACCAAGTGTTAAGGATAAGGCAGAAAATAAGATTCATGAGCCCCATATATCATCCTACCAAGGACAAGATGACAACAAGAGATAACATAACAACCAAGTCATTGTAATTTAATTTAAATAAATAAGGAAACGCTATATTTTGCAAACGGTGGGTCGTGGCACCAAACCGACTGTGTCGGCACGTCCGGGTGGCCAGGTGAATGCTAGAGGAGGTGGTGTTTCGGTGCGCGAAAGGGTCATTGCTTTCGGGCTACTTTGTTTGGGCGTAGTCCCTTAAGAGCCCTGAGACCAAAATATCGTTCAACTTCGACGGGTGACTACTCGGACTCTGTGGCACCTAGAGGCCTTATCTGATCGGGAACCTCAACATATGGACCCTCTATAATAGCCTCTCTCATTTTTTTCCTTCTCATTTCGGTGCTCTCGCTGTCCTACTGTTTGCAAACGCGCGAAATAGTGCAGTTGGAGCCAGTGTAAGGTTGTCAAATGCTATATTTTGCAAACGGTGGGTCGTGGCACCGAACCGCCTATGCCGACACGTCTAGGGTGGCTAGGTGAACACTAGAGGAGGTGGTGTTTCAGTGCGCGAAAGGGTCGTTGCTTTCGGGCTACTTTGTTCGGGCGTAGTCCCTTAAGAGCCTTGAGACCAAAATATCGTTCAACTTCGACGGTGACTACTCAGACTCCGTGGCACCTAGAGAGGCCTCGTCTGATTAGGAACCTCGGCATACGGACCCTCTACAATAGCCTCTCTCATTTTTTTCCTTCTCATTTTGGTGCTCTCGCCGTCCCTCACTGTTTACAAACAGTGAAATAGTGTAGTTGGAGCCAATGTAAGGTTGTCAAACACTATATTTTGCAAACGGTGGGTCAGTGGCACCGAACCGACTACATCGGCACATCTAGGTGGCCAGGTGAACGCTAGAGGAGGTGGTGTTTTGGTGCGCGAAAGGGTTGTTGCTTCCGGCTACTTCGTTCGGGCGTAGTCCCTTAAGAGCCCTGAGACCAAAATATCGTTCAACTTTGACGGGTGACTACTCAGACTCCGTGGCACCTAGAGAGGCCTCGTCTGATCTAGAACCTCAATGTACGGACCCTCTACAATAGCATCTCTCAGTTTTTTCCTTCTCATTTCGGTGCTCTCGCTGTCCTACTGTTTGCAAATGTGTGAAATAGTGCAGTTGGAGCTAGTGTAAGGTTGTCAAATGCTATATTTTACAAACGGTGGGTCGTGGCACCAAACCGCCTACGCCGGCACATCTAGGTGGCTAGGTGAATGCTAGAGGAGGTGGTGTTTTGGTGTGCGAAAGGGTCATTGCTTTTTGAGCTACTTCTGCTTCGGGCGTAGTCCCTTAAGATCCCCGAGACCAAAATATCGTTCAACTTCGATGGGTGACTACTCAGACTCCATGGCACCTAGAGAGGCCTCGTCTAATCAAAAACCTCAACATAAGGACCCTCTACAATAGCCTCTCTCATTTTTTCCTTCTCATTTTGGTGCTCTCATTGTCCTACTTGTTTGCAAACGCGTGAAATAGTGCAGTTGGAGCCAGTGTAAGGTTATCAAATGCTATATTTTGTAAACGGTGGGTCATGGCACCGAACCGACTACACCAACACATCCGGGTGGTCAGGTGAATGCTAGAGGAGGTGGTTTTGGTGCGTGAAAGAGTCGTTGCTTTCGGGCTACTTCGTTCGGCGTAGTCCCTTAAGAGCCCCGAGACCAAAATATTATTCAACTTCGACGGTGACTACTCGGACTCAGGCACCTAGAGAGGCCTCGTCTTAATCAAACCTCGGTTTTTAGACCCTCTACAATATCCTCTCTCATTTTTTTCCTTCTCATTTCGGTGCTCTCGCTGTCCTACTATTTGCAAATGCGTGAAATAGTGCAGTTGGAGCCAGTGTAAGGTTGTCAAACGCTATATTTTACAAACGGTGGGTCATGGCACCGAAACCGACTATGCCGACATGTCCGGTGGCCAGGTGAATGCTAGAGGAGGTGGTGTTTTGGTGCGTGAAAGGGTCGTTGCTTTCGGATACTTCGTTCGGGCGTAGTCCCTTAAGAGCCCTGAGACCAAAATATCGTTCAACTTCGACGGTGACTACTTGGACTCCATGGCACCTAGAGAGGCCTCGTCTAATCCGACACCTCAGCGTATGGACCCTCTACAATATCCTCTCTCAATTTTTTTCCTTCTCATTTTGGTGCTCTCGTTGTCCTACTTGTTTGCAAACACGTGAAATAGTGCAGTTGGAGCCAGTGTAAGGTTGTCAAACGCTATATTTTGCAAACGGTGGGTCATGGCACCGAACCGACTACATCGACACGTCCGGGTGGCCAGGTGAACGCTAGAGGAGGTAGTGTTTTGGTGCGCGAAAGGGTTGTTGCTTCCGGGCTACTTCGTTCGGGCATAGTCCCTTAAGAGCCCTGAGACCAAAATATCGTTCAACTTTGACGGGTGACTACTTGGACTCCAGTGGCACCTAGATAGGCCTCGTCTTATTAGGAACCTCGGTGTATAGATCTCTCTACAATATCCTCTCTCATTTTTTTCTTTCTCATTTCGGTGCTCTCTGTCTTACTATTTGCAATCGCGTGAAATAGTGCGAGTTAGAGCCGTGTAAGGTTGTCAAACGCTATATTTTACAAACGGTGGGTCGTGGCACCAAACCGACCGCTTGCACTGCACATCCGGGTGGCCAGTGAACGCTAGAGGAGGTGGTGTTTTGGTGCATGAAAGGGTCGTTGCTTCCGGGCTACTTCATTCGGGCGTAGTCCCTTAAGAGCCCTGAGACCAAAATATCGTTCAACTTCGATGGGTGACTACTCGGACTCTGTGGCACCTAGAGGAGTCATTTTCAAAATTTACAACATTTTCAAAATTTACAACTTTTTCAAAATTTACAACATTTTCAAAATTTACAACTTTTTCAAAATTTACAACTTTTTCAAACAATGTTCAAGCTTCTCTTAGCTTCAAGAATTTAAAATTCTCTACTAACAATGCCAACCACGTGAAGGTGGAAGCTTTTCTAGCACCACTAACCTAAACATAAAATTGTTAGTCAAAGAAATTTAAGTTTCAAATCAAAACCATATACTATCTATATATATGACACACAAAATACACAAATTTAAAATAAAATATATTCAAACTTAAATCTAGATCTTTAAACTAAAAATTATATATATATATATATATATATATATATATATATATATAAATATATATATAAATTGAAACTTGAAATTAAATATATAAACAGACATGAGCATTGTAAATTCATTCCAATGAACCATCAGGATCGGATCTACTCTGAATAGCAGACAAGATTGCTTCATGATCTGACTCTCGAACCTTCCAAATAATCTTGTTATTAGGTCTTCCTCGATATCTATACAACTGAATATTTGTCGCTAGAACTAGATGTGAATATAAGAGTATTTTCATGTGTGTCTTAAAGTCTTCAAACACCCAAACAGAGGAGTTTTTTAATGGATACCATCGAAGCCAAGTTCCAGTAACTACCACTGACCCTGTAGGATACTCAATCTCTTCGCCATCTATAATAGGAGAAGTCAACTTCTTTCTTTCCTCGATGCAACGACATAAGAAATAGTCTGTTCCTTCTTCATTGTCTTCTGTCGCAATTACTGCAAACACATGTCCTACAAAAATAACCAAGGTTGAACAACTCAAATTTAAATTACATATTAAAATTTCAATGGACATAACTCAATACAAAAATTAAATAAATAACCATAAATACCTTGTCACGCACCAAAATCAAAATTTTGTCAAAGTCCTTGGATGTTGTAACTTCATCTGCAGAAACAAGTCGTAATGCTTGTGGAGGTTGATAACTAGGAAGCGGAGTTAGAGGCCTACAAATCCATCCTTCCACCCATTCTTGTGAATCACACTCAGCAGTGACAAATTCGATACAAGATGCACAAAAACATGTCAACTTTCTTGTCCATATGGCCCACGAAGTAGCGTCTGAGCTACAAAATGAGTGCATATCACTGGACCAATGAGTGTCATACAATCCTCATAGTTAGCAATATGTTTTTCCTCTATCAACCAAAAATATCTGTAAACTATGGAATTTTCTTGAGAACCTCGAGCCATGTTGTCAGTACACCATTCCACTATGCTCTTTGCATCTTTTAATTTAGCACCATATTTGTACTTCAACTCTTCTCTTGTAAGAGCTCTTTTCACACATGCCCCTGCACCGTCATGCTCTCCTTTTCCATGTCCAGCCTCAGTGAAACTCCAAATATGTTGCACACCCATCTTGACATGCATTCTGCTCATCCAATAAAATATTCGTGCATTATTAAACTGAGACGTGTAATTATCTGACCATATATAATGTTGTTTGAAGTGGATGTCCCTATCGACAAGTTTCCATAAAATAACCGAAACACCCTTGCACAAATTCAATGTAGAATGAGTACGATCATCACTGATATAAAAGTGGTACTCTCTTAAAAAATTGATCATTCTCTGTACTGTCAGGAGAATGTAGAAATGCTATATACACAAAAATGGCAACTTGTACTAAGTTGTAATATTGTGATTGAACCTCCATTTGTGGTTGCAATGTGTAATTCTCTACAAAATCGACCACTGAAACAATAGTACCAATAGGAAATGTGTCTTTGCATAGCTTGAATTGTTCATCCAACCATCGAGCTCTATGTGTATGCCTCGCATACTCATAAACAATTTCATCCTTAAATTTTCTCATAAATTGAAAAATGGGCATTTGTTTTGTAACTAGCTCACACCATTTCGAATCTTTTCCATCTTTCAACTGGTATGCAACTGATTTATATTTATCAAATTCAACTAAATTATGTCCTATTGTACCTTCAATTTGCTCATGGATGCAACTTTCCAATTTAGGTAATCCGCCGCATGTACTACAACTTCCATCTAAACAATCCTGACTATAAAAAAATTGTCCAACTTTCTTTTTCACAAAATATAGTAGGAATGAAATCCTGGAAGATATTGGTGGAACTTGAACACCACATTCAGATAACATAGTTTCAGAATGAAAATTAGAATGAATACGTAAAAATTTAGCATAATGCATCACAAATTCAACATGTTGCCTACAACAACAAGTGGTGCGAGCATGGTTGATTTTCACATAGAATGGTTTCAACATTTCAAAAAAAACGTTGACTAATTTTAATTTCTAGATTCTCTTGTTCAAACTTACGAAAAATTGAGTTTGAGTCATATCTAAGAAATGCTTTGGATGTGGTTCACGATTAGTAGAACCAACTCTCCGTTTTATAACATCTCTTGTATTAGGTGAAACTCTAGTGTTATCATGCCAAAATTTAATAACAAATTCTCTTATAGCATCAAAATTATTTTTTCCTTACGCGGTGCTCTAGCAGAAAATGCCCAAAAATCGACATTATTGAGTGATTGAAGGATATTACGTCTTTCAATTGCTTTCATTAGAGTTTTTCGATTAACTTGCAACATTTGACTTGTTTGCATAATCAAACGTTGTTTTTTATTGATTCACTTACAACACTAGTAGCAAGTACACGACGCACAATATTACTATCCCTAGTGCGTCTCTTGACACCAACAATGTGATATGCATCATGAAGGTTTTCAACAATTGTAGAGGTTTGACCATGTATGTTAGATGTTGTCATTAATCCTAAGGTGTTTAATGTAGGTCTCATTTTAATCAATTTCATCAAACTAACCAACAATCGACATCTTTGGGAATCATTTAAAATTTCAAAATGATTATCCTAAATTTCAAAGGCTTTTCTTCTTATTTGTCGCTCGTAAAGTTTGTCGACATTGGTTTCAAAATGTTTTCATCAATTTCAATAAAAAATTAGGTTTCTTATGTAAAATCCTAGGAGGTGTTTTTGTCAAATTTTGCTTGTCTACAATTTCAACATGAATTTCCTTATTCACATTTTCATTGTCTCCTTCAATTTCAACATTTGCTACATCATGAGTATTTAATTCTTCTTCAACATTGACAGTAAAAACTTCTTCATCACGAGTATTTAATTCAACTTCAACATTGACAGTAGAAACATTACCTAGTTCTTCATTGCTTACAATAGTTGGGATTGAAGATGAACCTCTTCTAGATTCACGAAGTTTCCGCATTCACTCAGCATTTTGAATTTTGTTGGCCTCTAATTCGTTTGGTGTTTTTTTACTTAATGACTTCCTTTTTTGACTTTGTTTTTTGTCTCCCATGATGTTTTGCTTCCGATGATAAGAAAAACATGCCTGAAAAAGACAAAATTTCACAGTAATTCATACGGTAAGGTCAGAGAGTAAAAATCACATGGTAATTCAGACATTGGGATGTGTGTAAATATGATTTATGAACCTGCGAGCGCTTTATGAACCGCGAGCACGCTTTATGAACTGCGAGCGCTCTTTATAAAGCGCACTCGCGGTATTGTTAAAAAAACCGTGATCGCAGATCTATCTGCCGAACCTAAGCCTCGAAAAATCTTTGTTTTTCCCCAACCAAAGCTATGGAAGGTCATTATGAAGTGTAAAAGGTCAAAAAACCTCAAATCTGCTCTTCCAAAGACTTGAACCATGCTAAAAAACTGAAAACATTTCACAAAAATGGTGCCATCGTGTAGGGTAGACTCTTAGCTTTGTAGAAATATTGTTTTTAAAGTGAATAGAATAAGATAAATATCATTTTATAATTTCTTACTAACAATAGGTCTTTAAGACATTTTTTCCCGTGAATGTTCATGTCTACGTTTAAGACTGTAACTTTTGTTTCGCTTATCAAAATATGATAAAAATTATACCATCCCAAGCGTGGACAAATTATATACACGTTAAAAAAAAATTGATTTCAATATTTTTGATATAGTTATGGCGGGCAAATGGAAAGCGCTCCATTTTCTAAATATTTTCAGACCACTTTCACGGAAAAAATCATAAAAAAATATTGCTAAAAAAATACAAAATAAAATCCATCCCAAGATAGACAACTACATCTAATGTTTCACCAAAGGAAAAAAAAATAACAAGATTTGGTCATCCAAAATGCGGGCAAACGGACTACAATCTTATAATTTTTTTCAAAAAAAAAAAAAAAAGTCATATAATTTTAAGTGTTTAATATAGCTAAACTTGTTTGTTTTTTACAAAAATTAGTATTTTAGAAACTAGATTCCGAATGCTATGATTCATATTTATATAAATTTTTCTAATTTAGAGTGCGTGTATAGCTAATAATCCCTACAAGTTGATATTTCACCGTTGTTTGCAATATGACGTCCACAGATGACCCTATATTTTCCATCAACTTCCCCGCACTTACCCATTAAGAAGTATTTGATTGGAGGCATCATGTTCTAGTGAAAAAGAAAGAAGAAGTAGATCATATTTTAGACAAGAAAACTGTGAACATATGACATGGACAATACAATAAATATTTGGTACATTGGAAAGGATTGGAACAAGAGGACACCATATGGGTCACAAAGTGGGAGATTAAGAAGCTAGATAAAGATAAATGGCATAAATTCAAAGAAGGCAACTTGCTAGAGCTGTATTTTTTTCAAGTAAGGGAGAATGATGCACTATTTTTAGCAAAAAATTAAAATGGTCATAAATTTTGATCCGGTTGTCCATTTGAGTTTGTTTTTTTTAACCACTTGTTTCGATAGGATGAATGCATCAGTCCAACCTAACATGCTGGTTGGATCCATTTTTGGTGAATATTTGGGCCTAAAATCCACCATCTCAAAAATTAGGATTTATGTTTCAATTCAGTTTTTTCATATTTTAGGGCATTAGTTATTTTTAGTCTCTTGCGCATATAAGTAGGTTAGAAATTTAGCATTTCCTATAATTTAGGCATATAGAACATGCGTGGTAATTCTTGTGGCCATGCGAATAAGCATGTAAACTTACTAAGAATAGCAGGTTCTAGTAAACTACTAAAAATAGTAAATTTCACCACCTAGAGTAGATTTAATTGAAGTTAGTTAGAGTTTTCTTGGAAACTCGAGTTGGGAGTTGTTTTCTTATTTATGACGCATTGTAATTCATCATTCAATAACGAAGAAGAGAAGTTATTTTCTTTGAGTTCAAGGTATTTGCAGTGTATTGAGTGTGTGTTTAAAGTTTGGCTACATTATTACCACTTCACCTTTGAACATGATGACAACCTTTTTAACTTCACAATTCACTTCTCTGACCAAGATGTCACATGAGTGGAAACATGATTATAGTGTCTAGACACCTCTTTTCTTGATTACTCATCAAGAAAATAGGTTTCATCATATAGATGGAAGGGTTGATCCTTGAATGAGACTTGAAAGAATGTTTTAGGGTGAACTCCATCTTTTTGACCTCCAACTGCATTGAATCATTGCAAAATCCACTCCTTGAATTACAAGATGTGAGCACATCGCTAAGTGTTGATTAAGTGTTTAGAAACACTCTTAAGAGATATGCACCATTTGTGAGCTCGAGATGACTAACACCACGACTCATAATGATCCTTTCTCATCATGATTATGATGACCATTACCTTAATGACTTGAATTTCAATGAGGTTCTTGATGTTTTATATTCTTCATAGACCTCATGATTCTTCTGATTATGCCCGTTTTCTAAGTGATTTTATTTTACACACGTTGAAACTATAATTTATTTCTTATCACACTATGATCCCCATGATGTCCCTTTTCATGAATGGATTTAACCAAGATGACTTCCTTCTGCCAAAATTAGGATGAGGTCCCTCTTATCCCCCTTGCACCATGGGGACATAAGGAATAGTGGGGACACCTAGAACACATAAGTGTCCAAAGTACAACTTGGGGAGGAGGATGAGGTCAAAATTTGGTGTCCCTCATTTCCTCCTTGTCCTCTAGGGGAAAAAGTGGAAGCAAGAGTGTCCAAAACATGATTGTGCTTGATTTAGAAAGCCATTTTTGCCTTGGATGTCCATTTTTAGACACTGAGCTTGATTTTTTCGCCATGAGAGCTTAGGAAAATGGTTTGGGGTCAAATATTATATGATTTTTAATATACATCACATTATAGGATCATTTAAATCTTTCCCAAAATTTAATTATTCTTCTAACTCAAAATTTAGGGCCTATTCTTTCTTGAACTAAGAGGGGCAACTACATAAGTTTGAAATATCTCAGAAATACTTAAGCCTTAGATAAAATTTGATATTCCCCCTTGTAGAGGATTCCAATATTTTTCTGATGCATATTTTTTTCCTCTCAACTCATATGGGAACTTCATAATCTTCCATATAAGACAACATTCACTATTGAAGCTCTCATTCCCTATACCTTGAATACACTGATTGTTGAATACATGGATCCTTAATTATATTTTCTTTCCTCAATTACTTCGAGACACCTTTAATGATATCCAAAATCACCCTCATATGACTTAAATTTCTCTTAACATTCTTGGAGGGTGTTTACTAGCTACAAAATGGCCAAAATTGACTTTTTAGGCCTCTAGAGGAAGTTATCTTTCCTTGAATATTACTAAATTAATTAATCACCTTTATTAATAATCCTTTCACACTAAAACAAACTTGAAAACCTTGTTAGGAATTTCATCTAATCCAGGTGAAGGTTGAAATAAAGACATGATGGCTAAAGGAAGGACACATGGTAACCTGGGAAGCTTAATTTTCAGTTCTAGGGGATTATTTTTCATGCTTAATATTTTGAATTTTTCATGCTAGATATTTTGAACGCCAAAAATGAATTTAGACTCAATTGTACCCCCTAATTATATCATGTATTATGTAGTTAGTTGATTGGTTCAATAAGAGAAGAAATATTAATTAAATTGAGCCATGTGAAACTTATTGGAGTTATATGATTTGATTTTTTACTTCATCTAGGACTAATTACAAATCCAGGCATGAATCAATGAGTAAATTTGATTGAAATTTAATCTATATAATTTTTGATGCATGAGTATCATGAGGGAATCAAATTTATTACATAATTTTTACTATATTAGTTAAGTTCACAGGCACACATAGGGATGGTGAGACGGATAATGGTGAAAGGAAATTGTATTACATAAAAGTTGGGTGATGGTGACGATTATGGAGGGATTTCATGATTGATTTATACAATACTTGAATTGTATAATGTACATTGATTCCATATTGAAAGAACACAATGTGTGTAAAAAGTGAGTCAAGTATACCATTTGAGGGGCTAGAGTGACAATGAGAAGAGAGATGAGTCGATTCGTAGGGAAAATTGAAAGTTTTCAAGGGTCATGAAGAAACACCATTGTAATAGCTTTAGGTTTTTGTAACAATCCCAATCATGGGAGTAACATTTGTAGATACCATCAAACAATCTCAAATTAATAATAACATGTAGTTGTATTTTGATTTTTTATGTATTATGAGGAATTTGAGTTCATATATTTGAGTAGTTTTTATTTCCTTTAGAGTTGTGAGGTTTGTAAAATCTAATTTTGACACATCTAACACTCCTACAAATATCAATAAAAATTCAAAAGGCTCCAAAACTTAAACAATGACTATATTATTTCCCAAAATAGACATCGATTGTAGAATTTACACTGCAAAAGATTTAGTTTGAATGCTAAAATGCTAAAAATACCTATATATATTGGCCAAATTAGATTATAAAAAACTATCTCCTAAACCACGACTCATGGAGATATGAGACTAGTTCCATAAAGTGCAAAGTGAACCTAATTTATTATATTTACTAAAATAAATTTAAAGTATAGTTAAACATTTATTTTAATAAGTGTAAGGCTCCCACACCATATGTATTGCACATAATCTAATAAATGCATACATGTTATAATGTGTAAGTGTTATAGTGCGTACACGTTCCTTAAATTATGCACACAAAATGATCTTTTCTAGGTTTGGAATCACCTTGGTTTCCCAAAACTAAGCCTTGGACCTATTACAACATAACAACCTACATTGTTTTTGACAAAAATGCAAAAAAAAAAAAAATTCATCTTGATAAATCCTACAAAAATGATTGTAATCTTTCTTTAAAATTTTCCTATAATGTCAAGAAAACTATCCTCCTTCTAAATATATGATTTTTATATTTATTTGACTATTGTAATCTTTTTATTTATATTTATTTCAAACTATGCCATTCATACCTCTATTTTTTAGTGATTGTAAACACTCATATTTTTTCATGTATCTTTTGTTTCACTTATCCAAATTAAATAAAAGTTATATAGTCTCAAACTAGGACTAATTCTATACATATTAAAAAAATTGATTTTTTTGAGGTAGTTAGTGGAGGCAGAGTCTGCTATCCATTATTTTTAATTTTCAAAATATTTGTACTTGGAAAATCATAAAAAAATAAATACTCACTAAAAATATATTAAAAAAATCTATCCCAAACTAGATGCTCCTATCTATCTTTCTACTAAAGGGTTTTCAAAAATATTAAATAGTGCTTAAAATGAGGGTGCACAACTGACAATCTACTATGGTTTTTAAAAAAAAAAGAGCACCTATTGAATTTTTAGATCTTTAACCCACTTACACTTAACCATTTGAATAAATAGTAGTTTAGAAACTAGACTCAAAATGGTACAATTCATGTTCTTATAACATCTTCAAATTTGTTAGTGTAGGTTATTATTTATCCTTTTATTTATTTATCAAGATAATTATTACACTTGTGTTAACCCTACACTTGTTGGGTTAGCTTGCTTAGATGTACTAGTTGTGTGGAGTTAGCTTACTAGTTGTGTTGAGTTAACTTCTCAGTTATGTGAAGTTAGCTTACTAGTCTTTTGGAGTTAACTTAACTACCAGTATTAGTTAGTGGGAGTTCTTCACCACTGATTTAGGTAGTAGTTGCACTTCCCTCCTCCTATATGTACATATTTATAATTGAATAATTCAATTCATTCTATTGTAATGTATTGAGCATTATGGATTATGATGGATTTCCATATATGGTATTTTAGTTCTTATTCTTTGCAAATCTAATGTGGTGTGCTATTATCATCTGAGATCGGGGCTTGGACCAATATTATTATCATTCCTTTCATGGTATCAGAGCCATAGATGATGTAGACATCCATCTGTAAGTTTTTCTTTGCAAATATAATGTGGTGCTATTATCATATGAGATTGCGGCTTGGAACAATATTCTTTTCATTTCTTTCATGGTATCGAGCAGAGATTGCTATTGAAATTCATCCGATCGCACTTCCTCCTATATGTACATCTTTCTTATTGAATAATTCAAGTCATTCTATTGTAATGTATTGAGCATTATGGATTATGATGGATTTCCATATATGATATTTTAGCTCTTTTGTCTTGCAAATCTAATGTGGTGTGCTATTATCATCTGAGATTGCGGCTTGGAACAATATTATTTTCGTTCTTTTCATGGTATCAAAGCCATAGATGATGTAGACATCCATCTGTAAGTTTTTCTTTACAAGCAAGGGTTTATTATTTTCATGTATTTGGAATTTGTTAGAAATTTTTTGCAGCATGCATTTTTATGCAAAACGGAGTGTGCAATTGGATTTGGAAGGTGCCAAAACCATAGAATCCACTGTAAACTTAACCATGTTTTGAGACAATCAAATTTGGATGCAAATCAGCACTGGTGCATTCTTTTATCCATTGGATATAAGTGTGTACCTTTCGGATGCATTCTTTAACCCTCTGGATATTTTGGTTTTGGATGCAATCTTTTAACCACTAGATGCAAATCTTTACCCTCTGGTGCATTCTTTTATCCATTGGATAAAAGTGTGTACCTTCCGAATGCAGTGTTTTACCCTCTGCATATTTCGCTTTTGGATGCAATCTTTTTATCCACTGGACGCAAATCTGTACCCTCTAGGTGCATTCTTTTATCCATTAGATAAAATCATGTACCTTCGGATGTAGTCTTTTACCTCTCAGATATTTCGCTTTTAGATTCAGATCTTTTATCCACCGGACGCAGATTCTGTACCCTCTGGGTGCATTCTTTTATCCATTAGATAAAAGCATGTACCTTCCGAATGCATTATTTTACCCTCTGCATATTTAAGTTTTGGATGGAGTCTTTTATACACTGGATGCAGATCTGTACCATTTGGGTGCATTCTTTTATCCATTGGATATTGACGTGTACCCTTTGGATGCAATGGTTTACCCTCTGGACATTTTAGGTTTTGGGTGCAGGACTTTTATCCTTTGGTCGCAAGCCTGTATCATGTGGATGCACTCTTTTACCCTTTGGACATTTGGGTGTCACGTGTACCTTTAGAAAAGAAGATCAACATTAAAATATTATTTTATAGCAAAACCTTCTAGAGCTCATAACTTTTGATCCATAGCTCGGATTAAGGTGATTTTTTTGAAATTGTGTATTTTTTCGAGATCTTTGCATTGGTGAGATTTTTATACACATATTTCAAATATAAAAAGTACTTTTACTTATTGTAATATTTACATGCACTCAATTATAAAGTGCCAATTTGGGAGGGTGTTGTAATCTCTTGTGGACGTAATTTCGATTGAGCCCAACATCCTCAACTTTTGGGTGTTGCATTATTATATCTATGGGTGTATACATTTATATCTCTTTTTTTATTGAGATATTTTAGATCTATATTTTCGACACTTTTTTTGGCATGTTGACAGTCTCTCTTGTGGGGGAGCTATTCTGGTGGAGCCCAGTGTTAGTTTGTCAGTGTTTGAGTAGTTGATTTTAACAACTCATACAGATCTGTGGTGTCACTCTACCCATTCTGCAATATGGGAGGGTGTGGTGTTGATACTACTTCTTTGGGTTTCATGTCCTTTCCTTGTTACCTTGGCTTTTTCTTGGATCGTGGCACTCATATTTATTTGGATCTCGTGTCCTTGCCTTGTTGCCTTGGTTTTTCTTGGATCGTGGCACACCTATTTGTAGCAGTTGATCAAATTATGTTTGGTGTTTTTTTTTCACTTTTTGACATCACTCCATTGACAATCTCCTTGCATGGAGCTATTTTGGTGAAGCCCAGTGTCATTTTTTTGAGTTATATGATCGAGAAATGGATTCAGACCATACTGTGCACCACACTTCTTCAACATTTTACGAGTTTTGGAGTCAAGATTTTGAGGATATCTTATAGCAGATTTTGCTCTCTACTTTGTTATTACTAGTTTTGGGTACCTTGCGGTGTCTATTTTTCCTAGTTGTTGTACGTGGGTACCTCATCAAGCCTTGTTGCAGACCCACCTTCTTTTCCACCCACCTAAGCTATGCTTATGGGAGGGTGTTAGTGTAGGTTATTATTTATCCTTTTATTTATTTATCAGGATAATTCTTACACTTGTGTTAACCCTACACTTGTTGGGTTAGCTTGCTTAGGTGTACTAGTTGTGTGGAGTTAGCTTATTAGTTGTGTTGAGTTAACTTCTTAGTTATGTGAAGTTAGCTTACTAGTCTTTTGGAGTTAACTTAACTACAAGTATTAGTTAGTGAGATTTCTTCACCACTTATTTAGGTACTAGTTGCACTTCCCTCCTCCTATATGTACATCTTTCTTATTGAATAATTCAAGTCATTCTATTATAATGTATTGAGCATTATGGATTATGATGGATTTCCATATATGGTATTTTAGCTCTTTTGTCTTGCAAATCTAATGTGGTGTGTTATTATCATATGAGATCACGGCTTGAAACAATATTATTTTCATTTTTTCATACAACAGGAGATTGTTATTGACATTTTCCGGTTGCACTTCCCTCCTCCTATATGTATAGGTCAAAAGTTATGAAAAATCCACGATAAGAATATTGTTCAAAGCCGCGATCTCAGATAATAATATTGTTCCTTTAATTTGGGAGGGTGTGGTGTTGATACTACTTCTTTGGGTTTCGTGCCCTTGCCTTTTTACCTTGGCTTTTTCTTAGATCGTGGCACTCCTATTTTCTTGGATCTCATGTCCTTGCCTTATTGCCTTGGTTTTTCTTAGATCGTGGCACACCTATTTGCAATGCTTGATCAAATTATGTTTGATGTTTTTTTGTATTTTCGACATCACTCCATTGGCAAATCTCCTTTCATGGAGCTATTCTGCAGGAAGCCCAAAGTGTCATTTGTTTTTGAGTTATATGATCGAGTAGTGGATTCAGACCATAGTGTGCACCACACTTCTTCAGTATTGTACGAGTTTTTGGAGCCGAGCTTCTGAGGATATCGTGCAACAGGATTTTTCTCTCTCTACTTTGTTATTACTAGTTTTGGGTACCTTGCGGTGTCCATTTTTCCCAATTGTTGTATGTGGGTACCTCATCAGGCCTTGTTACCAGGACCCACCTTCTTTTTCCACCCACCTAAGCTATGCTTATGGGAGGGTGTTAGTGTAGGTTATTATTTATCCTTTTATTTATTTATTAGGATAATTCTTACACTTGTGTTAGCCCTACACTACTAGTGTGGAGTTAGTTTTAGTGTGTACTAGTGTGTGTGGAGTTAGCTTACTAGTTGTGTTGAGTTAGCTTCTCGCTTATGTGAAGTTAGCTTACTAGTATTTTAGAGTTAACTTTACCACCATTAGACGTTAGTGGGAGTTCTTCACCACTTATTTAGGTAGTAGTTGCACTTCCTCCTCCTATATGTACATATTTCTAATTGAATAATTCAAGTCATTCTATTGTAATGTATTGAGCATTATGGATTATGATGGATTTCCATATATGGTATTTTAGCTCTTCTCGCTTTGCAAATCTTGTATGATGTGCTATTATCATCCGAGATCGCGGCTTGGAACAATATTCTTATCATTCATTTCATGGTATCAGAGCGATAGATGATGTAGACATCCATCTCGTAAGTTTTTCTTTCTAAGCAAGGGTTTATTATTTTCATGTACTAAAAATTTGTTAGCACTTTTCTGTAGCATGCATTTTTATGCAAAACGGAGTGCGCCATTGGATTTGGAAGGTGCCAAAACCCTAGAATCCATTGTAAACTTGACCATGTTTGAGACAATCAAATCTGAATGCAGATCTATACCATGCGTGCATTCTTTTATCCATTGGATATAAGCGTGTACCTTCCGGATGCATTCTTTAACCCTATGGATATTTTGGTTTTGGATGCGCTTTTATCCACCGGACGTAGATCTGCACTATCTGGTGCATTTTTTTATCCATTAGATAAAAGCGTGTACCTTCCGGATGCGATTTTACCCTCTGGATATTTCGGTTTTGGATGCGCTTTTTATCCACTAGACGCAGATCCGCACTCCTACGGGTGTATTCTTTTATCCATTGAATAAAAGCCTCGTACCTTCGAGATGTAGTCTTTTACCCTCTCGTGATATTTCGGTTTTGGATGATGCGCCTTTTATCCACCGGATGTAGATCTATACCTTTTGGGTGCATTCTTTTATCCATTGATAAAAACGCACCTTCGAGATGCAGCTTTTACCCTCTGGATATTTTGGTTTTGATGCAATCTTTTATCCACCTGGACGCAGATCCGTACCATTTGGGTGCATTCTTTATCCATTGATATTGATGTGTACCTCTCGGATGCAATGATTTACCCTCTAGACATTTTAGGTTTTGGGCGCAGGCTTTTATCATTTGGTCACAAGCTTGTATTGTGTGGATGCACTCTTTTACCCTTTGGACATTTGGGTGTCATGTGTACCTTTTGAAAAGAAGATCAACATTAAAATATTATTTTAATAGCAAAACCTTCTAGAGCTCATAACTTTTGATTCGTAGCTTGGATTAAGGTAATCTTTTTTTTAAATTGTGTATTTTTTCGAGCTCTACACATTGGTGAGATTTTTATACACATATTTCAAATTTAAAATATAATTTTACTCATTGTAATATGTGCACAATTTGGGAGGGTGTTGTAATCTCTTGTGGATGTAATTTCGGTTGAGCCCGACGTCCTCAACTTTTGGGTGTTAATTATTGTATCTATGGGTGTATACATTTATATATCTCTTATTTGTTGAGATATTTTGGATCTGTATTTTCGACACCTTTTTGGCATGTTGATAGTCTCTCTTGGGGGGAGCTATTCTGGTGGAGCCTAGTATTAGTTTGTTAGTGTTCAAGTAGTTGATTTTGATAACTCATACAATATGTGGTGTCACTCTACCCATTCTCAATATGGGAGGGTGTGGTGTTGATATCGCTTCTTTGGTTTTTGTGTCATTTCTTGTTACCTTGGCTTTTTTTCTTAGATCGCGGCTTGAATAATATTCTTATCGCTCCTTTCCAAATCCAAATCCAATTCCGCACTCCAAATCCAAATCCAAATCCTAGGTTTTGGCACCTTCCAAATTCAATTCCACACTCCGCTTTTGCATAAAAATGCATGTTGTAAAAAATTGCTAACAAATTCCATATACATGAAAAAAATAAACTCTTGCTTGTAAAGAAAAACTTACTGGATGTCTACATCATCTATGGCTCGATACCATGAAAGGAACAAAAATAATATTGCTCCAAGTCGTGATCTCGATGCTAATAAGCACACCACATTAGATTTGCAAAGTAGAAGAGCTAAAATACCATATATGTAAATCCATCATAATCCATAATGCTCAATACATTACAATAGAATGACTTGAATTATTCAATAAGAAAGATGTACATATAGGAGGAGGGAAGTGCAACTACTACCTAAATTAATGGTGAAGAACTCCCACTAACTGATATCGGTACTTAAGTTAACTCGAAAAGACTAGTAAGTTAACTCGACATAACTGAGAAGTTAAATCCACACAACTAGTACACCTAAGCAAGCTAACCCAATAAGTGTAGGGATAACACAAGTGTAAGAATTATCCTAATAAATAAATAAAAGGATAAATAATAACCTACACTAACACCGTCCCGTAAACATAGCTTAGGTGGGTGGAAAAGAAGGTGGGTCCCGACAACAAGGCCCGATGAGGTACCCACATACAACAATTAGGAAAATGGATACCACAAGGTACCCAAAATCAGTAATAACAAAGTAGAGAGAAAAATCTTGCTGCAAGATATCCTCTGGAATCTTGACTCCAAAAACTTGTACAATGTTAAGAAGTGTGGTGCAAACTATGGTCTAAATCCACTGCTTGATCATATAACTCAAAAATAATCGATACATTGGGTTTCACTCAAAATAGCTCCATACAAGGAGATCGCAATGGAGTGATGTCAAAAGTGAAAAACAAACACCAAACATAATTTGATCAACTCACTACAAATAGGTGTGCCACCAAGAAAACCAAGAAAAGGCTAGGACATGAGATCAAATAAATAGAATACCACGGAAGAAAACACAACAAGAGATCCAAATAAATAGGAATACCACGATCCAAGAAAAGCCAAGGTAACAAGGCAAGGGCATGAAACCCGAAGAAACAATATCAACACCACACCCTCCCATACTGCAGAATGGGTAGAGTGACACCACAAATTTATATGAGTTGTCAAAATCAACTACTCGAACATTGACAAACTAACTCTGTAGGCTCCACCAAAATAGCTTCCCCACAAGAGAGACTCACAACATGCCCAAAAAGTGTCTAAAATACAGATCCAAAACATCTCAACAAACAAGAGAGATATAAATGTATACACCCATAGATACAAGAATGCAATACCAAAAATTTTAGGATGTCGGGCTCAATCGAAAATGCATCCACAAGTGATCACAACACCCTCCTGAATTTGACAATTTATAATTAAGTACATGTAAATATTACAATGAGTAATAGTACCTTTTACATTTGAAATATGTCTATAAAAATGTCACCAATGCGTAGATCTCAAAAAATACACAATTTCAAAAAAGATCACCTTAATCCGAGCTATGGATCAAAAGTTATGAGCTCTACAAGGTTTTACTATTAAAATAATATTTTAATGCTGATCTTTTTAAAAGGTACACATGACACCCAAATGTCCAAAGGGTAAAAGAGTGCATCCACATGATACATGCTTGCAACCAAAGGATAAAATCCTGCACCCAAAACCTAAAATGTCCAGAGGGTAAATCATTGCGTTCCGTAGGGTACACGCTTATATCCAATGGATAAAAGAATGCACCCAGAGGGTACAGATATGTGTCCAGTGGATAAAAGACTACATCCAAAACCAAAATAACCAGAGGGTAAAAGAATGCATCTGGAAGGTACACACTTATATCTAATGGATAAAAGAATGCACCCATAGGGTACATATTTGCGTCCAGTGGATAAAAGACTACATCCAAAACCGAAATACCCAGAGGGTAAAAGAATGCATCCGGAAGGTACACACTTATATCTAATGGATAAAAGAATGCACCCATAGGGTATAGATCTACGTCCAGTGGATAAAAGACTGCATCCAAAACTAAAATACCCAAAGGGTAAAAGAATGCATCCGGAAGGTACACGCTTATATCCAATGGATAAAATAATGCACCCATAGGGTACAGATCTACATCCAATGGATAAAAGAGTGCATCAAAACTGAAATACCAAGAGGTTAAAATAATGCGTCTAGAAGATACACACTTATATCCAATGGATGAAAGAATGCACCTGCATTTGACTGCCTCAAAGCATGGTTGAGTTTACAGCTGATTCTAGAGTTTTACCCTTTAGACATTTGGGTGTCACGTGTACCTTTTAAAAAGATCAACATTAAAATATAATTTTAATAGCAAAAACCTTATAGAGCTTATAACTTTTGATCTTATTTGTTTGGTTGCACTCCCTATTCATTTGGATCAAAAATTATATCATATTTCGGGTTTTTCAAGAAACTTTCTGGGTTTCTCTCTGCTTTTTGATACAAAGCCCGAAAAAAGATATTTGCAATCAAAGTTTGTATTCACAATTGTACTTTTTGAGTGCATTCTTTTATCCATTTGATATAAGCATCTACCTTCTCGGATGTAGTCTTTTACCTTCTGGATATTTCATTTTGATGCGCCTTTTATCCACTCGGACGCAAACTGCACTCCCTATGGGTGCATTCTTTTATCCATTAGATAAAAGTGTGTACCTTCTAGATGCATTCTTTTACCCTCTGGATATTTAAGTTTTGATGCGCTTTTATCCACTGCGCAGATCTGTACCATTTGGGTGCATTCTTTTATCCATTAGATATTGACATGTACCCTCTGGATGCAATGGTTTACCCTCTGGACATTTTAGGTTTTGGGCATAGGATTTTATCCTTTGGTCGCAAGTCTTTATTGTGTGGATGCACTCTTTTACCCTTTAGACATTTGGGTGTCACGTGTACCTTTTGAAAAGAAGATCAACATTAAAATATTATTTTAATAGCAAAACCTTCTAGAGCTCACAACTTTTTGATCCGTAACTCGATTAAGGTGATCTTTTTTTTTGAAATTGTGTTTTTTTAGATCTACGCATTGGTGAGATTTTTATACACATATTTAAAATATAAAAAGTACTTTTACTCATTGTAATATTTACATGCACTCAATTATAAAGTGCCAATTTAGGAGGGTGTTGTAATCTCTTGTGGACGTAATTTCGGTTGAGCCCGACATCCTCAAATTTTGGGTGTTGCATTCTTATATCTATGGGTGTATTCATTTATATCTCTTTTTTATTGAGGTATTTTGGATCTTTATTTTCGACACTTTTTTTGGCATGTTGACAGTCTCTCTTGTGGGGGAGCTATTCTGGTGGAGCCCAATGTTAGTTTGTCAGAGTTTGAGTAGTTGATTTTGACAACTCATACAGATATGTGGTGTCACTCTACCCATTCTACAATATGGGAGGGTGTGGTGTTGATATTGCTTCTTCGGTTTTCGTGTCCTTGCCTTATTACCTTGGATTTTTCTTGGATTGTGGCACTCATATTTATTTGGATCTCGTGTCCTTGACCTTGTTGCCTTAGTTCTTCTTGGAAAGTGGCACACCTATTTGTAGTAATTGATCAAATTATGTTTGGTGTTTTTTTCACTTTTCACATCACTCCATTGACATTCTCCTTGCTTGAGCTATTCTGGTGAAGCCCAAAGGTCGCTTTTTTTGAGTTATATGATCGAGCAAAGGATTCGAGACCATATTGTGCTCCACACTTCTTCAACATTTTACGAGTTTTTGGAGTCGAGCTTCGAGGACATCTCACAAAGCAAGATTTTGCTCTCTACTTTGTTATTACTAGTTTTGGGTACCTTGCGGTGTCCATTTTTCCTAGTTGTTGTATGTGGGTACCTCATCGCCTTGTTGCTTAGGACTAACCTTATTTTCCACCCACCTAAGCTATGCTTACGGGAGGGTGTTAGTGCAGGTTATTAGTTATCCTTTTATTTATTTATTAGGATAATTTTACATTATGTTAACCCTACACTTGTTGGGTTAGCTTGCTTAGGTGTACTAATTGTGTGGAGTTAGCTTACTAGTTGTGTTGAGTTAGCTTCTCAGTTATGTGGAGTTAGCTTACTAGTCTTTTGGAGTTAACTACTAGTATTAGTTAGTGGGAGTTCTTCACCACTGATTTAGGTAGTAGTTGCACTTCCCTCCTCCTATATGTACATCTTTCTTATTGAATAATTCAAGTCATTCTATTGTAATGTATTGAGCATTATGGATTATGATGGATTTCCATATATGGTATTTTAGATCTTCTTCTTTGAAAATCTAATGTGGTGTGCTATTATCATTTGAGATCGTGACTTGGAACAATATTATTATCACTCCTTTCAAAATTTTGAGTGTAACTATCTCAAATAACTCATACAAGTTGAATTTTTTTATTTTGTAGAAAAATTGTCCACTTAAGACCCCCTTTTAGCCACCCATTTCCATAAACTTAAGTGGAAAATACATAGGGAAGTGGAGAATGAAGGATAAGTTTTTTTGGTTTTAATTGTGAGTAATGTGGAATTAATTAGCATACGTGTGGTTTTTGGGAGAAAGAAAATGGGGAAAGAGGAATTTTTAGGCAAAAATTACACACATAATACTATTTACTATACTATGAAGTATGGTGTTTTATATATAGATCTTGCATAAGAAAAGTATTCACTAGTGGCAAACTGTCTAGTCCATCTTCTTGGTTTGAGGGTCTCTATTGTTTTTATTTCTCACCTCTCTCACTTCTCCACCCATTTTTGGTCAGGTCACAGGATCCTTGCATGTCGGTCTTCACATATTTTTCATCAATTGTCTCTAGACACTAGTGCCCAAAATTGGACACTAGTGCCCAATTGACCCTATCCATCTTGGGTGCTCATGTCCTCTTTGTTCTTGTTCACATTTTTGACATTTTTGGTTGGCCTTTTTAGTTTTCTTACTCCTATCCGAGGTCCTAGTCGACATGTCGGGTCACTAGTGTCAAAATTCAAGCAAGAGATCCCTATATAAACACAACATACATACCATTATAATGGCGGGAAATTTCTATCAAGGGCTATCTATCTACATATCAAAGGGACTGCATATTGGGCTTATTACTCTACATACACACTGCATAAGAAGGGGAAGTTCATTTTTCCATCCACACATTTACATCTATCTAGCTACCTCCCACTATCTTGGCATCATCAACACGAGGGAAACCTAGGAGCACTATTGCACACACAAAGCACATAGAACTACATTGGTTTTGAGATGTAGTGTAGTGCTTAGTCATAAGTTCACTTTGTTGATATCCGAGGACAATCTGACCCTTATTTTACATATTTATTTTTAGGATTTGATGTGGTTTTAGGGTTTTGTAGGAGATTATTTGTGTTACAGATTTACAGGTACCTCAGTGATATAAGTGTGACATAAAGGTGATCATCGAAAAATAAGTGTGAAACCCTAATGACACTAAAGAAATTTGTTTCTGTCCTTTTCTCCAAACTCCAAGACCCCAGTAGAGGTCTTAGGTGCCCTTGCCCTTACCTAGGTGCCAATGTCCAAACTATTTTGCGGGTTCCAAAATCTTGATCAAGTATTTTTAGTTCTTTGCACATCTTGTTTTTTTTTTTGGAATAGGGTAAAAGTTTGAGGGTTTTGGGAGGACCCACATCCTGGTACAACAAGCCCTCAAGGCTGAATAGAACATTTAAGCATAACAGAGAAGAAAACCCCAACAACAAAGGGGAAGAGAAGGAGAGAAGAAGTCTAAGAGAAGAACACAACAAGCAGAAGCATCCAAAGCCCAAGATACTACAAGATTACCAAGAAGAGTCCCTTACATGGGATCTTAGATGCATAGAAAAGGAATTTTTTTATGTTTAACGACAGTCCATTCATCACTCCTATTAGGATCTGTGTTTTCATTTGAGGGAGTTGGAGACTTTGAGGAATCCAAGACACCGTCAGTGGAAATATCAGTAGTGAAACTGGTTTGAGTGCATTCTGTATCTGTAGCTGGAATCAATGTCAGCTCATGATCCACCTTAACAACTTCAACAACTGAAGGTTTAGCTAAAGGGATTGGACTGGAAATCTTGTCTTCACTGACTAGAGTATGAGCAGCTGACACAGTTTCCTCAACAAAAAGAAGATTTTGGTGGGCATCCTTCCACCAAGAGACCTTATCGATTTTGGATTTTTGCTTGACCATGTGACAAGCTGCAGCCAGATGCCCAATGTTGAAACATTTTCTGCATCTAAAGGGCAGTCCTTCGTAATCGAGCGGTTGAGACCAAACCCTATCATGCACTTTGAGATCGATAGAAGTAGGAAGATCAATTGAAGTATCCAGATCCACCAATATCCTCGCGTAGGTGGTATGAGTGAAGGTATCTGTATTTGAATCAATGGATAAAAAAGTGCCCAAAGCATCACCAATAGCAGCTAAACTGTCATTTCCCCAAAATTGTAGAGGAAGATGGGGCAAACGGATCCAAACCGGCTTAACATTGAAAGAGGCAGAGAGAGGATTAAAAGTCGGGAACCAGGGTTTCATCAGTAAATGATGATTCTGCAGTTCCCAGAGCTTAGAAAGAACAACATTTCTAGCGTCGTCAGAGCTAAAGGCCACAATGAAAAAACCCCTTGCACAGGGATAGATATCAATCCTACCAGAGATGAGGGGGTGCCAGCTCGAAGAGATCCACGAATGAAGGAGTGGAAGACTAGGCCAGAGACCATTAAAATGGAAAATAAGACCATTGGAGGAGAAAAAATCCTCAGCCTTCAGCATAGAATCCCCAAGGGAAACCGAGGGTGCAGTTTTAGCAGCAGAGAGGGGCCTAGAGAAAGAAGCAGAGCAAAAACGTCTGGATGAAGAGGGCCGCCACCAGCTCTGCCACCCACACCAGATCCAACACCGCCCTCAGCACCATCCTTGCTGCCACACTCAAGAGCCGCCGCCTCACAAAATTTAGGTTTAGCAGCAAAAAAATGCGGGGAGAAAATGCGAAGAGCCCATAATCATCAAAATATATTTTCCACTTTGAAATAATTAATTGATTTGGATATTTGCACATCTTGTTCATCAGCTTGTTCCAATTCAAATATACTATGGTATAAGTTTAGTCAAGATAATTTCCCTACCTCTCACATTTAATTTCATAGGTTTATCGATGAAATTTGCTTAGCACTTTGTATGTTTACCGTGTAGGAAGTTCATACCCATTTATAGTTCTACATGATTTTTTATACATGTATGACTACGACACATTTTTCATGGGTCAATTTACACTCGATTGAGACCCATTTTTGGGTCTGCATATTTGGGTGTGTGTGTGTGTGTGTATGTTGTGTGTGTGTGTGTGTGTGTGTGTATATATATGTGTGTGTATTCATTTTTATTAGATCGGTTTCACTATTTGGGTCTATGAAAACTTGTTATTTTGATTAAAAATCAAACCCATATTGGGATTACATATTGGAAAGAAACAAGAAAGATTGAACATCTAGTTGTTAGGATATATAAAACTATTTTGGGTCATGTGTATATATTATTTTAAAATTAGTAAAAATGGAATGACTGTGTAAAATAGGTGGTTACACCAATGTCTTGTTGTGTGAACGCAACTTCTTGATTATAACATAACTTTACCTTGCGGTAATTGATTCATGATACTATATTTATTATTGTTGCTTGTTTGTTGCTTGGGCATGAGGATGTAGTTGTTATTATGTCCCAAATATGATATGATCGTATTTAGAATGTGACTTACGTTATCACGCTTGTGGCGAAGCCACAAACATGATAACATAAGTCTCCTCCTTTTAAATCACATTAAAGGCATTAGAACTTTAATGAAATATGAAACAACATATGAAGGATTTTTGGAAAAATAGTAGATAAGTGATGGTTGTTTGGTGCATTGGTAAATGTGTAGAAGGAAGTTTTTTTTTACTTAATGTTAAACTAGTTACGTGATTATCATACCATAAGCCTACAAATTCATGTCAATACGATATTATGGAATCCAAACGAGCATACATACATACATACACTCATGGGGATATTTTCTTTATGATTATAAAATATGGAAACATGGATTTAAAATTGGAATAGATGGTTTTTTTCCTCTTTGATTATGAAATCAAAACATTGCTTTAAATGTTGGAATGGATTTCCTCTTGATGAGGATTGTTGATTATGGAAGTGGTGTACAAGATAGTTTTGTTGTGAAGGATGAAAAATCTTATTTGTTTTTGCAAACTATAAGATATATATTGCATTAGCATAATAGAAAAATTTAGCCAAAGTAATGTATCTAGTTGTATGCATTATCACCACTTATCCAAGTATTCTATACTATTGAGGAATCATATGATGGTATTGGTTGTCGTGATCTTATGATGGGTTGTATTTTTAGAATTTGGGTATATTACACATGGTTCTCAAATTACTATTCTTTGTTGATAGTTGAATGTATCTATCTACCTTCCTCGTGAAGGTTTGGGCTTCTCTCGCTTATGAGATGCGTGCAAGGGAATCAAAAGGTTATTTGGCTAGAGGAAAATTTTCCAATGATGCTCTCCCTCTAAACAGTTTCACAAATGAGATATACATGTAAACATGAATTTCTAGAAAGAAAGAGTTGATACTATATTACTTGTACTAAATCATATCATTTTCATATTGTTGTTATTTCTTAAGGACAAGCTTGTTGTCTCATGTATTTGATATATAGAATGAATTAAATCCGATATTAATCATTGTATAATGAAATTATTTTTGATCATACTTTTGTACAAACTTTTTTGGAAAGCAATGTATAAAAATTAAGTGACATTTAATTGATCAACTCTTGTTTGACATTTGGAAATATGGTAACGAAAGGATGTTTTGAACCTCGATTATTTAGAGGTATTGTTATAATATTTAATTATATGCATAGTTATTTCTAATTTACCTAATAAGATTTAAACTTTAAAAATATAATTTTAGCTTGTGTTAACGAATGATCGTTACATTTTGGTATCATAGTGACCTTTAACTAGGTTCTCTATACACATACCCAGTAAGTTCACTACGCTAATAGCTTTCCTAATGCCAACAAGTATAAAGGATCACACAAGAATGAGTGTTGATCTGGGATCTAGTGATGTTACTAGAGACCAACAAGACAAATTAGATCAAATATTGGTTTCCCTCCATGAGACACAAGATCGCATCACCGCCTTAGAGAAAAAGGTTCAGGAAGAACCTAAGGAGGAAAGGCAAGGTGGTGAGGACCAAGAGGGTTTTGAGAATGAAGAAGAAGAGGAAGAAGAAATGTTGGGAGACAAGAAGGATTGGATGAATGAAAATATTTCAAGGGATATAAAGAGGATTATTCCTCCTAAATTTGATGGAACCACCCTAGGAAATGGTGTTGAGTCCTATCTAAGTGAGATGGAGAAGTACTTTGAGATAAGGTCTTTATTTTTGGAAACAAAGACATTGTGGGAATATTAGCAAGCTTATCTAGAGAATATTCTTCATAGTGGGACAATAAGAAGATGGAGTTCGACATTAACGTAACTACCATATCATGGGAATAGTTTAAGGGTAATTTTCTCCAACGGTGTGCTTTCTGAAACAATTTTATGACCAAAAGATGACAAGGTTTCAAATTTTTCATCGAGGAGAGATGTCATTAATGAATTCTTGGATAATTTCACCTATCTTCTCAAATATGTACCCCAATACCAGAAGGATGAGAAATTTAGAATTTAGAAATTCATTCTAGGATTAAATCCCACCATTGGTTGAGAAGTAGATGTGCACAGACCCACCACTATGGATGCAATGTTTGAAAATGCAATCAAATAGGAACAAAAGATGCAAGTGGTAGCATATTTCTGAGAAGAAAATAAGAACAAACATTTCTCTTCTACACCCCCTTCATACACTAAGAAGCCTTTGTGGAAAAATATTAACAAGAAGTGAAAATTAGTTACCAAAAGGTTCTTGGAAAATAAATAAGGAAAAATTATAATAAAGGGAATGACAATTATGGCTTCAAGGAAAATAAAATAGAGAGAAAAGGGCTGATTGGTGGATGATTTACTTGTGGAGGTGACCACTACACCAATAATTTTCCAAGGAAAACTTAGGGAAATTTCCAAAACAAAAACCCTTCTTGCCACTAGGAAAAATGTTAGGCTATGTCAATAGAAACTTTAGGTATGTTATTTTATTTTCTCGTAACTATTTTGATAAATATTAGTGCTACATAATCTTTTATTTCTCAAAGCTTATTATCTAAAATACCTAGGAGAGAAGGATATATGGAAAACTCATGTACTATTCAATATGGGAATAAGTCCGAGTTTAGGGTAAAATAACGTCTCTTTGAGGTAAAATTAAAGCTACCATAAGTCACTAGTGATGTAAAATTATATGTAGAACTCTTAGGATCATATGATGTTATCCTAGGTGTAAGATGGTTACCTCAACATAAGGCCAAGGTTGATTTCTTCACCAAGATAGTAGAATGTGTGGATGATAATGGTGATTCTAAAATGATACAAGGAATTAAAATAGAGATTAATCTAAGAGTCTTGATATCATATATGTAGCTCAAGAAGGATAAGAAAAAGGGGTGCATTATTTATGTTGTAAAGATTTCAGACATGGTGGAGGAAAAATATCCCATGATGGATGAATATCCATTTTTTTGGGATTATCAAGATGTCTTTCCTAAAGAGTTACCTAGGCTACCACCTAAAAGAGAATTTGATTTCTCTATCGACATAGTACCTAGCTCAAAACTTGTTTCAAAGGTGTCATATAGGATGACTACTACTAAGATAATGGAGCTCAAGGCTCATTTGCATGAATTAATGGAAATGGGTTAATACGTCCTAGTGTTTCTCCTTGGGGAGCACTTGTAATATTAGTGAAGAAGAAGGATAATAATCTAACGAAGTTGAACTTCACATCAACTTACCACCGGAGACCAATGGAAAACTAAGAGGGTCAATCAAGTCCTTGAGGACATGCTTAGGATGTATTACATGGATCAACAATATAAGTGGGAAGATTATCTTCCTTTGGTAGAATGTGTGTTTAATAATACTTAGCACTCTACTATGAAAATGGTATCATTCGAGGCTATTTATGGAAAAAGTGCATGACACCAATCAATTGGGATAAGGTAGAGGATAGAGAGGTAGTAGGACTTGATATGTTATTAGAAATGGAAAATTAGGTTAAGATAATCAGGAAGAGGCTCAAGGAAGCCATTGATAAACAAAAGATTTATGTTGACAAGAAGTGAACCAAAAGGAAATTCTTCATTGGGGAATTTTTTTATTCAACTTAAACCAAAGAAGGTTTTCATTAAATTTGGGGAATATACTAAGTTAGTACCCAAATATGTTGGACCTTTTGAAGTTATAGAGGAAATAAACTTATTAACCAAAATAAGCTCCTCTTATTTTGGGTTAAATTACTCCATTTTTTTAACTCACTCCAAATTTCATAAATTTTAGGCACTTAAGGATTTCTGAAAATACTCCATCGATAGAGAATTTCTTCCCCTTTCCGTAAAGGTAAAGATCTCTTTCTAACTCCTTGTGTTTTTTGAGTTATGGCTCGACAAAGTTAGAAGGGAAAATTTGCCCAAGGTGGACTTGTGGGGCTTGGGAGAGATGTTTGCCAAGGAATCTCGGACCGGTGGGGAATCGGAGGAAAAAGTGAAAATTTTCCCTTTTGTCAAAAAGGTGAAAATTAAGTGCTGAGCTGGCACATCAAAAAGCTAATGCGGGCGGTGGACCTTCGGAGGCAAATGAGATTTTTTGACTTTTTGTCAAAAAATGTAAAATGGAAAAAAGGATCCCTACCTTCATTGACCCCAATGGATGCCACGTCATCGAGAGGATTTTCGAGAAAAGTTCAAAATTTTCCCAAGCTATTTTTTACGTAAAAAAGGTTATGGAAAACCTCACAATGCCATATCTTTTGATCCAGAGCTCCATTTTTGACGTTCTTGGTACCAATGGAAAGATCTAAAGATTCTCTTCATCATGGAGTCTTTGATTTTGGATTTTGGTGAAGATTTGGGGGAGAAATTTGCAAAACACGTTTTGGCGTGGAAAAGACAAAAACCAGTTCCAACCACCATATTTAATGAAGTATGGGTCATTTTCTTTGGTCTGTGAAGTAGATACATGGAATTATGAGCTTTTGCATCAAGCCCATCAATAGAGGAAGAATTAAAACACATTTTGAAAAGTGGTTGGAGCAGATCCCATGTTTTTCCTCTCTTCTCGTGTTTTTTCTATAAAATGTAAACAGAGGCACATAATTAGTGGTTGTTCATTTTTCTTCTCTGCCTCTCCCCTTCTTTTCTTCCCTAGGGTCAAAAATGGAGTTTGAACCTCCTCCCCTACTCTGTAATGGCATTTTTGCCTCTTGCCCATGAAATGGTGCACTGTGTAAATTTGGAGCAATAAAAACGTGTTTTTGTGATGCATTTGTCCATCCTTTGCTCGTTTTATTGCATCTTCTTGCCTCTCTTCATTACAGGGTATTTGTGCATGTTTTGAATGTTCATTTACAGATCTGGGAGCTATGTTCATGGGGTTTTGGAACATTTTCTGTGTGAATCTGATCTATGGTCTGTGATGTTGTTGTCCATCCTTTCCATTGCTCACCTCTCTTTGTTCCATGGTAGTTTAGTAGATGATCAACACTTTCCTTCTCTGGTGTATCACCATTTTAGTGTAGGCTCTGTTTTTCTTGTTTTCTTTCTCTCCTTGTCTCCTTAGAAGTTAGATTAGGATTAGATTAGCTTGCCTACACTGGAATAGCTTGTGGTAGGTAGTTTAGGAAGAGGAACCAACCTTCTCTGGAGAGCTTTCCCACTTTTGCAAGGTCCCACACCTTGGGGAAAGTTCAATGTTATGCAATCACACCAGATGATTCTACCTTAGAAAAGTAGATCCATAACTCATTTGGGGGTGTTGTGATTTTGCACTAATAGTTTTGGCATGCCTAGTGGGACCTAAGAGGTCTTCACTTCATTGCAACAAGATTGATGTGCACTTGTTGTAAATCTCCAGCTTATGAGAAGCTTTAAATTACACATCTAGCGACTCCACCTGGTAAACAACCCATTTTTCTGAGTTGTAGACCTATTTTCCATTCACTTCCATTCATCCTTCTTTCCATATTATTTCATTCTTTCCATTCCATAAAGTTGTGCAATCATGATTTCATTTCCACCATGGAATTCACATCTACAAAAGCAACAACACATTCCAACTCCAATAAGCTTTACAACTCCTTCAAATCAACATTTTGAGAAAATTCAAAATCAGCAGGTCTACCCCTATGAGCAGCAGTGCCAAAATCAGTTTGGCTATGGAGTTTTCCAAGAGCAGGGGTATGCAAACCATGAAGATAATCAAATGCAAGATGTTGGTCTATTGGAGAAGATTCAAAAAATGGAGATTGGTATGGTGCATTCAAGAGCTACAGCTCAAATGATGGCCTTTAGAATTGGTTGTAGGGCACCTTGTCCATGGGAAGGCCCTTTTCTAAGACACTACAGCCCTCAGGAGAAGCTGGACTTCATGATTGGAATGCTACCCCAACTTGCACAATGGACTGAAGAAATAGAGGCCTATGAGTTTGGTGTTGAGCAACCTTGTCAATGGGTAAGTCCTACACCATCATTTGGTATTTCTCTTTCCATTCCTCAAGCAACACCATCTCAATTTGAATGTCAAGTTGTAAACCCAACCAATGTTGCTCCAGTTGTGAAAACCATCCCTCCATCCCCTAGTCTTCCATCTCATCTCATCTTTTCTTCTCTCTTCTCTTCCAAATCCAAATCCCCTCCACAAGAGAAAAAGAAACACCTTCCCCTCCAAAGAAACAAGAAGTTCCATCCCTCCTACCACCACAAAAAAATGCACAAATGATTGAATCCCAATCTGTTTCTCCTCTTGCCTTCCCAATTCCATGTGGGAAGAAGAAATTGCAAAAATCAGTCATGAAGGACAGCAAGAGGAAGAACCAAGAAAAGAAGGAATGATTAAGAGCTTAGTAAGCTTGGATCTTAGATATGGGATTGAGAAAATTCCTTTGCTGGTGAAGCCTATAGAGGAGGCCAAAGATGAAGATTCAATGGTGGTTAGGACTGATTTTGTTGCAGCAGAAGAAGAGCAAAAAGAAGAAGCAGATCAGCAATCAGTTTGCTCAGAATGTAGTGTCTATGTTGGCACTTTGTTTGAAAAGAATGCTGATCCAATTGAAGTTGCACAATCAGCCATGGAAGGAGAGAAACAATCAGCTCAAAGTCCCATTGGAAAGGAGCAAATGGGTGAGACCAAATCAGAGTTTATAGCAGCAGAAGAAGAAGGCATCATTGATAATTTCTTGCTTTCATTCGAAGGGCCTATTTTGGTTGATGAATCCACCATGGAAAGGAGCTCTGAAGAAGATCTTGCAGTCCCAACTTGTCCCCTAGAGTAGTAGATTGGGGAGTTTGATATGGAAAACTTCATGCTAGAGGAAGAGTTCAATCAAGAGCAAGATGGTCTTCAAGCAGCAGAGGAAGGAGAAGCTGCTCCAAATCCAAAAGAAGAGGAGTGATTTCCAGCTGTGGAGGAGAGAAATGCAGATCCAAAAGCTTCAAGCACGAAATAGGCTATAAAAGAACCTTCAGTTCTTCCTTCCACTTCATCTCTCTCAAGCTCTAATGTTGGAGAAGAGTTTGATCTTTCAAACTTCATGTTGGAGGATGAAAGAAACCATGGTAAACAAGTTGTTGATCACCGAAAACCATGGAGGAAGTTGATCATTTGCAATAGGAAAACAATGAGGTAGTTTATTTGTCTGATTTGGAGGACTATTTTGATGGAGAAGAACTAGTTGAAATCACATTGTTTTCTCCTCCTTCATCCACATTCCAAACATGCATACCTGCTATCATGGAGGAGAGCATTCATTTGCAGAGTCATGTTCCTTATAGCAGATTTGGAAGATTTAAATCTTCCATGTTCTTCACAAGAGGAAGAAGAGAAAGAGTAGAAGGGTTTCACCACTTCTTCCATGCCATTCATCCAAGAAGGTCTACAAGAGGACTCCATTTTTGGAGTTGAAAATCATAGCAATAGGCACATCAATCGGACCAGACCTTTCCCAATTAGGTATTTGGCTTCTTTGGAGCCAAAGGAGAAGCCACAACCAGTCATGCTTGCTTCAGGGCATGAGGATGAGCTACAAAGTACTAAGGATCAGCTACCACACCTCTTCCATCCAAATGCAAAGTAACTAAAATAGGTATTGGATTTTTCTTTAGTTGATACTTTGGTCATTTGGGTGGAAGATCAGCTTGTAGTTATTTTTCACTCATCCAACTAACCATGTTCAATGCCAAATCAGTTGCATGGCTGCCATTTTTTACGAAGGGAAGCTATTTCTCCTTGCTCGGTTGTAGGTTTTATTTGAGTTCCCTTTTCTCTTGGTTAGAGTAGTGTAGGTAGGTTTGTTTTTAGCAAAAGAAGTGCTTTTACACACTCTGCATGTTCCATTTGGAGCATGTATGATTTTCAGTTTGTATATAGTTTTTGGTGTTGTTGTATTGCTCTTGCATAGTCCATTTTAGTTGGCTTTTGGTGAAGATCAACTCCAATTTTTAGTGGGTTCCCAAGTGATTCAGAGGTCATATTTTCAGAGTTAGATTAGAGAATTGGTTATCAGGCTTGACTCCATGCCCAATGGATGCAACTAAGGCCATTGATCGTTCATCTAGCAGGGATGACCCCTGTGAGTCGCCAAAGTTATTGTTAACCAAAATAAGCTCCCTCTTATTTTGGGTTAACTTACTCCTTTTTGTGCCTCATCCAAATTTCACAAAGTTCAAGAACTCAAGGATTTTTGGAAAATACTCCATCAGATAGAGAATTTCTTCCCCTTTCTAGAAAGGTAAAGAACTCTTTCTAACTCCTTGTATTTTTTGAGTTATGGCTCAACGGAGTTAGAAGGGAAAATTTGCCCAAGGCGGACCTGTGGGGCTTGGGAGAGATGTTTTCCAAGGAATCTCGGACCAGCAGGAATCGGAGGAAAAAGTGAAAATTTTCCCTTTGTTAAAAAGGTGAAAATTAAGTGCTGAGCTAGCACATCAAAAAGCTAATGCGGGCCAACGGACCTTCGAGGTAAATGAGATTTTTGACTTTTGTCAAAAAGCGTAAAATGGAAAAAAGGAGCCCCTACCTCCGCTGACCCCAATGGATGCCATGTCATCGAGGATTTGCGGGAGAAAAGTTCAAAATTTTCCCGAGTTGTTTTTTGCTGAAAAGGTTAAGGAAAAACTCAGAAGGCCATATCTTTTGATCTAGAGCTCTATTTTTGATGTTCTTAGTACCAATGGAAAGATCTAAAGATTCTCTTCATCATGGAGTCTTCGATTTTGGATTTTGGTGAATATTTAGGGGAGAAATTTGAAAAATGTGTTTTGGCGTGGAAAAGACAAAAACTAGTTCCAACCACTAGATTTAATGAAGTATGGGTCATTTTCTTTAGTCTGCGAAGTAGATACTTTGAATTATGAGATTTTCCATTGAGCCCATCAATAGAGGAAGAATTAAAACAAATTTTGAAAAGTGGTTGGAGTAGATCCCGTGTTTTTTTCCTCTCCTCTCACATTTTTCTATAAAATGTAAACAAGGGCACATAATTAGTGGTTCATTTTTCTTCTCTGCCTCCCCCTTCTTTTCTTCGCTAGGGTCAAAATGGAGTTTAAACCTCCTCCCCTGCTCTGTAATGGAATTTTTTTCCTCTTTCCCAGAAATGGTCCATGTGTAAATCTGGAGCAATAAAAACATGTTTTTGTGATGTATTTGTCCATCCTTTGCTCATTTTATTACATCTTCTTGCCTCTCTTCATTGCAGGGTATCTGTGCATGTTTTGAATGTTCATTTGCAGATCTGGGAGCTGTGTTCATGGGGTTTTGGAACATTTTCTAGTGTGAATCTAATCTATGGTCTATGATGCTGTTGTCCATCCTTTCCATTGCTCACCTCTCTTTGTTCCATGGTAGTTTAGTAGATGATCAACACTTTCCTTCTCTGGTGTATCACCGTTTTAGTGTAGGCTCTGTTTTTTCTTGTTTTCTTTCTCTCCTTGTCTCCTTGGAAGTTAGATTAGGATTAGATTAGCTTGCTTACACTGGAATAGCTTGTGGTAGGTAGTTTAGGAAGAGGAACCAACCTTCTCTAGAGAGCTTTCCCACTTTTGCAAGGTCCCACACCTTGGGGAAAGTTCAATGTTATGCAATCACACCAGATGATTCTGCCTTAGAAAAGTAGATCCGTAACTCATTTGGGGCTGTGATTTCGCATTAACAAAACCCAATGGATTATAGGTTGGCATTATCTCCAACACTATCTTAGTTACATAATGTCTTTCATATATCATTTCTCAAGAAATATGTAGGATATTTGAATCATGTGCTAGATTAGAACTATTTGTAGGTTCAGACTTAGGAGTGGTGATCGTAGAACCAATTAGAATATTAGACACACGAATACTTAACGGCATAAGTTGAAGTAGAAGAATGCAAGGTCTAATGGTACCAATATAATGAAGAAAATGCCACTTGGGAAAACTTGGAAGAAATGAGTATTGTCTTTTTGCATTTATTTGAGTGAAAAACTAATAAATGCTAGAATTTTATGCCTATAATAAATGGCCATTTGAAATCCATTTAATACTTGCTGATTTGAGATAGAAATATTGATTTTGATTTTTTGTTTGCATACATTACAATAGTATGTTTAGAATAAAAATAGTTTAATTATGTTAAGTTTAAACTTGAAACTAAACTTTATGTTAGTTGTGATAAATACAAAAGGAATTGAGTTTCTATTCAGCTAAATATTGTTGTAAAACAAGTTTATTACTATTGTTATTTGGAAATTACATGAAAAATCAGTAGTTGCTGCAAATTTTATTCTGCATTTAAAGAATTTTGAAATATAAAAAATATAAAAATGGGAAAAGAATGCAAGTTTTTACAATTAGTTATAGTTGTATTGTATTTGGATGTATTCATCAGGATGATGAATTTTTTGGGAAGGGAAGGATGTCACATCCCTCCTATGTGGATTTAAAAATTCAATACTTGTTTAATCATGATGATTAAAATGACATGTTTAAATTGGATAATTATTTGTTATGATCATTTTCAAATGTGGAAATTAGCATGCTTATTATCATTATGCTGAATTTTAATGATTTGGACTAACTACCTTCTTGGTGACATGAGGTGGATGCATGAGTAGGTACACCCTCATTGAAATGATGAGGGAGGAATCATCGGAGAGTTTTTTTAGATCTATATATTAAAATTAAAAAAGTGAAGGTAATACGAGAATCGACACATACCATGGGATTTGATAACATGGAAAGTTCACAAAGATGGGGGTAAAAAGTGGACACAAATATTTTTTGGACATAACACGCTCACGTTATGGCTCATACACATTATAATGCGATAGGGTAAAATTAGGGTCGTGCTATAATGTCGAGCGTATTATGGTTCAAGATGAAGTCCGAGCTATAACGAAAGCATGTTATAGCACACTCTCGTTATAACAAGTCGACATTTGAATGTGTTATGTGGTAAATGTGTTTGTGGCATGCTTCTATTGACTAAAATAAATGTTTAGGTATAATTTTTTTTTATCATTTATATTTTATTATTTCGATAATTAAAATTTATTTTAGTAAATATAAGATGCTAGGGTCAGTATGCACCTTATGGAACTAGTCTCACAACTCCATCTATAATGGTTTAGAAGATAAATTTTTAGATTCTAATATGGTCAATACATAGGTATTTTTCCGGATTCAAGCATTCAACCTTCAAGATTTTAGGGGCCTTTTTGATTGGTTATTGACATTTGTAGGAGTTTTAGATGTGTCAAAACTATATATTCACAAGAACCTCTTCTTCCTTGAAATTTCCTAGTTTGTCTCAGTAATGATGTCTCCCTGTATCCAAGGATCGAGGATTATTGGGGTCTGCGACAGGATTGGACATTCAAGAATCATTGTGTGTTTGAATCAGAATGTCGTTGTATCTGGAGAAACATTTTAAAACATGGGAGTAATGCATCTTGGGAAATAAAATTGAACCTCATAAATCCTCTCAAATTACCAACTTACACAAGCACTTAGACATATCAAGCTATGTTCTTTGAATGAAATCTTCATTCCCAATAGCTTGTAAATGAAAGAATTATTCAAAAGAGCAGAAAAAATAATCAAATTTACTTGGTATCATAATATGTCAGACCCAAAAATACAATCGACTTTCTATTCTCAATTTATGGTTTAGGGTTTAGCATTTAGGGCTCATGGTTTAGGGTTCAAGGTTTAGGGTTTAACGCTTAGGCTTATGGCTCAGGATTTAGGGTTCAGTGCTTATGGTTTATGGTTTATGGTTTATGTTTTAGGGTTTAGGTTTAGGGACCAAGGTTAAATACTAAATGTTTAGGGTTTAGGGTTTAGGTTTTAGGTTTTAGGTTTTATGGTTTAGGATTCGTATCTTAGGGCTCATGGTTTAGGGTTCAGGGTTTATGTTTTATGGTTTATGGTTTATGGTTTAAGGTTTAAGGTTTAGGGTTTAGGGTAAACATGGTTTGGGGTTTAGTGTTTAGGTTAAAGTTTAGGGTTTGGGGTTTAGGGATCACGGTTTAGGATTTATGGCTAAGGGTTTGATGTTCTGGGGTTACCAGTTTGGGGTTTAGGGTTTACGGATCAATAATCTAGACTCAAGGTTTAGGGTCTAGGGATCGGGATCAATTTTTAGTGTTCAACGTTTAAAATTTAGGGTTTATAGTTCATGGTTTATGGTTTACGCTTTAGGACTTAGGGTTAAGGGTTTAGTGCTCGGTTTAGGGTTCAATGTTTAGGGTTTAAGGTTTAGGTCTTATGGCTTAAGGTTGAGTGTTTATGGTTTATGCCTCAAGGTTAAGGTTTAGGGTTTAGGCTTTAGATAAAATTTTGGGAATTAGGCTTTAAATTTTAGGTTTTAGGGTTTATGGTTTAGGTTTAGGGCTCATGGTTTAGGGTTCATAGTTTTGGGTTTTGGGTTTTGGGTTTAGGGCTCGGTTAAGGGTTGATGGTTTAAGGTTTAGTTTTTAGGTTTCGAGGGTTAAGGGTTTAATTTTATGGTTTAAGGCTTAGGTTTTAGTGTTTAAAGTTCATGTTAGAAGTTTCATCACTCAAAATCGGTGGCACGATAATCAATGTATACCATGTGCCACCTCCAAATTCTAAATTTCATTTCATTTAAATTCGGTTCAAGAAAGGTTGGAGGAAATGAATTCATCATTTTCCTCATGCCTTCAAAGGTCCAAAATGTTAATTCAACCCAAATTTGGAAAATATGGAGAGCTTGGAAATCTAAATTATATTTCTAAAGATAATCTTGAAGAGAAGGAATGCATTTCGTAAGTAATTCCATTCAAAATTGTTTTCATGTTTTATTAATTCCTACTAAAACTAGCCTTACGATTGCATACTAATAAAAATAAGTTCCCAGATCCGAGGAATCTTTTAAAATTATCACACAAGCATGGGGAGTTCTCTCGATAATACGAAAAAGGATACCTATGGCACCATGGGGAAAAACCAACAACAAAACAACCCCGCCTTCCACCAACTGAATTTCACAAGCATTTCCACTGCCATTAGCACTACAAATAATCTAAATGGGAATAATTATTCAAGTGTGGATGACTTTCCTAAAACTTCCATATTCGATGACCATGACTAGAACTAGAAATAGAAACATAAATAGAAACAAGATCAGGAACACGACCTAGACTGGAAATTTGAGAGGATTTATGAGGTTCAATTTTATTTTCCAAGATGAATTACACCAACGTTTGAGAATGTTTTTCCAGATGCAAAAAATTCTGATTAATACACTCGATGATTCTTGAATGTCCAATCCTTCCACATATCCCAATAGTCCTTGATCCTTGGATACAGGGAGACATCATTACTGGGACAAACCAGACACTTTCAAGGAAGAAGAGGTTCTTATGAATATATAGTTTTGACACATCACATCACACCCTTCATTAGGCTTGATGACTACCCCTATCTTTTTTAAGGAACTTTTGAAAGCATCCATGGGTTTATCATAGAAGGAATTACCAATGAATGGAAGGTCACTAAGTCGTAGGCTACCTAACTCCCATTCAAAACTAAACAAGAAATATTTACTAGAGATTGATAACTCCTTTGTGTTCTTAGTCATACACCTATTGCTTTTCTTATTTTGCATAAGCAGACTCAATGATGGTTATAGGAACGAGACTAGGAGATATGGTCCTAATATTTTCATGCCCTCCTATTCGATTATTCGAATCCATATTAGTCTTGTTGATACTTAGTATTAATTACCAATGAAATATTATTCTCAAACTTTAATTTTCTTTACTCATCTTCCACATCATACTAAATAACTAATTTGATAGGGGAGTTTCCCTCTTCAACAACGATACATCGAATATGATTATGATCCTCAAAAGGGAGTCGATCTCGGAGAGGTATCGTCTGATCCTACACCTAAGCCCTAAGCCATAATCCCTAAATGCTAAATCCTAAACCTTGAACCCTAAATCCTAAACCCTATTTTTAGCACCTTGAACCCTAAACCCTAAACTCTAAATCCTAAACCCTAATCCATAAGCCATAAACCCTAAACCTTAAAGCCTAGAACCTAAACCATAAAACCTAAAACCTAAACCCTAAACCCTAAACCATGAACCCTAAACCTTAAAACTTAAACCCTAAGCCATCAACCATAAACCTTGAGCCCTAAACCCTAAACCTTAAACCATTAGCCCTAAACCCTAAACCCTAAACCCTAAACCCTTACCCTTAAACCCTAAACCATAAGTCATGTTCCTTAAACCCTAAACCTTAATCCCATAGCCCGAAACCCTAAACCTTGAGCCCTGAACCCTAAATGCTAAACCCTAAATCCTAAACCCTAAACCATAAATCCTCAATAATAAACCCTAAACCCTAAACCATAAATCCTCAACCATAAACCCTAAACCCTTAACTCTAAACCATGATCCCTAAACCTTAAGCCATGAGCCCTAAACCCAAAACTCTTTTTACCACCATAAACCCTAAACCTTAAACCATAAAACCTAAACACTAAGCCTTAAGCCCTAAATCACAAACCCTAAACCATGATCCCTAAACCCTAATCCCTAAGCCCTAAAGAATATTCCTAAATCTTCCTAAATCGCTCCAACACTTATAAGATTCTATAACATCACCTCCGATGCTTGATATATTTCTTGAGATATCCTAGAGGGTGTTTGATTAGCTTAAAACTATTCAAGGATTAGGGTTTAATGTTTAGGGTTTAGGGTTTATTGTTTAGGATTTAGGGTTTATGATTTAGTGTTGAGGATTTACGGTTTAGGGTTTATGGTTTATCATTTAGGGCTCATGGTTCAGTGCTTAGGGCTTAGGGATTACAACTATGGGTTGAATGTTTAAGGTTTAGGGTTAAGGATTAAGATTAACAACTCAGGTTTAATGTTTAGTGTTTAGGGTTTAGGGTCAAGGTCAAGGTCGAGGGTTTATGGTTTAGGTTTTAGGTTTTAGGGTTTAGGACTCGGGTTAAGGGTTGATGATTTAGGGTTTAGGGTTGATTATTTAGGGTTTAGGGTTTAGGGTTTAAATTTATGGTTTATGGTTTAGGGCTTAGGGTTTAGGGTTTAAATTTAATGTTAGAAGTTTCGTCACTCATAAACAAAAAATGGGGTGTTAGGAAGGTGTTTTCAACTCAAAAAAATTGGCCTCATCCTCATGAGATCCTTGCCCATGGTAGAAAATAGTATATTTATGATAGTACCCATTCCCATAGGTACTTATCAATGTTTGCAAATATTAACTTATCACCATGTGGTGATCATATCTTTATTACTTAAAATTTAGGGCCATTTTTTTCTAAAATCGAAAGGGGTAGCTACATTATCTTGAAATTCTCCATGAAACCTTCAATTATTAGAGAACAATGGATGTTACCAACATGTATAAGATTCACATATATTTCCAGTTCCTATTTATTTTCCTCTTAACTCCTTACGAAGCTCCCAAAATCATCCGAAGAATTCAAATTTCACCATTAGAGTGTTTGTTCCATGTACCTAGAAAATGCATTGTTGAGAATATTTCCGTTGAATGAGTAAAAATTTCCTAAATATTCCTAAACACTCCTAAAAATGTCAATAACCAATTAAAAAGGCCCCAAAACCTAAACAATGACTATATTCTTTCACAAAATAGATATCAATTGTATAATTTAAACCCTAAAAGATTGAATGTTGAATGCTGAAATTTTGAAAAATATCTATGTACTGACTTGATTAGAATATGAAAAACTATCTTCTAAACCATGACAGGTGGAGCTGTGAGACTAGTTATATAAGGTGCATAGTGACCATAACATCTTATATTTACTAAAATAAATTTAAAGTATAAGAAATAATAAAATATAAATAATAATAATAACATCTTATTTTAGTCAATAGTAAACATGCCACAAACACATATACCACATAACACATTGATAAACGAGTGCATTATAACACGATCACGTTTCATCTTTTTGAGTTTGCAATTCCCAATTCATATGCTTGGATTTTCCTTGGATTTCCAAACCAAATGTTTGACTGCTTTCGCATGATTAAAACCATGTTTGACAAAAAACATCAAAATTTCACGTGTGCGCCCAATATCTTGTGCATTAAAACACAATATTGAAAAATAAATTATACTACTATGTAAATCTCGGTTTTACCTTGATGATGATATAATTATTTCTAAAATCCGATTAGTTTAAGGCTTTCATCCATAATTTCTTTTACTAGTGCCTTGTTTTCTTGCAAAAACCTATGTATACATTTTGGTGCACAATTTTTTATTTTTTCATCCATTTTTTTTAAAGTGGTTTTTTAATAAACTCCATTCTACACGCACTCAAAAACATAAAACTAAAAAATAACTTTTTCTCAAAGTTATGGGGGTGCACACAAAAATATTTCATTTTTGGGATATGTGCACTTTGAAAATTAATAAAAAATTATATATTCATCCAAAAATTATGAAACATTAATGGGACTTTGTACATGGTCTTACCTAACTTTCTACCAAAGGGATTTAAAATAAATTTATATAACTCAAAAATGGGGGAGCGCACACACAAGTTCTTATCTTTTTGACACAAAAATAGACATACTTTGTGTGCACACCATATTTCACCCTCTTAATCACAACAATTAAAAAATATAGTAGTTTAGAAACTAGATTCGAGCTCTACAGACTTATTTTTATCACTTTGTCAAATTTTTAGCCTAGGCATGCCGAATTATTCGATGAAGTTCGTGTTTTGTTAATTTCAAAAAAAAGGTTTCCCTTTTTTACTCCCTTTTGTCCCCCATCTCCATGCACTTACCCAACATTTAGTTTAATTGTTTGATGTTTAACTTCTTTATGTTTTTATTTGTTGTTCTCTTTGGTTGATATCGATAGACAATGAACGGATTATGCTGATGTGGCTAAACACAATCAACATAACCTAGCCATCGCACCTCACGAGTAATACGATGTTCTAAGTGAAGGTTTATTCCTTTTATAGACAGTTTATTAGACTTATGAATATAAGTCAGAAAATGTAACAAGACAAATGGACCATGTTTGTGTGTTATATTTACTTGTGTGTGGATGATGGTTGATTGGAATTATAAAATATCCGTTATGAATCTCGTTGAAATTTTCGTTATTGTGGAATGGTCTACGTATAAGTTGACCATGACATCATTGAAATAATATTCATTATATTAAATATAAATTATTGACTACGGTTTTCATGCTTATAGATTTGGTCACTTTTTATGGAGCTCTAGCTCGGTTGTTAGATAGTAAGGGGAAGATAAGTGTTGTTTCTAGATTTTAAATTTTTAAAATAAAGCATGCACCAATATAGAATCATTGGGCATGTTAACTTAAGTGGAAAAATACATAAGGAAGTGGAGAATGAATGGGAAGTTGTTTTGGTTTTAATTGTGAGTAATGTGGACTTTATTTGCATACATGTGGTTTTTGGGAGCAAGAAAAATGTGGAAAGAGGAATTGAACTTGGGTTTTAATGAGAAAATAGATGAGGGATGGTTAGAGGCATGTTTATTTCATTATTATTTTGGTTTATTATAGATATGGTGGTTTTTAAATTTACTTGGAGGATGGAGCATTGGAAATTTGGAAGGAAGATCAAGCTGGAAATTTTTAGAATAAAGTTGGATGGTGTTTTTAACAGGCATGGGTTTTTCTTCTTATTTTGTTTTCTTTGAACAAAATTTGGAAAGGTAATTTTGTTGTTAAAAATGAGAATGATTTTTTTGAAATTACATCCATTTCTCGATCTTCCTTTTAAAATGAATATATGGATTAACACCCATTTATGGGACTGCTTATTTAGATTTATTTTAATTGTGAAAACGTTTTGTAAGAATTTGATTCATACCCCTTTCCAGGTCTATTTATTATGAAAATATATGTCTACAAAAACATTTTCTAGTGGGAAAAATTTTACCCATTTCTATGCCTTCCCATTTTGTGCATTATCTAGGTGTGAAACATATTTTTGGAGGTCAATTTTTATACCCATTTGGGTCTGTAATTTTTGTGAAACATATGACTGTGAAATGTTTTAAATAAAGTAATTTTTCCTCCCATTTATGGGTCTGCATGATCTTGTACATGTATGATGGGAATATATTTTCTGGGTTGATTTGGGAACCCATTTGGGTCTGCATATTTTGTTTGTATAGGTGGACTGTGACGTTTTCAATGAAGTCATTTTACACCCATTTCTGGGACTGCTTATTGTGTAAAGGATTGACCTTTATGAAAAAATATTTTCCATAGTGGTTAATTTCACCCATTTCTAGGTCTTCAAATTTTGTGTAAAGTATATGTATGAGATGTTTCCTTTGGGTTGATATTTGATACCCATTATGGGTATGTACATTGTATAAAATATATATGCATGTAGTCGTATCATTACCCATTTCTGGGTCTTCATGTTTTGTACATGTAGGGTTGTGTTATGTTTACCAGGTGGGAGTTTCATACCCATTTTTAGGTCTACATGATTTGTTATACATGTATGACTGTGATACATTTTTTAGAGGTCATTTTACACTTGATTTACACCCATTTTCCGGTATATATATATATATATTCTTTATTGGGTCAGTTTCACCTATTTGGGTTTATGAAAAATTGTTATTCTGATTAAAAATCAAACCCATATTGGGCTTACATATTGGAAAGAAATAAGAAAGACTGAACATCTAGTTGTTGGGCCAAATAAACCTATTTTGGGTTGTGTCATATTATATTGTTTTAAAATCAGTAAAATAGAATGACTATGTAAAATAGGCGGTTACACCAATGTCTTGTTGTGTGAACGTAACTTCTTGATTATAACGGAACTTTACCTTGTGGTAATTGATTTGTGATATTATGTTTCTTATCATTGTTTTTTTCTTGGGCATGAGGATGTAGTTGTTATTATGTCCCAAATATGATATGATCATATTTAGAGATTAACTTATGTTATCATGCTCATGGTGAAGCCACAAGCGTGATAACATAAGTCTCCTCCTTAAATCACATTAAAGGAATTAGAACTTTAGTGAAATATGAAACAACATATGAAGGATTTTTGGAAAAATAGTAGATAAGTGATGGATGTTTGGTGCATCGGTAAGATGTGCATATAAGGAAGTTTTTTAAACTTAATTTTAAACTAGTTACATGATTATCATAACATACGCTTACAAATGCATGCTAGTACAAAATTATGGAATCCACACGAGAATACATAGGTAAGTGCACGAAAATGGGGGGCTAAAAGGGTTTCTTAACTAGACATTTTTTCTATAGCAAAAAGTTCAACTTATACGAGTTATTTAAGTTAGTTACACTCAAAATTTTAAGATGTTATAAGAACATGAATTGTAGAATTTCAAGTCTAGTTATTAAACTACTATTTTTTTAAATGGATAAGTGTAAGTGGGTTGAAGATATAAAATGTCAATAAGTGCCCCTGTTTTTGTAAAAAAACATAGTAGACATTTGACATGCCCCGCCCTCATTTTTAAGCACTATTTTGTATTTTTAAAAACCCTTTGGTGGAAAGATAAATAGTAGCATCTAGTTTGAGATATAATTTTTAAATATTTTTTTAGTGAGTATTTTTTTAATGATTTTACAAGTTAAAATATTTTGAAAATTAAAAACAATGGATAACTAATCATGTGCTCCTAAATGCCTCCAAAAATATCAAAATTTTGAATTGTTTTTTGGAATATGCATAGAATTACTCCCAGTTTAGGACTATATTATTTTTTTCAATTTGGAGAATTGAAACAAAAGATACATGAAAAAAGATAAGTGTTTACAATCACTAAAAATAGAGGTATAAAAGACATAGTTTGAAATAAATATAAATGGAAACCTTACAATAGTAAAAAATTAAATATTTAGAAAGAGGACAATTTTCTTGACATTGTAGGAAAATTTTTAATAAATATTGCAATCATTTTTGTAGGATTTATCATGGTGAAAGGTGAGTTTTTACATTTTTGTCAAAAAAACACAAGTCAGCTGTGTTGTAACAGGTCTAAGGCTCAAGTTTGGGAAACCAAAGAAATTCCAAGCCTAGAAAAGCTTGGTTTGTGTGCATAATTAAAGGAACGCATACATGCTAAAATGTGTACGTATTCCTTAATGTATGGTTTCTATATGTGTTTGTGGCAACCTTCTATTTACAAAAACTAAATGTTTAAGTATAATATTTTCATTTATATGTTTTAAATAAGCAATTAGGGTCATTATGCACCTTATGAAACTAGCCACACATCTCCATGAGTCATGATTTAGGAGATACTTTTAAAATCTAATGGTCAATACATATGTATTTTTAAGGATTTAATCATTCAACCTAAAGATTTTAGGTTTTGAATTCTACAATCGATGTCTATTTTGGGAAAGAATATGGTTATTGTTAAGGTTTTGGGGCCTTTTTGATTGTTTATGACATTTTTAGGAGTGTTAGATTTTTCAAATTTATATTTTACAAACCTCACAAGTCTCAAAATAAAAACAACTGCTCAAATATATCGACTAAAGAAATGCATTATAATACATAACAAATAAAAACATGTGTACATGTTTTTTATTAATGTAATAATACTTGACGACATCAATAAATGCTACTTCCATTATTGGGACCACTATAAAAATCAACAAAATCCCTAAAGCTATTTCAATGGTGTTTCTTTGTGATCGTTGAAAACTTTCACTTGTTCCATGCATAACTCAGTTCATCTCTCTACTCCTTGTCACTCTAGCCCCTCAAATTGTAAACTCAAATCACTTTATGCACACATTGTTTTCTTTCACTTTTGTAATCAATGTGCATTATACAATTCAACTATTGCATAAATCATTCGTGAAGGCCCTACGTAATCATCACCATCACCTAACGTTTCTGTTACACAAGTTCCATTCTCCATTATTCTTCAAACCATCCTTTTGTTTTCTCATGTACTTAACTAATATGGTAAAAATAATGTAAGAAATTCAATTCCCTCATGACACTTTTGCATCACAAATTGTATAGATTCAATTTCAATCAAATTGATTGATTGATTCATCCCTATATTTTTAATTAGTCTTAGATTGATGCAAGAGCACCATTCATTGGTATTAAGAATTCTCATTTGTGTTTTGAGGTCATGAGAGAGTTGTAAGATTGTTTTCCCTCCATCTCTTATTGTTCAAACTCAAAATTGTGTAAGTTGTGATCTATGAAAGTGAAAATCTTGTAATGAGTTGTCAAATAGTCAAAATTGACTACGTAAAGGGGTTAAAGGATAAATAAGGTCATGAAGATCGTGTAAATGGATGAATTTTTTTATAGAGGATCTTATGAGTTGTTTTAGGATGATGCTTGTCTTGTTTTCTTGTTTAGTAGGTCGTTGGGTCAAAATAGGAGCTAGTTGAGCAACTATAGGACTTAGAATAGAATTTGAATTGGTCTTAGATCCATTCTTCAATTAATAATTTTTGGAAGGAAGGATTTGTAATATGTATCCAAATGTGAATGAAATATGTATGCATTTTGGTGGTAAAGAATGGTTTCTATACTTGTGAATTTGCATGTTTTCGTGCATTGTACATAATGGTTTCCTAGAGGACAACAAGGGGAAAATGTTAGTCCATATAGGAGGTTTCCAAAATAATTTCTGGTAAAAAAATACATATAGGAGGTAAATATAAGATGAACAAAATTTATTTGGAGTCTAGAAATTCAAAATTGTAGTTTTTATGTCCATTTTTGTGTTCTCGAGCTCAAACTAGGGTAGCCACAAAAATGCTTATACCTTACCAAATTGACTGAAATTTTCAAGAAATTTTTGCACCAACTAGAAGACAAGACTACAAAATTTCAAGTCATGAAATATTCTACAAATAAAGTTATCTTTGACAAAAATTTGTAGGTTTTGGGAGCTAAAACAATGAGTGGTGAAAGGTAAGAAATTGATGACTTCTTCACCAAATGCATGTGTCAAATATTTTAAATGATATAGAGCCATTTCAAAGTTTACATAATCTTCCAAAGGTATGAGAACTCCTTTTTAGATGATTGTCACATAATTATCTTTAAAACTAGACCTAGATCCAAGAATGTCAAACCTTGTTTTATAAAGTTGAGCCAAAAGGAACCTAAGTAGAGTCTACATATGTATTAAATCATGGAAAGAGGTGTTATACCAGTAATTAAAGTTCTATGGTCATAGTACTAGTAAAGGTAAGAGTCTACAAAGTTGAATCTAAGACCTATTGGACCACCGACCATAACTTAGAACATGGGATAAAATGATCAAAGGGATTTGATAAGTAATACATAGATAATGGTTCTTACAGAGCTAGAGCATGATGAATTCATTTCCTAATATCAAAAACATGATAGTACCCCCTCATTCCAATTTTGAGTGCATTCTTCAAAGATAGGATAGAGTTGAAGGAAACAACTTAGTATGTTATAGTCTTGAAAGTTATATATATATAATTTCTTGTGTAGAGGTAAATGATGGAAATAATGAATATAAAGTGGTTTCTTGAGGATTTGATCATAGGGTTACAAGTACTGATACATAGATATTCATCCATGCACCGATCATATTCTTGTTAAGCATAATGTTAGAGCAATGAGATTTACTAATCCTAGCAACTTGACATCAATTGTCATTCAAGAATAAATCGGATAGGGAACTCCAAAGGATAGAGGTACATATAGTCCATGAATAGATATTCTCATACCATGATTATTGAAGAATGTTAGGATTGATTTGTATAAAATGACTATGGATATAAAAGCTGTCCTTGAGCTCGAAAGGAGGGTACATGGATTGGCCATAAAATTTTATATCAATGGCATGATGATGATGAGCATATAGATCAAGCCTAAAAACCGAGAATAAAATTATTTAAAATCATAATCCATGTAAGTATATGCTTTCAATATGATATTTTCTATTAGGTTCAAGAATACATTGAAAAAGGAGGATTGTGGGTTCTAAAAAAGAAACATAGCAAGATTTGGATACTATCAAGAATGGTTGAGCTAAGAGTGGCATCATTTTGGTATCTCGAGTAGGGATAAGAAGAAGTTTTTGAATTCATATTTTTACTAATGATGAAATGTTGAATGGTATAGTGGAGATCACAAGTGATTGAGGAGAAGAGACTAAGGAGACTAAAAAAATTAAGGCCTAAAGTGGCTAAAAGGAGGATCGTGTGGTAAGAAAAAGCAGCCCAATACCAAAGAAGATCGAGAAGTGAATAAACCAAAATAATAGGGTGAAAAATACCTAGGTGAGGACTAAAAGGATCAATAGACCAAGGTGAAAGGACTTGGGTGAAGATCTAGTGAAATGGATAAATTGAGAAGAGTGAAGGGCTTAGAAGAAGGAGATTCCAAATGAGAAGAAGATATCTAATCTTAGATGAAGGGAGAAATGGGATAAGAGAGAGAATAGAGAAGTTGGGGTCTATGACTGAGACCATAATGATCCAAGAAGTTGTGTGGAGGATAAAAATAAAGTGATGTGGTCAATTTAGCTACTGATGGAGAAGAAGAGGAGGCAAGAGTTGATTTCCTTGGAGAGAGAAAATAAGAAAGGTACTCATAGAAGAATGAAGAATGAGTTACCTTGTGAAGAGAAGAGATTTATCATTGTAGAGAACATGAAGAAAGAGGTGTCTAAAGAGGCACTTGAAAAATAAATCATGAAGAATGAGAGAGTTTCCATGATGGAGGCACTCATGAATATGTTTTGGTATATTGTTTTGATTTCTAACTCTTTATTTCAGTTTGTATATACAGTGTATAGGATGGCCTAAAGAAGATCAAGGACATGACCTTGATACAAGAAAGAAATGGATCAAATAAGGAAATTGTGAAGAGAGATGAAGTGATAAATGAACTTGTGATAATTCATGATGAAGAAGTGCATTCTAAAGCACCTACAAGTGAAGAAGATGTTGATAGGACATTGCTGCAAGCAAGTGAAAAGAATGAATCAAAATTAAAATTCTATGATGCATTGGGAGATGAAATAGAATAGGTACATCAAAAGGAAGAGTCATTAGGTGAAGAAGTCTTGAAAAAAGATATGACCATGCAATATAATGATGAGAAGGTAAAAATAAATACAAATTTTGATTCTTATCATGCATATGACAAAGAAATTACAAAGAGCCAATTCATACAAGAAAGTACATATAGACAGGAGGTTTTCAAGATGAATTTAGCTTCTAAATCTGATATTTCTAATGCTTATAATAAGTTAAATGCATATGCACATGTTATAAAGGGGATGAATGAGGTAAAACTCAGAAAATTGGCTTATGATCATGGCTACATAGTTCCTAAATGGCTTAAGAAATCAGATTCTAAGGTGAAAACACAAGTTTGGGTAGCTAAAAATGTAAGAAATGATGGAGATACACCTCAAGAAGATGCAACTGATAGTGATGGGCATGAGAAGATGATAATGGCACCAAGAATCCTATGGAAGAAGGTTGAAGCAAGCTCAAGCAAGTAGGAGAGTGAAGGTGAAATGACAAGAAAACAAGAAGCATTCAAGAGGCATGAGAGGTATACAAGAGAAATGAAAGGTAAAGAAGTTGTTTATGATGATTTAAATGATGATGATTGTGAATATACCTCTGATTTAATGTCTCAAATCAGTTTAAGTGATGAAATATGGAATGAGATACCTATGATGACTAATATGAAGCAGGGTAAATGATCCAAGATGACATGAAAATATCATTGCTATGATGAGGTGTTGGAAAAAATGAATGTACATTGAGTGAAGAGGATTCATACCTCTTGAATGAAGATAATGACAACTTCTTGAGACAAGAAGAAGTGGTGGAAGAGTATGTTGATGTAAAATAGAGCCTAGAAGAGGAAAACAAAGACTTAGTTCCTAGATATGATGAAGACAATGATGAAATAGATGATATAACATTGCATAAAGAGTTAAAAAGATTGAGAGATATTAAATCCCTCTAAGGGATTGCATACAAGTTTAAATTAGAGTCAAAACATAATTGATCAATTAAATAGTGAGTTGAAACATGAGAAAAACATGATGATCATGGAAGATTTGAATAAGGTCAATGAAGAAACAAAAAGAAAATGGAGAGATACAATAGCAAGAAGATGTTCAAGGGGTTATATGGCCTCATGTTTTTGTATCTAACCATGCTTTTGATTGTTTGAGTGTAGGATATGAAGTTGATAACATGAATGAAGTAATAAATCCAATGCTCAAACTCACAAACCAAGAAGAACAAGAAGACATGTATGATGAAGAATAAGAAACATGGAGTTTTGTAACTAAGAAAGAGATAATAATGAGCATATATGAGAAGAGAGAGAGAAACAAGAAGATGAGGGACAAAGACTATATCAAGGAAATCCAAGCACTGATGCTTCAAGGAAGACCTTGGGATCCAGGCATACAATGAAGAAAATGATGATGAAGCCTATGAGAATGAAAGAAAATATGAAGACTAGGAAACTAAGGGCTTTACAATAAAAATTCATATCAAGAATTTTTTAATACACTAGTGACAGAGATGAAGAAATTATGAACAACAACAACAAGACAAATACTCATGAGTAGGAGCTTGTGGAAAGATTCAAGATGGGTAATTTGATGCAGGAGCACCATTCATTGGTATGAATAATTCTCATTTGTGTTTTGAGGTCATGAGAGAGTTGTAACAATGTTTTTCCTCCATCTCTTATTGTTTAAATTCAAAATTTTGTGTATGTTGTGATAGTGAAAGTGAAAATCTTGTAATTTGAGTTGTCAAATAGTAGAAATTGAATACGTGAAGGGGTTAAAACATAAATTAGGTCATGAATACCATGTAAACAAATGAAATGTTTTGTAGAGGATCTTAAGAGCTGTTTTAGGATGATATTTGTCCAGTTTTCTTGTTTAGTAGGTTGTTGGGTCAAAATAAGAGCTAGTTGAGAAACTCTAAGACTTAGAATAGGAGTTGAAATGGTATTATGTCCATTATTGGATCAAGAATTCATGGATGAAAGGATTTTTAATATGTATCGAAACGTGAATGAAATACGTATGTAGTTTGGTGGCAATGAATGGTCTCTATACTTGTGAATTTTCATGTTATTTTCCCTTTTCATAAGGGTTTCCTAGAGGATAGCAAGGGGGAAATGACAGTCCATGTAGGAGGTTTCCATACATTTTTATAGTAAAAATTAAATAGAGGACGCAAATATAAGATGAACAAAATTTATTTGGAGTCTTGAAAGTGACAATTGTAGCATTTATGTCCATTTTTGTGTTATCGAGCTCAAACTAGGGAAAGCCATAGAAAATTTTATACCTTACCAAATCGGATGAACATTTCATGAAATTTATGCCCCAACTATAAGAAGAAGCCTGCAAAATTTCAATTCATGAAAGCTCCTACAAAGAAATTTATCGTTGATGAAATTTTCAGGTTTTGGGAGCTAAAACAGTTGAGAGCAATGAAAGCTAGGAAATTGATGAATTATTCACCAAATGAATGTTTCAAAGCTTGTAAATGATTCGGATGAAGTAATAGAGCCATTTAAAAAAATTTATAAGATTCAAAATGTATGAGAACTCCTTTTTAGATGACTCACACAATTAGCTTTAAAACTAGACCTAGATCCAAGAATGTCAAACCTTATTTTCTAAAGTTGAGGTAAAATGAAGCTAGGAAGAGTCTACATATGTAAAGAAATATAAAGAGGTGTTATACCAGTGATTAAATTTATATGGTCATAGTCCTGAGTAAAGGAAATATTCTAAAAGTTGAATTTAAGATCTATTGGACCAAGGATCATAACTAGAACCAAAGATAAAAGGATCAAAGGGATTTGATGAGTAATACACATATGATGGTTATTACAAAGCTATATGATGATAAATTAATCACCTAAATTCATAAAAATGATAATACTCCATCATTCCAAGTTTGAGAGAATTCATGAAAGGATAGGACAAAGTTCAAGGAAGTAACCTAGTATGTTAGAGTCTTGAAAGTTGAATATATATATATATATATATACACACACACACACACAAGTTATTGTTTAGAGGGAAATGATGGAAAGAATGAATCTAAATTTATGTCTTGAGGAGTTGATAATAGGGTTACAAGTACTTAAGGATAGGGATATGCGTCTATACAATGATCACCTTCCTATTATGGATAAGGTTAGAGAAATGAGATCTAAAATCCTAGCAACTTGACATCAATTTCCATTCAAGAAGAAATCACATAGGGAACTCCAAAGAAAAGAGGTACATATAGTTCATGAATTCATATTATCATAACATGATTATTGAAGAATATTATGACTATGTTATATAATAGGACTGTGGATATAAAACCTGTCTATTTTCATGAGTTTTTGCAAGGGCATAATTTATACTTGAAAGCATGAAAACCATACCCTACTATGAAATGTTTTGCTTAAAAGTCATCCCGAGCCCTCCTCCAGATCATCCTAACCCACATATCAGTCCTATCCTACCCCTCTATGTGGTGATATATGTTGTGTCAACATTTCTATAGGTTATTTAGGGATATTGTGTTCATTCAAGATCTTCCAAGTAGAGATCCTTCAAGAAAGGCTTTTGAGAAGATTAAGAAAGGTTGTTTTCTAGTCTTCCTAAGGCTGGAGCACCCCCATAGCAGAATGAAATACTCAAATTCACTAAGGAGGTGTCTCGAGATATAATAACACTATGCAAATAGTTTTGGAATATTTTGGAAAGTTTCAAGAGGTTTTGGGGTAGATTCACAGAAGCGGACCTCTTAGAAGGTGAAGCACTTATAGTGTATAAACAATCCTTGAGATTAGGAAGTGATTCCAAGAGCTATGTGAATAGTTGTAGATAAAATGATTTTTTTTTGGAAATGTATTTTAGATATCTAGAGGATGGTGGTTTCACACCTTTCACAAAACACAAGCATTTATACCCACAAACTATTTTTAGCATGCACAACCTATGAGCCCAAAAGAAAAGCCTATTTTTAATGAGTTTTTAAGAAGAATCAAGGTATGAGACCCTAGAATTTTTTAAAATATTCCATTTCTAGTCAATTTCATATAAATAAGTGTAGTAAAATACCTTTGTATGCCCAAGTTACGCCTCCGTCAAGTTGTTCCACAAGGTAAAGGAGTTAGTCATTTTTTTGGTGGACACATGTCAAGCCTAGGTGGTGGCACACTTTTTTACACCAAGCATCCCAATTTTTTTAAATTTTGAGAAAAAAATGTGCATAACTCCCATATAGTCCCTTGGACCATGATATGACCACCTTTGAGCTCAAATAGCCCAGCTTAAGTCGTTGTGTACCATTTTTCTAACCCCCTCACCTCTCCGCTTTAGCAAATCACGCTCCACCACGTGGACCATGGTAGGGGGTGAAAGTTTTTGCACCAACCATCCCAAAATTTTGGGAAAACTAGGACACTTTCTCCACCCAAGTTGAGCCCCTTCCCGGGTCACCCATATGACCCGGTTTTGGCCCACGATTGAGTTAAGTGATTTTTGGGAAAATTATCAATAACAAATCATGAAGTGACACTTAGATCAATAAGAAAAGGGAATTTTTTTGCACCAACCATCCCAAAAATTTGGAAAAAAAAGTGCACCCATGCTCAAGTTGAAGATATTTCAAGTTTTTGGTGTTGAATCTTGCTTCCACTTATTCCCATGCATGTATACAAAAACCCTTGTTGTCAAAAATTATCCATTTTCTTCCATTGTTTCTTCCTCCATTTATCCACAATTTATTTCCAAATCCATTAATCTTCCTTAATTTCTGATACCACTCAAAAAATATCTTTTCAAATCGTCACATGCGTGTCGTAATTTTACCGAAACTTCCATGAGCAAAAAGAAGAAGTGCTTGTATCTTATAAACCCCAAGGAAGAATCTAGTGAAATTTAGAGCATCTATTCCTCTCACAGTGCCTTTATTCGATTTTTTTACAAAGGTCTCTCAAAAATGTATTAATGGCATTCATTTAAAATTTTGTGCCCTAAACCCTTCTTATGTAATTTTTCGTTGATCCAAAAGGCGGGTACAACTAAAATTTTTCATGGAGCATCCAAAACAAAAGCTAAGAACAAAAATGGTGATTTTTCATCAAACCGAGGAGGATGACCATCTTCAAAAAAATAGTAAGTGTCATTGGTTCACACTTACTATTTATAGTAAATTTCCCCAGTAGAACATCAAAAAACCTCAAAGAAGCAAACAATGGAAAATCACCGAAATGGAAAACTAGGACATGCATGCCAAAAGATTACAAAAAGAAAAAAAAAAAAAAAGAACCTTTCTAAAAATATAAATCGCTCAAAATTGGCCATAAAAATCATGTAAATTCTCTAAACATGGTGAGAACCCCTCAACACTACGATATCAAGGAAAAAGGAAACCTTTCCTGAAATAGTAGCTCTTGAAACCCAAAGTCTTAAAATAGAAAGTTCCAGTTTCGTGTACAAAATTTACAATATACTCTATTTTTGGCTATCTCACTATGTTTTTCATCTTCACAGGGGGTTTTGAGATGGTTTCATAGATCAAATAGTTCAGTTCATCCTTCACAGAGGTCTTGAGGCATCAAATTTGTGCTCGATAGTAAGACGGAACACCGTAGGGGCAAAAGGTAAAACCCAGAGACATTGTACAATCTACTAAACATTAAAAAAGGGTCAAAATCCCCAGAGGTCATCATTTTTAAACCTTCACTTAGTTAAATGGTACCTAGTCTTCCCCTTTGTGAGTTGGTGAGTTGAGTAAGTAAACAAAGGAAAGTTTGTTAGAATACGCTTCTTAGAAAAGAAAAGGTAATTCATAGCAGTATCATTCCCACTGCACAAGCATCCAAATATGTATTCCCAAGGGTTATAGCTTCCCCACATTGATTAAGATTCCACCCATGATAAGATATCGCTAGTACTTCCGGTGACCGACATCGTGGCAACCCCCAAAGAGCCATTTCCATGGATTCAATAAATGCTCAAAAGTGGGCCAAGAAAAAGGTGGCTCATTGCCATTCCAAGTGAAGAAAGAAGGCCTAGAAAACTTACTTCTTCTTCAAAGTGACACCTCGGTAACTAGTATGTTGAAGATATTAGGCCTAAAAGTGATAAGCCCATGGAGGAATGACTCCATCTAACTATTAGTTGATCTCCACATCTTATTAGGTCAAGATTCTCACAAGGTAAACATTCATCTATTCAAAGAATCCTCTTGTTCTTATTTCTTGATGAATAATATAATAGAACCATTGTCTAATTGTAAGAACATATAAGAAATTTTAGTGCATACATTCAACCCTTCTCAAGGCCTGAATCAACATCTCCCCTTCGATCAAAGATATCCCTCCAATGAATAGTATTGACCCCAAGACAATCAAGAAAGCAAAGAATACATGATGTGGGGGAAATCCAATGAGAAGTGGAAATCATAAAACAGGGAAAGGCACTGTGTCCAGACCTCATTTCCCTCATCAAGTATTCTCATGAAACATTGTCTAAAGTAAACAAGATGAAGGAGGAGTTTGTAAAGGAGGTTAGTCATTTAGATGAGATACTCCCACTGGTGTGCGAAATGAGTTCCTTCTATTCTCACACCATCGTGAGTAAGGAAGTGTTTGTGTCAACTTCCAAGGACTTGTCTCAAGTTTGGATCCACATCATGGATGCATGGTATACAACGCTCATGGATACAATATAAGAATTGGACTCCTACGGATGATAAGTCTTCAAAATATTGAACGAGGCCTACCACTATGTTCAAATATTTGCATTCCCTCCACTTTACCGAGGACTCATCATTGAATTTCAAGAGATGGTCAAGAAGGAGGCAGGTGACTCTCTTTCCTTCAATAAAGAAAATTTAGAGTCACTAGTTGGTATCAGAAGTTGCATTGCCACAATTGCAATAGATCACGAAGAATGACTTCATCAATGTAAAATGATCAGTGGTGTCCTTGAGACATGGAACAAGGTGTTGGGATGTGTTTTCATTCCAGCTGAAGATAAGTTGAAACAAAGATTTCAAGGAAAAGAGTCCACTCCGAGATCTACCATCATGAGGAATGATTTATTAAAGTTCTTCATCACAGGAGCCTCTTCATCGGATGTGACAAAGCCTCCTTCGATATCTCTTTCTCCCTCTCCTTTCTCTCCCCTTTCTAATTCTTTGTTGGGCATAATCATTGTATTTTTTCTCATTCACTTAAGTGAATTCATAAAGTAACATTGTAAAATTTCCTTTAATTTATAAAAGGGAACTTATTTCTCACTTCCTAGGAAGGTGAAAAGACATAAGTTGAATGATACCATGAAGATTCACGTGGGGGTAGGCGAAGAGTCAATTCACATTGTTATAAATTGGGATGGATTCTCCATTCCAAAAGATCCTAAAATTTTTATTTCCTGTAGCAATTGTGGATTGTTGTTGGACTTTGTATCTATGCACAAGAAATAGGAGTTATAATTCTTTTACATAATTTATTCTTTTCCCTTGCATTGTACAACTTGTGTAAAAGTCAATCAAGGAAGAAGTTTATTCCTTCAATATGTATGAATGTGCGTATTTTTTTTTTTTTTGCATGGTTTCCTCATAGTTGACGTTATAAGCATATTTGTTATATGCATCTTGTTTTTCTTCCACTTCTCTCTTTTATGTACTTTACAAGCATAGTGATCCCATATGGTGTTGGAGAGGAATTTTGTTGAGTGATAGATGAATCCAAAATTTTGTGTTTTAATTCATTGGTCATGTAAGCTTCATTATTACTTTCACCTATATTGAATATTTGAACTAATTCGATTCTCGGGTATGAACTCTATAATTGGCCTACTCATGATAGTAACCTTCCTTTCCTAATTTCTCTCCTTTTCCCCTCATCACTATGATTTCCTCCCTTATACCCCATATAATCACTTTTCCACAGGTTACGTGGAGGGTTCATGTGTGATCCCCAACCTATTTGGCCAACCCACAATAATTAGTTTAGGATTAGATTAGTTACATTCAATAATGGGAGTTGCACCATTCAATGCAAAGGGGTGTAGCCTCATGAACGTTGGTGGAGACATCTAATTTTACCAACAGAAAAATGTTCTCACCAACAATGTCCTTGAGCTCAAGAAGGAGGGTACTCGGATTGGCCATGGGATTCTATCTTGAATTTCATGATGATGATGAACATATAGATCAAGCCCAAAACGAGAATAACTCAGTGAATTCAATCTTCACTACCTTTGTTACTTCCATTTCTTTGTCATCAATTTCACAACTTTCTCGGTGGCATCAGTCTTTGTTTTTTTCCTTATCAATTACCCATCCACGCTTATTTTGAGGTGTAAATTTTTTTCTAGCATAACTAATCTTGAGCATAATGCATCAGACTATTGTATATTGTCATGTATTGTTTCTTGCATTTTCCCATTGATGAAAAAGGGCCAAACCAAAGAGGAAGATGTGCATTAAACAAATTTTTGTTATAAGATAGTGCCATCATCTGAGCACTCATAAAATCCTTTGTTGTAATATTAGTGCACTCATCCATAATTAAACTTTCATCCAAATTTGTTGTAAATTTAATAACATCCAAATAACCTTAAATATGTGTAAAGTTTTATGTATCTTCCAGTACGATTAGAGTGCACACGTTCACAATTCCTGGCACTTTAGTAACTTCTTAATTTTATTTTGGCCATTTCTTATATTTTGTTAGGTTCAATACTACCGTATTCCTTTAGATAAAAAAATTTCATAGACCAAGAAATCAAGAAATTTGAATAAATCATACATCTTTTAGAATTGAAGGGGATTATTGCATGTTACTTTAAATTATTGGAAAGGGTGAAAGTCTCCAGCTAAGTGCAAGCCTTCGTCAATGGTTCCCAAAAATTATGAGTTGTGACACTATAAATTATAAATTATACGAGAGGAATTATAGATTTACAGTGTAAAAATTCTACCTAATCGATGCTTTGGGTTTCCTGGAAAAAAGCATCAATCATATAACATATTAGAAGCAGCCCATGCGATAAAATTGGTAAGTAATAACTAGACCATTAAATAGTTGGCTAAACACTTTAATATATATTATGAAAATATCTAATAATGTTATTGCCTAATATTAGACCCTTTTAGAAATAAGATTTCAACAACCCCTCTAGTCAACCTGTTATCACCAAAAAATAGCACCCTCCGATTTGTCATGCCTGTGTGAATGACCAACTGGTGTTTTTGGGTAACATTGGACCATCTCTCAAGTTGTGGGACTTGCTACTTGAGATGGACCTCCAAAGAAGGCTGGTTCATCCACCTAATCCTAGCACTAAATTACTTCTAAGGAAGGAAATGCGACTATCTACTCCTAATCTAACAATTCCAAGGGACCAAGGAGAGAGATCATGAAATTAAGAAATCCTACACTACAGAGGTGATAGCACAAAGAAAAGGGGGTGAAATATCCTGCTAAGGGAGAATACATAAAGAAAATGGAGTTGAGAGAGGCTAGACCAATGTGACACAGACCCAGATCTTCATTTACCACTAAATCTCCATGAAACACAACATCCTTGCACCTGCAAATGAGACATACATGCACAAAAACAAAACAAAAATAGGGGTAAGGAGATACAAAAACAATGCAAGCATTGAAAGAACACCACGAACACAACTTTATTGCTCTTAGAATATACACAATCCATTACATTGTTGAAATAGAGGCAAAAATACACTTGACAGTGCCCATGATATGGTTTGTAGTTCAATGGTTTCGAGAAACAAATTTTACAAAGTTTCCCCACATCTCAGAATATCTCCCTCCTCAAATAAGAAGTGTTTACAATATATAGAAAATGAATGAGAGAAAGAGAAAGAGTGAAACTCGGATTTCTTCTCTCACCAACCAACAACTATAATTAAATGGTTTGAAAATGGCATGGGCAACCTTACAAATCATCTTACATATGTACTTTAGCTTCTGGAAGAAGAAATGGGGTACCATACTTCATTAATTCTGTGGTTGGGTCTGAAATTATGTATTACCTTGTTAGATATGTTTTCCAATTTTTTAAAATCTAACCTCCACAAAATTTAAGAAATATTTTTCTGTGGTGTAGAGGACGTCATGCTTGTTTCAAAAAGTTAAATTTTGTGAAAAAAGAGCTTTGGGTCAAAAGTTATGACCATTTGAAGTTCGGAGGTCAAGCACGGGAGGAATTCATCTCAAGGAGGCAAAGCGACGAAAGAAAAAAAAGAAGGCATGTGATAGGAAGGGTGTGACAAAGAGCACAAGAGGAAGAGCAGAGACTTAGCCAATTTTAGATAAGTCTCACGAAAGGGGCGCGAGGGAAAATGCGGAAGGTGCGGAAGAGGAAATGGAAGGAGAAGAATGTAAAGGGAGAAGAAAAAGGCATGCAAGGGTGCATGGAAGAATTCTAGAAAGGAAATAAGGAACACGTCAAGATACAAGAACGTGAAAGGAAAGAAGAGGGAAACTTCACACCTAGGTGTGTGCGCAGCAAGAAAGAAGGCATACTCGCAGAAGGTAGGTATGGAAGCAGGGCATGAGCATCCAACTGAGGAAGGGCGCATGAAAACGAAAAAAAAAAGAGGGCACATGACAAGAAGACCAGGGACAACTGATTTTGAAGGCAAGACTGCAAAGGGGCACGCAAGAAGTGCACACAACCTGAAATGTGAAACATTAGAGCCAGAATGAAAGTATAAGTTATCCAAATAACTAGGAGAGTTATTTGGATAACACAACCATCATAAGGTTAAACACTTGATTATCACTTGACACCTATGTTGCGAAGAAACGAGAAACTAAAAACATGACAACAATGAGAATGTGACAAGGAATAGGGGTGGGAGAGATTGTGCTTAAGAAACATGAATTTTATACATATATAATTTGTTTAGACAATCTTTGACCATTCATAGTTTAAACAATGAAATTTTCTCAACAAACTAAAGACATTGGCCTATGACATGGTGATATTGGTGAAAAATGATGAATGAGTCATTTATTCTCAAATCTTTTGGTACAAGGGTTCATTGTACTGTATGAAAACTCATGGGAAATATCTTGAAGATAGTTCTTCATCTATGGAATCTTCCGAGCAATTGGGAGCACATTTCAACTATAATTGATGTCCAAGTCTATAAGAATTGTTTCTTCTCTGCCAAAGTACTTTCCACCAACTCAAAGCAACTTGTATTAATGTTCTAAGATTTTTCATGCCTCAGGATGTCAGAGAATACTTCACATTATTTCTCCTTTCCATGAGATTCACATTACTTTGCCTTTCCTTTTTCACCACCCTCGCACTTCTCCACACTCTAACCTCTTCTTCTTCACCCCTCTTCCCCTCCCATTTTTTCTCTAGCTCTGATTTGACACCTTTAAAGATGCCTTTTGGTGTTTCCATTGTACATTTCACTTATGATTTCTAGTTAAAAATCATATTCTCCTTGATAAGAAACAAAAGTGAACGCATACTACACTCCACAAAATATTTGTTTGAAGACACAATGGAGAGTGTTGTGCATAAGAGAAAAATATCTATTGATATATAATAAATATAGAAATTCATAACTGTGTGTGTGTGTGTGTGTGTGTGTGTGTGTGTGTGTGTGTGTGTGTGTGTGTGTGTGTGTGTGTGTGTGTAGTCTAAAGGTAAATTAAATTTTATTATATTTCAAAAATTGTAGATTTTCATTAAAAAATTGAGACGTAGATTTTCTACGTATTTTATGTATAATTAAATTGTGGAACATCAACATAATTTATGTTAATTTAAAAAAATCATAAGTTGTTTTTTATTTGTGGTATTTGAACTTGGTGTTTCAAAGTGTAAGGCTCTAACACAAAGAGAGCACTAGAAATCTATCTTTTATGTGAATTCACCACTCAACACACTATGGGTAAATAATGAATTAAATGAACGACTTGTTCCCCCAAAGTAAAGACCTAGACTAAGTGAGCCCAACCCTATTCATCACATTGACACCATGAAGCATGTAATGATACAACACACACACACACACACACACACACACACACACACACACACACACATCTAGTAATGTCTAATTTACACACTATTATAGTCATATTTTTGTATTCTTCAAATGTTCTAAACTCTAAATACTTTGAGTTGTGGCGTTTCCACATTTTTTAATATAACAATCAAACACTATTTAATGTGGCATCTCTACATATTGATATTACAATTTATAATACTTTTTTGATTTTTTCCAAAAATAATATAAATGTGATGGATGTTATTTAAATCATATTTCTAAAAATTCAAAGAAATATGGATTTTTACAAACATTTTTACAAGTTTATCAACATTACGAAAATCTAAACAATCTAAAAAAATAAATTATGAAATCATTATAGAGATACCACAAATATTCTATAATTCTCTTAAATTGTTAAAAAAATGTAGAATAATTGTGGTAAAAAGAGCTTGTTTAGTGTAGTGATAATGAATAAAATAAGGAGAATGTTATGTTTTTATAATGCAAGGTCAATTAAATAAGTATCATGAATTCAATAACGTTATATTGTTTTTTTATTGAAAAGTGCACTTTTATAGATGTAAACAAGGTAATTACAATGTTGATCATACAAAAGATGGGTGGATGAGATCACACCCCAAAATTCCAATCATATCGAGCCGGTAATGCCTTTGGGAAGGAGGCCAGATAAATCAAAATAAAAGGGTGGACCTCAATCAAAAAATGGCGACCAAAATAAGGTCGCAACCTAGAAAAACTAGGACACAAATGATAAACATGGCGGTAGATAGAGGAGGCAGAGGAATATCCGCTTATCGCCCCAACTAGAACCAGGGTGAATTGTGTCGAGAGATGGGATCCCATCTATTCTCATCTTGTTTTTGTTGTTGTTTATTAGAATTATCCAACTGTTGAAAAGGAGAATGGCAAGGGCTATATGCGGAAACTTATCTTGCTAGGAGGCACACTAGCCTTCTCTGCTAGAATCACCAAGATGACTAAAAACCCCGCCATGTGTGGGCGAGTAGGGTCGAGATCGAGGGGACCACCGGCCTTGAAGAAAGGGGCTCCGCCGGCCCGGAGAAATTCCTTTGAAACCCTCGATCCTAGGGTGGAGGGGGAGAAGGATGTGGCCAAGGCGGTGAGCAAGAGACATAAGAGGAACATGGCTGACCGCATAAGGGGCAGCGGCCTAGTGGTCGAGCAAGTGCTTTGGAGGTTATTAACCTCCACTTGAACTTTCTTGGCCTTTTTCGAATCTGGAGCATCATTGTGGAGAGAGTAGCCACTTTATTAGTAAAAGAGAAAAATCTATCCATAAGAACATTGTTAAATATGACATTATTTCTAGTTTTCCAAAGATGAAATAAAATATCAGCTCTGAATATGTGCCAAAATTTGTTGTAAATTTTAGGAAGTGGATCTGAGTCCCCTAAGAGAGCCATCTTCTAGGTAAAGAAATCCGAGGAGAAGGGTTGGAAAAAGGAGTGAATCCATTTCCCAGTCGATTGAGCCCGACAGAACCAAAAAATATGCTTGATAGGCTTAGGTTTGTCGCAAACTAGGCAGGTGGGGATGTTCATACGCATATGCCTAAGATGGTCCCCTTATGGGAAGCCCTTGTGCAAGATGAACCACAGAAAGCGATTTTTTTTGGCTCAACAAGAAATGACCAAATCCTTTCGAACCGTCATTTCCAAACCTATGTCTGGGAGGCAATGTTCCAACGATGATTAAGGGAGTTAATATTCACCAATTGCGGGGCAAGCAGAGAGTAGCCTAGGTAGGGTTTGTAGTGGCAAGTTGGAGTAGCCCCGGCCAATTCCAGCCACGCCACCACAAGATGCCTTAAGTGATGCCAATTTTATGAATAAATTCCTCAGGTATGTACGCAAAGATTTTTGTAATTGATTCAGCGTCTTGGTGTTGAAGTTTAAATCTAATAGCTAGGGCTCTCCATAAAACTAAGATCTATAATGTTTACAAAATAAATCACCCACCACTTTAATGCCTTTTCTGAAGAGCCAAATAGCTTTAGCCCAAGGAGCTAGAGTGAGAGGGGCATCATGGAAGGTAAAAATAGATGACCACCAGAGAGAGTAGGAGTTAATAGAAAGACCAGTTCTAAAGCCACCCCCTTCCAAATAAGGTGTGATTTAAGAAATTCCTAGGACTTCCAAATACTTTGAGCTATAAAAGTACCTCTAATTTTGACAGAAACAGGGCAGAGAAGAAGGGACTGGAAGTTGAGGCCTTTCTAGGCTTGTCTTCCTAGAGGAGAACCTTGGTAGATGCAATGCCAGAGCAGAATCTTCTAAGATTCATCACCTTCCAGGCTACAAATCAACTATTTGACACAAAGAGCTCACCCTTGGAGCTTGATGTCAAACAGGCGAAGGCCACCAGCTTCTTTGGGTCTACAAGAAATATCCCATGCTACTTTGTGAAATCCGTCGTGCCTTCGTAATTAGCCCAAGAGAAAATCTCTCAGAAGTTTTTCAAGCTTGGCATAGGCAGCATTAGAAGGATCCCAGCAAGAGGATTAGTACACATGGGTTGAAGCTAGCACCTTGGAGTAAATTTGAAACTTTCCTGCCAGAAAGAGCAGTTTGGTAATCCAATAGGAGATTTTATGCTCAACTCATTGCACAACATAGCTCCATAGCTGCGTGGAGGTGGCCTGGAAGGCAACTGGAATGCCAAGAAATTTGAATTGAGTTCTTGGTTGGATCCAATTCCATTCCAAACCTTCCAACCATGGAGGGATAGGGGATTGTGACTACCGATAGCACTAGCCCAAATGTTTTACCTTCTTATCCCCTCTCACAACACATGTATAAATATGCATTTGTAATCACTGTATATTTCTCCAATGTATTTCAACATTCATTATTTTATGACATTGGTATAAGAGCTCCTTGTGACCTCGCAGTCTGTGTGTAAATTTGAGCCTTTCCTGGAGTGATAGAAGGAGACGCTAAAACTGTGCAAAAATATGTTTTATACCTTGCACCTAGTAGCGACCTCAACGTGGAGTGTTTGATAGCTGTTCTTAGTAATTGAGACCTGTGACCCTAGCATCATCTCCTGTATTCCTTGGATTTTTTTCAAGACCTGTTCTTTTCTTGATTCTCAACTTCTCGTATTTGGGCAGTTGCATCAGTTGATGTGCGTGTTAAAAACCTCTGCTCTGCATCGAGCTATAGCTAATCCCATTCCTATGTCGATCTCTCTCTTTTGGAATCCCCGTCAAGTTTCAATTTCCCATGCAATGAGGTACCTTTTTCTTGACTCCTATCAGAATTTAACATTTCTTTGAGCTCCTAACCAACGTATTAGTCTCATCTCAGACTTCAATCTGAGATCGACAAACTCCTTCACGACATACAAGCTCGCAGTGGCTCTGTTCACTCAGAGAACTATTTTATTAATTTTACAATTTGGCGAACACATTGGCATGTGGCAAAAATGTGCGTAGAAGTCCAAGGAATGTCTTCTTCTTTTACTGTTTAGCATGCTGTTTTGTGTGCTGTTTCTTTAGTAGCAAGACCTGTCAAACCTTCATTGGCAGCAACTATATTTAGAGAGACGTTGTTAAAGCGGTATAGCCCTGTATTAAATGCAAGGAAAACATGGAGGCCCAGGTAGTTATCCACAAAATTCCTCATACGGTCATGGAAGAGACTAGGACGAGCCATTGAATCATTCTATAGTTGACTCCTGCGTAGAGCATTTGGTTGGCAAACCAAATAGGAGAATTATCAGTTAAAAGAGGCTTCAATTGGAGCAAAAACAAGTTTAATATAACCCCAATTTCATCAGTTCCACTAGAAAGTTACAAGAATGCGAGAGACCAGTCAACAAGGTAAAGCATGTGATCCCGTGTAGCAATTTGAGAGCATGACAAACATGTCCAGAGATTCTAGCAGTACTGCACGAAACCATAGGGACATGCAACCTTTGAGAGGCCAAAGACAATCCCAAGAGAGCATCGGTTTCTACTTTGATTTGTTAAAAGTATCCAAAACTTACATATGTAAGGACATAGTGCATAAAAACTACATGGTTGATTCTTGTTCAAGGTATGGTACCAGATGGAGAAGAGTCGTTCCAAGCTTGAAGAAGGCTACAATGAAGATGATGAACGTGAGATCAAACGCCCACATGAGCATCCGGGTTGATTTGCATGAACATACTGAGCCCACCTCTTCATCTGCAATTCAGAAATGGCATCACATCGGTCGCACCGATTCAAAGAATTCCAGATGACATCCTTGCCAAAAGAATAAAAAAGGACGCGTGGCGACTCAACAAGATGATGACTCAGAAGAATATGTACTAGAATCAAAAGATGATGATGATGTTTCAGGTTAATATTGTAAAAACAATGAAATAAGGGGGGAATGTTGGCACATTTCGTTGTAACGAATGTCCCTTGATTTTCCAATTTCCCAAACATTTGAGCTTCTTCTCCCCTCTCACAACTCATGTATAAATATCCATTTGTAATCACTTTATATTTATCCAACGTAATTCAACAATCATTATTTTATGACACTTTAGGCAAGAAGATAACTTAATCCTTTTGCCACCAAAGCACATACGATGAAGGGGATAAAAGGAACCCTTGACGGATGGATTTGAACAACCCAAACCTGGAAGATTGAGCTCCATTAATGGTGATGGAAGTCCTTGTCCAATCAAAAACACCACTAATGTGTTACGAATAAACAAGGTACCATGGTTGAAAATAGTTTTACAAAAGCTCGAACATTATCAACTAAAATAAAAGAAGCCCTTGGTGAGGATTCACACTCCCTCGAGTTTGACACCATGGTGTTTCCAATGGTTATGGACCCATTGTTTTAGTAAGCTTTCGGAGGGGAATGACCAAACAATAACCCACAAGGGTAAAAGATTCGATCCAATTGCATGTTTTTATCAAATTATGGTAAATTTAGAACAACATCAAGAAAAGGAGTCTCGAGTCGGGTGATTACCTCATCGAAGACCTTCGTGGATGAACTTCCTCGCTTACATGGGAGTCATAGGAGCCAATCGTTCCGTCAACCAAACATGCATCAATAAATGAAGACAAAGATAGGAGGCCATAATTATAGGTGTTACGCCACTCAAAGGGTTGAGTAAATGACCGAATCAATGAAATACCTATGCGAGATTATCAAAATCCTTCCAAAATGGCGGTATGATAGCATGTCAAGATGAGCAACAATAAGCATGGACCTAAACCCTAGTAGAGCCGTCACATCAAACCCTGCAGACCTCCTCATCTAAAATTGGACCGATAGCGTTATATTGTGACCATGTTAGGAATTAATGTTGTCAACATTATTAATTTATTATATTCTAAATTGAATTTGGTAACTCATTAATAATATAATAGAATAAAATATTGTCTACGAGTTATTAAAAAAACTCGTATTATTTAGTCATTGGTTATGAGTATTTTGTTATAGATCCTATTTTATAGGATATGTATTGTCCTATAAATATGCCATTGAGAAATAATAAAGTAGATGATTTTTTGTGTGGAAATATGTTCCAACCCCTTTATTTGGTATCACAGAGATGAGAGGTTCTGCTTTGTGAGTTGTAGATCAAAGTGGATTGGATCGATTCAACCTATGTATGCATGTTTTATCACAAATTGTTTGTGAGAAGTGGATTGGAACTCGTGTGAAAGTTATTCGATTAGTTGGACATGTATCATTTGTAATGAATAGTCCATACAAGCTCGCAATCCAAGTGGTGATTAATATGATCTTCGGTGCATCGAGTCTCGGAATCAAGGTGATTACCTCGTCGAAGACCTTCAGGGATGAACTTCCCGCTTACATGGGAGTCATAGGAACCAATCGTTCCAACCAAACAAACATACATCAATAGATGAAGACAAAGATAGGGAGGCCATAATTATAGGCGTTTACGCCACTCAAAGGGTTGAGTAAATGACCGAATCAATGAAATACCTATGCGAGATTATCAAAAATCCTTCCAAAATGGCGGTATGATAGCATGCCAAGATGAGCAACAATAAGCATGGACCTAAACCCCAAGAGAGTCACATCAAACCCTAGCAGACCTCCTCATCTAAAATTGGACCGATAGCGTTATATTGTGACCATGTTAGGAATTAACTGTTGTCAACATTTTTAATTTATTATATTCTAAATTGAATTTGGTAACTCATTAATAATATAATAGAATAAAATATTGTTACACGAGTTATTAAAAAAACTCGTAGTATTTAATCATTGGTTATGAGTATTTTGTTATAGATCCTATTTTATAGGATATGTATTGTTCTATAAATATGTCATTGAGAAATAATAAAGTAGATGATTTTTTGTGTGTGCAAATATGTTCCAACCCCTTTATTTGGTATCAGAGAGAGATGAGAGGTTTCTGCTGTGAGTTGTAGATCAAAGTGGATTGGATCAGATTCAACCTATGCATGCTTGTTTTAGCACAAATTGTTTGTGAGAAGTGGGTTGGAACTCAGGTGACAGTTATGTAGATTAGTCGGGCATATATCATTTGTAATGAATAGTCCATACAGGCTCGCAATCCAAGAGGTGATTAATATGATCTTCAGTGCATCAATCTGATTATGTTGTGCATCCATTCTGCAGAAGCGTGCATTTGATATCCTCCATATTTGTCAATGCCAAACCTGTTCCAGCCATGAAATATCCTTAAGAAATATGCGAGTTATCTTTGGTATCGACCAGCAAGAATCTGTGAGGAATCTTATTTTGACGTTGTTTTCCGGCATATATGTTTTAGATTTGTCACCATTCGCAGAGCAGATGAATGCGGGAAGCCCAAAAATGGGTCAATCCTGTAGCGTGCAAGTTCATTAAATCAAATATTTAACCAATCTTCCAGACTAGCGTTTTGATAGATCATGATAATCCACGTATGGCAGCATGAGACGTTAATTTGGCCCACTCGACTCAGTTGTAATTTTGTTGTCGATATGCATGATTTGATTCTCATGAACTTCTCAAATGCACTAAGTGGGAGAATCAACTATGACATGTTAAATTCCCTAGATCTCTTGTTGGTATTGCTATCAGAGATTTTCTCTAGAACGGTTGGCAAAGTCTCGACACTCTACTTGCCACACACATGTATGGAAAAGAATGGTCAGATAAAATTGGTATTTCATATTGATATTGGTCTTCAAATTTGATAGTTCACTTAGTCTTTATGTTATCATCAATGTGTTGTGGTCGGTTTAAATAAATTTGACAATCAAAGTAAAGTGTGTCGAAGTTACTTCAAGATATAAAAATGTCATTTTATGTCATGTTAATTGTCAATTAGTCCAAGTTCAAAAATTGAGTCAAAATGTCATGTGTTAATATCATGATTGAGAGACGTCATCTATACACAAGTATTGTTATATGTCGCATTTTTGTTATTTTTGTTGTCAAAGTGTCTAAAATGATCATTCTGAGTCAAAGTAAATGTTATTTTAAGTGTCACATATTGTGTTTTATGTATCTTGGTCATTATGTAGAAGTGTTAAAAGTATTGTAAAATATAGTTTTCATTGTCAAATGTGTAGTGTTCTCAAAATTTGTCATAAAAAAGTAGTAAAAATATCTTACAAATGCATTTTTGGTTGAATGTAGCGTTTGATTTAAGCATGTAATTGAGCCTCAAATTCACATTCATTGAGATATTAGTGTTATATCTGGTGTCCCCAGATTACATCCTGAAATCTGTGACTACCCTATCTGAAAAAATTTCATACTTTTAAAATAAGTGGTCGTTTTGTGTTTTTATTGCCTAAAAGTTCTTGTATTGTGTCAAGATATTCCCAAAGAGCCATATTAGCCATTTTCACCAAATACATTAGAGCTCCAAAGAAATTGTTTATATTGCTTTCTCATTGAATGATACAGAGCTCACGCCATTATATAGGCTGAGAGGGAGAAACGCGTGGAAGAAACAGTTATGAAACTGTTCATTAACAAACAATAACACAAATGTATTAATTTGCTAACATTCCCCCCCTTAATACATTGCTCTTACAAATGTACCCCCTAAACAAATCAAACTTCACCTTGCCGAGAGGCTTGGTGAGAATATCTGCAACCTGAAAATCAGTAGGGCAGTACTGGAGCTGAATTTGGTGGTTCAAGACCTGTTCACGAATGTAGTGACATTCGACCTCAATATGCTTTGTTCATTCATGGAAAACAGGATTCTTCACAAGCTTCAACACACCTTGATTGTCGCAGTGAATGATGGGAGGTTTCTCTTCAGGAATCCCTATATCTGCAAGAATGCGACGTAACCAAATTACTTCGCACACGCTCCTCGTGCAATGTGGTATTCAGCCTCAGTGGATGAGAGAGCAACAACAGTTTTGCTTCTTGCTGATCCACGAGATAGGTCCAGATCCGAGATGAAAAACATATCCTGAAGTGGATTTCCTGTCATCAACGGATCCTGCATAGTCCGAGTCTGTATATCCCTGTAAGAAGAACTGAGTGTTTCTTCGATACTCTGCACCAAAGTCAACTGCACTCTGACATATCTCAACACATGCTTTGCTGCTATCCAATGACATTTCTTCGGCTCCTGCATAAATCTGGCGAGATAGCTCACAGCAAAGCAAAGATCTGGTCTGGTATAAGTCAAGTAAATGAGACTCCCCACAAGCTGCCTGTAGTGAGTGCCATCTACCTGTGGTGAATCCTGGAATCTAGATAGTTGCAAACCTTTTTCCATAGGTGTGGACATTGGTTTACAATCTGACATCCCATATTTTTCCAGGAGTGTCTTGGCATATTTCATCTGGGAGACGAAGATATGATTCTTCTTCTGCCATATCTCTAAGCCAAGACAATAGTGAAGTAGCCCCAAATCAGTCATGTCGAAGGATTTCTTCAGATCATTCTTTACATCATCTACAAGATTTTCAGAACTTCCTGTGATCACAAGATCATCTACATACAAAACTAGAATGACAATCTCTGTTCCTACCTTCTTGATATACAAATTTGTATCTGAGGGGCTACGAGTGAATCCATGCTGCAATAGGTGATCATCAATTTTTATATACCATGCCCTAGGTGCTTGTTTGAGTCCATAAAGAGACTTTATCAGATGACATACCTTCTGTGGTTGATGCTCGTCTACAAACCCTTCAGGTTGGGCCATGTACACTTCTTCTTGTAGATCACCATTTAGAAAAGCACTCTTGACATCCATCTGCTGAAGTTTCCATCCATTTTGTGCTGCCAGTGCACATACAACTCTGATGGTTTTGATCTTCGCAGTGGGTGCAAAGGTCTCGTCATAGTCAATTCCTTCTTGCTGAGCATAACCCTTTGCAACAAGTCGTGCTTTGTGTTTGTCGATTGAACCATCTGCCTTATATTTTGTTTTGAAAATCCATTTGCAGCCAATGGATTTCTTACCTGGAGGCAGATCGACAAGTTCCCACGTCCGATTCTGAATCAGGGAATCATATTCAGCATCCATAGCCTGTTTCCACTGTGGTTGGTCTAATGCCTCACGAACAGTGTCAGGTTCGGTGCTCTCAACAACTGAACTCATGAGTGCAAAATTTACCTCATGTCTAGCTTGACTTCGTGTTCTAACTCCCGTAGAAGTACCAGGAAGTGAGTTCAGGTGTGCATCCCTGATAGTACTCTGGACCCATTTCGGACGTTGGTGCTGCTGATGTGAAGATGTGTTTTCCAGTGTGCCAAGATCAACGAACAAGTCTCCACTCAGCTCTTCTTCTCTCTGAGAAGAATCATCTTGCTCATCATCTGGATGTGTGAGCAATCTATGTGACGAGGTCGGTACTGGATCTCCATTGTGTGGTAGGGAGTCAAAGGACGACTCATCACATACCACATCTCGACTCTCGTAGATCTTCTTCGTCTCAGGATCCATGAGACGATATGCCTTTGAGGTAGTACTATACCCCAAGAAAAGACATGGCAATGTCTTTGGATCGATCTTCTTCCTTCTCTTATCTGGAACATGCATATATGCAGTACAACCAAAAACTCTCAAATGATGAATAGAAGGTTTACGACCAGTCCATACCTCTTCCGGTGTCTTGTTCTGCAAGATCTTCGTGGGTGCCCGGTTGAGTAAATACACTGCTGTCTGGACTGCTTCTGCCCAAAACTGATCCTCCAACTTGGCGGTCGAGAGCATACAACGAGCCATCTCCATGACAGTCCTGTTGTGGCGCTCGGAAATCCCGTTCTGTTGGGGCGTGTAGGGTGCAGTCAAATGTTGCTGAATGCCATGCTGCTTCAGGTATGCTAAGAACTTCTTTGACACAAATTCCCCCCCTCGATCTGAGCGGAGGAGAAGAAGAGGCTTCCCAGACTGCCTGGTGGCTTGCTGGTAGAAGGTTTGGAAATTTGCAAGTGCCTCACTCTTCTTCCGAAGGAAATATACCCACATTTTCCGTGAGTAATCATCAATGATGAGCTGAAAGTACGCAAAACCTTGAAGCTAAGCTAGGTGGGGGTCCGCATAGATCGGTGTGAACGACCTGAAGATGCTCTGTAGAATGATAAGAGCTCTGTTTGAATGGACCTCTATGTTGTTTGCCCGCAAGACATCCTGAGCAAACAGGTAAGGAATGGGAGAGTGGAGGAAGCCCTCTTACCATTTCCTTCGCACTGAGTTGATGCAGAGCCCCAGTAAAGATGACCATATCGAAAGTGCCAAAGTGCAGTGGACTCTGCCGTTGATGCAGAGAGAGCAACGCTAGATGAAGTGACCGCATCCAGTGCAAATAGACGGCCCTTCAGAAATGCTTGAGCAATGACTGACTCTCCCTGGGAAATGATGCAGGACTTGACCCCTTTTCAACAAAGAATTCAACCTGCATTCTATGGTTAAGAAGTTGACTTACAGACAAAAGATTTGAAGTCAAACCTGGAACATATAGCACCTTTGTGAGTGTACATATTCATGTTCCAAGAGGAATGATGACATCACCAATCCTCGCTGCAAATATACTCTTGATTGTCCGCAATGGTGATCCGATCTCCGAATGGGCGGTCACTCGAGTATGGAACAACTTCTTGTTGCACCATGTGTTTGGCACGGCACTCGAATCAATCAACCGACATCTTCTCGACGGCCGTGAAGTCTCATGAGACTAGAACAATGTCAGAATGAGTCATATCTGGTACCTCTTCATCGGAGGTGGCATCCTGCTGAGCAGCAATGTGGCCCTTCTGCCTCTGATTACGAGCATGCCATCGGGATTTCTTGGAATATCCTCGGCCAGAAGTGCTCTCTTCGCTATAATTTCCATACTTGCGACCGTTGTAATAACATTCGCGGTGTGTGCGTATCCGTGGAGCAAATGTGGCACCATCGATCCGCCTTGTGATTATGTTTTATGCTTCCGGGTGGCCACCGTGATGGCCACCGTGAAGATGGCACCGAGCATGCTGCTTCTGATTTTGGGGGTAGATTGCCCTTTCCGAGGCTTATGTTTTTGCCTCGTGATGAGAGCCTTGTCTTCAAGGCTTCTTGTACATTTTGCATGGCTTCTTCCTGCTGGAGATAATTCACCAGGGTTGCAAAACTCACCTCCTGTTGAGTGATTGTCAATGTGGTGATCAATGTCCAAAACTGGGAAGGAAGAGCTCGCAGGGTGAGTGGGACTAGCAACTTGTCGTCCACTGGTTCACCGAGTGCAGAGAGTTCTGCACGTAACTCAGCTACACACCACAAGAAGGCTTCTACTGATTCGCCATCATGCATACTCATCGTATGAAGCTTTGTCTGAAGTTGCAACTTTGTCGTCAGATTCTTAGCTTCGTAGATGGTACACAATGCGCTCCATGCCTGAGAAGAAGCAGTTGCTTCCCGAATGTATGGCTGCACCTCATCAGAAAGACTCAGGGTGATGAGCATTAGTGCTTTCGCATCAACCTTTTCATATTTTTCCAACAGATCATCGTCTGTGGGAGGGCGTCTTTGCCAGAGACAATCCCCCAAAGATCTTCGAATTGAAGAATCGTCCGCATTTTGGTTTTCCATGCGGTGAAATTTGGCCCTTTCAAGAGTTGGGCATCGGATAGCAATATTTTTGGAGCAGACATTTTCAAAAACTCAAAAATGTATTTTATTTATTTATTTATTTTCAAAATGGCTACAATGCTTACTGAAGGAATCTGTCCCGAAGATGGGCTCTATAGGCTCATGCAGTGAGACGCCGACGCTCCTGTGGGCGTTCTATTTCGCATTCATCATCTGCATCATAACCACGTTCAAGTTCTGCATGAATCCGCCGTGCTTGACATCGAACGTCGAACCAAAAGTATTCCAACAGTCCTCGCGCACAATCTCGTCAAAGAGAATGTTCCCAGTGTTGTGTAGCTCGTTGACCAAGGCAAAGAATAGCCCAGTGGTGTCTTCATTGTCATTCAATGCCCAAATATTTGGTGCATTGCTCGCGGTGCTTTGTGCATCGGAAATTTGAGACATACGCGCACACACAGCTTTGCAATTTCCGGCTTTGCTTACACATACAGGGGTTTCACGTTGGGTTCACCTCCACGCCAGCAAGTGCACGAGTCTCCCTTGGTCGTTCCAGCGCACAGCAAATGCTCCCCACGTTTCTCCAAAGCAGACAGAGGACAGCAAACAAATATTTTGCTCCCCACGTTTCTAACCAGCAAAGAACAACAAACACGTTTGGGGCACAACAGGTTGAGTCTCCTCACGTTTCTAAACAGCAAAGAAGGCGCACTGGTCTCTCCTCATACACACGAACAATACGCCAAAAACTGTTTTCTTCAATACATGTCTGCAACTTTCAACTTTCAACGTAGGTAGGCAGGCTGGATTTGAATCTCCTCGCCAGCAAGGAGTACAAAACGCCAAAAGACCAGTCGCTCCACTTCAATGCAGGTCACTTCCTGTTCTTTGCTGAGTCTCCACGAACTCACGCACAGTAAAAACGCTCCACACTCAAAGAAAGCGGACTCCTTCACGCACGCACACAGTAGAAATGCGGGACAAGCACTCAAACTTGCGGGATCGAGCACTCAAACTTGGGGGACAGGCACTCAAACTTGCTCCGATACCAATGTTAGAGCTCCAAAGAAATTGTTTATATTGCTTTCTCATTGAATGATACAGAGCTCACGCCATTATATAGGCTGAGAGGGAGAAACGCGTGGAAGAAACAGTTATGAAACTGTTCATTAACAAAGAATAACACAAATGTATTAATTTGCTAACAATACCCGGATGCTCAAAATTGTTATATTCTCGTGCAGTCAGATTTTCTCAAGAAAATTTGTATTTAATTATTTCGAGCCCGCTTTTAGGTAATTTGTGCTTCGCTTTTAACCCTGTTGTGATCAAACATATCATTATTCCTATATACCATAAGGGTTTTAACTAGGAATGAGTTCTGCACTTTATTTGTGACTTTTGACAATTTTTCGTGTTTATGTGTTTTCCGTTTCATTTTACGTAAAATTTCTCTAGATCAATTCCTTTGTCAAGGTTAGCCCGATTCTTGGCACAGGTATTAGGAGATCACATATGCATATTGTGCCGAAGGAATTCGCCATCGGAGGTCGATTCACTCGGGAAAAGGTGAAGTCGTGCACTAAAAAGCCCCTACGGGATTGAGCGCATTTTTGGAAAACAAAGGATTTAAGTGGATCATGGAAAAAATAGAAGCAGTAAGTAGGTGGGATTTTATTGCCTGCCTTGCAGGGTAATTTTTCCCATGATAGGAAAGTCACTTAAGTTGCAGTGGGAAAATTAGAGGCAAGAGCAAGCGGGAATTTATTCCCTGCCTTGCAGGGTAAAAATTCCCATGGTGAAATAAAAGAAAAATGACTTAAGTGAATCTAGGGATTTTATTGCCTACCTTGCAGGGTAAATAATCCCATTATGAAAGTCAAATCACTTAAGTGGATCATGGGATTTTCGGGGCTGCCTTGCAGGGTAAAAATTCCCATTGTCATGTGTTTTTAAAAATAGAATTCTCTTTAGCCAAAAAGTGCGACCCACCTTGGGTGAATAATAATGCATTAAATAAATATTTATTAATATTTATTCACCCAAAATTGGCGCCCAAGCATGGAAGAAAGTCAACAAGGTAAAAGGGAATAAAGAAGATGGAAATAGATTGGCTAAAATTAAATAAATATTATTTATTTAAAGGTTGCCTCCTTCATGACAAAAAGTGTGCCCCTTTTGGTATATATTTAATGCTTTTTGAAGCATTAATTGATTAAATTAAATTCTATTTTCAGTGGCTATGGTCAAAGCACACTGTGAAGCTTAAGTGAAGTGAAGAGTGGATGATTAAATTAATTAAATTTAATTTAATGGATGGCTATCCTTAATCTTGCAATTTTAGCACACCAGTTAAAGAGAAGAGCATGATTTTTAATTAATTAATTGCCAAGAATAGGAAGGACAATTATTAATTATAGAATTATGAGGGTTATATAAGCATGGGCTGCCATAAGGATGAATTATTTAATTCACAGGTAAAGAAGTGCAGCCCGGAGGAAAAGTGCGCCCCATTTGAAGAGGATTTTTGCTCAGACAAAGGTGGATTTGATGTTAAAAGCTTCTAGTTTTGGCGCATGCTTTGAAGAAGGTTGATTTGTGTCTGCATAATTATTTGTAGAAGTGATACAGGTGCTCAGGTGATGTTGGTAAAATTCATGCTTGCTTTGCATGCAAATAAAACGTCAAATTTTGGGGCAACAGGCTTGAATTATGCAGATTTTTGTGATTAAAATTCACTGTGCATGCTCCAGTTGCCATCTTTGTCTGAATTAATTGCAGGAGTTAGATACAGGTGCTTTTATAAAGAAAATGAACTTATATCAATGTCCAATACATTGAATATTTCCTCCGAATCTGAAGGATTATCTAGATCTGCACTAGTTTTGAAGAATTCTACCAAATAAGAAGAAAAAGAATTGTTCAGACAAAGATAGAAAAAATCTATGGTGAAGAAAGATGAAAAGAAAGCACAACTGGAGTCATGCATCACTTCTAAATTTACGAGATATTGGAGACACGGATCTAGGCTCTAACCTCTTGCTAAATTGATAGACAAATACAAATGCAGAAAGACTTCACTCATGCGTGCATTAAAAGCAAGTGGAATTATTCGAGCTACACTTTTCCATTCACACCCAATTTCCAGAGTTTGTTATGCAAGTGTAGATCCATATCCAGATGCGAGATGCAGATGTAGATGTAGATCCAGATCTAGATCTCATAGTTGCAAAAGCTTTCGCACAAAGGTTTCATCCTCTTGTTTGAATGCAACTCGTGAAGAAGTCGGTGTGTGGAAAATTCCTTCCAAGATCTTGTGCAGAAATGCTCCTATCTTCCAAATTGAAGCCTTCATTGAATTTTCATTCATCCCGAGTGCTTTCAATTTTTAATTGCTCATATGCAATTAAAAATAAGGATGATGATTTATGTACGGAAAACATCAGATGCATTGATGCATGTACTTGGAGAAGAACTACAAAAGCTTCAAGGATAAAAGAGAAGACAAGGTGAAGGCAAATTCCATTGTTTCCAGATCCAAATTTGTTGTTTCCAGATCCACTTGTCATTTCCAATTCCAAATGTTTCAATTCTAGCTTGCTTCCGATCTAGCCGCTTCTAGATCCGGTTGGGTGAGAATCAAAGGTAAAGAATCGGTTCAGATTATGCAGAGACATGAAAAGGATAAGACTACAAAATTTCCTCTTCCTTCTTCTTTCCTTCGACAAAGTAATTGAGCAATCAATTAAATTATAAAACTGAAGTGATTGGCTTAAAAACCATTACTTGAAGAAGTCATCTACTTGGAGATAGGTGGCGGACGCGTGCAAAATAGAAGGTTCTATTTTCAGTTGCTGAAATCATGCATGTCATACAAAGAGGAATTCCAAGATGGAGATTGCGCTTGTTTCTTTCCTCCGACTTCCACATGTGCCAATTCAACTAAAAGCTTCCAACTTGTAATTGCCCTCTACATTCTATAAGTAGAGGAAAAAACTTCTGGTTAAGGATTAGAATTTGTAAGCAACAATCTTGTGTTCTAGACTTTGTTACGAACCCCTAAGGGCCACTTGGATCAAAGGAATACAAAGGAGCAGTTTCCTGGAGAACTTTGTGTCACGGTCACTTGTGTTTCTTGCTTTTAATCTTAGATCTCTTAATAAACTTTGTGTTATTTTAGATCCGGATCTAGAGCCGCCTTTGTTTTAGAAATCTGTTTTTATATCTATTGGATTCTTCTATGTGTATGCAATCAGCTCTGTCATCTACTAGTTGGGATGCACATCTTCCCCATTTCTTCTATGTGTTTACGTAATTACCTTCTTCTATAACTTTTCCTTTCTTTAAACAACTACTTACTTGTTGTAGAACTATTCAGTTACGGTTCATGAACTTAGTAGTTAAAGTAAAACCCCATTTAGATATTACCATACTTAAATAGACTAATCGACACAGGGAGCCTCACCGTTAAATGAGAGAGATTTATCTCATGACTACCTAGCTTTTGTGCTATGCGAGAAAATCTAGCCAACAATATCGGAGGAAGGAGGAAAATGGAGGTTAGAGGTCAATCAATGACCTCTCATCAATCACCAACGACGAGGCCGCATAGATGGTTTGGTGGCATTTTTTCAATGTATGTTTCAACTTCCAGCTTTTCCTAGTTTTCAGTGTTCCTATTGTGTTGTGTGCTGAATAAACCCCTTTCTAGAATTTTGGGGAAGATTCATGTTTTCAAAAAACTCAATTTTGGGGAGCAGGAGAAGATTACGAGGTAGGTTCGAGGATGGTTATCCAACTAGTACCAAACTTATGGATCTAGGAGATCAAGAATTCAGCACCCTAGTGGAAGGGAAAGTCCCACTAAAACCCAAAGTGGTAGGGAGTATTCCTACATAATTTGGCTCATCACTACGCCTTCACAAGGGTAAAGAGATAATCTATGGATTTTTACCTAGTCTAAGCAGTGCTTTCAGGAGGTGGTTTAACTTCTTCGAAATATAGTTCTTCACTGTGGTCACATTAAGGCGGTGAGTATTTGGAATTAATATGAGTTTGGTAACTTATTAATAATAATATAATAGAGTAAAATATTGTTATACGAGTTGTCAAAACAACTTGTATTATTAAGTTAGTCATTATGAGTATTTTGTTAAATCCTATTTTATAGGATGCATATTGTCCTATAAATATGTAAGAGAGAAAAAATTAAGTTCATGGTTTTTTTTTTTTTGTGCAAATCTATTTCGACCAATTTATTATCATTTATTTTTTGTTATCATGGTAAATTTTTTACGGAGGTAAATTTGTTTATTAGCTATATATGTCACAAAGGATGAATGGAAAATTGAAGAAAACATGTGTTGTAATTTTTGTAACTAGTGACATCTTCATCCTACTCCTCAGTATAAGTATTAAATAAACTTATAGAGAAGAAATTGTGCATTAAAACTTTCCAATCCATCTATTTGAGTTTGGAGTTACAATCATTACCATTGAAGTTAAAATAATATTATATATGATTTTTCTTTTATATATAGATTAACTTTGAGAAAAATTATAAAACAAAATTAAATTTTAAAATCAAGACAACTAATTAGATGGTCATTCTAAGAGATGATTGTAAAAATTCAAAATGGTGTATGCATTAAATATATGTAAGACATAAGTTCATCACAAATGTAAAATGAGCTTAAAATTAAATTCACAAGGATGAACTTCAACCAATGTATCAAAATCATGATTTTTTGAATTTGTATCACAATATAATTAGCAAGAAAGAAGCATTGTTATTATTCACTAATCCATAATCAATACATAAGAGTTTTTAAATACACCCATTCAAAAACTAATTAATTTATAATGAAACCCTAAACCTAATCAAAACAAAAAAACTAACTAAAGTTAATTGAATTTAATTTTTTTTAGTAATTACCGTATTTTGTACCTTTTGCATGCAAAGCTCGAATAGGTCTAAATATTGTCCCCTAAATATTGTTCCTTTTTATCTACATTTTTAAATAACAATGTTGGTCAAATTTAAATTCAAGTTCGATCAACAAAAAAAAAAAAAAAAGTATTCGAATGTAAATTTTGGTATCGAAAATTTGTCACAAACACTAAAAACTAGTTAGCACTTGTTATAACAACCTAGAACTAATCAAAAGTTATGGCCTCCTCAAAACAAGTTTTGTATCATTATTTTATGTAATTATGAATATTATATTCCAATTTTATTGTGGAATATACATAATCTCTTTTATAGATTATATAAATAAAACCAATACCTTACATACTTATATTTTAAAAATACCCATAGATATCAATCTCAAGATTTTTATCTTAGATTTTAAATAAACCACATTAAATAATAATTCTATTTTTTTGAAAATAAAAATCTTATAAAAATGACATCAATTTAATTACATAAATATATTTGTAGTAAAAAAATAAACTTCAAACTCCATCATATAAAAGGGATATTACAAATTATCTGCTTCTCAAACTAAAAAGAAAAAACAGTCAAATAAAACAATCAAATTTAATATCTTCATTAATTTTTTATCTAAAAATATTACAGCTCCTACAACACCCATGCCTCATTTAATGAAAAAATACAAAATAATCTCATGCCTTCACAAATTGAGCAGTAACATTTATTATACTTATTATACTGCCGAAGGCAGTTACTATTTATAATGAAGAGTAGCTGATTTCATACGAAGGATAGTAACAACAAATCCATTCATGATTTCATACGAAGCATATAACAGCTAATGTGAGACTTTGGGAGGATTTTTACATTTAAAGCAAACAACAGTATTATTATTGTTTGGTGAATAAGAAAAAGGAAAGAAATGTTAACCTACTATTGTATGTCAACTGAACAACGTGTACAACTTAACTGACTTATGGAAACTTCCAACTAATGCATGTCATGATTTTTTTGACAGCTACAACCAGGTTATGAAAGGGGTCTGTGATATTTTTAATTTTCATATTAGCCTTAATCACACCAGGTTATGAAAAGGTTTTAAATCAATCAAAGTTTATTAAATGATTATTTAGTCTATAAAGGGAAGGGAGGAGGAGAACAATGTGTGGACTGCTAGAATTGTTTCTATGTAAACAATGGGAAAATATGATGATGGGAGGAGGAATTGTATGAGAGGTTGTGAGCCCGAGCAGCCAGTCTTTGAGTACCTCTATATTGTCTCTTTATATACAAATTATTTTGGAGTTTGAGTAGTCTCTTGTAGAAATTGATGTAGCAAGAAGATACTAGAAGATGTCTTTTTGCCAACAAATCTATGTTTCTCTTATATTTTGGTGTTTGAGTAGCTTTTGAATAGATAAAAAAATAGTATATGAATTTGATTAAACTGATAAAGCAAGCAATTAACTTATTAAAATAGAATAAGTGAAAATTTTGGCAATCCATCATCCACAAGAGGCAAAATGAATGCACGATTCAATTTTGTGATTAAAAATCAGATTGAGTGCATATATGAATTTAGAGAATCGATCAATTTTAGAGATATCAAAATCCGGAAAATTGATTAAAATTTAAGATCTAGGAAAACGGTTAAATTAAAAGTGAAAACTAAAACTTACGTTTTGGATCATTACTAGTGCCTATATGATAGAGCATGATGACCAGGTGGTGGAGATGGAAGTCAAAATTTTAAAAGTCTCACATTTGCAATCTATTTATGACAAAATATGTTATTTGTCATTTTAATGGGTTTTGGCTTATTACTTCAATTTATGTACCAATGGATATAGTTTACTTAACTAAAATTTGTGATATTTCTCTTTATTCCATAGGGTTTTGAATGTTTAGTTTTATAATTTTTGATGATTGGTAAAAGGAGGGTTTTTCCAAGGGTCCTACCTTGTTACAACAAAGGATCTACAATCCAGATATAGCCATAAACATTTCAAGGAACAAAACAACACTATTAATCAAAATAGCTGGTGCAAACAACACTAAACTAGCCCAAAACTAGACAAAAACCAGTCCAAGTGCAGTCTAAAACCAGATAAAAACCAAAACACACACTTGGACCAGAGAACAAAATAGAAAAGGAACACTAGATAAGAAAAGTGGCTTTTCTATTATTTTTTCTTTTGTTTTGGACCACTTTCCCATCCTTCATATCATCCTCAATCGAAAGAAGAAATTCAAAAGACTTTATCGGAAAATAAGTATTAGAATTAGGAGGTACATTTTCCTTTCTCACTATGGATGGAGCTTTTGAAGGTATCATAGGATCCCTAATGGTATTTTATGGAACACAATCCTCCAAATCCAAGTTAGAATCGGGAGAAATACATAGCTTTTCATTAATCATAGTATGACATGGGAGGGCATCTTTGCACAAAGTAGATCTTGTATGCTTTCTCTTCTCAAGATGGTAGTCTACAACAATATGTCCTAATGCAAAACAATTTCTACATGTGAAGGGTAACCCTTCATAATCTAGCGGATGATTCCAAGTTCTATCTTGGACTTTAAGGTCAATATTTGTTGGAAGTTATTTAGAAGTTTCTAGTTCAACAAGAATCTAGGAAAAAGTTGTGTGCATATAGGAAGAGGTATTTATATCAACATTGATTAATTTTCCCAAGGAGTTGGCTATGGAAACTAGAAAAATTTGTCTTCCAAAATTGGAGGGGGATATATGGCATTCTAATCCACATCGGTTTGGTTCGAATGATTTATTAAGGGTTGAATGATGGGAACCGGGTTCTAGGATTAAATAATGAGGTTGGTTGATCCAAAAAAATCCGATATAGTATTTCTATCACAAATATTGCTAAAAAACAATAAATATTCCTTTAACACAAGGAAAAATATCTACCCGACCTTCAAACAAGGGAAGATAATACATTGAAATCCACACATGTAGATCAAGAAAGATGGGCCACCAACCACTGAATTTGTAGATCAGTCCATGCTCCTTGAGGTAAGACTCGAAGTTGAGAACTTCCTCTCCAAAGGTCATACATGGCATGTGAGAGGCTGAGGTTATGAATACAAATGTAGATCCCTGTTAAACCACCTCTCGAAATGATTGGTTATGTTTCACAAGTGCATAAGGGGTGTGTTCTCGGGTAGTAGTAGACAAGGTCCGAAACACTATATAAGCTCATTCGAGAGGTAACAACAATGCTTCTAGCCGTTAACTCACCATCAACATTAGCCCGTCTAGTTTACCCTAGCGGTGGGGAATGTGGGCTATATGTGGGAGATCTCGGGTCCATCCCTGGGTTGGCCACCTCTATAGCTTGTTTTTACTTGGCTAGGAAGTGTCAGGTGGGTTAGATGCTTTGGTGGTGGAGGTGGTCTCTCGACGTGGTGCCAAGTGGCTCAATGTTCAATGCGATGGGGGTTGGGGTCAAGCATGATTCCTGTGTTCAATGTGACAAGGCATGTTTGGAATTATGGCATGAGAGTTATCCCAAACCACTTTTAAAAGCCCTTCCGTTTACCCTAGCAGTGGGGAATGTGTACTATATGTGGGAGGTCTTAGGATCCATTCCCCAGGCTACCCACCTCTATGTCTTGTCGTTACTCAGCTAGGTAGTTCCAGGTGGGTTAGGTGATTCGATGGCGGAGGTGGTCTCTCGACGTGGTGCTAAATCGGCTCGGTGTTCAATGCAACGGGGGTTCAAGGTCGCATGAATCATGTGTTCAATGTGTCAAGGCATGTCTAGAATCATGCGGCGAGAGTTATGCCAAACCATTTTACAAATTAATAACAACATTTTCCATTCAAACACACAAAGTGTGAGCGATGGAAGGAAAAAAATAAAGGCATGAAGGGAGCTAGCGGCTTCATAAAACACATGGAATTGATAGATCCGCATAGAGAGCCGAATGAGCTTAGCCGGGTAATTGGAGGGGCTCGAGAAGATGAGGGAGAGTATGGTAATGGCGACGGTGCAGGGAATGCAGGAAAGTCGTGCCCTAACCCTAGGGTTAAAATTACATTCATGCCTCCATCGAGGACTACGGGCCCTAGCAAAGATTTCAACAGGGGTGAACAGGGGGAGCTACGGTGAGTCGGATTGCCTCACTCCAAAAACTCTACTTCATTCAAAGACATATTGGAAAATCGGGAGGTTGAACTCCTGGTACGAATCCTTCAATCAATCAGACCTACTTGGTAGACTTGGCTGAGGACATTCCTTCTTTAATCATAGAGAACCCTGAAGTGGAGGAATACTACAAAAATATTTCTCGGATGCTGTGATCGTAGATTCAATGGTTTTTGGCCTTCCTCCTCCGCACTTTATCAATGGATTTTCAAAAACTGGACCAATAAATGTGAAATTTCTCTTTGTTCCAAGGGATTTTTCATTGTCCACTTTAGGGAATCTGAGGATTATCAACGCTGCTTGACAGAGGGTCCATGGTTCTAGGGACATGTTGGTTTATTTTTAACCCCATGGTTTCCGAATTTGATCCGAATACTTATTCGGTTTCCAAAATGCTAGTTTGGGTTAGGCTTCCTAACCTCCCTTTGCATTTGTGGTATGCCCTAGAGGACATTGGAAATGCTTTGGGCAAGTTTTTAAAAGAGGACTTGGATAGAACAGATTCGGGTATGTGTTTGTATGCCCACATGTGCGTTGAAATAGATTTAAGCAAAAGATTACCAGATCGAATTAATCTTAAATTTGGTAAGTTTCAACATTCCCAGGTATTAGATTATGAGAATACTACTTTTAGATGTAGAATTTGTAGAAATCGGGTCATCTTGCAAGCTTCTTGTCCCTACAACAAAAATCAGAAAGCTACAAAAATGAATGGATCAACTTCTTCCAGTGGATGGGGTACTTTGAATCTAGAATTGGTTTTTGATTCAAAATTCAAGGATGATCTAAGAGATCCTAATACCGATGGTAAAATAGATACAAAAAAGAATGAGAGAGAAATGGGAATACAGGAAAATAGCCTAGTAGCAGGAGGAACAAAAAGGGGGATATATCAGAAAACTCGAATCTAGATCGTGATTTCATGTCTGATAAAGTGATTCCATCAGTTAATCCCAATGACCTGGCGCTGGTTATTTCATCTGATCATGGCAAATGGCAAGAAGTGAAGAAGCGGAAAAACAAAAAGGGACGAATGGGCAGCATTGAAGACTTTTTTCTATCACAAGCTAGGAAGTAAATAGGGTTATGCCTTTATGTTGGAGGGCAGTTTGTCTGTAGTTACTTTTTCCTTTTATGGCCTTTAGTTTTCTGAGGATTTGGCCTCATTTTCTTGCACAGGGAACAGGTCCCTTCAACCCGCTTTATCAATAAATAAATAATCTCGCCATCAACATTCAATTATTTCATCGAGGAACGAGAAGGGGAGAATATTTTAACCTTACTATCGCTCCATCTAACATCGTGACCCTCTTTTCTCTTAAGAACTTGGAGTGTCCTACTTCCATCATTGAGTGGAGGACTAGAGGGGTTGACTCCACCAAGAGAAGAGCCATATCTTCCTCCACCCTTGATAGCCACACTAGGAAGGCCACCACTATCATTCCCAACTCCATACCGAGCACGAGAGGAATGAGGGTTCAAAGTAACAGGGAAGTAGGGGATTTGACACCTCCTCTCAAAATAGAGATGGGTCTGTCACCACCGTTCCTTGAACAAGCTCCTAGAAACCCACCATTCTCCACCAAGAAGGATTGAGTGCAATGACATCACCTCCGTAAAGGTTAGGTGAAATATCAAGGAAAAGGAAAACCCAACATCAACAAAAATAGTAGTAAAGGCAAGGGTTATTTGAATGGCATTGTCGACCCTGTTTTCCCACTTGCAAATGCATTCGAAATTCCTTCGCCATTATGGTTATGGCACGAATAGTTCAGGGAAGGCATCACAAGCAGTTTGGGGTTTAGTTTTATAATTATGATGATTACCAAATAGTTTTTGAAGAGATTCCTTGGTTTTGGGGTAATGCGGGAATCATTATAACTCTCTTATTTTTTGGAGTTTTACCCTAAAACTTTGTTAATAACTAGAATCCCTATTTGGGTTCACCTTCCTAATTTTTCTTTCCATTTTTAGGGTATTCTAACTTTTCAATATATTGTTAATACTTTAAAGGCACACATATCAAATAAGATTTACATAAAGCAAAGGTCGTAATATGCACATGTCATCACATATATGTTTAGATAGATCTTATTGAGGGACTTCCTATGAATAATTCTCAAAGGGAAAAAATTAAACATATTTAGGTCCTGGATTATGAGAATAAAACTTTCCATCATAGGATATATCATTCACCAAGAAATCTTAAAGTAGATTATTTTTACGCACTACGGGGAATTCAAAAACCAAAGCATTACTTATCATGTGAGTTCATATTGGGGTTTTAAATTAGTTAAAATGGACCTAATGCATTGTCGCATGCTACTTATTTTTAAATTATATTAGGGGTAGAGAGTGTCAAGCAAAAGGGAGGATGGAGGAGTATTCCCGGGTTTAATGAAGAATCTATAAAATCAAATCATTTTAATTTTTTTTTGCAAAAACAACAATATGGTTTTTAAAGAAGTAACATGATTCTCCAAAGTAATGGCACTACATAAATCCCAATAACTAGTACATCCTTCATAGTATCATTGCTAACGTATATTGTTTTGTCATGTGATCTAATCTTTGTAAGCTAATGGATGTCATGAAAATTAATAAATTTAACTAACAATAATGCAACCAAACGTGACCCTTCATATCGCTATACAAAGTCTAAGTGATATGAAAAATGTAAATAGAAAATAAAGGAAAAGAGACATCAAATTATACATATTGAGGGTTTGTACTTTTCGAGTTCAATATGAATTTCATCAATGTTTTAAGTGGAAATATGATTAACTTTAGTGAAATTTTAACATATTGAATCTAACACATAAGAGGTGGAAATTAAAAGGGGTATTAAAATTTCATAGGGAAAATAGGTAGTCTAGATATATAGTGAAATAAGGAATATTTTAAAATCGGAGATTTTTATTGGGAAGGGGTGTTAATAATAAAAGATATATATATGATCTTATTTATTATACTATGAATGAATGTAAGTCATAAGTTTACATAGTGAATCCCTCATATCAGGTACATACTCATCCTCTTAGGAAAAAAAGGACCACATCGAACTAAAAATAAGTAAAATTTTCTATATAATGATGACGCACAAAATAAAGACATTCATGGTAATATATTTCTCACTTGCTCCAAAAGGGAACCTATTCTTTGCTCAAGTACTCATAAAGAATATATGGATTCTCAAATTTCCTTGTCAAAAAAGGTCGTGGTCCTTGAATCCTCTCTTGGGAGGGAAAGAGAATTCATGAAATAAATACTTCTGATTTATATAAGGATATAATTATCACTACAAATCTAGATAATTTTCCTTATGAATTATAGTTAGTTATTGTGGGCATTTCCTCTATGGTGGAAAGAGGTAAAAAGGGAGATGGAAAAAGGGCCATATAAATGATTATTTTTTAAAAAGCAAACATGATTTGCATATTATACATACATACTTGCATATTTTTATTGTGCTTTGTGCCCTTGTAGAATGCAATTTCTGTCTAAGTTAAATAGAAATTACCATAAGAACTTTGAGAAAAGAAGAGGAAAACGTCATATATCATAGTGGTGTTCTTATCATATATGTTTTGTGAAGTGCCCATCTAATAATGAAAATGTAGTGGGATTGTAATTTGGAACTAACCAAATAGTTTTAATAGGATTATGAAAGCTAAGATCAATTTTTTCTACACTTATTTTTATAATATCAAAATTATATCAATTTCAAATTTCTTATTTTTTTATTTTAAGTATTACATTGAGCAATAACTCTATTATGCTCTTTAGATCAATCTACTTAATTGAAATGTTATTTTTAAAAAATAGACTACAAACTCCATCATATGACAAAGATATAACAATAATAACAAACAAATGAAATTTGATAAATATTCTCAATAATTATTTATACAAAGACATTACAACTATACCACCCCAAAAATAATTGTTAAATGCTTATGACATAATTAGTCTGTCCAAAACTACCAAACCTACCCACAAGTACAAAAATATCAAAAGAAATAGACTACCAAACCTACCCACAAATACAAACATATATATCAGACAAACTAGCTCTTCCTTATCTAAACTTCATAATGGTTGCCGATCAAATGATGTAACAAGTGACGTCTGATATGGAGACCAGAAATTCTTTTGAAAATGTATCTTACTATTGTCGGAGATTGAATGAAATTCACAAACCTGTAATTTCAAATTCTAAAGACTTATACAAATAGTCACTTGTTAAAACATTTTTACATAGAATATTGCTTTAAAAAATATCATGCTTTACAATTTGTGAAGTAACTATTCATAGATTAAATAATTGGATAAACGATTAGCATAAAGATAATTCATTAGAATTATAAATCCATGAATGGTTTATCGACTGATGGAACTTTCAATTAATTCACACATGATTTTCCCACAAGTGCATTTAATGTCCAACCTATATGATAATTTTTAATTTTTAGCCTTAATCATACCTTTATACAAGCCTTGAACAATTATTTAATGTATAAAGAGAAGAGATTAGAATATCATTTGGGTGCTTGTTTTTGTAAACAATGAAAAATACGAGGAAGAAGTTATAGATGAGGGTGTAAGCCTCAACAACCATTCTTTTGAGTAATTTTAAAGTGTTTTTTAATACATAAAAATTGTAATTTTCATTTTTAAGATGATTAACTATGGTCTTGAAAATTTGTTGAAAACATTATAAATTGGTTAGTATTTATTATAGTAGACAACAAATTTTCAAGAGTTTCATTTTCAAAAAGAATATAATTAATTTTTAGTTCAAAAGTTATGGGTTCCACAAGATAAATTCCCACATCAAAATTAAAAATAATGTAATGATAGAGGATGACTATAACGAGCATGTAGAAATAGATTGACTACTTACTTGTGGCTTATAAATTTTGACCAAAATTTTTAATGTTTTCCTATCATGAATCGACACCTTCACCTTATGGTTTTGATTGCGTCACATTTACCACTTCATAGTGGATTATAATAGAGTACAATTTCATTAAAAATATTATATGTTGATAGTTTCCTAAATTTTTGTCACTTCTACTCAAGAAACTATAAGCAATGTTTGTGTGTGCTAATTAACGTTCGCCAACGATCTAGATATCTATTTCAACTTTCACTAAATAGACCATTGTGGAATGTGGATAAGATCTTCTATCTATTATATAACTAGTACAAATATCATAAATACATATATTTGAAAAATGCCCATAGATATGATTCTCAAGTTTCTTATCTTCAATTTTTAAGTATACCCTATTGAGTAATAACTTTATTATCTTCTTCGAAAGAAAATACCTAGACAAATGTGCTTGATGAAAATATTATTTTGAAAAAACACCCTAAACTCCATCAAATTACAAATTTTCAATTTCTCGAAAAAACTACTAAATAAAAGTGAAAAATGACAACCAAATAAAAGTAAATATAATGTTTTCATTAGTTATTTATACAAGAACATTACAGCTCATATACCACCTAACGAACCATTTTAGAATGCCTATGACATAATTAATGTGCCCAAAGCTAAAGATAGTTGAAGGAAAACACTAACCAAACCTATGTGCAAATACAAATAAATAAGACATTCCCTATATAAACTAGGTAATATCAAGATCAAGATCGGAAACAAAAAGGAGAGGAAAACAATGTTCCTTTTGAGTAGATAACCCAAAGACACAAAATGAAACTCAAACTCTTTACTATAGAGATAGATGGGAGGAATATAAATGTTCTTATTTTTTGGGAGGGACCATAGTATAAGAATTATGTTAGGAAGGTGTAGGCGATTATTAAAACAAAGCCTCTCCAAGAGGTGGGAGAGGATGATGAAAGATGGAAGTTGATGTCAAACAAAAAAGTAAATCCAAGAGAACAATTAAGCCAAGTGCTAGAGTAAGAAGAAGTATAAAAATGAAGGAGATTGCTAGATCCATATCCAAATACTCGCATAGCTATTACTATTGAGTGGTTGTACTCTTTGATTACCCTATTTTGTATTTAGTCCATATTGGTTGATGTTTCTAGTAATTAGCATTTTAATGACTGATGTTTTTGTGCAAGTCATTTTTTTGTAAGGATGATTCATAGCTTGTCCTTGTTAGAACCTTCTATGTTCTTATCTTTTGACCTATTGTATTAAGTTATGGAATGCTATCAAAACTCTTACCCTTATCTAATTATTAAAAACACCTACATACTAATTTCTAATTTCTGATTAAATGATGTGATTGATATATGATGTAAAGATGAAAATAAATCTTTGAATGAGAGTTATACGATCGAAACGAAAGAAAAAATTGCTCTGTAACTCTGGTGCAAAAATGGAGTCAGCTCTTATAGAGTTTCCCCCATCTAACCGTCATACCGAGGCCTTTGCGTGGCACCTTTGTGGGAATTACTTGCTATAGACTCTCCTAGGGTTTTCGCCATATGGGCATCCTTTATAAAATGACCTCGCCATCTTCAAACTCGGTTGTTTCAACCGTGACGGGAGATAGTGGAGCAAGCAATGGCACCGCCGGCAAGTGTCCCAGGAAATTCATCCCAAAGGTTTTTCACGAGGTAATCTCTCTCCTCCGGATGTTGTTCTACCCATTCCTGAATTTAATGTTGCATGTCAATGGTTAGAACAATTTTTCCTCATTGGGTATTTTGTGGGTCAAATCCCCTCTGAAAGCATGCTTAAATCCTGGGCTAACATAGTCTGGACCCCTCATGGGGTCCACCTAGATAGTATTTAAAACATGACCAAGGGTTTATTTCTTTTTCATTTCTCTAACCCTGCTAACTTGCTCAACATTTTCGCCAAGCAAGATACTTGGTATGTCTGCAACTCACTTGCTTGTGTTAACACCCTAGTATAAGGACTTTGTGGTATCTGAGTATACCGCCCTTAAAGTGCCGGTGTGGATTGAATTTCCTGTCCCCTCTGATCATGCATTCATTTCCTGCTACAAATTTCTACTTTGCTTGGGTGGGTAGTCTTCCTGGAAGATGATAAGTTTTACCATGCTTATCCTCAGAAGCAAGTTTGCATTGAGATTGATCTTTCGTAGGACCTCAAGGAATTTGTGGATATTCAAATGGGTGATAAACGCTACTCCCAACGGGTCATGTATATAAATCTTCCCAATACTTTCTTTCATTGTCAAGCGTCTGATCACAAGATCAGAGATTGTTTGCTTTATGTCCCCTATAACCGCCCTGTAGCAAAAGCAGCTCCCGAGACGATCAAACCCCAACAGGAGGAAGGTTGGCAAGTGGCCAGAGGCCAGAAAAATAAGAATAAAGCCCAACAATCTAAAGCCTCCAGCTACCATGGCCATCATGAACTAGATATTGAGGAACATTATCACAACATTCCAAATGCCAAGAAGCCTACAACTCATGCTAAGGAACCAACTGCAACTAATAAGGAGCCATCTTTGCGGCCATATCGCTTACCTCGTTTCCAAAGTACTCCAACACACCCATTCTTTGCGTTGGTTCTCATGGACCGCATAAAATTTTTTTCTTGCATTCATTTCTTCTTGCTTCTTCCAAGCAATTCACAAGGGCATTCCAAACGACCCTGAAGTCCACCTTACATCTCTCGGACCATAGCCCAAAGACGCAAAGGTGGACTCCACCAAGTAGAATATAATATTGAGTACGTGGAACGAAAAAAATTGATCTGTGGGATTTTCTACAGCATAATGTTGTTCATTTCGTGCATAATCGGTATGATGCCCTTCAAGGCTTGGAGGATGAGGATATAGCTCTTGACCAATGTTTCCTATGAATTATTTCTATCCTGGAATGTTAGGGGTCTCACAGACTCCTGTTGTAAGTATGTAGTGAATGAAACTCGGCTACAATGTGCAAATATGGATGTTTTGTTTTTGCAGGAAGTTAAAATTATAGGTTTTTAGTTACTAATGGTTTATAAATCCATCCGACTCCGACAACTTGGCTTTCATAGCAATCATGAAACAAGGCATGGGGGATTAATTTAAATTTTTTCCCTTAAATAGTGGCCCTTATTAATTGATCATGGAATCGACCCCATCAACCGTGTCATATTGGTCCTCTTTAATATTGAGGGCCACCCTTTTGGGATCATTAATATTTATGCCTCTAATGATGTGGCCAAAAGGGACGATCTGTGGTAGTGGATAGCCAACTCCATTCCCGATGCATACTTTGGGTTATAATTGGAGACTTTAATATGGTTGAAAACCCAAATGATAAATGTGGTCACCTACCTATGAGGTGGACACCTGGTGAAAGGGAAGTGTGGTACTTCATGCGAAATAAATTTGAATTCTTTGATCCTAACGCATCTCACTTTCCCACGTTTGTAGCTTGGTACATGTGGTCCAATCTCCGTGGAGGGACAGATCACGTCCTTAAATGACTTGAAAGGGCCACGCTGTTAGATCAAAACTTTTTTGAGTTTGATAACATTTATTCCATGCTAGTGGAGGTTTTGCTGACTTTGTCCGAAATTTTGTCATAAAGGACAATTATTTCTTAATACTACCTTAATGCAACATGGCCCCACCATCAATCATATCAAGCAGATTTGGAATTTAATTCCACGACCCAGTCACTATCAACGATTTCATCCACCTATGCAGGTCAATTGCTTCTAAGAAATTTGGCTAGCCATTTAAGGTTGGACATTAAATGCGCCTGTGGGAAAATCATGTGTGATTTAATTGAAAGTTCCATCCGTCGATAAACCATTCATTGATAAAAAAATAGTCTATTTTCCACATGTATATGGTCGTGTCAATTCTTTTCTTTTCTTTTTTTTTAATTTGACAAAGCATACCATATTTAGGTCGGATAGGTGTTTCATTAATAAATAATACCGTTGACTGCTTTACATGTATAAATCCTTTCAAAAGCCTCATTGTTCACATGAATTAGAGGTTGGATTTTCTCCATTATTATCTGCTATATTCTTCATATGAAACTGTTCCATTGGATTTATAATTCTAATGAATTATCTTTAATCGTTTATCCAATTATTTAATCTATGAATAGTTACTTCACAAATTGTAAAGCATGATATTTTTTAAAGCAATATTCTATTTAAAAATGTTTTAATAAGTGACCATTTGTATAAGTCTTTAGAATTTGAAATTACAGGTTTGTGAATTTCATTCAATCTCCGACAATAGTAAGATACATTTTCAAAAGAATTTCTTGTCTCCATATCAGACGTCACTTGTTACATCATTTGATCGGCAACCATTATGAAGTTTAGATAAGGAAGAGCTAGTTTGTCTGATATATATGTTTGTATTTGTGGGTAGGTTTGGTAGTCTATTTCTTTTGATATTTTTGTATTTGTGGGTAGGTTTGGTAGTTTTGGACAGACTAATTATGTCATAAGCATTTAACAATTATTTTTGGGGTGGTATAGTTGTAATGTCTTTGTATAAATAATTATTGAGAATATTTATCAAATTTCATTTGATTGTTATTATTGTTATATCTTTATCATATGATGGAGTTTGTAGTCTATTTTTAAAAAAAAAACATTTCAACTAACTAGATTGATCTAAAGAACATAATAGAGTTATTGCTCA